>OZ038489.1:70139170-70249170 GCA_964036315.1 Acanthosepion esculentum | reverse complement strand
TGGATACATTTGAATTCTAAGCATAGGCAGGGGAGAATGACATTTTGCAAAAGGCAATACATACACAATCAGATTATAATACATAAGCACGCAGACATATTTAGATATATACACACACAGAAAAAGTGATGAGACAAGAAATATCTCCACGACCCATTACAAAAAAACCCCAAAAAACAAAACAAAAACAAAACAAAAAAACAGATACATACATAATGAAAGGTTTAGAAATATACGTCCTAATTTAGTTTAAACCATTATATTGAAGGGCGGAGTGAATCAAATGATCTTTCTAGATCTTCTTTTCTTATTATGGTTGCAACTAACCTGGTTTCTATATTGAATAGTAGTATCTTTGTATCCACTATTTTTAAGTGCAGAATTGTAAAAATCGCGATGTTTATTAAAAACATCTTTGTTAGAAGAGTTAGTACTAATCCTCAATCCAATGTAGTAGGGTATGTGTTTGATAACCGAAGTGGGTGGTTGGAATTTAGATGCACGTATGCTGGGTTGGAATTAACCTTCACATATGGTTGGAAAGTGTTGCTAGTAAGGTCTAGGGTGACGTCTAGAAAATCTACTTGTTTAATGTTAGTTGTAACTATAGTCCTAAGACCTAAATCCTTAAATTCTCTATGGATCATTTTCATAACACTGTCTACCTTAATTTTAGTAGATTTTTAACAACTAATAAGCCATCATCTCTATATAATCCTACACTATCAGAATCTAGACAATCAAAGGCACTTAAATTGCATAAAAGAAATAATCCAACCAAGTCAGAAGCTTCTGCAGAATCCAAAGAACCCAATGAAATGTCAAAATTTTTGCTGCAAGACTTTTTGGTCCACTGTTCTTCATTGTAGATTAGAAGAAAATTTCGGCATTTCATGACTATATCCATTTCACTCTCAGAAATATTGAAGTATTCCCGAGCGAACTCCAAGGCCAAAGTGAACAGATCCTTCGATATAGAGGGATAATAGTCGATAATATCGAACTGTATAAAAGTACAGTTGTCCTTATTTCGGATAAACCAGTTGATAACATCAGTTGTGTTAATCCACTGTAAGAGTCCAAGGGTGTTTTTTTATGGAGTGGTTGGTTTTTTCCAAGATAGTTTTACTGATTCTACCGATTTCTGGTTTAGTAGGGTTTATAAGCCTAGTAGATGGCTTAGTTCTGAATTCGGGTTTATGGTCTTTTAACAAAACATACGCTTCCTTTGTTTGTAGTTTACTGACACGATCACTTATCCGTAATTTATCAGTAATTGATTTACTGACACAGTTAATCCTATCTATCTGGTTAAAATTATTGGTATCAATATATATATATATATATGTATATATATATATATATATATATATATATATTAGTAATCGGAACGTAATCAAAGCAATTAATTAATATTTTAATCCGATTATTTTGCCTTCCATGAAAAAATTAGGGAAGAGAATTTCGAACTCTGAGGAGAGGTAAATTATCTTTTATAAGACGTTCGATGATCTAGTCTGGTCGGCATTAATTTCACTGGAAGTAAAATAAATAAGAATATCTACTAATACACATCCAGACACTAATGTAGTGGTTAGTAATCATGTAATGTTTGTTTAAAATTTGTTTGAACTTTATTTTCAGCGTTTTTGATCTACAGATTAAAAATAGTTTCTGGTAATAATTCATTACACTTCTGGCCCTAATGAGCAGCGTGCCTGCGAAAGTTTGAAGGTGGTCGAAAGATAAGTCAACTGAACTTCCATTAATTTATTGACATTATATATCATTCCATGAAAAAACAAATTCTCCCATACTGAACTATTTTCCAAATACAAGATTGGAAGAATTGAGACTTTTCTGGTGCTGACGCAACGCTGATGTGTTGTTCATGTTGTCAGAATGAATGAGGACAAAATATCCAAAGTCCTCTTGTACAGTCAACGAGTAGAGAAGTAGATGTCAAAATGGTATCAAGAAACGGGTTGGATTGACCGACTACGAGAAGCGAGAGACAAGAAAGACTAAGGCATCATCAGCCATGCAAGCAATCACATCTCTCAATCTTGACACTTGTGGATTTGCATACAAATCACTCGTGAGACATCAATGTCACACCCAGCATGAAGACTTGCACTGAACTATTTGTTGGATCCTCATACGCTGAAATTGACGAGAGTGCGCATTCTAGAAATCCTAGTAAAAATAAAATGTGTTCTCCGACATTTATTATCAAAGAAAAATGGACAGTCTATTTTAAATACAAAGCATTCACTATTATAACGTTTGAAATAATAAAAATGTCGGATTAAAAATAAAGTATTGCTTTATATATATATATATATATATATATATATATATATATATATATATATGAATAAATATGTAGTTTTAAGGTGTGCTATATTTATAGGTAAAAGTGCTGAATATCAGCATATAGAGCGTATGTAAATATAAAAGTGGAGACCGCTGTCAACACAAAGTCGCGACAGTCAGTTTCATGCTTGAATGCAATAAGATTGCGTCAAGGCATGAAACAGACATGCTGCCGCTCTTTGTTGACCTCAGTGTCCACTCATATATATATATATATATATATATATATATATATATATATATATATATATATATATATATCGCACAATGAGTGCGAATAGTGATCCATGTATAATAATAGAGATATAGATTATAATATTAATAAATATACATTTTTTTCCTCACCGATAGCACAACTCTGGATTTCATGCACGATGCAATCGTCAGGTGCTGATTCAATTAGGAACCTGTCGATTGCATCGTTTAATGAAATCTCATAGATGTGCTATCGGTGAGGAAAAATGTATATTTATTATTAATATATATATATATATATATATTCAGTCTTTCTTAGCAGTCTCACAGCTCCCCAGTGTGGTTAGACATCCGAGTACCTCAAGCCGGGATCGAAACCCGACTGATTTGGCATCAGCCAGAGATTCTACCCCTAAACTATCCCTAAGCGCCCGGTTGAGAGGAAGGCTAATTTTTATGTATATATATGATAATTGATTTTGAAATATAAGAGTTAAAACTGTTTAGATATATAGTAAGCCAAGTGAAGTCTGGCATAGTGTTTCAGGCGTAGAACCAGTGAGAATCAAAACTTACCATAGACTATATTACTAAAGTTTAAGAAGGATTACACGACGTGCCTAAGATGAAACTGTTAGAACTTCAGCCTAATTAATTACAGGCGTTTCGATGTCAAGTAATAGGTTGCCTATTCCGGCTGACCATTACCATTTAGTTGTGAATTTAATCCTCACTGGGTGCACCATACAACATTTAACATTAATACCCCAACAAAATAATCAGCCAATCTAAGCTTATTAAATCCTTCTGCTTTTGTACTCATTTGCGTCATACTTGCTGAATGAAAAAAAAACATTGTATTGCGCCAAGTCACCTAGTGAAGAGAGTCAGACTACTTTAAAATCTAGCATTCGAAATAGCTACCTTTAATTTCGATTCAATCACTGGGGTTAGTGTCAAATACGCAACTCCCTCAGCCATGATGCCGTTCATCTTAATCAAGAGGCTAGTGCTCTTAAATGCAAGACGTAAGTAAATTATTAAATGGTTATGCATCTATCTATTTATATATAAAATTCTGTGACGTCCGTCCGTTACATCCTCTAAAATAGCTATACATTGACCGAACGAAACCAAATATTGGGAAGAAGTACAAACTCCCAGTATTTTAAAAACAATTCAATGAATAAAATAACAAATACGTATTTAATAAAAATGCAATATTTTTCTTGCATATCTTTTTAAGTTTTTACATATACAAGAACCCAGTTTTCAATTTGCCCTGCATTTGCGAGAACTATGAAAAAAAGTAATAAGGCCAAACGCTTCAAAAAGTTGGATTTTGGCTCCAGAACAAAATATTTACGCATAGCCAGTTGTATATTGCATGCTCAAGAGTAAGAAATCCTAAGAATTATTCTTCGTTGTTAAAAAGGAAAAAAAAATTCTTAAAAAAATATTGTTTACCATAAATTAAATTAAATTCAATTAAAGAAATCATTTAACCGCAAAGTTTAACGTAGGGTTTTGTTAATGTATTTTTCCAAAAAAAAAATCAGCTTATTCAAGTTTCATCGATCGTTTTGCGACATTGAACGAAACGTAGAGTTTGTAAATCTCGGCGAAAAATATTAGCGACACTATATTTTTCCTAGGCTTTTTTCATTGTTATTTTAATATAATCGGCAAACTGATGACAAAGCATGTCTCCCATATTCACTCACGTGTTTGAATAGACACTCGTGTTTATTTTAAAAACAATGGAATAACTCCACTGTTTTTATTGTATATTGGTATAGATCATCGAATGTCTTATTAAAAATGCGCCTCTCAGCAAGGATTGTATCTGCATTCCGTTTTTCGAAGAACCTTCTTTTTTAGTCTTACGTGCGAGGTCCTTACAGCAAGAAACCGGCTCAATTACATATTTTAAGAAGTTGGAACTTTTTGGTGTTTATATTTACTAATAATATTTTCGTACTCGAAACGTAAAGTAATTTACGTAATTAATAGATATTTTGTTAATCCGAAACTATTTGTTATTACTATAAACGTAATTTTAGTGAATACATATTTTTGAGTAGAAATTCTTTTGTTTATTTCTCTAAGAGTCTATAGCCGAGTTCGAATTCCAGTTGAATCCATTACATTCACTTACGTGCTAATACCCTTGGGAAAGGTATGAATCTTCTTCTCCCCGAGCTATGGGTAAATAGAGGGACCGACCGGGTTCTATAGCCTTGGATGGCAATTGGTCTACCGCAGAAAGAAAAGGCAAACTCCAGCGGGAAAAATCTGCCTCGTCAGTCATGTATAGAAATATATAACTGACGAGGCACATAAATGACTGATAAACTATCCATGGCTGTCTCAGCATTTTTCAATTTTTTTATGTGCTTGACGTATAACCAAGAACAATATGTCCTTCAACGACGAATCCATATTATGTTATTATTTACGATGTTAAATAAAAGAAATTCTCTGCACCTTCGCCATAACAGAGTGCGGATAATTTTTTATTTTCATTTGTATTTCAGCTTCGTACAGAAAGATGCCGAGGATACCATGGACCGAACATGTGGGCAACAACAAGGTTTTTGGAGAAAATGGAGACAAAAAGGAAACATACTTAACATCAGGAATAGGCAGCTGAAATTTCTGCGGCACGTAATCAGGAAGGAAGGCTTGTAAAATCTGATACTCACAGGACAGATTGAGAGAAAGCGGGACAGAGGAAAGCAGCGCGTAACATACGTGATGAGCATGAGTAAATGTATGGTAGAACACGGTTTGGGAGAAATAACAATAAAACAAAACTTATTAAGCGCTAGAAAGGGCAGGAAGATGTGGAGGGCCATGAATATCTACGTCCTGAAGGGACACGGCACATAAAAGAATAGGATATTGAGGGAATGAGAGACAGAGGAAAGCAGTGTGTAACATACTTGATGAGCTTGAGTAAATGGATGGTAGAACAGGGTTTGGGAGAAATAACAAAAAGACAAAACCTATTAAGACCTACAAAGAACAGGAGGATGTGGAGGGCCATGATCGCCTGCATCCTGAAGGGACACGGTACATAAAAGAAGAAATAAACTGGAATTCTGGAAACCAGATTTTAGTCAGGCGTACCTTTACAGCTCGGCTACAGAGGTTTTGATATCAAAATCAGGGTTTCAGTTAACTTTTTGAAGAAATATACATCTTTCGTTGGGACTTATCCCACGAACGCCAATCAACAACGAAGATATTTTAATGTATGTGATGAATTAAGACGGTGGGTGAAGAATTGGCGTTTTGTAACCAGAGGGAATAGAAGATTATTTACACCTTTCATTTTGAAGCGACTTAATATGCTTCGTGGCTGTAAGAAAAGATAAGAAAGAAGAGAGAGAGAAAGGATTGTGTTGTTTTTGCGACCAAATAACAAATCGTCAAAAAAACGCCATAGGAAAAATATGTAGAAAATAGTCCAAACTAACAACAAAGAAAATATGTAACAATACTTCGTAATCCGACAACAACTACTATTTGGTAGCGCAGAATAAATACGGAAGACGATGCCAGAATGATTGAAGATAACAGCATTTATTCCTGGCTTCGTCTCTGGGATGACGAGGTATTGTTATTTACATCTTTGTATGTGAGCAACGACGATGTTCTAGAGAAAATGGAATAAAAAAAGAAACCCATACTTAACATCAGGAGGAGACAGTTGAAATTTCTGGGGCACATAATGAGGAAGGAGGGCTTGGAAAATTTGATACTCACAGGACGGATTGTGCGCAAGCGGGACAGAAGAAAACAACGCATAACATACTTGCTGAGATCGAGAAAATAGATGGCGGAACAGGATTTAGAAATTATGAAAAGACAGAATTTATTTAGAGCTGCAAAGGACAGGAAATAGTGGAGAGCCATGATCGACTAAAACCTGAGGAGACACAGCACATAAAGAAAGAAAGAGTTCTGATCTTTTGTGTCATTATCCCCCAAAAAGGGGGCTTAAGACAAAGACGTGTTTTCTCATTAAATTTGTTCAAAATTTACAGTGAGGCGATCCTTCGAGAAGATGAAGTTTTAGCAGGATAGATTATTGTTGGCTATAATATTAACAATTTAAGATATGAACATTTAAAAAAAATCAATTCACCTCAAGGAAGGCGATAACATCACTAAGGGGCTACTGGAAGGGAAAGAGAATGAAAAAAAGCTGTCAGGCCACACACACAGGGTCGAACCCCTCTCTTAACTTTCGTATTTCATTGTTAAGAAGGAAGTTTCACTAAGACAGCGTCTTCTCGAGAATCACTACTTTGTGGAACAGACTCCCAGGAGGATGCTTCCATGATCACTATAATCGATGGTCAACAGTTATCAATCCGACATATCCTAATAATCTCCACTGTTCCTTTTCTTGCAACAACTTAATTCAGTAACCCTCTGCCTTGAGTGGCTCTTGGTCATTGTACTGTGAGAATGTTTAAAACAAACGCTCAACTAATAAATGTGTAAAGATGAAAATATTTAATCTCTGACTCTCAAAAACAAAAGTAGCCTAATGTTTATTGTTAAACTTGGCATGCTCTTCTTCTTCTTCTTCTTCTTCTTCTTCTTCTTCTTCTTCTTCTTCTTCTTCTTTTTCTTCTTCTTCTATGTGCCAAGTTCCTTCAGAGCGTGACTGATCATGGCTCGCCACAACGTTCTGTCCTTTGTAGCTCTTAGTAAGTTTTGTCTTTGTGCTACCTCTCCTAATCTCTGTTTTTCTAAACATTTACACAAGATTATTAGCTAGCCAGCTAATAATTCTATGTGTTGTGTCCCTTCAGGGCGTCGGCGATCATTAGTCTCCACAACTTCCTACCGTTTGCAGATCTTAGTAAGGTTTGTCCTGTTACTCTCTCTCTCTCTCTCTCTCTCTCCTAATCTCTGTTCTGCTATTTGGACAAGCCGGTTATACAAGCTTATCCAAATACTTTGGACAAGCACACACACACACACACACACACACACACACACACACACACACACACACACACACACACACATACATACATATATATATATATATATATATATATATATGTTTGGACAAGCTGAGGTTATACGTCTGCTTTCCTCTTGTCTTCAATATGTCATGTGAGTGGTAAAATCTTCAAGCACACATCTATCTATCTATCTATCTATTTCTTCTATGTGCCGTGTACCGTCAGGGCGTGGGCGATCATGGCTCTCCGCAACTTCCTATACTTTGTACCTATTAGTTAGGTTCGTCTTTTTGCTATCCTTCCTAATTTAGACAAGCTCGTTAGAGAGGTTATTCCCTGCTTTCCTCTTGCTTTCACTATGTACAATGAGTGTTAAAATCTCCAAACATTCTTTCCTTATTATGTTTCGTAGAAATTCTAACTATTTTTCCCGAGTCTAAGTAGAAGTGTCTATTTTGATTTCCTATTCCTTAAAACTTCGCCGCTGATCTCAAGTTCAGTACATGGTCTTGTCAGTATCTGTCGGTTGAACCAGATTTCTGTTGCCTGAAGTCTTTTAACAAAGTATCCAGTATTTACTGTCATAGAGGAAGACTGATGTTACATAACAGTTCGTCACTCTTTTCTTTATTTCTAATGAAATTTACCTGTTTCTTAATACTTTGCTTAGATTTGGAAGGCATCTTTCACTATTGCAATATGATAATAACTAAAACAAGTGAGATGTGACCGGTGCTCAATAAAGTAAAGAAAAAGGAACCAAAAGTGATGTTGTTGAATGTTAATGTCAAAACCAAAAGATGTTTGTGAGATTGAAGAGTAATTAGTGGAAGGAAATGATCTTCAAAGAGAGAAAAATAGAAAGATTTTTTCGTGTTTTGCATTCCTAGAATGTACTGTCACCAGCGGCAGAACCAAAAAAAAAAAAAAAAAAATAGAAAACATAGATGAAGATGTTTTGACGTAAGAAGCAGCATGATGCGAGAACATGGAATGTCAAAATAGCAAAAAAAAACACCAAAAGTTTATTTAAATGAATTCCTAGGTTTCACACACACACACACACACACACACACACACACACACATACACACACGTGGATGGTGACTGTTACCAGTTTGCATATCGCCGTTACTATTATTAGGTCTTTTACAAACGAGCCGTTAAATAAATGAATATATACATCTCCAATGCAACTTTAATTAAATATAAATATAAATCGACATTGTAAGGGAGATAACCTTAATATAGCAAACAGATATTACAAACAAACGAATAAATAAACAACACTTAGTGTATTATACAATGAAATTTAAAACGGTCGGTAAACGTTTTGCCTAAACTAAAACTTTATTCTTTTACTGATAGTTTTATAATAACCCAAAGTCTGCGCATTAAGGGGTAGATACAATTTTTTCCAAACTCTGCGTTGGGAAGATAAGTTTGAAGATTTTATTATTTTTGTTTACTATTAATTATTATATGTCTGAATACGGATCACTTTATTTATGAAGACTGCTTGCCTTTAAATCGTTACCATTCCAGAAATACTCTGGTCGATTGTTTTATTTGTCAACAAACGCGTTTGAATTCATACAAAAATTGGCAGGCGAGGGTAAGAAAATATCTATCTATCTATCTATCTATCTATCTATCTATCTATCTATCTATCTATCTATCTAATTCTATTCATATCTATCGCAGTCTGTTCATTCATATCTATCTATCTATCTATCTATCTATCTATCGCAGTCTGTTCATTCATATCTATCTATCTATCTATCGCAGTCTGTTCATTCATATCTATCTATCTATCTATCGCAGTCTGTTCATTCATATCTATCTCTCTATCTATCGCAGTCTGTTCATTCATATCTATCTATCTATCTATCGCAGTCTGTTCATTCATATCTATCTATCTATCTATCGCAGTCTGTTCATTCATATCTATCTATCTATCTATCTATCTATCTAATTCTATTCATATCTATCGTAGTCTGTTCATTCATATCTATCTATCTATCTATCTATCTATCTATCTATCTATCTATCTAATTCTATCCATATCTATCGCAGTCTGTTCATTCATATCTATCTATCTATCTATCTATCTATCTATCTATCTATCTATCTATCTATCTAACTAATTCTATTCATATCTATCGCAGTCTGTTCATTCATATCTATCTCTCTGTCTATCTCTCTCTCTCTCTCTCTCTCTATATATATATATATATATATATATATACATATTATTTTTAATGTTAGTTTCGTTATCTAATTCTATTCATATCTATCGCAGTCTGTTCGTTCATATCTATCTATCTATCTATCTATCTGTCTCAGTCTGTCCATTCATATCTATCTATCTATCTATCTATCTATCTATCTATCTATCTATCTGTCTCAGTCTGTCCATTCATATCTATCTATCTATCTATCTATCTATCTATCTATCTATCTATCTATCTATCTATCTGTCTCAGTCTGTCCATTCATATCTATCTATCTATCTATCTATCTATCTATCTATCTATCTCAGTCTGTCCATTCATATCTATCTGTTCATATCTATCTATCTATCTATCTATCTATCTATCTATCTATCTATCTATCTATCTATCTATCTATCTATCTCAGTCTGTCCATTCATATCTATCTGTTCATATCTATCTATCTATCTATCTATCTATCTATCTATCTATCTATCTATCTATCTATCTATCTATCTCAGTCTGTCCATTCATATCTATCTGTTCATATCTATCTATCTATCTATCTATCTATCTATCTATCTATCTATCTATCTCAGTCTGTCCATTCATATCTATCTGTTCATATCTATCTATCTATCTATCTATCTATCTATCTCAGTCTGTCCATTCATATCTATCTGTTCATATCTATCTATCTATCTATCTATCTATCTATCTATCTATCTATCTATTAAACCATTCTGAAAATAGGATGATATTTCTTAACTGTGAGAATATATACATGAATTCCAACATGAACTAAGAATTATAAATATAGAGAATAAATATTAGCGGCTTTTAAAAAGTCAATCATTTCCATTCTTTTCTTTCATCACGCGAGACGCCAGCTTAGCGGAAAAGTACTAATGATTTATTATTTAAGGATGCACACAGATACAGCGTCACAGATTTTTTTCTTTCGTTTTTTGATCTGATGAAGCCGAGAAAAGCGAGACGCGTAATCAAATCTAGTTTCAATGAAACATTTTTCCATTTGTCGTCTTTCTTAAAATCTATCTATCTATCTATCTATCTATCTATCTATCTATCTATCTATCTATCTATCTATCTATCTATCTGTTGCAGTTAGCTCCTCCTCAGTCCCTTAATCCTTCAACAGGGGTCTCTTCCCCCTGACTATAAATACTGGCTGACTCTTCGCCTCTCTCTGTTTTCCGACTCAGGCCTTGGGCCGCTACCTTGCGTGGAGATGAGGTAAAATCTCTCTTTTTCGACTTAGGCCTTTTCAACGAACTCCAATATGTAACCTCTCACAGATACAGCGTTTCCCAAATTCTGGGAACACGCTAAGAACAATACACGTACGTACGAACACTCATAATGTCTCCATACAAACTATATGTAACTGTTCATGTCTTTGTTTAACTTGTTTTGTTATTAATATATATTTGTTTATCCATATATATCGGTCTTGTTTGTTTCTTTGTCTTCTTTGGACTTAATTAAAGTCCAATATTCTCATGTAGCTGGACCGGCCAGCAGGACATTTTAACCTTCTGATATCTCTTCATATCTTCACCCCAGTGGTCCGCTACATATCTATCTATCTATCTATCTATCTATCTATCTATCTATCTATCTATCTATATATATATATATATATATATCTAATCACTTATTAGCACTAAGAACATAAACGTATATACATAGATTAATATAAACGCGTGCGCATTCACACATAATCGTATTCAAATGCATGGATATATTTGCATGCACCTTTCACTATCTCAACCCAATTTGTGTATCCAAATATAAACTCAACTCTAAAAATAATTCATTAACTAATTATGCGTTAAAGTATTGTTGATTTATATCAAGCATAGTTCTTTTGTTTTTACGTAAATAAAAGATAGATGCCTCACGAGTTGCATTTAGCTAATAAGTATATTTATAGATATGATATCCATGCGATAAAATTGTTACGAAAGTATATAAAACGATGTCCGTGAATCTGTGTGTTTACCAAAATGTGGACTACTCCTTGAAGTGAATTCTAGTATAACATATTAAATCTATAAACTTAGTTCTATTCAAAAAGTAGGCGGGAGAGTCGAGAATGAAGGCATTACAATAGATACCTATTCTACTAATATTTCCATGGTAACTGACGTACTTTTTCCCCTGGTGCCCCGACTAAATGAATTTAAGCGTGCTAGTAGATTGTCAACTGGGTACCACCATTTTACTGTTGAAATAGCTAAATGCATCCGCCACTTCGACTCCAACGGTTTCTTTTATCGCACTTCCCACCTGTGGACTCTCTTCCGTTTCCTTGATAATTACAATCTTCAAAAATTTAAATCTAACAACAATCACAATCTTCTGACTTTTTGAACCCCGTTCAACTTTTTTCCTTTCCTCATTTCTCTCTATTCTCAATTTTCTCTTTCACTTTCATTATCTGTAATCCCCTGCGTACTAGTGGCATTACCGCCTTGCTTGGGGTGAAATGGTTTTTAAAAAATGCCACAGTAATATTAAACGGAGTATATTCTCAGGTTTTAAAAGTACCGGGAATTCGATTCTGTTCATTTGTAAATAGACTTATACACCTTTAATAAACCAGCTTCTTATTGACAACGAACAGGTGATGTGTTGTGGAATTGAATTCTCTCTGTATGTATTAGGTCATTGCAAAAGTTCCTGCCCGATTAGAAAATTTAAAGAAACACAAACATTACTAAGATTATGATTTTAGGCTGCAGGTTTATTGATGTACCTACGTATTTGCCACAAAATTAAGTGACAAGGGAGGACATTATGTTGAAAAATAAATATTTGTTGTATAAAATAAATGTTTTTGAGATAGACCACAGATTTATCTACATATGTTTAAATATGATTAAATGTTGATATATTGATTTAATAATTCTTTCCCATGATATTATGAAACAGATAAGCAACTAGTATGATTATAAAGAGTGGTATTATATTGAGTGATTTATTTTTTACAGTTTATCAACCATTTCCAGGTTATTTAAAGCCAGAAATGTTTTTAAATTGTAAGAATCTTTTGAGATAATAATGATTTACTGATACATATTCAACTAATTAACTCATAGCTTACTCACAAAAACAATGTCTGCTAATCAACTACATGGTCTCCATTCTTTTAACAACTGCCTCCCATCTTTCTACCGTCTTGGGTATGACAATAAACTACATCCGCGTCCTGGGTAAGACGATAAACTATGCCCAACAGCAGGGCCTCTGACCAAGGTTTTGAGGAGTGTGGAACCACCTCTTAATTGCTGGTGTTCCTAGGTCCGCCCTGACCCGAGGTGGTAGCACCTGTTAGGGGTCCCAGCTATGGGCAAATAGTTAACACACAAACTTGTGTAAAAATAGGTTTTAATACCAGAGATATTTTGTAATAAAAAAAATATTACTAGCAATCATTTTTGAATGGAAAAATTATTATCAGCAATACTTTAAAAAAAAATACCAGAAATACAAAGAGCTATACATTCTTAAGAAGTTGGATTGTACTAAAAAATATGAGTAATTGAAAAATGGTTCAAAATATATATGTATACATGCACACCTTTTTTTCCAGACTATCGCTATGAATCTATTTCAAAAAGTTTGTTGGCATTAAATGACCCACTGAGGTTTTGATATGCCATAAAACAAAACAATCAACCAACCAACCAACCAACCAACCCATCTTTCTAGAAGATTTTTTATGCCATTTTCGTAGAACTTCGTGTTTTTGTTGGAAAAAAAGTTGTGAGGTATATCTCGATTGACTGTACAAATGAAAAGCCAGAAGAATACAGCGCGTGCTGGAGGGTTTCCCATTTCAACTCTCTAATCTTCAGCAAGGTCAGTTTTGAAACATGCGGTCATGCATTGTCGTGGTGGAAACTGGTACCTTTTGATTTGCCCAAATTCGGCCGTTTTTCTTGAACCTAAGAATCTTCAGTTGATGAAAGGCAGTTGGGATATCGTTTTTCAAAATCTTAGCAATCTCTTGCGTCGAAATATTCGCTTTATTCGCCATGATAGCGAGCAGAGCGTCTTCATCAATGTCGTAAGATCGCCCAGACCGAGACTGTTATTTTAGGTTAAAATTACACTGACGAAATCTGTCAAAGCACTTTTTGATCTTTTGAAGAGCTGCAGCTTACTCCTTTCCAAAATTTATAGAGCATAATATGACGAAAGTTTTCATCCTCCATCTTTAAGGCATTTATTTGTGGAGAAAACGCCAACTCATCTGAAAAATATGATTCGTAAATGAACGATGCAATATTTCACTCTAGAACATACGATAACATTGTTACCAAGTGTCAAGTTGCGGCCATATTATATTAACAATGAAAACCGGGCACTAGTTTTTGAAATAGTCTGCTATAGTGATGATTTTAAAACAACCTACATGGAGGCATGGTGGAGTATTGGATAGCGGCGCGGACTGAGAGAGCCGAGTTCGAATCCCAGTCGAATTCATTACATTCACTTACGTGCTAATACCTTTGGGAAAGATATGAATCCTCTTCTTCTTCACCTAGCTATGGACAAATAGCAGGATAGACCGGGTTCTGTAGTCTACCGCAAAAAGAAACGGCAACCTAATGCAGGAAAAAAATCTGCCTCGTCAGTCATGTATTGAAAGATACCTGATCGCCTACGCATGTATTACGCATGGCGCATAACTGACTGACATAAATACAAATATGGCCCAGAAAAATATACTATTTTAATATATTTTAATTGATCTCTTTCTCAAAAGTTTCCCGTGGGTGTTTCTGCCTACGTAGATAATCAAGTTTCGTCGGATTATTATTTTTATTTCATAGGAAAATTAACATTAAACAAACATAAAATTATGCACTGTGCGGACTCGACCAACCTCGAATCAATGTTTATCAAGGAACAAGTCCAATGGACTGGTCACGACATAACCATAGAGCAACAGGGCATTGCCTGAAGTCTCATGGATGAAGACATGTTATGGGGTAAAAGAGGCATCAAGGCCAACCAAAGAAACGTTACAAAAACTAAATCTAAACTACACCGGTGTGAGAGGAGATCAAAAGAGCTAGATGAGTGTGATGTCGACCGATCGCTTGCCGTGCCATTCTCCACCAAACCTCTGTAAACCTGGAAGAAACCCAGAGCTACCGTGCAACTTTGACACTGATCACAACCACAGAATTTCAGCTGCTCCAGATTCCGAGCATCCAAACTTTATTTTGCGGAGGCGCCTACAGATGCACTGAGGAATTGCAAAACCAAGTCTTCTTCGGACCTGTGTGACAACCGCGAACATTAACAGGATTAATTTCAACAAACACTTTTCCATCATATATATATATATATATATATATATATATATATATATATATGGAGAGAGAGATAGAGAGAGAGAGAGAGAGAGAGAGAGAGAGAGAGAGAGAGAGAAAAAGAGAGACAGTCAAGAGAGTAAGTAAAATATGTCTGAAATTATGATGATTATTGATTTGTTTTTTACGGCTTTTCAACCCTTTCATGTTTTTTTTATTTAAAGCCCAAAGGATTGTAAGATATTCAAATATATAACAATAATAAATCACCACCAAACCGTTTTAACCTCATTGTCAAAAATAATAATTCATCTGTAATACATACATATATATATATATATATATATATATATATATATATATAGTAGGCATTCTTTTATCTTGCGAGACAAGGGTAGCGCCCTATTTGCTTGAAATTCAATCCTGTGGCGGTGAAACTGAACTGACCTTTCCAGGACACAGCCTTTACGTGTGGGGACGGCTTGGCTGCAGGAATTGTCGGAATGTCATCAGAGTTGACTGTCAACCTTCTTCGGGCTTCCACTCCATGTTTTCTGTCTAGATTTATTTCCATAGCCTTTTCAGGAGGTTTAAAATCAGGGTTTTCCTTCCTAGCTGGGGAGAGAAGAGGTTGATTGATATCTTTCCGAAGAGTACTTGCGAGTAAGTGAATATAATGAAAACAACTGCAATTGGAAACGGGCTCTCTGATTAACAATTCCTAGCTACTGCACCACCCGCATATCCAAGCTTACACCACTTGGTATTCACAAGCGGTCAACCTTCTAGGTACTGACCACGCTCGACGTTGCTTAACTTCAGTAATCGTACGGGAACCTGTGTTTCAATGTGATATGACCGTACGCCATTTTTTTTTTTGCAAATCATTACTACTTCGATTTGTGAATTGTTGAATCAGATGAAATAAGAATGTTCACTAAAATATGAATAACTGCATCAACTTATTTGTATATGTGGTGTATATGCATCCAGACTTATTATTTTAGTATTACTACTGTTGTTTCTGTAGAAAATAGACTTTTTGACAGTGCGGGATCAACTCACGACCATCTCATTTTTAATTCAGTTATATTTCTCTTAGACTGGTTGCCAATCAAGGCTAAAGAGCCCATTCTCTCTTGCTATTTAACTCGTAGCTGGGGGAATAAGAAATAGATTCATCCCTTTCCGAAGGGTACATGTAACAAACTCGACCAGAATTTGAACTCGACATGTCGATCGAAATGTTTATCTCAATAACTACAAATCTATGAACACACCTTGAGTCATTTGAAAATAGCCTATTTAGTAAAAATATTCTGGGTCAAATTTTAATATAGAAATGCTATCATTTCTTAAAGTGAAGTCAGTTTTTAAGATTAGTATATTAAACTCGGCAGTCTGACAGCATTTTCGACTAACCTTTCGGCATCCGATGGAAGTAGTATTAAAAAAAAACTTGCCTGACCCGAAAAAACAACTTTTCTTTATTCGATAAGTCCAATTTTTGACAATAAAACCACCTGGGAATCTTTTTTCCTGGTTATTCAACCATTCGCTTGTTACTTTTTGCATCTTTCTAAAAAATCAACATGTGAAGAATTAGCATTTATTTTTTATTTCAAGTTTCATTTGTGGTAGTAACTCTCATCTGTGTGGTTTCGATCAAAATGTTTCTGCTGGTAAATTCGCCGGTATTGTTCAGGTATTTGTCGCTTTTGGTCATATTTAAGAAGCTTTTGAACAAAATCCAACACCGGTTCATATATTTGTGCTAACGCTTAACTCTTTACATGAAAAATTAATAGACCCAAACTATTTTTGTCCCCCCATCCCACATCACTACAAACTTTAGGGTTAAGGCCCAAGAATTTCAAATCTAGAGGAAGAAACACATGAATTACTAATTTCTAAGGAATTAATGTATTTTATTTATAATCCAGCATTATTTCTTATTACTATAAATGTTATATTTAGTGATTTCTGCTCATATGGTCCGAAGCGCCTTCTTAATATCTAGAGAACCTTGATAAACTACAATGAAGAATCAGCAATATTATTCGTCCGGATATCGTTCACGTTCACAATCGCTGTGAAGTAGCTTCCCTGTGTCTTTTCTATAAATACTTTCATGGTAATTGTTCAGATGAGCTCTTCGCAATACAGTTATTTTATTCCCCTCCACAGACATGAATTGTACATATGGGGACTAGTTAGAATTTTCATAGAGACAAGGAGGTATTACGGTGGATGTTGTAAGAATGGCAAATAAGAATGCGTTGTTTTGGTGTAAGGAATATTGTGGTATGTTTGGGACAATGGTCGTGGCTGGCTAAGTTTAATGTTAAGACAGAAGACCGTCCTTTTTTCACATTCTACATTTTCGCCTTGTGCCACATTTGTGTACATAATGCGGAATCAATATCGCTCTTCGCTATGGTGTCCAAACTCTTTGAATTTAAGAGCAGTAATAGACTGGCGACTAGCTCTCACCAATTTGCAGCTGAGTTGGCTAGATATAACCGTAAGTTCTATGATAACAGGGTTTTTTTCTAGAACTTCTCGCTAATGGAACTCTCTTCCGGCTGCATGCTTTCCGGTCAACTGTTATCTTCAAAAATTTAAATGCAATGTCAATCGCTATCTCCTGTCCACTTTATTACTCTTCTTTCGTTCTTGCTCCTTAGTACTGTTTCTGTTTTCTCGTTCTTCCACACCCAGTAACCCCTTGTGTCTTAGTGGCTTTACTGCGTTGCTTGGGGTGAACTCATTTCTAATGTACTGAGTTCGGACCTTACTTGGTACTCCACAGATACGAAGTTATAGCAAGCTAAACTAAGGGGGTTTGCTTAATGGTTGAAATAGTTTGGGATTACCCAAAGGCGCCAATTGCTGTTAAATCGAGCTCAGATTTAAACCAGAATTGTAAAGGCTGATGTGCAAGGCATAGATAAGTTCAACTAGTTTGAACGACGGATATAATAAAATCTCATTATCTCCCAATAAGGTTTCTCTAAGATTAAGCTAAGTTCCTTTCGATCCCTCATATTCTTTCTTTCTTTTAATCTTTCGTTCTTTCTCTCAGTTTTGTGTTTACGTCAGTCAGTAATTCTCTCTCTCTCTCTCTCTCTCTCTCTCTCTCTCTCTCTCTCTCTATCTATCTATCTATCTATCCACGGTTTATTTCTTTCTTTTTTTTTGGTTGTTTGTTTTTTCTTTCACTTTTGAGTTCATCTTTGTTTCTGTCTCTCTCGGTACCCGATTGGGCATTTTATATTATCTATCTATCTATCTATCTATCTATCTATCTATCTATCTATCTGACAGCGCGTACACGCACAGATAGATATACATCTATTTAAGTGTGTGTTTCTGTATCTATATATGTACTGATATATGCTAGAAGCAACAACAGAAACAAAGTTTACATTCTTTTGCCAAATGCAATTCGTCTTCAGATTGAAACATTTTTGGCATCGTTTCTGTTTTAGCATCCTTAATCGAAAATAGTTCTCTCATCCTCTACCCCTCTCTCTCTATATCTATCTATCTATCTATCTATCTATCTATCTATCTATCTATCTATCTATCTATCTATCTATATATATATATATATATATATATATGAAGAAATATAGTCTTAAAATATGCTATATTTATGGGATAAATTGCTCAATATCAGAGATAGAGCGTGTGTAAATATAAAAGTGAACATAGAAGTCAACACTTAGAGACGACAGTCTGTTTCATGCTAGATGCAATCGTCAGAAAGAGTAATAATAATATTATTAATAATAATAATGATTATATATATATATATATATATATATATATATATATATATATATATATATATATGTAAAATGTGTATGTATATAAATATAATTGTATATATATATATATATGTATGCAATTTTTATATATATAATATATGGAAAGCGCTCAATATCAGTGATAGAGCTAACATATTTAGTTGGATTGATGTGAGTTTGTGACCCTAGTTTCACGCTTTTGCGATCGTCAGACAAACTGATTAATTTTTAAAATTGTGGGCTTAAATATGGTTGCGTATATTGGTGTTTTTTATGGCATCCCACTACCATAAAAACACCGATATACGCAACACACACACACACACACACACACACACACACACACACACACACACACACACACACACACACAAATATATATATATATATATATATATATATATATATATATATATATATATATGAGAGAGAGTAATTTACTCAACTCTACCAAGAAAGTATAAAGGAATTCTCGTGTTTTACCAGTTTTGTAAAGTTGGTCGGCCCGAGAACTCAGCACTTTTCAGCACACCCACGTTTATTTACACGTCTGCGCGCGCATACGCAAAGGAAGATGACATTGATGTTATCGACCGAAGGAGCTGATCCCAGGGTGTCAGTTTAAACTGATGCCTTCTGCTTGTCAATATAAATTGTAAACATGCATCTTTTTACCGTTTGTAGAATATATTTTCCTTGCCGTAAATGCAAGCGCATCTAATGAAGAAAATTTCCCACATTTTAACTTTCAACTTAAAAACATTTATAATTCACAATCCACAGCTGAATCGTGTATAAAGGCGTGTTGAAATGTCACCTTTTAAAAAATGAATATATGTAATGAATTTCAGTCACGCGTGAAACAAAATTCTGTCTTGTAGGCGGCTTCATGATTTCATCCTCCAAGAACTCCAGGCATCTTTCTGAGTGATGAACTGGTCTAAGTGGTTTTTAAAGGCTTCCACGTAATTTAACTCCTTTCCATTAAGAGAGATTTGTAGTGATCGAAATCAGTGGTAATCGGAAGTAGTGAGGTTAGGTGATTAGGGCGGGGATAGTAAGACATACCAACCAAGGTGTGCCAATTTCTGTCGGCTCTGCAAATAGAAGTAAGGTCTGGCGTTGTCCTGGTTGAAGACGACAGGCTTCCGATTAGCCAGTTCCGTGCGCTTTTCAACGATTCAACTGCCTTTGATCGGCTCAATTGAGAACAGTACTTGTCTCAGTTCAACGTTTGATTTTGTCGGAGCTCGTAATAAACAATGTTTTTTTTTTCTCAATCCCACCAGATACATAGCGTCACCTTCGTCGGGTGCAGACTATCTTTTTGGGTGGCTCGTTTTGGTTTCTTCGGGACATTTTTTTTTTGTCTCCATATATGGCACATATCTTTTGTTGTTGTTTGTACAATATATTTTTTTTCGGGAATGAACGAACAAGAAATGACGAAAATGCATCTCATTCTCCCCCGTTTTCACTTTTAAGGTAAAAACATTTAAAATTCACAATCCAGACTTGAATCGTATATAAAGACATGTTGAAATGTCACTGTTCATAATATGTATTCATATGTACGATTGACCAATTCCGAGCGCTTTTCACCGACTACTAATTTTAATCGGTCCAAATGAGAACAATACTCTCTCAATTCATTTGGGATTTTACGGAACTTTCAGCTATGGCGCCATTTCTATAAACAGCACATATCTTATATATCTCAAATGACGAAACTGCATCTCATTCTCCTCCATTTTCACTTTGAATGCAAAAACATTTAAAATTCATAATCACGTGATACACGTTGATTTGATGATGATGGAGGATATGCCGATGACATCGTTATTAATAATTGGGAAAAGAATGATCTTGAACAACAAAAAAGTCAACATTCTTTATTAAGTGTTTCAAGAAGTAGAACTCAAGATAAACCTTTCCAAAACAAAACCGTGATCTGGAATTGGGATGAAAACAGTGATGGCTCCTAGCCTCATTCCATCATTAAAAATTAAGGATGCGGAATCAGAAAATATCAAACATTTCAAATACCTCAGTGCATGGAGCAATTATAACAAATGTAGAATAGGAATTAAGGAAATTGAACATAGAATTGGCTGCAATGAAGGTAGTTTTGCCCAATACCGCAAATTGCTAGAAAACCAAAACATTAACCTCAGATCAAGAATCATATTCTTACATAGACTCATCAGATCGAGACTTTAATATGGTTATCATGCATTAGGCTAAACTCGTTCAGAAGCGGTATACAATGACTTTCTCAGATCGATAATTAAAAATAGCTTTAAGCGAGTAATGCCTATAGGTCATCCTTCTCTGAACTACGTGAACTGCAGCTACAAAATCACAAATAACTGTACCAAATACCAACATCATTTGAGTACTTTCAAGACCAGCAACAGCTAAAATGGACAGCACATGTAACTCGAAAAGAAAACAGGAGATAATCAAAATATTGATATTCCACACGAGTTCGAAGAAAAAGTTAGGAAGGAACCTCCAGCAATACCAGAAAGAACGATTACTTTTGTTCCAGCCCAATACTATCTCAGTCGAGCAAACAGATTATTTTAAATGTTTCTAATCCTACTATATAAGGTTGTGTACTTCGATGTGGTGTAATGGTTAGCAAGCTTGTCTCACTAGAACAATTACGACTGTGTGGTGAGTTCAGTCCTCACTGGGTGTCCCATATATTCATCCTTGTGTCACTTCTAAGCTATAGTTAGAAAATCACCATAATATATACGGCAACTTGCACTTGGCATGTAAACATATACCCAACATTGATTGGTCAGTATCTATTTTATTGTCTAAACACTCAGGTGTTTAATGAAATCTGACATAGCGCATGTGTATTTAATTGATTGGTTGATTTGACTTTTTACGACTTTCTTACATTTCTTTTTAAACCAAGAAAATATTTTTAGATTGAAATACATTTTTGTGGAGATAGAAATGATTGACAGATACAAGTCCTACTAATTAACCCATAGCTAGGGGAAGAAGAGGTGGATTCATACATTTGTCAAGGTATTTGCTCGTAAGTGAATATAATGAACCTGGCCGGAATTAGAACTCGGCTTTCCAATTCCCAAAATCCTAGCCGTTATTCATTACAACACTCGCGCATTCAAACTTACAAACCTTCCATTCCCAAGCGATCAGCCATTTAGGTACTGACCAATATCGACATTGCTTAACTTCGGTACTTTTTAAATATGATCGTAAGCCTTTTCACATGTGTAATATAATGTATTTGACACATGAACGAAAACGCTTCTTTCGTATTTATTCGTATAATATATTCGTTTTTATGTGAATAAATATACCTTCGATCTTTGCCGTTTCAATATCTAAGGCCACTGAATCGCACGACGTAAGTAAAAGCTAGAAGACACTAAAAGAAAGCAGTTCGGTTGGCAGATGAGAGAATGCGGGGCAAGAATCCGATCTTTCTATTCTACGAATAATCCACAAGAATGATAAATCTTTCTCTTTTTGAAAAAGGCATAGCCAGTAAAGTAGCAAAATATAAAAGCGAAATCTGCCAGAAACCAAGCTTACGGAATGAGTTTTGATCAAACTCAGACGAAGATGCCAAATAAATGAAACGCTGCCTCATTAGCTGTTCGTGCCGCTAGTTTTGTTGCTGCTATACATGAGAGAGAAAATTTTCTTGGCTGGAAATTCGTAACTTAAAAAATATATTGGAAATTAAATAAAAAGACACTGGAAGCCATTTTGTTATGTTATTTTATCTTGTTTTTCTTCAAACTAGAATAAGAATCATAAAAAAATTAGCTTAAAACAAAAGTCCGTTTTTCAATGACTGCGTATCAAATACGAACGATATTCATCACTTATATATATTCTGAAAGATGACATTATCTGTGCATATTTCTATACTATTTGTGTGAGGATTACGTTTTTTTAAATATTCTTACGCTAAAAGTGAAAATGGAGAAAAAGAGATGCATTTTTGTCGTTTGATTCTCTTTGATTTCCGGAAAACATTGGACAAACAGCAAAAAAGATGCGTACCGTTTCTGGATATGGTGTCGTAGCAGACAACAGTGTTCGTAAATAGTACGAGATATTAAGAAGTGGAAATTTTAATCTGAAAGACCAAGAACGTTTCGACACAACTGAAGTCGATGATCCAGTTTACACGACATGGGAAATCGCATTGATCTGCATATTCATATGATCGTTGTAAGGCATAGATGAATTGGGTACGTGAATTGCTCTGATTTTTAGCCACCTCACGATTTACCAGAAAAGAAATTGATACTAAGAATCAATATTAAGTCTATTTCTGCTATTTTGTAGAATTTACCAAAATTACACACAGGCAATAACTAATGTATATTGTCACACACTTATCTGTATTACCACGTAATGGCGTCGAGATATTTAAATATGATCTAATGATTTTATGTCAAAAGATATCGTATCATTTCTTATCAGATTTTAATATCAATAAATTGGTTTGGCGCTATCAACAAATTGGAAATAATGTTTATTGAACTTCATAAATAAACAGACGAAACATAAGTAGATCTTACAGAAACGCTTCAGAGTTCTTGTTCAAAATTTCAAGGGTTGAGAGCCACTCAAGGTAGAGATTTACTATTAAAATGATTATGATGAGGTGTACGATATGAATGAAAGAGGAGGTGATAGGAAGTGAAGCATATGAGGATATATAACTATTTACCTTTGACTTTAAACAGCTAAGAAGTTAGTTTTCAGAGAAGCATCTGCGCAATACGAATCTGTTACACAAAGTAACAATTCTTGAAAAAGATGTTTTCTGGGTGAGGCAGAAGGGATATGGAGGAAATAAGTGTGATTCGACTCCGTGGAGGTAGCATCGAGTGGTTTAGATGGAAAGGTCTGAACTGGTAGGACTAAAGAATGAAGTTCATCAGAACCTTTGCCATGAAAATAGTGAAAGAGTAACAATGGAAAATAACCCCTCTCCCACGACTGGATTCTATCAAGACAGGAAAGTGAGGACTGAGCTTTGGTCTAGTCTGACTCTTGTAAATATAAAGCATGGCAGAAGGAATCAGGTACTTGCTGGAGTGACAGAATGAGCTGACCATTTTCCCAGCATCCCAATAGCTCAAAGCATGGATCATCATTGTGAAAGTGATCTATGTTTTTTCCTTAACTTAGCAGCTTCTTCTTCTTCTTCTTCTTCTTCTTCTTCTTCTTCTTCTTCTTCTATGTGCCGAGTCCCTTCAGGGTGTGAGCGACCATAACCCTCCATATTTTCCTATCCTTTGTATCTCTTCGTAAGTTTTGTCTTTTCGCTATTCTTCCCAAATCCTGTTCTGACATTAATTTGCACAAGGTCCCTACTCGCTGCATTACTCTGTACCTCTTGCATTCAGTATGTTCAGTGCGTATCAAATTCTCCAAGCACTCTTTCCTAAGTATGTTATAAAGTTTTTTTCACTGGCAAGTGAAAATTGAGGAGCTCTATTTTAGGCCTAATCTGACTCTTGTAAATATAAAGCATGTCAGAAGGAACCAGGTACTTCCTGAAGTGACAGAAAGAGCTGACCATTTTCCCAGCATCTTTATCATAAAGATCATATGTAAGAATTCCACTTGAGATCTGCAGCTCAAAGCATGGATCATCATTGTGAAAGTGATCAATGTTTTTTCTTTAACTTAGCATCTTCTTTTTCTATCCTTTGTATCTCTTCGTAAGTTTTGTCTTTTCGCTATTCTTCCCAATTCCTGTTCTGTGATCGGTTTTCACAAGCACATTACTCCTCTTCGCGTCAAATTCTCCAAGCACTCTTTCCTCATTATGTCATAAAGTCTTTTCAACAGTCTATTTCTGATTCTATGTATAAGTGTCCTATTTGTTTTCATCTTTCTTAAAACTTGTTACTCACATGTTCAGTTCATGCTATTATCAGCGTCATTCTGTAGAACCACATTTCCGTTGCCTTCTCTCTTCAGGATTCACTGACTGTTGTAACCTAGGAAGTGTTACTGAATGAAGAATAACCAAGCAGAGGTTGGAAATTAAATGGTAATCTTTATAACATCAACAAAATAGAATACTCGCCAGCGGCGTGAAGTAGGTAAACCACTGCTAGTGGTGGACTACTTAGACAGCATATTACCCCCTATTTACAATAGTGTCCAACGTATTTATGAGGATTGGGGCATACCCATTAGTGTTCCTAGGTACGGTATATAACACTGACTTATAGGAATTTACCGCCATATTGCATAACAGTTCGGTACTCTTTTCTGTGTTTCTAAGGAATTTTCCTATTTCTAAATACTTTGCTTAGATTTGGGAGATCTCTTTCCTTATTGCAGCTCGGCTTCTGATTTTGTTGTCAAAATTTCCTTTCCACTATTAAAACACTAGGTATTTAAGTTATCCTCGGGTTTAAGATTTGTAAAGTCTTCATCTGTGAGGAAAATGTCCAGCATTCACTACAAAATAGGAGGACCGATATTACATAACAGTTCAGCATTCTGTAACGAATTTTCCCTGTTTCTTAATACACTGCTTAGCTTTTAGGAGATATCTTTCCCTATCCCAGTTCGCCTTCAGATTTCGTTGTCACACTTTCTTTCCACTTTCCTTTCCCAGTTCCTAGATATTTAAATTATCATCAGCGTTAAATTCTCCATCTGTGAGGAGCTTTCCCAGCATTCACTGCCATAGGGGAGGATCGATATTACATAACAGTTCAGCACTCTGATTCTAACGAATAAAAACTTTCCGAGATATTTAAATTATCATTAGGATTAAATTCACCTAAATTCATTCTAAATTGTAAAGAGATTATATACACAGACGCCGAATAAACTACATTAGAGTATGCATAAACATATTCTACAGCTTTCTTGGATATTTTAATAGCTAATATCTGGAAACAAAATCATACCATTTATTTGTCATCTCCTGAGAAGAAATGAGACGCAGTTTTGTTTTTAATCATACTTATACACTACTTAAGGTCGCATGGTATGTTATCTAGAAATGTTCTGTTTTTCTCTGTTATTGCCGACCCTCAGTACAGCTAATGGAAAGGTGGCGCCTTTGGAAAAGTGCCCGCATACCAGACTTCAATTAATCGAGTTTTAACTCCAAAGGGCCGGAAGCCGAAGTATCATGTGAAGTCTCTGATACAGATACTCATACGCTGGAGAGATATTGAACCACAAACAACATCTGCTCTAGTTTTCATTTATTTCGTTCTATTTGTTCAGTGTACCCGTCTACAAAAAATGTCTATACACTTTTGGTTGTATTTGACAGTTCTTTCTTTTTGAATAAGTTCACTTATCACAACTCAAACGTAAAACTTGTTATTCGTTTTTAAAAGTAAATTTCACTGGTTTCACATATGACATAAATACGAAATGAACTATTTACTTATATGTTGAACACCTTGTTTCTTTCTAATAAAATTGAATGGCTGGCATTATGCCACTGTAAAGTGTAAATTGGGGAATTCACTCGAGCATTATATTAGGCTGAGGCATAAGTAATTTCCTCTGTCTTTATCTCTGAGATGAGGAATTGTAACTATTTACATCGTTGTACGCTTCAGCCCGGTGGATAAAAAGCTTTGGTTGAAGTAATCCAAAAAGTGGCTTGACTCAAAGATTTTGAGTTCAATACCTGGCCACAGCAGAATGAACAAAAACTTGGAGAGTTGAGTTACCAA
Organism: Acanthosepion esculentum; assembly: GCA_964036315.1. NCBI lineage: Eukaryota > Metazoa > Mollusca > Cephalopoda > Sepiida > Sepiidae > Acanthosepion > Acanthosepion esculentum. Next base: position 70,222,505 of record OZ038489.1, on the reverse strand, counting down.
AGGGAAATGCCTGAAACTGCGATATCCAAAAAAATGTCATGGCACGTGGAATTAGAACAATCTACCCTGGTGGGCTAAAATAAGGTTTCGTTTCGAAATTCTAGCGTATACCACGTATACCAAGCTCGGCGTTGCTTATGAACGGGAACCAGTTTTTTCACGTGATATGGCCGTAAGCCTGGCAACAAGCCAATGTAAATAATAGTAAATATAAATAATAATAATAATAGAATAAAATGTAATGGTACTTTAATTTTTGAAGAATAAGTTAACAGTCACAAACGGAAATAATTTATGAGTAAATCTAATAGTAAACAGATGTACATGCATAATGAAGTAAAAATAGATTCATGTCTTATTCTCTATGTAAATAAATATAACATTTAAGAAATAATTTGTACTATATATTAGATTGCTCGAAAATAATGTTCGATTTTTGAATAAACATATAATTGTGTTCTAATAAAGGATGTTCCCTTAACTTGGACTGGATTTAAATGTGAATTAAGTTTAAGCGTCTAATGATTTTTTCTTTTTCTTTCAGATTTGGCAGACATTTGGGCGATATTATTTTTCACACATAATTACCATGACTTAAATAACATGATCCAATAGAGAAATACAAACATTTTCACCAATAACACAGATTTATTTACTGCTGACTTTGATCCGTCTTAATGAAACATCCTGATATATAATCCGTCTTAATGAAACACCCTTTACATTATTATAATAGTTGCCCAAAATATATATATTACTCATTGCTACTGATTAAAGTGTCCATTTTATTAATTTTCTATCAATCTCTTTCATAATTTAACTTATAGTATGATATAATCCCTGATCTTGAACATGAACAAATACTCTGTTTTTACTTGGTCATAATTCTTCTCAAATTGTTGCCAACGTTAACAAAGAATAAGATGAAGAATCTACTTGTGATCGGACAGTACGGTGCTGATTCTTGAAGTTCCGCAGTGGGGATACGAATCTTGAAGATCAAGTTGGTAGAGGACGTCCGTATGCAATTGATTGTGAACATCTGAAAACACTAGTCGAACAAAACCCTCGTCAAAATGTTAGAGAAATGTTTCAAATAATAGGCGTCAGAATTTCAACAATATCGGATCATCTCAAGGAAATTAGCAAAAGGTGTAGAAACTCGATAAATGGGTTCCATATGAATTCGATGAAAGTCAAAGAGTTCGAAGTTTTGAAGTGTGTTTGATGCTGCGTCTTCGAAATTTGAATGATCCATTTGATGAGCGAACAGTGACTTGAGATGAGAAATGGATCTTTTACGAAAATCGTAAACCATCGGCTCAATGAGTTGATCATGACGAAAGACCCAAATACTTTCCATCAAGAAATTGCACCTAGAGTAGATTATAGCGACTGTCTGAAATCTAAGAGAGAATCACTACAAAAATTTACTGCCAGCAATTGGATGAAATGCTCATTCAATTAAGCAAAATGCGACCAGCTCTGGTTAATCGACAACGTCCAATTCAGCTCCATGGAATGCTCGGCCGCCTTTTGCTAGGGTGACACTGCAGATGCTCGCGGACATTGAATATGAGACTTTGGAAAATCCACAATATTTCCCTGACTGCAACTATTTCAAGCATCATGACAATTTTTAAGTCGAAAGATATTCAGAAACTGAATTCAAAGATATTTTGGCGTCCAAACCTATACAGTTTTACCATAAACGGTTCCTATTTTGACTGATTTAAATGCAGTTTAAATATATTAATTCATGAATAAAAGTTGATTCTAAAATCGGATATTTTCCGAAAAACATAATATTTGTAATGATGTCGTTACCATCACTAATGAGAACAAGAAACTTAATCCCTCATACGTGACACAACATTTTATTCGATTCGGGCCTTTCTCAATTAATAGTTTGTGAGTATCTCCGGATCCCTCATCCGAAGCGTGAACCTTATATTCTGCGATTTTCTGAGAGAGACATTCCTATCTAAGGGAGACTGCCCCCACGTCTTTCTTGGTTGATTGTTTATATATCCACCTGTCAAACGGGTTTTCTCGCGCGCGCACATATTTGACGTAGATAGGCCAATACGTATCCACCATTCCGATTCACCACTAACAGTGATTGAATTGCAGATCGCCACCTTTGGCTAGGAGGTTATCTCAAGTCATCACTGTACCTATATTCATTGGGTGAAAAGTTTCTTATGCAGTGAGATATATACTACACATAATTGCATCCTATATGCTTCATGTCTCATTCCTTATGTGCTATAGAGGAAGGTCATGAATCAAGTGTGTAGGCCAATTCAAGTCAATTTCCTCTATGGTACCAAGACTGAATTTAAGTGCAGTACTAGATTGGCGATAAGGTCTAATCATTTTATATTTGAAAAGGTTAGATGTAACCGTAAGTTCTATACTAACAGTTTCTTCTGTCGCATTTATCGCATGTGGAAGTCTCTTCCGGCTTCTTTCTTTCCAGCCAATATTGATCTTCAAAAGTCTGAATGCAGTGTCAATCGTTATCATGTGTCTTTTTAATTTCTGTTCTTTTATTGTTCTCTCTCCTTAATATTGTTGTCATATTCTCGCCCACTCAGTTATCCCTTGAGTCTTAGTTGCTTTATTGCCTTATTTGCAGTAAAATGATTAAAACCCAGTTTAGATGAGTATGACACGGATTTGAATGAAGAAAATGAAGATTGTGCTGCGCCTGCCTACATGGAAAACCAGCGTCTGAAATCTTAGCCATTACCTAAATTTGAATACGTTACTGGCACTGATGGAAAATACTTTGGATACCATGCAAGCATATGCTGTAATTTTTATAGAATATAGAATATTCACTACTCCATCATATATATATATATATATATATATATATATATATATATATATATATATATATATATGGGGTATATCAAAAATACTTTTACAAACTCTGGGGGATGCTCCTCACACCAAAACAAGGACGTTTTTGAGTTATTAAGTTTAAGGTTTACAGTAGGCGCTGTTAAATGTACAATCCACAATACATGCAAAAATACTTTTACAAACTCTCTGTCACTAGAACCAGTAAGAAATGTCCATATAAACATATGTCCAAAATGCCGTCGTTCTACCCCAACGCAGCAACTCATATCAAATGTTCAAAATGTCCTCGGCTTGCTTCTACACACGCATGTATCCTGTGGATCATTGACTGGCCGACTATGCCAGCATTCACCAACTTAAACGAGGAGACTGTCCAGAAGAGTTGCAGAAGATTCCAAAGTCGTCGATTTTATTCAATAAATTTACTCGTTAGTATTTCAATATATTTTTGTGTAAATATATCTGTTAAAATGTGATGTTAGTGATATTTTCATTTTTGTGTAATTCAAACGACAATTTGTCCATCGCGTCTATGTAAAAAAGATGTATGTTTTTAATATAACAGTGAAATGTGAATATCTTTCGGAACAACAAAGCCTCTTTAAAGACTAAGTTTAAAGACAGTTATGCGGCATGCGTGAAACACGGTTAGACGATCATGTATCTTTCCATACATGACTGACAAAGCATATTTTTTCCTTCAGTAGATTGCCATTTATTTCTTTCTTGCCATCCAAGGCTATAGAACCCATTCTGTCCTGCTTGGAGGAGAAGAGTATTCATACCTTTCACAGGGTTATTATCACGTAAGTGAATGTAAATGGATTCGACTGGATTTCGAATTCGGTTCTCCGATTCCTCAATCCGAGCCGCTATCCATTACTTCCACCGTGCTTGCTCCTAAGTTGAAGTAAGAAGATCCGTTAATAGACAAAAGTATATGTGGGCTTCCCGTGAAAGGCTTGAACAAATAAGACTGTAATCTAAGAAACGTAGGAGCAAAGGAACTGATTAATTAAACGGTTCATTTTGATAGGGAACTAATTTTACAGATAAATATTTTATTTGTAGAGATTATTAAAACGACTATGGGAAGTAATAAAAACGACTAAGGGAAATAATCACTCATAAATTTACTGACTTAAGTTGATTTACCTACCTTGATAATTATTATATGGTTTGATGTTGTATTCCACGCTTTCGAGTATGGCTATTGCTTGAAGTATTTCAGAATTTTTAGGAAAATGTCATTCCTTTCTCTCGATATATACATAAGTTTTCAAGACATTTTAAGAAGCATACATTGTCAGCTGTCGGCGTGTATTTACATTTTCATTTTTGTTTAACTAACTAGCGCTTTGCATTGATTTGAAAATATAATACGAACTGATTTGCGACGTATTTGTTAGTGCCATTTAACATAGTCTATATCCTAGAGTGTCCTATGGATGCCCAAAATGGCAGCATCCATAAGGAGTTGCTGTCAGCTTCTCTACAGTCATATATTTCCATTTTCTATGTTTACCCAATAGTCAGACAGCAATACTTTAATAATGCAGCCATGAAAGTGTTAATAGCTTTATTCACTTTATGTGTCGGTTCTGTGCGTTGGTAAACCCACCAATGCTTGATGCTAAGAATCTAAATAAGAAAGGCAAAGTGTTGAATTACATTACAAACAAAAACACAAAAGAGCGACACATGTTTACAGATTGGTTTGTTTGCGAGGTAAATGTTATTTGAACGGCATTTTATTTTACCACTCAATCTACAAGTGAACGATCGACGCATGAAAAGAAAGCGTTTCTGACTGAATGCAGAAAAATCATTAGTGAATCTGGTAAGAATAAGAAAACTGAGGAGGATCAAATAAAAAAGGAGCAAAGAAAAAAGAAGAGGAAGACAAAGAGAAAGAAGGAAATGAACTGATTATCCTCATAAGGAACAAAAAGAGAGTGTAAAAAAGAAGAGGAAGACAAAGCATGAAATGGACTGATTATCCTATTAAATGAACAAAAAGAGAGGTTAAAAAAGAGGAGGAAGAAAAAGAGAAAGAAGGAAATGAACTGATTATCCTCATAAGGAACAAAAAGGAAAAATAAAAGAAAAAAGACCGATTCGTTTTCGATGTCTAATCAACTCTTTGCAGGTTATTGAAAGCCAGAAAATAATTTAGATTGTAAGATTTTGCGGGGAGATAACAATAGTTTAGTGATACAAATATTACTAATTATAATCGGGAGAAGAAGATTTGGATGCATACCTTTCCCAAGGGTCTTTGAGCGTAAGTCAATATAACGAACACAACGGCATTGGAACTTGGCTCTCCGAGTAACAATTTTCCAGCCATTATCCATTACACCATCTGCACATCCAAGCTTACAACACCTGTTATTTTCAAGCGGTCACCTATCTAAATACTAACCAAGGTCGACGTTGCTTAACTTCGGTGATCGTATGAGAACAACGGTTTCAGCGTGGTGTGACCTTAAACCGGAAGAAAAAAAGAATGAATGAAGAGAACTGATTTTCCTCATGAAGGAACTAAAACGAAAAAGGGAAAAAGAAGAGGAAGAAAACGAGAAAGCAACAGATTGATTTTCATCATAAATTGAAGACACGAATAGAAACAAAAAGAAAGAGAAAAGCTAAAAATAAGAAAAAGAAAGAGAAAAGAGAAAAATAGGGAAAAGAAAGAGTAAAGTTAAAAATAGGGAAAAGAAAGAGAAAAGATAAAAATATGGAAAAGAAAGAGTAAAGCTAAAAATAGGGAAAAGAAAGAGTAAAGATAAAAATATGTAAAAGAAAGAGAAAAGCCAAAAATAAGAAAAAGAGTAAAGCTAAAATTCGAGAAAAAAGATGAAATTAAAAATAAAACGTTCGTAATAAAAAGTCAAAAAAAGAGACAAAAATATATAATGTTTTTCGTATAAATCTTTCTTAATAATTGTAAATGTATACATTCATCACGGAATGTATACCTGTCTACTTGTATGTGTTTGTAGTGAAAGCTTTTACTAATTCTACGTTTAAAATTCCTTATATCTCGTACTTGTTTTTTCGACATAAAGTAAAGGTCTGCCAGTTAATCTTGCAGATCATTACAACGGATTAATGCGTTCAATCCTCACTAGGTGCTCTATACCCAGTGCGGTGCATGTGGTAAAACATTGCAACACTGTTGCGAAAGTTTCTCTTTTGTCAGATTGGCCGTATGTCGGGTAATATTGTGCTGCAACCAGATGGCACCGTTTTCCAAACAGCTTCACGCAGTCTGTCCAGTGTTTCACTGTATCTGACTGTATAAACTGTCTGACTAGGCAGTATGTAGTCCACGAAACGCACACTCTATTCATCGTAGATGAAGTTTAACTTTGGTATATAATTATGAATGGTTTTAGGTCATAGAATCAACATTGGATCTTTCACCTCACTTGAACGATATTTATCCAGAACACGTGTTTTAATGTTTGAGATCTGTCCAGAAACTATACGGCTATTCTATCTTCATAACGAGAGGTAAGGCTTTCATTTAACTTGACAGTGAATCAGAATGGATATTAACTTAATATTTAATTCGTCCTTGGGGTTACACAATCTGTGCATGAACACATTACCCTTGAACTTGATATCAAGCGATAGGAGCACTCTTTCAACTCTGCAACCACTGCGTAACTTTTGTTGAACCGTTTCCCGAATATATATCGCTTGAGTAGACTAAACAAACTACAATCTGAAGTAGTCAAGTCGGGAATGTGCCGCGGATGTTTTAGAGGATCACAGCTATATCGTCGTCGTTACTTTTTAGTCTGGTGAGCTGTGTATTGAAACGCTGTGCCATTCAACAGGATGATATCCTGACGCAAATATTCTAGTTTCTTTCGACCACTAGCCTCCTCCGATCAGTACAGTGTTTCACAGTATCTGACTATGTTAACTACATAACCATACAATAAGAAGTCCATGAATAACACAACTTTTGCAGCCCAGAACACAGTTGCCATCAATGACTTTACTGACTGCTGTACCTCAGATTACCATCTGTTTGAGCCTTCGAGAACATTTATCCGCGGAGCGATTATAAGTACATATCTTTTACTAGAGAAGCACAAGAGTGACTCTAGTCGCGAGATGTTACGTTTTCGGGGAGTGTATTTCTACAATCATGCACTGCTATCTTTCATTCTCATAGACGAGGGTAACTCAAAAATTATCAACACATTCATCATAACATATCTTTAGGTTTGACACACTGCTTTCTACTCTTGCGTGCTTATGTTGGTTTCACGTGATCGAAGTTTGAGCTTCATCGCGCCAGTTTCCTTGCTACTGTTACAGTGTAAACGTGGCCTCTCCGCTAGCAGTATGCACCAAGGAGGATCAAAGAGCAGTGATCCAATTTCTCTGGTTGGAAGTTGTGTCAGGGGCTGAAATTCATCGGAGGCACAATACAGCGACAGTGCACTAGCGCGTAAATGTGTGTATGAGGCGATCGAGAATGTTAAAAGTGGCCACACAAAGGTAACGCACGAAAAAAGAGCAGGACGGACGTCAATCTCCACCACTGACGAGAAGATTCAGCACGTTCTAGAGATGATAATGGCGAACAGGCGTGTTAACATCGATGAAATAGCATGCTTTCTGCAGATTCGGATCACGTTTTCCCTCGTTGGTGCACACTATAACAGCACCAAGAAGACTGGCGCGATCAGGCTCAAACTTCGATCCCATGACCACAATTATGCCAAACTATAAGCAAGCACGTGACAAAACTAAAAATATGTTATAGCGAAAGTGGGACTAATTTTTGACCTACCCTCGTACATTTCTTTCATTGATTGATCACAAGTTTTCTGTTGTATTAATATCTGAAGAGGCTGGGGACTGTTACATTAATTTACTGTTTTTACATTTTAATTTTTGTAACATATTTGCAGAATATGAAGGAACATAGTCTTGCAGGTATATGATCTTTAGTATAAAGTTTCTTTGTTGTCATCTGTACAACTCAAAAACGATTTATCACAGAACTCATCTTGACACCAGCGTCAACTTTGAAGGAAATTATCATTGTATTGTCTTTTTTTAATCATTTCACCCCAAGAAAGGCAATAAAGCCACTAAGACTTAAGGGGTTACTGAGTGTTAGAGAATATAACAAAAACACTATTAATGAGAGAGAACTATAAAAGGACATTAATTTAAGAAGACTTTGCATTTAAATTCTTGAATGGGAAGCAAGAAGTCTACTAAAATAATTCAAAGCATTGTTCCACCTTCCCTTCAGTTCTTGATGTGTTTGTGAAATATATTAGAATCATTGAGAACTGATAATGCGAAAAAAACGCCTGTATACGGGTAGAAAATGAATACAGTAAATACGCAAAGTGTTGTAAGTCAAGAATATGCTTTTTCATGAGATTTATTCAAATATTATAGCGAGGCGATCCTGAGAGAATTGAAAGTCCTATCATGATTTATTATTGGTAGCCATAATCTTAACACCATAAGATTAACACATGGCACAATGTTGATAGCAGATATACAAAGGAAACTCCAAAAACCTCTACAGAAATTAGTGAAATAAAATGAGAAGAAAAGACTAACCATCAGTTGCAAGAATTTTTGCTCCCCAGGAAAAGGAAGAACCCAACATGTTGAACTACGAATTGGAGATGTCTAAACCGAACACGTACAAAGATTTAAACATCTCGGGGCTGTTTTAACAAATGACGGAAAATGTGACACCGAAATCCGAAGTCGCATTGGAATAGTGAAATATGCCTTCCAAAAGTTAAGCCAAGTGTTAAGAAACACGTAAATTTTGTTAGAAACGACTGTGATGTAATATCTGTCCTCCTATATGGCAGTGAATACTGATGCAACCGACATATGATGCTACAGAAGGATGCTGAGAATACCAGCATCCTTCCTGAGAATATGAACAGAGCATATGATTAACAAGACAGTAAAAAAATGAAAACACTTGTGGTTAGGATCAGCGAATGAAAGTTGAGACTTCAGGGATGCATAACGAGAAAAGAGGGTTTGGAGAATATAGCACTCACAGGACATATTGAGGACTGGTGGGGCAGAGGAAAGTAGCTTGCAAGGTGCTTTACGAGCTTGTGTAAATGGATAGAACAAGTATTGGGAGAGAAAACAAAAGGATAAACCTTAATAAAAGTTACAAAGTATAGGAAGTTGTGGAAGGCCATGATCACTCACATCCCAAAAGGACGTCGCACAGTAACCAGTAGATCCAATGAAACCCTCTATGTAGCACTATAAATTACAATTGGGAAATACAATTTCCATATATTTTGTTGGAAGATAAGTTCTCGCGGTTCCTAAATAAATTTAATGTCCTACAAACGGTGAGAACCTTCCTCCCAGTCATATACTTGGCTTCTATGTTTCTCTTTATGATGTTTATTCAAGGTGATATATGCTTTTATTTCTTTGGCTAATGTTTTTAATATTCTTCATATTTTTTCTTAGTTTATATTCCAAACAACAATTTCGCATGATATATTCTTTGTTTCTCAAATGTCTTCTTTTTTTTTTTTTTTTGCGGCATTCCTAAAACCATATTTAGAGTTCTTAGCCAGGGACGGCGCGTCTTACCCTCCGAAACCTCCGACTGGAGGATCTTTGATTTTTTTTACTAATAGTAATACTAACCAAAAGGTCCACGGCTAGTAATTAAAATAAAATTTCTAGTCCCCATATTTTACATTTCTAGAAAGACAAAATCGAGAAAATGATCGTATAAAAAATTAAAATATTTAAAAATTTCAACACAGGAAAATTTTACCGGAAACTGAAATACTGTTTTTAAAACAAATTTTTAAGACAATCCCATTTGTGTTGTGTTGGAATCTTTGTAAAACTTTTTTTTCAGCGGAGATGCGTCGGCGATTAATCTTTATGGAAATTTAAAAATTTGCGACTTAAACATTTTTTGGATTAAAATTTAGTCATGACAATATTCGTGGTTATTACAAAAAGAATAGCATTTTCTCAGATTTTAAAAATAATAACCTATTCATTATGAAAGTAAATAATGAATATGTACAGAAATTTTCATTTAAATTAGATAATTTCATAATTTCTGGCAACGCCTCCACTTCCTCCGAGAATTTGCTGCCCCCAGGTTGGGAAACTTTGAAATCGACATGCAGTAGAACGTGGGCCGTATGAAAGTTTCGGGGCGGGGGTTAGACAGCCAGTCCTGTTCTTATCTTGCCAATGTGTTCAATATTTCATTTTCATTGTTCTATGATTTCTGTACTTTAATTCATTCCAGATATCATTCTCATTTTTATTATTATAGATGTTATTATATACACAACGTTTCGGCCAAGTACCCTCTGTCCATCATTAGGTGTCCATTGTTTAACTGATATTGACGTTTATGTCAATTATTCAGTGATTTTTCTCAGATTATATATATATATATATATATATATATATATATATATATATATATATATATATATATATATATATATATATGTATATATATATATATATATATATATATATATATATATTCACAATAAGCAAAAATTATCCCATTCTAGCCAAACAATAATAATTGTAATGGTATTATTAACTGTTTCCTTATAAGGAAACATTCGACATTCATTGGCCGAACAGTCAGTTCTACTGTTGGTTGAAATTTATAAAATCTTTCTATTAAAACAATTTTTCAGGAAATTGGTTTCACATGATCTCTAACTGTTATCGCTCTTTCTAGCATTAATGGGGGCTTCCTTTTTAAAACCCACACGGTTCATTCTCTCGAAGTTATTTTTAATCATTGATCTGAGAAAACGGCTGTATACTGTTGACAGTTTCGACATTTCTGAACGGCTTGGGCTATATGCATAAAATACAAATGAAAGTCTCGATCTGAGATGACCAGAGTTTACTTTGCCGAAACGTTGTATTTTATAATATAATCTCTAATAATAAAGACCGGAACAGTATTTGGATAAAATAATGCATATGACAATTTCTCAAAATATAAAAATCCAACGATTAACTTTTTCACAATTTCCACCGTTATGTCCCATCATTAAATAACTTTAAAATATTTAAATATTATCTTTAAGAACAAATGCAGTCGCACTGAAGAGGAATGACTCAACCAAAAACTGTGCAGAAATAGAAAGAATGACTATAAAGCAGATATGCATAAAAAATAAGAGAACTAAAAAGACGTGATCATCAACAGAATGTATAAATCATATAAGGATATGACACTGATATTAGAGAAAGAAAAAATACTTCAGAAATGGAACGAATATATCGGAGAACTCTTTCATAACGAAAGAGAACAACTGGCAATATAGAGAAATATCGAAGGACCAGAAATATTAGAATCTGAAATGGAAAAAGCAAAGGACAAATTGGACGGAAGCAAATGGTCAGAATCAGACGGAACTGTAATAGAAAGGCTAACAATCTTAAATTATTTCAGCATTAGCAAGATTACAGGCATAATAAATGAAATATACAACAGCGGTAATATACTAGAAGCCTTAAGTCCATATATTTTCAAAGAAGAAGCCAGGTACAAACGAATGTGAACTCTCTCGGACAATCAGCCTAATGAGTCATATAACAAAAAATATCATCCGAATTCTAATGAATAGAGCGTGTAGCAGAATAAAACCGGGAATAGGTTAAAAAAGAGCGGGTTCGTTAAAAACACTAGAACAAGAAATGCGATATTTAGGCTTAAAATGATATCAGCAAGAGTAATACCAATGCAGAATGATGTGCACCTATGTTTTATCAATGATGCAAAAGCGTTTGATAAAGTCCGTCACAAAGAGCTTTTGGAACTGCTAGGCAACCTTAACATATTTGGGAAGGATATTAGAATAATCCAGAACATATACTGGCAGGAAATACGGATAGAAAATGAGTTCAGTAAATATACAGAAAGTAGAAAGGAGTGCAAGACAACGATTTCTCTTCTCACTTAAATTCAACCTCTACAGTAAAGCAATACTGAGATAATTAAAAGTCTTGCTAGCATTCATTATTGGCGCCCACAATCTTAACAACATAAGATATGTTGATGTTCAGCATTCAATGTCATACAGGGAGACTGATATCATGTAACAGTTCAGTACTCTTTTCTTCGTTTTTAAATAATTTTTTCTGTTTCTGAATAATCTGCTTACCTTTTGGAATGCATCTTTGGCTATTCCAATGCACCTTCGGGTTTCAGAACATGATAAAGGACATGCTCATCAACATGAGACATAAACTCCAAGGACGAGATACTGATATTCGAGAAAGAAAAAATACTTCAGAAATGGAACGAATATATCGGAGAACTCTTTCATAACGAAAGAGAACAACTGGCAATATAGAGAAATATCGAAGGACCAGAAATATTAAAACATGACGTGAAATCAGCAGTGGCAAAATTAAACAGAAACAAAGCAGCAGGACCAGATGGAATTGTCATAGAGATTCTGGCAGCTTTAGATGATTTTGGCATTGACAAGATTGCAGACATCATAAGTGAAATATCCAACAGTGGTAAAATACCGGAAGACTTAAACAGATCCATTTTCATAGCGCTGAAGACAGGTGCAAACGAATATGAACACCATTAGACAAACAGCCTAATGAGAATATATAACAAAACTTATCCGAATTCTGATGAATAGAGCGCGCAGCAGAATTAGAATGGAAATAGAACAATGCGGGTTCGTCAAAGACACTTGAACAAGGAATGCAATATTTATATTTAGAATAATAGAAAGAGCAATACAAACACAGAAGGTCGTGTAACTCTGTAGTGTCGATTATGCAAAAGCGCATGACAAAATATGCCGTAAAGAACTGTACAAACTGCTAGGTAACCTTGACATATTTGGAAAGGATATTAGAATAATTCAGAACGTATATTGGCAGTAAACTACCTACATACTGATAAAAAATGAATTCAGTAAATATACAAAAAATAAAGAGGGGTGTAAAAGAAGAATGTGCCTTCTCACCGGACTTATTCAACTTAAAACAAAAAGGACAATTATATTTCACATCAAGAAAAGACATTTCTAGGGTACATAATTAGGAAAGAGGGCTTGGAAAGTTTGATACTCGCAGGGCAGACAGAATGCAAGAGGGACAGAGAAAAAAAACGCACAATTTAGTGAGCTTGAGTAAATTGATGACGGAACAAGGTTTAGGAGAGATAAAAAATTATTAAGAGCTACAAAGGACAGGAAATTGTGAAGAGCCATGATCGCTACCGTCCTGAAGGGACACGGCACATAGAAGAAAAACTTTCGAGATGCATCATAAAATCTCACAAATAAGCTATTGTAAATAGAACAGGTTGAGGCAGAGTGGACGGAGGTTTGTGAAACGGCTATTACTCAGCTCCACCTCTATTTTCTTTATTTCTAATGCAATTTCATACTTCTTAATACTTCTGGAAGGCATCTTTCACTATTCCTATGCCTCTTCAGATTTCGGTGTCAAAAAAGATTTTTGAAGCTGAAAGCGTACAACGGCCGCAACGTTGTGGATATGACAACAAAAATGGGGACAACATTCCGAATAATGTAAATAGAAACCCTTATAAAATTATGCAATACTTATTCTTCTGTAGTTTTAGAAATCTTAGCATGTTTTAAAGAATTGTACCAGTAGATGATACAGCGAGAATTAAATAATTACATAAGCGTATTTTAATAATTTTTTTAATTTTGAATGATAATTGCAATCTGGTATGTGGTATATTTCTCACTTCCTTGCAGAACAAAATAATATTTATAAACTCAAATTAGATCGAATAGTTTACTAACTATTCACCAAACCCTGAGTCGAAGGATGCCGAATCTGTACTTTTACCCGATATGGATGATATTATATTTTGCTTGAGTGCCCTAAACTGGAGGTGAACAATGTGCAGTTGAGATATTCGAAATAGCTTGCAACTTTCCACAAGGTCCGTGAAATCCCCGGATTTGTAATTTTTCCAGTTTCGTATGATTCTCGCACTCACCCCTTCCACATTTCCCAGCCAAGTTTGAATCATCGGCATCAAAAAATCATCTGAGCTTGTCTCATTGAATCATTCTCGAAGGCCTTCTTAATTCTTCGAGTACTTTCCGTGGATGATTGCTCAATTTCCTAGCAAAACTTGATGTATAATTACTGTATATGTGACGGTACACAATACACAAACTTCTATGTTCATTTTCGTCAATTTTCTACGCTTTTACTTTCATATATGTTTTAATTAGAGTACAGCCATTTCTTTTATGGACTATTGCAGCTACATGTCAATCTTATTGATCCATCTTGGTAGTTTTATTAGAGCAGACATAGACAGTGAACAGCCAGGTTGGTGTCCCGACTATAGGTCTCTTTCTATCTCAGTCTGATCTATCTATCTATCTATCTATCTATCTATCTATCTATCTATCTATCTATCTATCTATCTATCTATCTATCTCAGTCTGTTCATATCTATCTATCTATCTATCTATCTATCTATCTATCTATCTATCTATCTATCTGCATTTTTCTCATTACAGTTTATGATCATTGAGGACCAGAAAACAAGTTTTCATTTTCATTAATACAGTATTGTGGATGATAGAGTATCTTATGCATATAGTAATTTTGAAAAAAAAAGGCTATGTAAAAATAGTAGACAGTAGCAGAAATTTCACTTTTCACATCTTTTCTTTAGTCAAAAATTATTTTTTTTAGCCAAAAGCAGTCTTTATTATTACAGAAAGTACAAAACGTCAAAGTTAGTAATTAACTGAATTTGGCTCGAATAATCCCTTAAGTTCGACATTAAAAGATCCAGACAATTTCCTCAATTCAGTATTGAAAGGTCCAGATTTTCTCATTGGGAATTTTTTTCCATTCTTCTTGGCAGTAATTCCAATGCTCTTGAAAATTGCGTGGCTTTTGTTGGACCAGGATTCTAGTGTAAAAAAGCAAGCTAATGTTTAATTACAATGACTTGCCAAAGCATCTTGGTTAAGAAGATGGAACAATTCCTACTTAATAATTTGCATCTTATCATGACTTTATCATCTCAGATTTTGTCATTGGCCCAACAGTTTTGCATGACCTTTTTCATTCAAAAGCTGCTTAAAGCGGTGTATCTTCTGTAACACGACACACACAAAAGATAAACAATTTATTTCCCAATCCTAAAGGTCCATAGACATTATTGCATACTGATAAAAAATCTTGACTTCTTAATGAAATAAAGGTGTATAATCATTTAATGTAGTTAGACCAAAAGTTACGGAATCCAAATCTATCTCTATGTCTGTTTATCTGTCTGTCTGTTTGTCTGTCTCTGTCTCTCTCTCTATATATATATTTAGGCAGCATATATCCATTCAAGCATGTTTGGTTAAATAATTTAGACATATTATGTGTATTTATTTTAGTTTTAATCCGTTCAGTTCCACGAATTAATTTCTTGGTGCATGTAGAAAATTGATTAAGAAAAATTATAAAATCTTCTTTCAAATAATTTTTATTTTCCCAAGCACTTTCAATCTCATCTGAGATCATCTTCAGGGGTTGCATATCTATGGATGTGTTATGCGTTAACACCGTAAATTCAAAAAATAGTTTTAGCTCTATGCAAGGAAGGTAACTTATGTGATTTTTAAAGATTTTTTAATTGTAATATTTAGTATTTTTATATAACACTTTCCTGTAACAAACATTTAAGAACATTGTACTATATTCATAGTTGACTTTATTTATTTTTGACCGCAATTCTCTCATATAAAGGGAATCCAGAATGTTAAGTTTTTGTTTATTATTAACTTGATGAAGCACTAACGTATTTTCGACTAATATATCTCTAAACCGTGAATATGGGCAATAGTTTTCCTTTAAATGTTATGAGATTGAACTATGATCGTTCAAGGGAAACTTAAGCCTTCTCTTCATCGTCATTGTTGTAAGACAGACATAGGTAATAACATACACACACTGATTATATATATATATATATATGTATATATATATATATATATATGTATATATATATATATATATATATATATGTATATATATATATATGAAATAAACATTTATTCACATAATTATTTTTGTCTCAATGAGCTTAATTCTTTGGTGAACACTAATCATATATATTTTAAATCAAAATTCATCTGCAAGCCAAGATAGTAAAGGAAAGTGGGAAGAAAAGACTAACCATCAATTGTAAGAATGCTGTACAAGAGGTACTGTTGAATTTGAGAAGACAGAATTTAGCATGTACAGAAATTAAAATATCTTTTAACAGATGATAGAAAATGTGATATTGAAATCCGAAGACATAATGGAATAGAAAATGGCGTCGCCAAAATGCTAAACAAAATTATAGGAAACAGAAAAAATTCATTAGAAACGAAGAAAGAGTGCTAGGCTGCTATGTAATATCAATCCACTAACATGACAATAACTGCAAGACAATTTATCCACTGATGTAGAGGAGACTTGAGACAAGAGATGTAGTTCTATAGAAGAATGCTAAGAACACCATGGATGTGACATGTGAGCAATGAGAAGTTTCAAGGGAAATAAGAGCAGAAAGGAGACTCGTGCTTATAATCAGAAAGAGACACTTGACAGTCTTGGCACATATAATGAGGAAAAACGGCTTACTTCTTTACAGGACATATTAAAGACAATAGGAACAGAGGGAAGCATTTAGCAGCCTTCTTAACGGTTTTGTGTAAATGGATTGGATAACAGGGTGTAGAAGAGAAATTAAAAAGACAAATATTTCTAAGACCTACAAAAGATAGGAAGCTGTGGAGTGCCATGATGTAGAATTACCATATATGGACCTAGTCTATTGCTCATAAAAGAATTAATAAATCTGAATGATTTTCGTCTCATCTTAGATCATACAGATTACTCTACCTTCTGTAGATATATGAACATAAACCCAGAAGAATGGATCTTATGTTAATTCGTTACTGAATATATTCCTCTGACCGAAAGAATAGTGATTTCATGCGATTACGTCTTTTGAGGGTGTACAAGAGGCACGCGCCAAAACCTCTCTGCTTCTACCAACACAACATGGAATAACGCCAATTTGAATAAATCTCCCGAGAACTGCTGACAGCTGAGGAGTACACTAACCCTTTCTCTGATTGAATAATACAGTTAAATGTCTTGACCATGTATGTCGAAATTGATAGTTGTTTATTAAATTTGGCAGATGACCACAGTGACCATTGAAGCCCGTGAGTCATGAACTGCGAACTGCATAACAATAGATTCTGAGACCAGCTCGTTAACCACAATAACGCAAAAAACATAGATGATATCCTTAAGCAAAGAAAAGTAATGTAAATATTTATACGAAAACGATAGGAAATTCGGACATTTTGATGCGCACATTTTGTTGACACATTTTGGCGACTGGCATTTTGTCAACGGTCATTCCGGCGACGGGTATTTTGGCGACATTTATTTTGGCGACATTTATTTTGGCGACATTTATTTTGGCGACGGGCATTTTGTCAACGGGCATTTTGGCGATGGTCATTTCGGCGACGGTCATTTTAGGGACGGGCATTTTGGCGACGGCATTTTGTCAAGGGTTATTATGTCGACGGTCATTTCGGCGACGGGTATTTTAGCGAAGAGCATTTTGTCAATGGTCATTTGAGGGTGTACAAGAATGGCGACTATCATTTGTCAACGGTCATTTTAGCGACGGGTATTTTGTCAAAGATCATTTTGGTGACGGTCATTTTGGCGACGGCCATTTTGGCGATGGGGATTTTGTCAACGGTCATTTTGGCGACGTACATTTTGGCAATGGCCATTTTATCAACATTTTGGCGACGAGCATTTTGTCTATGGTCATTTTTGCGACGTTCATTTTCTCAACGGTCATTTTGGCGACGGGTATTTGTCAACAGTCATTTTGGTGATGGCCATTTTGGCGACGAGCGTTTTGT
This sequence comes from Acanthosepion esculentum, assembly GCA_964036315.1. Classification (NCBI taxonomy): domain Eukaryota; kingdom Metazoa; phylum Mollusca; class Cephalopoda; order Sepiida; family Sepiidae; genus Acanthosepion; species Acanthosepion esculentum. Next base: position 70,204,629 of record OZ038489.1, on the reverse strand, counting down.
CAACGGTCATTTTGGCGACGGGCTTTTTGGCGACGGGCATTTTGGCGACGGGCATTTTGGCGACGGGCATTTAGGCGACGAGCATTTTGTCAATGGTCATGTTGACGACGGTCATTTTCTCAACAGTCATTTTGGCAACGGGCATTTTGGCGACGAGAATTTTGTTAACGGTCATTTTGCCGACGGTCATTTTGTCAAGGGTCATTTTGCCGACGGGAATTTTGCCAACGGTCAATTTGTCAACTGTCATTTTGGCGATGAGCATTTTGTCAACGGTTTTTTTGCGACGGACATTTTGGCGACGGGCATTTTGGCGATGGCTAATTTGGCGACGGACACTTTGACGAAGGGCTTTTTGGCTAAGGGCATTTTGGCGACGGGCAATTTTTTCATTTTGGCGAAGGGCATTTTGTCAACGGTTATTTTGGTGATGGCCATTTTGGCAACTGGCATTTTGTCAACGGTTATTTTGTCGATGGTCATTTTGGCGATGGTCATTTTGGCGACGGGCATTTTGTCAACGGGCATTCAATTTTGGCGACGGGCATTTTGGCGAAGGGCATTTTGTCAACGGTTATTTTGGTGATGGCCATTTTGGCAACGGGCATTTTGTCAACGGTTATTTTGTCGATAGTCATTTTGGCGATGGTCATTTTGGCGACGGGCATTTTGTCAACTGTCATTTTGTCGATGATCATTTTGGCGATGGTCATTTTGGCGATGGTCATTTTGGCGACGGGCAATTTGTCAACGGGCATTCAATTTTGACGACGGGCATTTTTGCGAAGGGCATTTTGTCAACGGTTATTTTGGTGATGGCCATTTTGGCAACGGGCATTTTGTCAACGGTCATTTTGGCGATGGTCATTTTGGCGACGGTCATTTTGGCGACGGGCAATTTGTCAACGGTCATTTTGGCGACGGGCATTTTATCAACTGTAGTTTTGGCGACGGGCATTTTGGCGAATGTCATTTTATTGCTCTGCATTTTGGCGATGAACATTTTGTCGCATGTCATTTTGGCGACTGTCGATTTTTCGAAAACATTTTAGCAGTGGACATTTTGGCCACGGGTATTTGGAGACTGCTGTCCCTCGTATTTTGTCGACTGACACTTTACCACTCAACTTTTACGTCTCGCAAACGCAAAGGGATATTATAACATGCACATTTTGGCGCGAGGCACTTTGCTGCCCATATTAGGAAGATGGAAATGTTGCGGTTCATATTTTATCGATGTAAACTTTATTTACGGACATTTTGGTGCTGATATTTTGATAACGGACATTTTGCTGACGTAAATTACAGTAACGGGATTTTGGGCTCCGACATATTAATTTAATTTGAAATATTTTGTATACTCCAGAGCACTCTATTATTTACATTATTTACATTCAGGCTGTTGTTATCATCTTTGTTGTTATCACAACGTTTCAGACGTTGTGACACCCGGCCTTCATCATGTGTTTGTCAATCCTGGTAACCTACATGAAATTTCGAACTAAACACTTTTCCCTCCATATATTATCGGTCATGGTTGATTTTATTGTTTCACCCCAAATTACCGCTTCCCGATGTTCTATAACCTTACCTTTAGGGTCGGATTGTTTCCCTTGTATATTCTTTGCCACAACTGGAAGAGATGGAATACACACAGTTCATAGTCATGCTATCCTATGCATTAGGTTTGACTCGGCAAGGATTTGTTTGTAGGATGGAGCTGATTCTGAATATTGTTTTGATGTTGTACTCTGAGTTGATCCAAGATTCTTTCCATTTTAGAAACATGCGTACTTGATTACATTTGAATGTGTTCATTTTAACTATTATTACTAGTTTTTAGAGTGGACCTATTACATATTCTAATTAAGATACAGTTGTTAATACTAATAGTAAGATGGAGTATAAATTGGTCTATGGCAGTATATTTTAGACTAGGTTATTTTATACACGGAAATATGAAATAGGCTAGCCCCACTGATACCTTGGGGCATCCAACAGTAAGGTCTCTTATTGGAGGTTTTGATGAGCATGGAACCACTTCTTCCACCCTGACCCAATATTCTAGAACCTTTTTATGTCCCAACTATTGGCAAATAGTGATTCCCCTAACAAAAAAAAACATGAAAGTATAAAAATACATTTTTATAGTAAAAATACCAGCAATACTTTTTTATATAAACATTAGCAACAATACCTACTTATAGTAAAATTGCCAACAATACACAATTGTAGTAAAATTTCCAACAATACCTATTCATAGTAAAATTACCAACAATAACTATTCATAGTAAAATTACCAACAATACACATTTATAATAAAAGTTACAACAATATCTATCTATAGTAAAATTACCAAAAATGCATTTTATCTCTAGTTGAAGGCATACAATTGCGTTCAAAATATATTTAGCTGAAGCCATAAAATTGTGTTCAAAATATTTACATTTTGGCATAAATAACCCATCGAGATTGATATTCCGCTAAACAAAACCCATCACCCTACCTTTGGCTAAGCTATAGCAGGGTATATTTTTGGAGGGAGTTAATCAGTGATGCTACACCGGAGACTGGTGCTCAAAACCCAAAATTGGGGCAGTAAGATCTAGAATACGATCCTAACTTGCGGAACTGAGTAAAGAATAAAGAGAAAATGTTGAAGGAAGTTGTTTGAACGCATAAACATTTCAACCCATTCACTGGATCTTGCCTCATTTCTGTATATTTCTAAAACTTAAAAGGACTTTGAAGAGGAGTTAAAAGCAGCAGCATGGTATTTAATCCTTAAACGACTAGAATGATCAAATGTAGTTTCATTTGAGTACAAAGGATGTCATCAACGATGATTGAAACTTTCGCCAACAATGCAGGCATCTTTCATTCATGCTTTGCATCTAAATGAATAATTGGCAATTCTAGGTTTCATAAGGTTACTATTTACTACGATTCTTATATTCTACACAATAATTTTTGTTGGTGGAAATTAAAAATTGTCAATAAAATTGTTTCCCAAAATAACGTAATAATTACATAGATAAGAATCTCTAGAAACAATTAATTTAGTTGCTCGACTGAACTGTTAAATGTTCATTTCTTTTAAATTTTCCAGTCAGTATCTATACAGATAGGATATTTTACTTAACTTCGTAGATCTATCGAAAAACATTTATAATCATAGAAAAGAATACTGAGCTGTTACGTGACATCTGTCCTTCTTTATGGCAGCGAATGTTGGACGATTTTCTCAAAGATGAAGAAGAGACTCGAGGCGACGGAGATGTGTTTCTACAGAAGAATGCTGAGGATATCATGGACCAAGAGTGTGAGCAACGATGAGGTCTTAGAGAGGATGCAAACAAGGAGGAGGCTTATACTTAACATCAGGAAGAGGCAGCTGATGATCCTGTGACACATAATGAGGGCCTGATACTCAAGGGTCGAATAGAGGGAAAGAGAGACAAGGGAAAACAACACATGACATACCTCGCGGCCTTAAGCAAGTAGATGACAGAACGTGGTCTGGGGGAGGTGGCAGAGGGATGGATCTTGTTGAGAGCTGCCAGGGATAGAGGGAGGTGGAGAGCCATGATCGCCTGCGTCCTGAAAGAACGCGGCACATAGAAAGAAGAAAGATAATCTTTTTAAAATCTCTGAGATTATACAAGAGTGGGCTGAAAAGTTCATAGGTTCGCTATAAAGGCGTGATGCTAGAGCTGCGAAATTTTCCATGCTTTAATTTCAGCTATTTTATTGGTAATTTTCTCTTTATTTTTTACTCAGTACCGCAAGCTAGGATAGTATTCTAGATCTTACTGCCCCAATGTTGGGTTTTGAGCACCAGTCTCCGGTGTAGCATCACTGATTCATCACCTCGAAGAATATATCCCGGTATAGCCAGATAAGAGGATGGATATGACATAGCAATACAGAATTTATATCTGCTTTGAATTGTTTTATTCCAGGTAAACTGGCATCTTACTGTTCAAAGAAGATTTTGAAAGGATCAAATAGAGGCTTCTCGTCAAAACGGACAAAATTTGGCATCGTCATGTTATCAAGTACCTTCAAAGAAAGGTTTAACCCCCAAGGACATACATGGTCGCTACATTAGGGGATGATACCCCAGTTTTATCAACTGTGCAAATATGGGCAGTTGAATTTAGGAGGGGGAGGGAGAGGCTTGAAGGTGTTCCAAGTACTGCCGACACCGAAGGAAACATTGATTGTGTTCATCACATGGACATGGATGACAGGTAATTGTCTTTAAATCAAACAAACAATGCTATTAGCACATTCCGTGAAAGCGTTGAGAGTATTCTGCACAATCTACATTGCATGAAGAGGATTTTTCTCGGTGGTTTCCACGTCTTCTAATACCTGATTAAAAGCGCACCAGACTGATAACATCACGGGGAAATCTGACAAGATTTGAAGCAGATGCAGCTGGTTTCCTTGAACGTTCTCCAACCCAAGATAATAGTTGGTTTCATGACTTTGACCCAGAGACGTAGAGAATACATGCAATGGAAACATTCCTTTTCACCTTCACCAAAGAAGGAACAAGCTCGTTTCTTCTGTAGGGAAGATGATGGCCTCAATTGTTTTGGTTGAAAAATGCATTGGGCATCTTTAAATGGGCCACAGCATCAATATGGAGTACGATGCCAACTTGCTGAGGCAGTTACGAAAAGCTATCTCGACCAAACGCCCAGGAAAACTGACGAGAGGAGGCCGTGTCTAATGAGAGCAATTCCCCAGCACACATGTCTTTGGTTTCAATGGATGCTGTGCGTAACTGTGGCTTTGAATTGTCTGGTCATCCCCACTCTTCTCCTGAGTTGACTATTATCTGTTCCCCGGACATGATAAAAACTTGGCTGGGAACTAGTATCGCAGTGATGACGACGTTATATCTGCTGTGGATGCTTTTTTCAACCAACAGGATTAACAGTCTTCTTTGAAAAATCAGGTTAGTTTAGTTTGATAGGAATAATGCCGTTATTAATAAGAGTTGAAATGAATGTATGTAAGATTTCATAGTTCTAGTATCACCTTTCATCGTCAACTTATGAACTTTTCAGCCTAGCCTCGGTGGTAAGAGAAACATTTTTTTAAATGTTACTTTCCCTCAGTCGCTCAGAAATGCCGAGCATTGAAGTCGCCATCTTCAAACTTCGCTTCAAGTGGTCAAGAGATCGTTCAACATTCACTGCCATATAAGAGGATGGATATGACATATCAACCCAGCACTCTTTTCTGTTTATTCAGCACCTTGCTTCTTTCACTAGTCCAATGCGTGTTCAGATTTTTTTAATGTTTTATTTTCCATTCTCTGTTGAAACACTTCACTGATATTTCTGTCTGATGTTGATATATCCAATTTGGAGGCATTTTCTCATGGCCATCTGCATATCTTATATTGTTAAGATTTCGGCCACTGATAATAAATCCTTGTAGGGTATCCAGTTTCTTTAGGATAGCGTCTGGGGAGAAGATGCCTCCCTGTCTCAAGACCCTTTCTATTTTTTATAGTCACTCAATTTATTTTCTGTCTGTATGCATGCCGTTTGCTCTCAGTTTAAGTTCTGGGTTATTCTAACATTATTTTCAAATAGCTCGAATTTCATAGCATTTCAAATAGATCCTTGTGCTGTACCTTGCCCAATGGTTTTGCATAATCTATGAGACACAAGTGCATATTTTGCATATTTATTGATTACTCTGATATCATTCTATTCATGAATATCGCATTTCTAGTTTCAGTGTTCTTGACAAAGTCGCATTGTTCTTGTTCTATTTCCGGTCGAATTCTGCTTTTTGTTTTAGTGTTAGTTTTTTTAATCGAGTTCACCCCATACAAGGCAGTAAACCACTGAGACACAAGGTGTTAGAATCAGAAACACTGCCAAGGAGTGAGAACAAAAGAAGATTCATCAGGAAGACAGTAGATAGCGACTGACAATGCATTTCATTTTTTATCAGATAAACGTTGGCTGCAAAGCATGGAGTTGGAAAGGAGTTCCACACACGAGAAGTGCAAGAAAAAAAACTGTTGGTATAGAACTTACGGTTACATCTAGCCAGCTCAACTATAAATTGGTGAGACCTCGTCGTCAGTCTAGTAAATTCAAGGAGCCTAGATACCATAGCGAAGAACTCATCTGAACAATTACCATGAAAGTATTTATAGAAAAGGCAAACCGAAACGCCAGATCGGTACTAATAATATTGCTGATTCTTTGGATTTTATTAAGGAGCTCATGGTAAATAGCAGGGGAACCTGACCATATGTGGCAGCAATATTCTAGGCATGGATGAATGGTAGACATAGATATGTAATATTGATTCTGTAGGGAAATATTGCCTAACACGATGCAGTGAACCAACTTTCTTAGCCAGTGGCCGATCAATGAATTCAATATAGTCTTTCCACTGCATATCCTCCAAGAAGGTTAGACCAAGAACGTGCAGCGAGCCATTCAACTGGAGGTCAGCATCAGCGATTCTAATAGAAGGCAGAGAAAGGTTATCTCAGATGATTAACAGAGAGTTTCGTTTTGGTGGCGTTAAAACTATACATGCAAAGAAATAAGCGTATGGCATTAGATTAATCTAAATAAATAAACGTCAAATTCTGTCTGTTCGTCCGTCAAACTCAAACCACTCTAACTTGGGCCACATTTGGTCTACACAGGCATATTGTACGTTTTAGGAATCAGGATGATCTCGGGATTGAAAATCTACACATCATCTGGTGCTTGGACATTCAATATTGGGATTTGTGCCCGAATGAGGAGGGAACATTTAACAATTCGAATTTTAAAATAACTGCAAAAATTAGTGATTTTTAAAGTTTTTCATATATATTGAGTTTGAAGTAACACAAAAAACTTTATGAATTTAAAATTTTTACTTTAAAGTCAGTTTAAAATATCTTCAAAATCTTGTGGGTTGAGGAAATCAATCTTATTTCTTCAAAATGCCAAGAGTTAAAGTGAGAAGTTTCCTGATGTAAGGTTTTGAAGTTCCGCAGTGTTTATGATCTGAAGCACTCAACTCGATTGAAGATCCACGGAGTTAGTGATTTGAAGAACTCAATTTTCGGCTTGAATTGGAATTTCGGCTTAAATCGAAGTTTCGGCCCAAATCGGTCTTTTAGCCCGAATCAGAGTTAAAGTGAGCTTTTGGCGTTCCATGAAGTGAATTGAGGAATTCAAAGTTATTTCTTCAAAATTATCTTTGCTGTTTTCTAAGCTGGACCAGAGGTTCCTCTAGTTTTGGACCGGAAGTTCTATTGACCCTCCGCAGGAGCTAGTTTAAAAGTCTGTACGGAATGCATTTTTTAAGCTAGTATTTAACATGGTCATCTTTTGCAAGATTCAGGTGTTCGATTCCGGCAACCATTGAATCATTCAGTTTGTGCAAAATATCTCCAGGTTGATACCGTACTATACTTGGGCGCCGTTCAAGAAACTGTCTTCGTTAGGGAAGTTCCTGTAAGTATTGATTGCATAAAACTCTAAATCTTCTCAGTAAGGTTTTTATGTAATGTTTGGCCAGATCGGAACGAAACGTAAAAAAGAAACAAACAAAAAAAACAAACAAACAAAAAAAAAAAACAAACAAAAAAACAAAACAGAAGGCTTTTGATGAGTGTAACAAATATTAATCATCTGCTGGAAGGCTACACTTTTGGGAGGTGGGAAGCAATCTACATCGGAGCATATCCTAATCTTTGGCACCATTTGGAGTATTTTTCAAACCTAATTAGCCGTGAAAGCTCCTTGGCTGAAAAAAGCGATTCATATCCAAATGCCTCCTTAAATATGTTTGATAATCATAAACAGACAAGAACCGGTGGATATTTTTGACTGAAAATGTTAAGAGAACCAAGAAATTCCTCTTGGCTCATTTTTTTTCAGTGATGTGGATTCCATTTTGAACTATTAGCGTGTTCGGAAAGTGATGACGTGTTACCGGAAAAGATATAAAAACAAATGTAAGTTAAATTTATTTCAATATTATCCATCAAAAAATATAAACACCTCTATTTTCACTGATTGTAATCTAGCCGGGGGGGGGGGGGGCAAATTTTTGAATTCATGTTTAAAGAAATTAGGGTTTACCACAGATAGCGTAGCTTCCCTGTTCTTTTTCTATAAATAATTTCATGGTAATTGTTCTGGTGAAATTTTCTCGATGGTCCCTAGTCCTTATGAATTTAAGCACATAATATATTGGCGTCAAGGTCTCCTCAGTTTACAGTTGAAATAGATAGATATAATCGTAAGTTCTATGCCAACAGTTTCTTCTTCTATCGCACCTCTTACTTGTGGAACTCTCTTCCGGCTTCTTGCTTTCCAGTCAACTTTGATTTTCAAAAATGTAAATGCAATGTCAGTTGTTATCTTGTGTCTTCTTAATTCGTATTCTTTTATTGTCTTCCCTCTTTAATATTTTTCTAATATTCTCTAACATTGAGTAATCTCTTGCGTCCTGGTGGCTTTATTGCCTTACCTACAGCATAATTTTCCAAAGATTACATGCTGCAATGTCTAAAAATAAGGATTAGATCAATGGCTAAAAATGAAGGAATGAAGCCAGCAGGTCTTAGCGAGGACAATCTTTCTTCGAACCTCGTGAACTGGCAAAATAGAATCACAAAGAGCTATACCAAATAACAGAAACCACATCACTTAAGGACTTTCAACGGTAGCAACCACATGTTATTCGAACACAAAATTATGAAATAATCAAGATATTGACGCTTCATACTATTTCATTATTGGAAAGAGCGATAACAGTTAAAGTACTTGAGGAAGCTAATTTCCTGAAAAATTGTTTTAATAGAAAGATTTTATAAGTTTCAGGTGACTGGCTGTTCGGTCAATCCATGTTGAATGTGTCTTCATAAGGAAAAAGCTTATATTACCATTGACATCAAAATATTTTTATGCATCACTCTCATATCAATATAAAATAAAATATTTGTTACTGATTTTATTAATGTTAAGCAACAACTAAGACATATCTTAACCCTGTTTAAAAACAAGACTAATTTGATAATACATAACAATATTTATTTGTATCACTATCATATTAACATGAAATAAAATGTTTATTACTGAGTTTAGTTAGGGTAATCATATCTTAACCACTAAGACATATCTTGACCATATTTAAATACAAAATTATTCAGATAATACATAAATATAACTATGTATCAGTTTCATATTAATATGGAATAAAATATTTATTACTAATTTATTAACGGTAATCATATCATAACCACTAAGACATATCATAACATTTTCAAAACATGAAAATTAGATTATACATAATAAATATTTCTATGTATCACTTTCATATTAATATGAAATAAAATGTTTATTACTGATTTTATTAATGGTAATAATATCTTAACCACTAAGTCATGTCTTAACCATTTTTAAAACAAGATTACCTAGAAAATATATAATAAATATTTCTATGTATCACTCTTATATAAGTATGAAATAAAAAGTTTATTATTGATTTAATAATAGTAATCATATCTTAACCATTATGACATATCTTAACCAAGTTTAAATACAAGATTAATTAGATAATATATAAAAATATTTCTATGTATCACTTTTATATTAATATGAATAAAATGTTTATTACTAATTTATTAATGATGATATCTCGGCCGTTGCAAAACATCATTTTGTCAGAAGCCTAGAATTCTTTTAGTCATACATGAAAACAGTTTAATCTCGCTTAAAGTTATAAAGAATATTTGAATTAAATTTTTTTGCGTTGGTTGAAAGACATCAATCATTTATGTAATCTTCATCTAATTTTTATTACTTCTTTCCTGTGTTATGGTGACGTTAGTTTGCCCAAAGATGACGCATTTCTCTAATTAGATTTATGCATAATTAACTGAAAACTTGCTCTGTCTGTTTGACCGAGAAAAGGTCGACTGCATACCCTGAAGAGATATAAGATCACTCCCAAATGGATACTTACATACTCAAGTATAAACACCACTAATGTTTTTTCTAGACTCATATTATAATAATAAAAAAACAGTCTGATATTAAATAATCCAGAAATGGATAATACGTCATAAAATATAAATAACGTTTCGTGAAATTCTCAGGACTCCCTCAAGTATTAATACCTCTGTTGAATTAATGTTATTATATTAGAAATAAATCAGCAGGATCATACGGAATCAGACTATAGATCAGCCATAGGGAAACTTTTTCAGACCAGTGGGCTGCATCAGATATACGATTCAAAGATTCAAGGTAAATTTTCGTTGGAACTGTCTCAGCCATTTTCATCACAGAAGACCATAAGCATCTGCCATAGAAATGGGGAAAGGTTTGTTGTTTTGGGAGAAATGATTTCTCAATTATTAAAAAGAATGAAATCCCAGTATAATTTTATCCCATGGTTAACACATACTGTTGCATGTGATTTATTTCCTATTTATTCATTTGAAAATAAAAGAAATAATTTTTAAATTAAAAAAATTATTTCTTCTCCAAAGAAAAATGTTTCTTCTTCAGAAAATATGTTTCTTCTCCAGACAAAAAATATTATGAACGTCCTGTTTCTAAAGTAAATTATATTTGCAAGCGTGCTCTACCTTAGTAAAAATCACCAATCGTTTAAAATGAAGAAAATGTTACCTTCAACGAAAAGTTACAAAATTCAAGAAACGTTGAGCATAATCATTGTTTATGTACGTCGTTATGTATGAGAAAGTAAGAGTGAACAAGTGAGGACAAAACGAAATAAACAAAATGCCAATAAACCTTATTTCCCTCATGAAATTCAGCGCGGAAGCGAAACGGGCCATATGTGGGCAGCGGACTCCACTTTACCATTGACTGATATAGATGCTGGAAGCCTTAGATGATTTTGGCATTTAAAGGATTACAGATATAATTAATGAAATATACAACAGTGGTGATATACCGGAAGGACTAAGTAGATCGATTCATAGCACAGCCTAAGAAGACAGGTGCAAACGAATGTGAAGACCATCGAACAATCAGTCTAATGGAGAATATGGAAAAACTTTTCCGAATTCAAATGAATAAAGCGCGCACAATAAATTATACCATATATATGATAGTAACAATTCGGTTTTACTTTTAACAAGTGATAAGAATTATCTGGACTATATTTTTTTAAGATTTTGTACAACTCAAAGAACTATTTTAACTACTAGGTAAGCTTGATTTATTTAGAAATATATTAGAATAATCCAGAGCTTATACTGGGAGAAAACCTACTTCAAACGGATAGAAAATGAATTCAGTTGTTGTAGCATACCTACGGACGATAATGCGTATGTCCCCATTCGCATAAATATAGTAGTAAATACTGTATGTTGGTCTACAGTTGGAGATTTGTCTCTAGCTGTTCTGGTCAACTCTCTGCCTCCGCGCAGAGAGGATGCCCAGACGAGGCTATGTCGAAGGGCAGAGTCTCGTCTCGGGAAACAGCTACCCGATACCGTTATATATGGGGTATACGGGGAATTTTTGTCCAAGACTACGGACACGGATACCCCAAATTAAATTCGGCCTTGTGTCACATCTGACCGCGTGGGACGGTTGGTAGATATCCTGCAGTTGGAGATTCATTGTAGTTGACTACTTCTAAGCGCCGCTGGCAAATCTTATATGTGTTGTTCTTGTCCTAAGTATTATCGTGCATTACCAAACTTCGTGTGATTATTCTATTTAGTAACTGTTGTGGATTCCAGGATGAAATACGGTACCAATAATAACAAACGCCAAGAATGAATATAGGAAAATAAATGTATTAACGTAATAACACGAACTGGTAATAGAGGTTAGTAGTTCCAGGAATGCGGGTTAGTAGAAAAATATATATATATAGTCTTTGGTATCGACATATCGCTGTATGACTTCTTACTGACTCTACGTGCTAGCTCACTGTGACTCTTGCCGCTACGTTCGTACGCTCGTTAGCTCGCTCGTTATTCTCCTGTTCGACCTCGGGTATTCACTAGCAGTAGTATACGTATACCTTGGGTGAGTCCATTTGTGAAAAAAGGGGAGGACCCCTCAACAGTAACCTTCCCTAGGTTACAACATCAGTAAATACAGAAATATAGAAATCGGCGTAAAACGACGATGTGTCTTTCACCGGACTTATTCAACCTTTCTAGTGAGGCAATCCTGAGAGAATTATAAGTCCTACTAGGATTCATGTATGGTGACCACAATCCTAACAACTTGAGATATGCAAATAACATAACTTTGATAGCAGACAAAGAAATGAAACTCCAGGAACTTCTAAAGCAAAGCAAGAAGAAAGGATCAAACCTCAATTGTCGGAAGAGAGTATGTATGGTTGTCAGCAAAATAAACCACCGAAGATGCGAATTACAAAATGGAGATATCAAAATCAGGCAAGTACAAACATTTAAATGTCTAGGAAGTTTTTAAACAGAGAATAGGAAATGCGACACCGAAATCCGAATCCTCATTTGGATAGTGAAAGATGACTTCCAAAAGCTAAGCAAAGTAATAATAAACAGGAAAAATTTGTTAGTAACTAAGAAAATAGTGCTGAAGTGTTACCTCGTAGAAGTCCTATCTAACAATGCGAGACAATCTCCTCACGAATGAAGCAATACAAATGCAGATTTATTGAAGGATTTCTTTTGCTCATGTTGACCCAATACAAGGCCTAGGGGCCTCTCAAGATAGTGAGTTACTGTGTGGTGTTGTATATGCTTAAGAAAAATCAAAGAGTGCAGTTGATGCGGTTACTTAGGAAAAATAACGGTTAACCCTACACTTAAGACGCCAAGATTGTAATGATCGAGAAAACATCCTACCGGGAGTCTGTTACACAAAACAGCAGTTCGAGTGGAACTTACATGTTATTAATGGAATACAAAGGGAATTAATATTATTCATCGGTGTGTACGTGGCATGGGGAGTCCCAAAGGTCAGGATAGGAAATTAATTCATTAAGCATTCAAAAACAGAAATCGATGTAAGAAAGGATGTGTCTTCTCACCAGACTTATTCAGCCTATACAGATTTTGAGATAATTAGAAATCCTACCAGGATTAATTACTGGTGGCTACAACATAAGATATGCAGATGACACAGTGTTAATAGCAAACACAAAAAAGGAAAATACAAGAACTCCTTCAGAAGGTAGTGAAGGAAAGCGAGAAGAGAGGACTACAATTGCAAGAAGAAAGAATGCATGGTTGTTAGCAAAAGGAACAGCCCAACATGTAAATTACAAATTAGGAATAGGAAAATAAAATAAGTGCAACAACTTAAATATCTGGGAAGTGTTTTAACAGAGGATGCAAAGTGAGCCACTAATATTCGAAGGTGCACTGGGATAGCGAATGATGCCTTCCAAAAGCTAAGCAAAATATTAAGAAACAGAAAAATTTGATTAGAAAAGATTACTGAACTCTTATTTAATATCAGTCCTCCGATACGACAGTGAATACTGGACAGTGAATTTCCTCACTGATGAAGAAGAGATTGGGTGCTTCGCCAGGGCTACTTACGGTTTTGAATTCAGATTTGTCTTTTAAATTGGTTGCTAACCAAGAGCTTAGTCAGTCCTACAATGTAACCCACGACGAGGGGATGAAAAGATCGACTCAAGCCTTCCCTAAAGGTACTTGCACCAAAGTGAATATAACGAAACACGACTTGATTTCGAACTCGGTTCGCCGATTTTCGTTCTGAGCTGCTATCCATTACACTACTTGCACACCCGAATGATAGTAATTACACACACACACACACACACACACACACACACACACACACACACACACACACACACACATATATATATATAAAAGCTTTATGCAGATATATGAAAAATAATTTAGTCAATATTCTCTGTTTAACATATTTTGTTTTTTTCCAAGATCTTCCCGTTTCCACTAGATATGTTTTCCTCGAAGATGATTTTCTCAGACAGTTATACATTTCCTCTCAACGTCTTTCACATGCCTGAATCTAAACTGAAAGATCATTCCCAACATCAAACTATTTTTTCTGTGATGTCACACATCGTGACAGGCGTTGCCCTTGACTCGTTTCTTTAATCGGTGACGCGTAGAAGCCAGTTTCAGCGCGACTCACCATCCTGTCAAAGTAGAGAAAAGACAAGACTGGCTTAATTTTCGAGGCCAACCGGCAATAATCCTAATTCAGTGGCTTCGAATGATATTAATAAAACTAATGGATTCTAATGTTAATCAATGGTACACGTTTTGTTGAATACAGTAAATATCCCGTTCAGTACCAAAGATTTGCTTCTCTGTTGTATGACTTCGGATGCGTGTGTAGTGTAACGATTAGTTGATAGGAAAGAGAAGCTGAGTTCGAACTGAGGCCGAGCTCTTCACGTTCACTTTCTCACAAATAGCATTGGCAAAGGTTTCTATCCATTTCTTCTTCCCCAGCTACGGGTTAAATACCAGGACAGCTTCAGTTTCTTAACCTAGATTTATAATCAGTGTAGAAGGACAAAATTCAAAAAAAGTAAGATAGAAGCTTTTTAGCCTTGGATGACAATCTAACTAGATAAAAACGCCTGGTCCACCAATGGAGAAGCGTTGATCAAAAATCAGTGACAAATCAATCAAACAAAACGATGGATTATACACAAAGGAGATCTCAGCATCCGAGAAATATTATATATTCTCAAAGTTATTTACACTATTTACATTGTTTGCACTATTGTCCTAATCTTTATTGTCATATCCATGACAGATATGATCACAAAGACGAGGACAAAAGTCCGAACAATCTAAATACTTACAATACCTCATCTCAGAAATATAGACAGATATTCTCAAAGTTGTAGTCATTTTGGAACGATGATTTCCACCCTGTATAAGACCCAGGAATCAATCGAGGCAAAGGGTTACAGAGTAAGAGGTAACAATCTAAGCAAGGAGATAATGCCGCCATGATGCAAGGGGGCCAACGAAAGGGAAAAGCTTTAGAAAGAACCGTAAAGCAGATCCTAAACAGGAAACAAGGGATACACCTCTACTACTGCTCAAAAGACCGGGCAGGAGTGAGAACCGGACTGTATTTAACAGGTCGAACGAATCAAGTTGATCTTTAAAATTATGCCGTCTGATTAATTGTACCCACTCCTCACTTTACAATTGGGTTGATTTGCAACGACATGGTCGCTAAACAATCTGGTCGTTAAATGAGAAATTGTGCCTGAACGCTATTTCAGGTATATTATGCGTGTAATATGTTTGCGTCAACTAGTTTCATATAACTTTACTGTAACTTTTGAACTATGTTACGCATTCCTGATTTATATGTAAATGTTTATACAGTACAGTAGTGTACAGTGAATGTTAAAAGCACATTTGAAAATCAGCTCGATATAAAGCAGGTTGATCTTTTAGTTGTTTTCAGAAAATCATCATTGAACCTGCTGTGAAAACTGATGTAATAAGTCCTGACACTAAAAATTAAATTCATTGCTATTACCAATTTTTGAGCATTTTGTATTAAAGGTAGTATAAAAGAATGTACAGAACTATCTAATTTCCACAGGTTTTTGCTTAAAAGCTGACTTCAAATTTTTACTGTTTCAAGAATAAATAAATAAATATGCAATTTTTTACTATGTTCGATAAGTAAGAACTGTGTAAAATATTGTAAAAGATTACTGTTGTAAACTAGGGAAGGTTACTGAATAGAATAATCCAACTAAGGTTGGTAATGAACGACAATACTTAGAACAAGAAAAACACATATAAGAATCGCCAGCGGCGCGTAGATGAAGTCAACTGCTACAAGTGAGTCAAGTGAATTCCACAATGAATCTTAAAATGCAGAATATCTACCAACCGCTCCACGCGGTCAGATGTGACACAGGGCCGAATTTAATTTGTGGTATTCGAGCGTATAGTCTCGGTCAAAAATTCATCGTAGACCTCCTATAAAATGGGGTCGGGTAGCTGTTTCCCTAGACGAGACTCTGCCCTTCGACATAGCTTCGTCTGTAGATCCTCTCTTCCCGGAGGCAGAGAGTTTGACCAGCACAGCTGGAGACGAATCTCCAACTCTAGACCAACATACAGTATTTACTACTGTATTTATGTTAATGGAGACATGTCCATTATCGTCCATAGGTATAACAATTATTAAAAAGGCTACTCAATGAATAAGATTTGTTAGATCATTTATTAGATAATAATTAATTGTTAAAAAAGAATAGATAAAAGTGTATAATACCATTATATTGCTGGGCACAAATTGTAAGAAAAATGTTTTAAATTTGCATTGTTTATTGAAAACTACATTAAAACGACTGCACTGTATAACGTATAACATCATAATATAGCTAAATTGTTCAGTATAATTTCCCTTTGAAGTAAGTGAAGGTCTTATTTGATGGCACAGTTACTTAGTAATAATATGCATGTGCCATGCAACTTCTCCATATATAGAAATTGTAAGGCTTCAGTAAATTATATATTGTATAAGGCTTTCATGGTCACCGGAATGAAATTCCAACGTTACGATTTTGAACCTAAATTTAATCTTTAAACTCGTTTCCTCAAAAAACGGTAACGAAGTCGAAACATTATTTTGTCTTTATTTATAATGTCAGACCCCAACCTTCAATTCAAGTGCAATACTCAGTCAGTTAGGTGCCATGCGTGATACACGCTTAAGCGAACATGCATATTTCGATACATGACTGACGAGATTGCCATTTCTTTCTGCGGTAGACCAGTTCTGCTATTTACTAGTGGGAGAAGAAGAGGGTTCAAACCTTTCCCAAGGGTATTAGCACGTAAGTGAATGTCATGAATTCGACTGAAATTCGAACTCGGCTCTCCGATTCCTCAATCCGCGCCGCTATCCATTACTCCACCGTGCCTCTTGCAATACTACAGTTCCAAAATCAAACAGTCCTCATGTACATTACGTCGATTTATATGATGTAAATAAAGTAAATTTTGGTCTATTTTTCACTTTTTTATTCATTTATTTCTATTCATTTTATAAGTCGTTAAACGAGGTGAGGCTGTATATTTGTTTAGATCTCTTTTTATATTTAGATCTGAGTATGTAACAATCTTTTGACTTACCCGATACAAAGTAACTACAGGCACAATGTAAATGCGGCGTGTGAAAAACGTGAGCTGTTATTTTAAACCTAAATGAATATTAATTGTCTATATTTTTTTGGGGATGAGGGGTTTTCACTATGGATTTCGTTAATCGGACTGACTTCCTCATCTTGGTTGCTTTCCTCGCAACGTTTCGGCCGTCTGATCCTCCGGCCTTCTTCAGGTGCATCTCGAACTCGGGAACCGTCGGTCTGGAATTTCGAACCCAACCCTTTATTGTTACGGGGGTACCATGTTCTCGTTCCATTAAGGCCATCGCTGCTGCTACTGTTGACGCCATCGTTGCTGCTGCTGTTGCTTCTATTATCGTTGTCACCGCTCTTGTTTGTCGCTGCCACTGCCTTTGCTCGGGATTGAACTCAGAACATCGGGAGAACTTGCAATCACTGTTCCAACGTCCTAGTCGCCTCGGCCATCGTGTATGAATTTTTGGTATATTTAAACCTAAGTTGTTATTCTAGGTTCTCTCTTACGATTAGGGGTGCCCAAATCGTGTTCAGTTCTATACTTGGTCTGCTCAGGAGGTTGGTATGTCCTAGCATGTGAGCTGTTTCTTTGAGTTTTCTCACTTTCCAGTGGGGCTCACTGTTTATTATTTTAACTTCATCCCAGAGAGGGCGATGGTCACCCTTTTCCTTCCATACATGGTAGGCTATACCCGACTTTTCCGTCTCCCCTCTAGTCACTGCTTTTCGATGTTCATCCACCCTTACTTTAAGGGGGCGGCATGTTTCGCCCTTGTAAACCTTGCCGCAGCTGCATGGGATGGAATATATGCAGTTCTTGGTCTGGTTCTTCTCTATGGGTGGCTTTACTCGGACTAGGTGTCTTCTCAGTGTTGATTCACTTTTGAATACCGTCCTGATGTTGTAAGGGGCACATACTTTTTGAATTTTTTTTTTTTTTTTTTTTTTTTTTTTCACTTTCACCGGACAATACCTAAACTTCAACTCCCATCACCCATACAGTATCAAACATGGAATCGTACGCTGTTTACAACATCGAGCACAGACAATAAGTAGCGATTCCCACACGTACCACCAAGAAATGACCAGGCTAAAAAATACCCTTCGACGTAACAACTACCCCGACAGCATACTGTCCACCAAAGGGAACAATAGAGTAAGGGAAGAAAATGACTCGCAAAAACCTCCAACGGTCTGCTTACCATACATGCGAGGCGTCTCAGAAAAAATTCAAAAAGTATGTGCCCCTTACAACATCAGGACGGTATTCAAAAGTGAATCAACACTGAGAAGACACCTAGTCCGAGTAAAGCCACCCATAGAGAAGAACCAGACCAAGAACTGCATATATTCCATCCCATGCAGCTGCGGCAAGGTTTACAAGGGCGAAACATGCCGCCCCCTTAAAGTAAGGGTGGATGAACATCGAAAAGCAGTGACTAGAGGGGAGACGGAAAAGTCGGGTATAGCCTACCATGTATGGAAGGAAAAGGGTGACCATCGCCCTCTCTGGGATGAAGTTAAAATAATAAACAGTGAGCCCCACTGGAAAGTGAGAAAACTCAAAGAAACAGCTCACATGCTAGGACATACCAACCTCCTGAGCAGACCAAGTATAGAACTGAACACGATTTGGGCACCCCTAATCGTAAGAGAGAACCTAGAATAACAACTTAGGTTTAAATATACCAAAAATTCATACACGATCGTCCCAGTGACACATGGCCGAGGCGACTAGGACGTTGGAACAGTGATTGCAAGTTCTCCCGATGTTCTGAGTTCAATCCCGATAGAGTAAGCAACGATAATAGAAGCAACAGCAGCAGCAACGATGGCGTCAAGCAGTAGTAGCAGCAACGAGAACATGGTACCCCCGTAACAATAAAGGGTTGGGTTCGAAATTCCAGACCGACGGTTCCCGAGTTCGAGATGCACCTGAAGAAGGCCGGAGGATCAGACGGCCGAAACGTTGTGAGGAAAGCAACCAAGATGAGGAAGTCAGTCCGATTAACGAAATCCATACTAAATGAATATATCTTTCAGGTTTAAAGATGGAACTTACAATTTGGAGATACCAAAGTACAACAATTTAAATATATGGCAAGTTTTTTAACAGGGTACGGAAAACCCCAACACTGAAATCCAAAGGCGCTTTGAAGTAATGAGTTTCCTTTAAAAGTAAAATATTAAGAAACAGAACAAATTGATTAGAAACAGAGAAAATAGCACTGAATTGTTAGATAATATCAGTTCTCCTATATGGCAGCGAATACTGGACAATCTCCTCTCCGAAGAAGAGATTTGATGCATAAAAAATTTGGTTCTAGAGAAGAACTGGCATCGAGATCTCATCAATTTACAATTGAGCTGGCTAGACGTAGCTGTTGAATTCTATTTTAACAATTTCTTTTCTCGCACTTCTTACTTGTGAAACTCCCTTCCGGCCCCATGCTTTCCTGCCAACTTTAATCTCCAAAATTTTAAATGCAATGTCAATCGCTATCTACTGTCCTCCTGATTATTTTTCTCTTCCCCCACATTAGTAATGTTTCGGTTCCTAATTCTTCCATACCCAGTAGCCCCCTAGTGGCTTTACTGGCTTGCTTGGGGTGAAATCGATTAAAAAATACCATGGACCGGACATGTGAACAATGAGGAACTTTTAGAGAAAATGGAAACAAAACGGAAACATAGTTAATATCAGAAAGAGATGGTTGAACTTTCTGTTGTAACCTAGAAAGGGTTACTGAATGAGGAATAACCAAAACGGTGGTTGGAAATGAAATGGTAATCTTTATAACACCAACAAAATACAATACTCGCCAGTGGCGTGAAGTAGATAAACAATTGCTAGTGGTGGACTACTTAGACAGCATATTACGATATTTACCTGCTTCCACACAAGGTAGGATGCGCCACAAGGCCAAATTTAATGTGGGAAATTCCGAGCCCGTGGGCTCGAGCAAAAATTGCCCGTATACCCCGCATACGCAGGATCGGGTATCTGTCTACCTTCCCGGACTAGACTCTGCCCTTCGGCATAGCTTCGCCCGGGTAACTCTCTATCCAAAGGCAGAAAGTTCGACACGGCAAGAGCTTCCCACGCTGGGAGCTCACCCAGTAGTGTTCATAGATACGGTATATAAAATTTTCTCGAACGCATAATGAGAAAAAAGACTTGGAAAATTTGATACTCACAGGAATGATTGAAAGCAAGGGAATCAGAGGAAAACAACGCTTAACCTACCTCATGTAAATGGATGGCAGAACAAGGTTTAGGAGAGTTAACAAATTATTATGAGTTACAAAAGACAGGAAAGTGTGGAGAGCCATAATCACTAAAGGCTGAAAGGACACGGCACAAAGAAAAGAAGATGTTGCCTTTACCTTTGAGTTTACGGATTTAAAAATATGAAACATTTGAGGAGAATTACAAAACATGAATAAATCTAAAGCGGAAAGAGTATATTGAATCAATTGCTAGATCTGCTACTAGAAAAATTGTATCTATTGTCCATTACTGCCACATCTGATCTGGTATTTCTGCTACATATTTGGGGATTCTTGATAAAATCCAAAGAAGAATCTGCAATTTTACCAAGGATCCCGGCTTCAGTCACTTTCCCGTCGCCGTAAAGTTGCTTTCCTGTGCCTTTTCTATAATTATGTTCATGTCAATTGTACTGATGAACTTTGCTTTGCGATCACTTAAACCTCCCGAAGTTAAGCGCAGTACTAGATTGGCAACTATTTACATTTAATTGGTTAACTGCACACTTAAGTTCTTTGCTTACATTTTTTTTTCTTGCCTGTGGAACTCTCTTCCGGCATCTTGTTTTCCGGACAAATTTAATCTTCAGAAATTTAGATGTCATGTCAATAGTCATCTACTGTTTTTCTGATTTCTCTTCTTTTATTGCTCTCCCTCCTTAATAATATTTTTCATTTTCTTATTATTCCACTTTAGGTAACCCCTTTTATCTTAGTGGCTTTATTGCTTTGCTTGGAGTGAAATGATAAAAAAAAAAAACCTGTTCGAATTAACGTCTAGTATTTGTTCACTGAGTCATACGTCAAATTAATTGTAATTGAACGCCAGTGGGAAAGGCACATAATATGGAATCTGTCAGGTGTATCATTAATTAAACATCAGAGTTGTCATTAGCATGACATAGGTAAATATAATTATATATATCTTGCGGTAAAATACTATTTATTCAACACAGGCAGCAACTATCCTTCATTCCCATGACGTTTAGAAGTCGTCGCTTTAGCAGGATTATTTTGTCCCGACTAGAAAGACAGATATTTTTTCGTAAAAACTTAGCAGCTATCATCTAGAATTGAAAGTTACAACACTTCGTCACGCGGATCAGGCTCTAATAAGTTATTAATGACTTTCTGGTTAATTAAATATATATTAACATAAGCTTCAGCGTATATAGTGTCTATGCTTATTACTCGATTATTGTGTTCTCGACACGATGATAAGAACTGTATGGAAGAACCCATTATGTTTATATTTATTTTGAACTGAAGTTTCATGCTGATGGAAAGTCGAAAAGATGATAGGTTAGACATTTTTGAACGAATTAAATGAAATGCGTGACATTCATATGAGAGTCTAGATCTGCTGAGGCTATTTCAGTACCTGACTCCGGTTTTTAGGTTAATATATTGGAAATTTTTATTCTTAGTTAAATACGGCACACGGCCAAATGAGAAGAAATTGGGTAGAAAGATTGTGTTACGCCAACCTTCCAAGTTTTTAAGTTGGTCAGCCACATGATTACATTAACGGTGTACCTGATGAGGGGCGAAGTTGTCAACACTCATTTGAGAGACAAACTTGCTCGCCATCACTAGACGCCAACGACGATGACCAAATATTATGAGTTCGATCTTCACTAGGTACACTTCCCATAAATCCGTGTGTGCTGCCGGGAAATTGGTCACCAAGAAAAATAATGTACTTTATTCTCGTTCATTTTCTATCTTCAATTCTCTGACACGTTAATAGTAATGGTAAGACTGGCCGTTTCTATACGGGAAACAATCGATATTCATTGACGGGGTCAGTTAGCGTTATTGTCAGATGAGATCTATAAAATCTTTGTCACGAATATAGATTACTCAAGTTCACCTTTATCACTCTTTCCTGTATTAACGGGGGATTCCTTCCTAACCTTTTCTATAAATTTGTGTGGAAAGACCATTTCATGATTTTTGTGATGTCATCGAAGACACGTTGCCTCTTTTGTGATGTCAACGAATACTCGTTGTCACTTTCGTAATGCTCGTTGTAGTAGAGTCTTTGTAATCGCAGATGCAACTATAGTGACGCCGCTGAACAATACTGGTGTCAGACGCCTTCGAATAACACTTGTAATAATAGTACTTGCTCGATAATACTCGCACAAATAGTAACCACCGAATGGTAATACATGTGATGAGTATATAGAATAGCGTAGAGAAGAGAATCGCGAACCGTATAGTAATAGAGGATAGACTAGGAATAGTGATCCGAATCGTAACAGAGGACAGAACAGAAATAACGATCCGTATAGTATAGAGGATAGACTAGAAATGCAGATCATTTAGACGTCATGCGATTTCCTAAATAAGCGTTTCCTGTATGGTCACGAGATCTACTTAATTCAATAATGGGATCGCCTGTGTTTGCTCACTGGCAATCTATGTTCAAACTCAAGTATCGGCAGCGACACTTTATTCCTGTATAACAATAATGTCTTTATTTTCCCTCTTACATAGATGGGGTATCCATTTTTGTGGTTTTTGTATTTTTTAAAGTTTTTGCTTTTGATTCTGTAGCGCCAATCTATAAGATCTGATAAAGGACTGTCTTAGCGGATTTATTCCCTTTAAGTTATCATTAGTCCGAGTAAACGGTTCTATATGACTGATATCTTAAACATTTCTGAACAAGATGGATGCCATCTATGAAAGGACGATAGTCTAAATCTGACGAGGCTATTTAAGAACCTAACCTAAGTTCTTAGGTTAATATTTTGGAAGTTTTCATTCTTAGTTAAATACAGGACACGACCAAATAGAAAGGAGTTGGGTAGAAAGATTATGTGACGCCAACTTTCCAAATGAGAAAGGACGAGAAAATTAATATTTGAAAAAGGAAAACTCGAACACCGACGTGTGGGAAGTATACGATCAATGCAATATGCTTACGTGGGTTACGGAAAGCTTATTGAAAATGACTAAAACATTTCTGTTGAACGTCTTCAGCTGAAGATTTTGCCTGTGATTCTGTAGTGCTAGTCTATAAGATCTGATAAAGGATTATCTTAGAGTATTCATTCCTTTGAACTCATCTTTGATATGAGATAACGGTTTCATATGACTGACAGTTTAGACATTTCTGAACGTGATGGATGTCATACATGACATCCGCATGAGTGTCTAAATCTGATGAGCCTATTTAAGAACCTAACTCCAGTTCTTAGGCTAATGTTTTGGCTTTGGTGCATGTTTCGATGTTGGATAAGCAACCTAGCGCAACCAATCCTGTGATCAAATTCCCTATCCCCTGTACTGAATATTTATAACTGATCCGACAACGAAGTATTTGAAATGTTTATTCATTCTACTTTCCGAAATATGACTTTAGCAACTTCCATAGTTTACTCTTAAGAAGTTATTCTTTCTTACTTTCGTTTCTTTTCGATTTATTTCTCTTTTCATTCTTTATTCCTTTTCTATTCTTTCTTTATTGCTCATGACTTTTCAGTTGATCGGAAACGATTTCTCTCATCTCAAGAGCGCCAGCAATCCAGCAAAAATTCTAGAATCCGAGAACCAGTGATTTCAATCAAGAGACGACGCATTGGACGACAACTACCATTTTAAGTCAACGTAAAATGTCTATAAAAACTAAGTCGCCTTACTGTGTGTCCGTGTCACGATCCCGCTCAAGTGACAAAGTCCATTCATCTAATAACAATACATCTAGTAGGCATTAGAGGACTATATGGGACTGACATATAGACGTCATTCAATGTCACAAGGGAAAAAATGTCGAATGAAGCAACGGATTCCTTTTTTTATAATCATCACTTAGTGTAACTTGATTTCTGGCTAAACAATTGATTGCCCAGTTATATTATCATGAGATGATGTTTTTTGTGCATCCAAACCTAAAGCACCCAAGTGCCTAAATCATGTATTTTGTGAATCGGGTTATACTTACCGTAACAACTTTTTTTTCCTGTGTAATCTTTTTTAAAAAAATTATCTAGTCTAAGAAAATTATATTTGTTGTGGCCTTGTTAGGGCCAGAATTAAAGACACAAGAGAGGAATTGAGTTAAACAAATATATTAACAGAAAAGAGTAATAAACACGCGAGTGTTACAGCAAGAATGTTCGGTCCGACTGTCAGAGCTGACTGCTGGAAACATCATCCTCTAAAAAGGCAGTACCTACTGCTATTATAGCTTGGAGAGTCCATGCGTGCGTGGGTAAATTTCTATAACAATATTAAAGTATACATCTTTCTGTGTTGTTGCATGCTAGACGATTTTTCTTGGCAGAATTTATTTTACAAAGTTTATAACTTTACCATTCATCCATGCATTGAATATTGATGTCACATCTGGTCAGGCATGTCTGTTATGCATTTAGAGATTCT
Organism: Acanthosepion esculentum; assembly: GCA_964036315.1. NCBI lineage: Eukaryota > Metazoa > Mollusca > Cephalopoda > Sepiida > Sepiidae > Acanthosepion > Acanthosepion esculentum. The sequence continues at coordinate 70,179,807 of OZ038489.1, read as the reverse complement.
TGATAAAATATAAATAAGAATTTGCAATGTTATTGGTCCTGCATCTCGGCTTCAGTCACTTTCCGTAAAGTAACTTGCCTGTGCCTTTTCTATAAATATTTTAATGGTAATTTTTTCTGATGAGCTTTCATCTTTGGTAACTAAATTTATGAATTTAAGCGCTGAACTCCATTGGCCTCATTATTTTACAGTTGAAATGGCTAGATGTAACCGTAAGTTCTATGCTAACAGTTTCTTTTCTCGCGCTTCTCGCTTGAGAGAGTCTATTCCCAGTCAAAATTGACCCTCAAAAATATAAACGCAATTCTGTCGTCTTAATTCCTGTTCTTTTAGTGATCCTTCTCCTTAATAATGTTTTCTTTTTTCTCATATACTCTCACACTCACCCCTTTCGTCTTAGTGGCTTTATTGTCTTGCTCGGATTGAAATGATTAAAACAATATTAAATTAATTTTCCCGGGTAGTGCCTGATATCCCTGCTTGTTAAATTTATATATTTGTTCGCTTTTTGTTATGTTGAGTGTTTATTCTATGTATGGTATGCTGAATGAGAAAACTGTGACTACTGACGTTTAAATAGCACCATTACATAACTGTCTGGTCCATTAAACGTTGTCTGATCAGTACTTGTTAGCCATCTTAAGTTGAAGGTGGTGGCAAGGATACTCAGCCAAATCTGCATCAGAGAAACGCTAATGGCTTCGGGTTCGAGATAATTACGCCAAAATCGAACATAATTTATCAACAGCAATAAAAGAATAACGACGTGATTAATGGTGTGCCTTCAATGATTACAGAACTTCCTCTGATTTCGTTTTGTATGCCGTAACAGATGACTATTATTGGTCATCCTGATGACAGTGTCATTATCAATAATAACTACTCGAATAGTCGTAATAATCACAGCTGAAAAATTACGAACACTAATGATTACTTCAATACTTTTTATCAGTGTTGTTTTTTTAATTGATATTATCTGCCGCCTAATCTGATGACAACTTAAATAGGAAATTGTATAGAGTGTTTGAATTTAGACGTTTCAACAATTTTTCTAAAATATTTAATGTCAGTAAATTTTAATTGCTGTTTGAATAATGTTGCTAAAAATACAAAAATTTGAATTTTGTTTACCTTAAAATCAATGCAGTGTGTCTAAAAATCGCGACCTTAGCAATAAATTATATTAAATATTCGCGATAATCCCGCCAATTTAGACACAAAGTCAAGTTTATAAACGCGTACATTCTTATAAATTATATTAGGTTGGCATACATGAAATGACGCATTTTATAGCAAATGAATAAAACGCTTCTGAAATGTTAAATAACTAATTTATTCAGTTGAAATAGGCACCATGTTGATGAATGACTGTTCTCCAACGTACCTCTAAATTCTCGATACCATCTTTAAAAAGCACATCTTTTGATGTGATAAACCGTTCAAATGCTTCGATTGCCTCTTCCTCATTGGAGAATTTTTATTCCATATGAAAAGCTCAAAATTCTTAAATAAGTGATAAGCAGTAAGAGAGATATCAGGTGAATATGGACGATATTTCAGGTTGAACAACTTTTGGACAGTTGATTGTCGTGCAACAAAATTAGGCCATTCCTTTTCACAAGTCTAGTATGTTTCTTTTTCAATTTCTCGTCCATACACTGAATTTTTCCACAATACGTGGTTGCTGTTATTGTTTTTCCTTAAAGCAAGAATGAAAAATAAATAACCCCTTTGAAAGACCACCATACAGTAACGATTAACTTTTTAGAGTGCAGTGAAGGTTTTGGGTATTGTTTTGGTGATTCGCTTGCCTTAACTACTGGCCTATTCTCTTACTGTTATCAAAGAGTATTCATTTCTTATCGAATATAATGATTCGATGCAAAAATAGTTATTTTTCCTAGTTGGTACTTATACAGTAAGATTACTCGATATTGTTTCACTGTAATCATTTTATTGGGTTTATTAGTAACAATATATTGAAAGAAAAATTATCTGGAAAAAAAAAGAATCAGGAATAAGTCAAATTTTTTTATATATTAAAGAGGTTATTTGGTTAGGCGACCGGATCAACAATCAACTAAAAAATGTGTCATTTTGTGTGTCACAACCTAATATAATTCTTTTCGATAATAATTTTCAGATTAGTATTTCCTGGACTTCTCTAGGTGATCAGATAACAGCAAGTATTTTAAATATTGCAGCCCTCCCCGATGCATTCCTGCTGATTTCAATAATACGATAATCTGAATAGTCAAAAATTCTCATCCAGTCACCAGTTTTCCAGTCCTAAAACCGTCTTTGAAAAAGTTAAAAAATCACTTGTCATAATAGATACAAGCACCACGTTAATATTCAACAAGATATACATTTCTAGAATTTCCTTCTCTTTCACTTTCACTTTGTGGCCAGTGTGAACTTTGACATCAAATTGCTAATATATTTTCTCTTTGTTATATATTTATTTATTTAATTATTTCACCACAAGCAAGGCAACAGGGCCACTAAGACGCAAAGAGTTGCTGAGTGTGAGAGAATATGAGAAAAAATCACTATTAAGGAGAGAGAACAATAAAAAAACTGGAATTAAGAATAAGAAGATAACGATTGATATTGCATTTAAATATTTGAAGATCAAAGTTGACTAGAAAGCAAGAAGCTGGAAGAGAGTTCCACAGGAGAGAAGTGCTAGAGAAAATCATAGCATAGAACTTACGGTTACATCTAGCCATTTCAACTGTAAAATGATGAGACCTTACCATCAGTCTTGTACTGTGCTTAAATGACACATTCTTGTTAGCATTAGCTATAAGTTTGGCTTCTGGACCTGAATTGCGTTATTCGACATTATTTCAAAATATTAGGGAAAAAACTTTCTGTTTTCTAGGCTAAATTCTTTACTTTAATACCATTTGAACGCATGACCAAATGAAAATTATTTGCGAAGTTCACAGCGGATAACTGTTCCTATCCAATCATATCTATTTTCATACAACTAATTTTTAAAATTCATAATTTTGGTTTTTGTCAGTTTTGCTGTTTCAGTTTATACATTGGCAATTGACTAGAAATGTAGGGGTTTTGTTCGTGGCAGAGAGAACCGATTTGATATTATAGAAAGAGAATGAATGCACACTGAGCTGCTGGCACAATGCCGATAGAACGGGTGAACGAAATTTGAGAGATGAGAGAAAGCGAGATTAGTAATAGACATAGAGTGAAAGATAGAGAGAGAGAGAGTGAATAATGAGAATTAGATTGATAGAGGGAAAGATAAAGAGGGGGTTAAAATGCATTAATTTGCAAAGATTTCATTGGTGGCTGAAATAATTGCAGCCAATCCATTTGAAAAACTGTCATACCACCATTGTAATGAAGTGAGTGTGCCGATTAAATGATAACACGTGACGTGAATATTATTTTTTATTCACTCCAGTAGTTCGTCATATACTCTCAGCCAGTCTTTGGTATTCGATCAGCCACGAACGCCTTTCGTCCGATACGTGGACCTCACATTCTCCGGCAGCGGTGTGTGAGAGACTGCTCCAGAAGGTTTGGGGCTGTTGTTTATATATCGATATGTCCAACATTCTCCTTCTTACGGTTGCAGTACCGGATACAAGTGTGGGGGTCACGCGCACCTACATTCACTGGCTGGGACTGACCTCAGTTCAACCGTTTCGTTAACCATTTGTACAACCTTTGATATCTGTTCATTTTGCGTGTGATGTCTATTCTAGTATAATACAATGCCATCGTTTTGTACTCTCCCTTTAGACTTGTACAAGATTAAGCTAATCTTTGTAAATATGTTGATTTGCAGTAATTATTGTATAATAATGTTTTGGATATTTACAAAGCCTAACTAAGTTTGCCATTGGGGGAAATTCTCGGTAAACATTTTTCCGTTGCATCACTCTTTTTGGGTGGCTATGATTGGCTTGCCTTGAAAATAAGCATTCAAGGTACTGGCTTTTATGTGAATAGATGTAATTCTTATTAACGTTGGCTAATAATATGCAATTATTACAGCTACCATAGCAGGTCATACGAATAGAAAACGAACTGAATAATACACAAGGGCAGACAGGCGCATAAGATAAATAGGTGTTGTCTCACTGGATTTAGTTAACATTTACAGCGAGGCAATAACGATGTGGCTCCACAGAAGATACTAAATATGCCAAAGACGGAACATATAAGCGACGATAAAGTTTTAAGAAAAATGGAATAAAAAACAGTCTTTTTTCATCAATTCGCCTCAAGTAAGGCGATAATGCCACTAAGATGCAAGGGTTTACTGGATGTGATAGAGAATGAGAAGACGTTAGAAGGAACCGGAAAACCCAATTCTAAACAGGAATCATAGGAAAAAAATCTACGCCTGTTAAAAATGCCAGGGTGGAGTTTGAAGTGGACGGTAGGCGAACCTATCTACTTCTACTGAGGAATAAATAGATAGCAAATAAAATTTCAGAGTTTAAGCAAATAAGTTAGGCACATAGAGTTTTTAGAATTAGCAGGAAACCATATCTTAAATAAGAAAATGGATAAAACTCTACCCCTGTTTAAAAAAACAGGGGAGAAGTGTGAAACGTACGGCGGGCGAACCTATCTACTTCTGTTGAGGAAAGAAAAGATAAAAAAAAATAGTAAATAAAATTTCAGAGTTTAGGCGGAGACGTTAGAAATATAGAGTTGAAGCTGACTTTAAAAGGAGCAGGAAACCGAATTCTAAATAGGAAACAATAGATAACTCTCTACTCCTATACAAAAGACAGGGGAGGTGTGTGAACCAGGCGACAGTCGAACCTATCTACTCCTATTGAGGAATAAATAAAAAATAGTAAATAAAATTTCAGAGTTTAGGTGGAGACCTTAGAAATACAAAGTTGAAGTAGTCTTTAGAAGTAACAGGAAACACAATCCTAAACAGAAAACAAAGCATAAACCTCTATTCTTGTTTAAAATCGGGAAGGAGTGTGAACTGGACGACAGGGGAACCTATCTACTCCTATTCAAAGTTAAAACTAGAAAGAAACAGTTGAAATCTCTTTAGACACATAAGGAAATAAGGGGCTTTGAGTATTTAACGTTAACACGGAAAAAAATTCTGTCTGTCGACCTGAAGGCAGGTAAGAGCGAAAAGCTACCTAATGGGTGTGTAAATGGATGTCAGGACAGAGGTTAGGAGGGATAACAAAATGGATAAATATTGTTTACAGTAACAAAGGATATGATGTTATGGAGGACCATAATCGCCCACGTCTTGAAGGGACGCAACTCAAAGAAGAAGACGCCTCTTGCAGAACATTGTTTACATGTTGTGACAAAATGACATTATATCCCATAAGCATTCTATGCACATCAGCCAAACTTAGCAAAATATGACAGAAAACTATGAATTTAAGACGACGGGTAGGCTCGAACTCAAGAAGTAACAACTCGTTAATCTTGACTCTACGGCGACGGTCCCACGAACATTATTTGATGCAATATGGAAACTAACATGAAAATACTATGCGACTGAATTCGTTTCTCAAGTATTTTCTCCTTTTCTTTACTTTATGTAGTTTTCTTTTCTGATTACCTTATAGCACTATAGGTTTTATTGTAAAAAGCATATTTTATTTTCAGTGATAATTTACATACATGTTATTGGCCATCATTTGGCACCCAAAGCACTTAATTGTGTGAACAACAGCAAATCCACAATACCTCCTCTATTCAATTTGAGGTCCTGACTTCCTCAGCTGATAAGTGACATAAACATAACCCCACCGAAGATTTTGGACATCATCTCAAAATTAGACTCCTACAAAGATAGTGGCGGGAACGGAATACCAGCCGTTGTCCTGAAGAAATGTGCTCCTGAACTGGCACCAGTCCTCTCCAAACTATATAACTATTGTTTCACTGACTCTTGCTTTCCAGCCTGTTGGAAGTCCTCATTTATTGTCTGTCTTTAAGAACTCTGGTGACCCTTGTGACCCATTTAACTACTGTCCTATAAGTTTCCTACCACCCTTCGACATAGTCTTTAAGGCTTTAATCAATACCAAAGTGGTTAAGCACCTTACATCACATGATCTGCTCTCAGACAAGCAATATGGTTTCCGCTTTGCCCGGTCCACCGCTGACGTGCTCACGGCCATAACTGAATTTATATACCAAGCACTGGACAATAAGGGAGAAGCTCGAGCCGTAGCTTTAGATATCTCTAAAGCGTTTGATAGGGCCTGGAACGCTTTAGGGATACGACATTACAGGGCGATTCACTTAATAAAATCATTCCTGTCAAACCGTGATATGAAGGTCGTCCTAAACGGGTTCTCCTGCAGTTCCTTTCACACGAAAGCTGGTTTTCCCCAAGGCTCTATCCTGGGTCCTACAGAGTTTCTGATCTTCATCAACGGTCTTCTTGATGTCCTCATCTCCCAAGTTGGCATCTACGCTGATGACACTACTATTTACTCCTGCCTTAAAAGTAAATCCGACAAAACTAACCTGGCCGTAGGCCTCGAGGAGGACATCCAATCTGGGGTTGACTGGGGCAGGAAATGGCTTGTAAACATTAATACCTCTAAAACGAAACTGCTCTCATTTACCCATCATAGAGAACCCTCCTTTTGCCTCACATCAGGATGGCTGATTCCCAACTCCACGAGAACGTCTCTCTGCGCCTGCTTGGTCTCACGCTGTCCACTGACCTGAAGTGGAACAGCTTCATTGAATCTATAGCTTCATCTACCGCAAGGAAAGTCGGTTCACTGTGTCGTGCCAGAAGGTTTTTCTCGCCTGAGTTCATCTTTCAAATCTACAAATCACTCATTCGTCCTTGCATGGAATACTGCTGCCATATATGGTCTGGTGCTCCCACTGTTCATCTCGAGGTCCCCGAGAAAATCCAGAGACGGATATGCAATGGATCCTATCTACAGTGACTTTATTACAGACGTGCTGTCGCTTTCCTCTGAATTTTCTACAAGTATTTTCATGGCAACTGTTCCGAGGAGCTACTTTCACTGGTTCACAAACTGCATGAATTTAAGCGTGCTACTAGATTGGAATCTCGGTCCCACGCTTTCACTGTCGAAACGGCTAAATGTAGCCATCTCTTCTACTCCAACAGCTTCTTATCTCGCACCTCCCGTCAGTGGAACTCCCTTCCCATCACTTGCTTCCCTGGTAGCTATAATCTTCAAATATTCAAATGTAATGTCAATCGACATCTTCTGATGCCTTAACCTTGATCCCGTCCTTCTTCTTATCCTTTTCCAAAACAATCCTCTTTATTCTTACTCTCACTCTCTGTAACCCCTTGCGTGTTAGTGGCACTCCCGCCTTGCTTGGGGTGATTTGCTTAAAAAAATTCATTTATTTTTGTGTGTTAACAATAAATTTATCATCTGTTTTTAAACTCGGCTCGTGTCTTCTGTCTGTTGTGAGCCCATATAAATTAAATTTTTTGTAGTTTTTTTTTTACCAAATAAAAACTTCTATACCTCGTCGGATACTAATGTAGGCTTTATCGATACAGATAATACATGATTGAAAGTAACTCTGAAACGGTACTAGTTCCAATTTTGACCGGTGGTAAAATGCAACAATGTGTATTTGTGTGATTCCCTCCCCACCCATCAGAATAACGGGAAATTTGCCAAAGTAATCAGAGAAAGTCGATATATTAACAAAACACGACCATCTTCCCTCTTGTTATCTTCGTAAGGTGTACGGTGAGCCTATTTTCCTTGTATTGGCTTTAAACTTAGGGCGTAATCTATTTGGTATTCTTTCCTTGTCGGCTATTGGTTATTAATGTCTAGCTCATGTATATGTAATCAGTTAGTTAGGAAAATGACGTCAAGAGCCGGTGATGTCATTTAATAATTCAACACAGTTTTAAGCGTCATATTTAGAGTCACGATTCTAGTACAATACTTCATACTGATCAGAACATATTGATCATATAGCGTTAAGATTTATTGCGTAAAATACATAATTGTGGCACAAGGCCGAAAAGGGGAGAATAGGGTTGAGGCTCGTTGCCACTTACTATCTTATACCTAGCTAATCCAATTCACGGCCCATTCCTCGTTAAAAATGACACATTCACCATAATATCCTCCATATACTATAATACCGCATACTCTCAGCGGGAAATAAAAAACGCGCCCCATGATGTAAAAATTTCATTTCATGATTATAGAATACTATACATAAAAATTTGTACATGATATAAAATGAGAGGGAAGGGAATGAACCCAAAAAACAAAGTAAGATATCAGAACAAACAAATCAAAGATAACTGATGTTAGTTGAACCCGTCCAGCCCACAAAAAAGAGAGGCCGCTGTATTCTGCCCTAAGACAGAATCAAGAGGCTCTTTGGCTAAGGGAAAGAAGAAAATATATGAAGACATGGGGAATAAATAAAGCTGACTCGAGATGAAAGGAGGCCAAAAAAAAACTTGGGTGGTTAGGAATCTCAGCTTCATATAGTGATCAATATAGTATATATTGATCATTATATATATGATCATATAGTGTTAATGCCAGACATAAACCAAAAGAGAAACTATACCTGTCTTTTTATTTGGGATCTATCTGTCTAGTATTTATCTTTTACTTTTTATGCTGTATCGATTATTTTCCATTGTTTATCATTTAAAATACTTCGTATTTTACGTACTGTGTCCTTTCAGGACGTAGGCGATCATGACCCCCACCACCCTCTTGTTCATTGTAACTCTTAATAAGTTTCGTCTTTTTTTATTTCTCCCAAACCATCTTCTGCCACCCACTTGCTCAAGCCTATGAAGTATATCAGGCGTTAGTTTCCCCTGTTCCTCTTTCCTTCTCTCCGTCCTGTGAGTATAAGATTTCCCAAGCCCTCCTTCCTCATTACGTATTCCATAAATTTCAACTGACTCTTCCTGATGTTAAGTATAAGTTTCCTCTTACTTTCCATTCTCTTCAAAACTTCGTCGTTGATCACACGTTCGGTCTATGCTATCCTTAGCATCCTTCTGTAGAACCAAATTTCTACTGCCTCGAGTTTTTTCTTCATCTTTGAGGAGATTGTTCAGCGTTCGCTGTCGTACAGGAGGATAGATATCACGTAACAGTTCGGTACTCTTTTCTTTGTTTCAACAAAAATTAATTTACTGCCTCATAAGCTTAAATTTTGAAATGCGCCTTTGGCCATCCCAATAAGTCTTCGGATTTCAGTGTCGCACTTTCCGCCCTCTGTTAGAAAGAACACTTCCCAGATATTTAAATTTCTGTACCTGCTTGATTTTAGTATCCTCGACATGTAATTTGCATTTGGCGCTCATCTTTTTGCCGATATACTATAATAATGTATATATAATGTTTATAAAGAAAATGATATGTACTAATAGTTTATTAAATAATATTTATTAATTATTATATATTATATTAATATTATATATTAAATTATAGTTATTAAACCTGACGATTTGATAATATATACAATAGTTTAATATATATAATGATGTATACTATAATAATTTTCCTATTTGCATTTTCGCATGAATTCTTCAGTTAGGGATTGAATAAGCTCATGGCGTGTTATATGACAATAAAATATCCGTAGAAATTACCTTATCCCATCGTTAAATATTTGAGCTTAACAACTTTAACAAAATATTACAATAACGGTCATAAATATGAATGATGTTCGTTATTTTGAGAAATAGGTGCAAATACTTGAAATTGACAAATTTTTCCATTTCAGTGAGACAGCCATTAAACACATCTATTTTCTCCTCTTTCTTTAATTAGTATGACTAACGGAATAGTTCATTATTTATGAGAAATTAGCAAGAAACGTTAAACACTTCTATCTCCCCTTCTTTCTTCTTAGCTAAATCCCCGTCTTACGAAACTTTCTCTTAATAATAATTTTAAAATAATTCAGCAGACGATGTTATTTTATTTATGGTAATTTTTGGCGATTGCCTTACTCGGTTTCCGTCCTTCGATACTGTGCAACTAAAAAATGGTGTGATTATCACGGTCACCATCACATCTCGTGCGGCACGAAAATACAATCGCCGCTCGGCTTTTTGGCCGATATCAAAGTGTAGTATCAGTTCCTAGCAACTTAATCTGGTTCTCTCTCTCTCTCCAGATCTTTCTTTTCTTCATTTTCTTACCGAAACCAAGTAATATCTTTTCCCTTCTTTCCACGCGATAAAAACTGAATAGTCCATTATTTATGAGATATTGAAAGGACGTAACAGTCGATGATAACTAACGATGGGCAGAACAAGCACAATAATAATAATAATTCTTATATTTGATGTTTTTCTCTGACGTCCAGCAGCTAAACATATACCTCTTAGTTCCTCGTCTCTGGCAACGAACTATGCGAGTAAATCCATGTATTGTAGCTCCAATGCCATCATCCGTGGCGGTTGAACTAGGGCTCCATAGGAAAGTGATTCCAGACGGTGTAGGCCAAGGTAGTCTTCTGTCCGCCACGCTTTTAAAATATTCCTTGAACGAACTGAGAAGCACCAGAGCAGAGTCACCATCGCAGTCCATAGCATTAGAAACCTTCGCTTTGCAGACAACATAGGCGATGTAGCTGGCAAAGAAGAGGAACTCGCCTGTGATGGAAGAACCTGAATGAAACATGCTCCACATGCGACATTGAGATTAACGCCGAAAAAAGAAACAAAACAAATAGACGACCAGCAATCTTTAAACCAAGATAAAAGTTGATGTTAATGAAGTAGTGAGCCAATTCAAATAGCTTGGCTTGATTAGCAGCGAAGAAAGATTCAAGAATAGAAGAAATTTCAAGTGCAGAACAAAACTAAGAACCAAATGAAAAGACAAGAACAGCTTCAAATCAAAGATAAGATTATTGCTTGCTTATTGCGCATTCTCCATCTTTCTGTTCGTCTGTGAATCGCGGACATTAACAGCAGAAATACAGCGAAGAATCTAAGCATTAGAGATGAAATCCCACTTAACAACCTTATGTATCTATGTAGACCGTATCTAAAATGATATGGTGCGAGGTACCATCAGACCAGGAAAAAAAAGCCCATCGGAAGGCTTTCTATCCACAGTCAAGAAGAGGAAGTTGAAGTGGGATGGGTACGTCAGAAGAGCCGGTTTTTTTGCTTTGCCAACTCTACAAGGCAAAAGAAGAGGATGCAGACAGACACATAACTACATAAACGCCTTAAGGCAATTCAGACTCTGAAGACGAAGTCCCGTTCATCAGTGAGTTTATTAATAACCGAAAGCATAAAACTAGAAAAATAAATAAATACAAATAAGACTAGATAATCTGAAAACACAAACAACGGAATATGAAAAAAGTAGCCAGAGGCTTGATCATAAAACTAAGAGCATTTGTCTAAATGGGTAAAGAAATATAACGAATACTTATGAATAATTATAAAGTTTGCTATGGAAAGGAAGTTATAAGAAGGTGACATCTACAACATTGTGTTGCGGATGTGGGGACTTGTGAAGAGTATAAAGATGTTAGAAAGGTATCAGAAGGTTTGATTAGTCAGAAGGCTTAAAATAGGGTGTGTTCAATAATCTTCCATCCACAACAATTAATACAAGACAGAAAATAATGATTCAAAACATAACAATTGGATTTATTGGTCTCAGTTTACACGTACATAAGCTAAAGGTTTGGCAGAATTATGTCTCTTAGATTTGGAAATATTTGTACCTGAGCTCAAAAGGGTTGAATTAATTATTAAACTGTAGTTTAGAAGAATGAGTTGTTGCATGTTAGGAATTGTCTATTGAACCAAAAGAGTTCAGCGAGTTAAGAGTTGTACTTGCGTGAATGTTGCAATGTTCTTTAACGTCTGATGGCATAGTCAAGACGGGAGCCCTTGAATGTTACATTTTAGCAGCAAGGAATGAGACACGTGAGTGACGAAGAGAGAGTGAAAAAAAGAGGCAGAGAACCACTCGTGTTTCGCTTATATAAGATAATGTAACACGTGACCGACTCAGAACGTATTGAGCGCGAAAACAGATTTGTCGCGTGCAAGCGATTTGATTGGTCGGAACTGACCAATCAGCGAGCTAGTTTTGAGTAGATTAGCCAATGAATGCTTGTCATACGATTTCCATATATGTATGTTTGAGTGTTACGATAATTACAACAAGGAAGGGTACATTTCCTCGCGGGGGTAACTGGCAGAAGTGGAAGATTCCACAATTGTAAGTGGACTCTGCACACGTTTTGAAAGGATTATACACAGATTGATACAAAGTATGACCACTTTAAACAAATGATCAAATCATTACATGATAATAAAATAGACAAATATCGACAGAAAAGTTATTAAAAGTTACAAACCAGCAATGGATAACATTAGGAGGATGGAGAACCTACCAACCACGTACTTGGTGTCATGTCTTTATTGTGACGGCTTCCGGTGGTATACTAAGTACTAACCAGAATTGATCAAAACAGTCCAATCTAAAAGGTACCTATTGTAATGACAAAAAGTACGCAAGTGTAGGCTTTAAAAAAGCTTTATTCAAGTGATACAAGGCTCGCGTATAGTGTCCTTTTATAGTACCATTAAACAGAAATAGCTCTCTAAAAGAGGAGAGTAACATGACAAGGAGAGGCCACTCTTGATTATTCATAACACCTATACTGTAGAGACAAACAAAGCTAAGTAAAGCGAAATAGTTTATGTACTTAGCTAACAGAACAAGCCTTGTCAGATCTAGGCTATCATATGAAAGTTTATATTTTTATTATAAAAATAATACAAACCTGATAAATAAATCTTACGTTTTGATATTATGTTTTAATACACCTATTTATGTATAAGTGTGTTTCGAAGATGGCAGAAACAGTTTGTTTCACGACATTGAATATACTATTAAATAAGCTCGTCAGATCTAAGCTATCGTATGAATGGCATCTTCAAAAAGTTTCTTGTTAGTCAATCCACTTTTTGTATCTTTTGGCTTATGATCAAAAGATAAACAATCTTTTCCAATTTCTAAGTGTTCCAAAAAGTAGGACTTTAGATAATCCTTTCCAAAAAAGAAACTGTGATCTGTAATTGAAATGTAAGTAGTGATAACAACTAACCTGAAATCACCATAAAAAATTCATTACGTGGAATTAATAAATGTTAAGCCCTTCAAATATCTAGGTTTGTGGATCGGTTATAGCACATCAGTATAGGCAATAAATAAGTTGAATACAGGATAGTTTATACTAAGAATACATGCCTAATACCGTAAGATGCTACAGAAAACAAAATCTTGACCTGAAAGTTCTTCCTTGTTAAATAGGCTTGTCAGATCGAGACTTTCCTTTCGATGTCAGACACGGCATCCAAACAGTTTAGAGATGCCTAACCTGTAATCTATGTTCAACCGTTATCTTAGATCCCTGATTAAGAGTAGCTTCAAGCGAAGAAGTCCGTCAGGTCTTAAAGAAAGCAATCCTTCACCAGATCCTATAAATTGGTGCTACACAATCGCAACTAAAATAGTTCTAACAAATAACAGAAACCACATTTAACTTTTTTAAACTCTAAAAAATCAGGACATTATAAGATTTTACTGAACTTTTTCGGAAATGATTCACTAATAAATGAGATTATTTAATTTAAGTTTTTAAATTTTTGTAGAAATGTTTTTGAATATATAAGCGCTACCTCAAATATACATAAGATCGGAGTTTGAATGAAATTGAAATGGGAATCTGTGTCGTGAGGGCTAACTTCCCTTTATGCCTGGTAACATCTTAATATAAAGAACATGATACAAAACAAGGCTTAACTGGAGCATTAAAAGCGAGAATGATTATGTTATATCAATCCTCCAATCGCATGGGATCGCGTAACAACAGACACAGGTTGGAAACTACTTCAGCCACAAAGTATGTCACATATATTAGCAAGTTCTTACTTAAATTTCACGGATGGACTATTTTGCCGATCCCGGCAAAAATAGACACCAAGGCTATTTTGCCGGTAAATACAAATAGTGTTTAAGAACTTAGCATTAGTGCAATGGTTGTGTGAGCTGTGCGGGCAGGACATAGATCTGCGGTCTGTGACTGTTGTCTTCAGTGGGTGCATCTGGAGTGTATTTGCAAGAGAACAATGCCTGAGGGCAAATTTTGGATTTGCAGAGACTGTTATTCCTGAAGTGCTTAAAATATTTAGACTTCTATATTTCTTTTAATAATTGATGACGGAAAATATTTTAAATTGTCTTAACAATTGATGATGAGAATAAATAAACTTTTTGTGTTGAATTTGTGTGTTGTTATTTTTAACATTAATAATAATAACAATATTTATCGACAAAATAAACTGGGGGTCTATTTTACCGAGACCGGTAAAATAAGCTTAAAAGCATGTTTTTCTGTTTTACCGGGACCAGCAAAATAGGCTGGGGGTTTATTTTACCGAGACCGGTAAAATAAGTTTAAAAGAATATTCGTCTATTTTACCGGGACCGGTTAAATAGCCTCTTCCTAAATTTAAATACTCACATTTATTGGACTGACCAAAAAGTTCGTCCTGTTATTAATTAAAAATTTAATTCAATAAACCAAACGAAATTTGTTTTTAAATCATTTCACCCCAAACAAGGCAATAATGTCACCGGGACGCAAATTATTGCTGGGATTGAAATAGAATAAGGAAACTTAAGTGAGGAGAAAGGACAATAAAAAACAGGTTTCAGTAATGGTGTTGCATTTAAATTTTTGAAGAACGTAGGTGGCAGGGAACGTTTGCTGCTGTTATTTTCAAATTGCTCAGATATGTGACGTGGGACACACAACGGTTATTTTTAACACTTTCACTGGAAGCATTGATTCATATGCAGAAAAATTTCAGTTCTATTGATAATCGATAAAATTTCAGTTTTGCGAGAAACTAAAACCCAATAGGAAAGATTCAAATAATCATCATCAGAGCTGTTTCGACTTGAAATCAGTATGATTTCTCATCTTCAGCACCTTTGTAAATAACTTCTCTGGCCTCTTTTGCGGGTCTTTCAAGTTTTACAGAGAATGATAGGATTTTACTGATCTTTCTGTTGATGTCGTTGTTCTATGTGCATACTATGGTTGTCCAATATCTATGAATTCTCTTCCATTTTGTAGTGATGACAAAACCAATTCCATAATATTTACTTTCTGTTTCGAATATTATTGACTTTTACTTATTCTATTAATAATAGCAAGCAATTCTTTGATTTTTGTCTCCTGGATACAACATAAAACTATCTTATAACTATCAATATTCCGAACCAATAAAATTGATTCTATTTCACAAGTCCTCTAACATTAAATTTCCCAGTGATAAAAATCTTTATTTACACTATTTACATTGTTCGGACTGTTGCCCTCATCTTTATTGTCATATTCACGACGTTTCGGCTGTTGTACGCCCCGACCATCTTCAGGTGATATACTTTGAAACTGAGATATCCAGAAAAGGCATGGCACGTGGAACTAGAACAATCTACCCCGGTGGACAAAATAAAGGGTTCGGTTAGAAATTCCCAAGTATATCACTTGAAGAATGCCAGAGCGTACAACGACCGAAACGTCGTAGATATGACAATAAAGATGAGGACAGCAGTTCGAACAATGTAAATAGTATATGCAGTTACAATACCTCTACTCAGAAATTGTTATAGAGGAATAAAGTGTCGCTGTCTACACTGGAGTTTGAACGTAGATCGCCAGTGAACAAACACGGGCAATCGTATTATTGAATTAAGTAGACCACGTGACCATAGAGGAAACGCATATTTAGGAAGTCGTGTGACGTCTCAATGATCTCCATTTCTAGTCTATCCTCTATACTATTCGGATCGTTACTTCCATCCTCTATTACTATACGGATCCTTATTCTCTACTCTATTCACTGTACTATTTCTTTATACTGATCACTATACGGACTACGGTTCGAGCGAGTATTATTATTCGAGCAAGTACTATTAGTGCGAGTGTTATTCGAAGGCGCCCGACACTAGTATTGTCCAACGTCGTACTATAGTGGTATCTGTGATTACAAAGTCTCTACTGCAACGAGCATAACAAAAGTGACAACGGGTGTTCGTTGAGTCACAAAAGAAATATAGTCAGATAAAATTCTTTATAAGAATTGGAAACATTTACACAGTTTTAAATAAGTTGTCGATTTTTAACGGTTGGAAAGTGGGTAAGTCATTACCTTCTCCACCAAGTATTCGTTTCCCGTTGCGAATATATAAAACACTGCTTTTTTTCTTTTGTCTGTGTTTCTGTGATAACTTGTTGTTAATATGATGCAATAACATAAACAAAATTTCGGACCATTTTGTTTCATTTAAAAAAATGTTTAATCTGTTTTTTATTACATTCTTTCGATTGCTGTACATTTCTGTTTTGCCAAGATACGACATCCGAAACATTGTGAATGGCGACAAAAATGAAGGCTGTACTTTAAAAGTATCATGAAACAAGGTCGTATCAGAGAGTTTCCCAACTCTAAACGATTATAACGTTCAACAGAGAAGACTCTCGCAGCTAACGTTCATTGATATCCAACCTAATGTATCAGTCCCCAAGTAGGTTAGGGCTATCTACGCGCATTCAATTCAGAGCACAACGGACATAAGTTTGGGCATTTCCATGACGTCAAGGTACTGTGACACCACCTACGATTACCGTTACATACGGTTAACCTGTGTCCTTCGGCACGTAAATATATGTTATTTAAACCAAATGCTTCACTGAAATCAGTTAAAGCTTTTTACAATTAAACAAAAACAAATACCAAGTTTTTACTATTAAGTTAGAATACTGGACAAAGAAGAGACGTTAAACACTTCTTTCTTTCTTTCTTTCTTTCTTTCTAGTCAAATCCCCTCTTATGAACATGTCTCTTAATCATAATTTAAAAATAAGTCAGCAGACGATGCTATTTTATTTCATTTATGATAATTGGATTTTTTGGCGATTGCCGTACTCGGTTTTTGTCGTTCAATACTG
Source organism: Acanthosepion esculentum (assembly GCA_964036315.1). Taxonomy (NCBI): domain Eukaryota; kingdom Metazoa; phylum Mollusca; class Cephalopoda; order Sepiida; family Sepiidae; genus Acanthosepion; species Acanthosepion esculentum. Next base: position 70,162,770 of record OZ038489.1, on the reverse strand, counting down.
TGCGTCTGAAAAATGACGAATTTATCGCAATCTCCATAGCTTCTCGGACTTTTAGCTGGGATCAAAGTGTAATATCTGTTCTTGTCATCTTAATCTAATTTCTCTCTCTCTCTCTCTCACTCTCTATTTCTATCTCTGTTTCTTTCATTTTCTCACTGAAACCAAGGAATGTCTGTCCCACTTTTTCCATGCATTCAAAACACGGAATAGTCCATTATTTATGAGGTGATGACAGGACGTAACATTCGTGCTAACTACCGAAAGGAGGGATGTGAACAATTATAATAGGATTATTATTTTAAAATTTTCCTTTTGACCTGCATTTGTTTACTACTCACATGTCACGTGATAACCAATGATCGAGGCAAGCGAAGATTATGATTTTTTGTTATTTCTACTTAATTAAACAAAATATATCTACTAATAAAAGAAAAAATATTGGAAAAAACTCTTCGCAGAATATGAACTGTGTTTGTTAGAACTATTTGATGGATATCATGGAGAGATGGTGCACCAGTGCTTTTATTGTTTTTTTCTTGAGTTCCTTTCTTTATCAGACCCAAAGCTCCAACCACAACCGGAACAGTTTTAGTTTTTAAGGGTCGCTTTAAAATAAAAAATTCCATCTCTGGGTCATTTTATTTGTTTAGTTTTTAAAAAGCCTTTGCAGAGATGTTTTGCCACTTGATACAGTTTTTTTTTTTCGCTTTTGGGTGATTTGCTTGTATTGTTCGATCTGTGTCGATAAAAAAATTATTATTATTATTTTTATTTCCTTTGATATCTGTCGTTTACACATTTCTTTCCGGGTCCCGCCCAGGGACCTAAGGTTAACAATGGCATCATGATACTTTCCACTGCAAAAAATAAATAAATAAATAAATAAATAAATAAAATAAAAAAATAATTACATAGATAAGGCCCTTCGTAAAGTGTGGGCTGTACTTGTCAGAACAATTTTATGTATCTCTTTGAGGCATGGACTTCCAGGGATCCCTTCAATCAGCATACTGGAATCTTTTCCAACCAGTCCAAGGGCTCTAACTACAACAGGAATTGTTGATGTTCCCATGTGCCACATTTTTTAGATTTCTATTTCAAGGTCCTTGTATTTTGACAGTTTTTCGAATATCTTCAAAGATACATTGCAGTCTTCAGGGACTGCCATATCAATAAGGAGGCACTTATTTTGTTTGTGGTCTTTAATAAGAATGTCTGGGCGGTTGGCTTTGATTGTTCTGTCAGTGTGTATTGTGTAGTCCCATAGAATTGTAACAGGTCCTATCTCCGTAACCGGGTCAGGGTGGTGTTCGTACCAGTTTCTTTCAGTTTCCTTCCCATAGAAGTTGCAAATTTTCCAGTGCAGATATTGGCCCACTCTGTCATGCCGGTTTTTATATTCAGTGGGTGCCAATATCGTGCAACCTGATATAAGATGATCAATGGTTTCTGGATATTTGTCACAGAATCTGCATCTTGGGCTAACACAGTATTTTAGTATATGTGCTTGATAATTCCTAGTTAACAAGCATTGGTCTTGTGCAGCAATGATAAAACCTTCAGTTTCACCTTTCAACCCTGCACTACGTAGCCACTGATGGGTGCGGTTTTTGTCTACGTCAGCTTGTTTGGTACGGGCAGAGTATTGGCCATGGAGCGGTTTATCTTTCCATTATTTCTTTATCTGGTCGGTCGCATTTGTCTTTGCTTTCTTTTTTAAGTATTTTGCAGCTTCAGCCGGTGTACAGTGATGTATTTGAATTTCTGTGCCCATTTGAAACTCCATTTTGAATTTGTCGGCTTCCTTTACTACAGAGTAAAGACACGTACTACTTTCATGTTCCTTGACACACACCATCATCCAGTCTTCTGTATTTTCCAAGTATCTTTGGAGGCCAATTGTTGTACTTTTGTAGGATAGTTCTAGTTGAACTAGTCCTCTGCCTCCTTCGGATCTGGGCACATACAGGCGATCAATATCAGCTTTGGGATGATGCATGCGGTAGCAAGTGAGGAGCTTTCTCGTTTTAGCGTCCATTCGCTTAATTTCAGCTATGGTCCAGTTAAGGACATTAAAGCTGTATTGCACCACAGGAACAGCTAAGATGTTTATCGCTGATATTCGGTTTTTTGAGTTTAGCTCGGTATTTAGTACCAGGCGTACACGCCTGTAGTACTCCTTTCTTACCTTCTCTTTCATTTGGGGGTGTTGTATGCCATCTCCCTCACTAATTCCTAGGTACTTATAAGCTTCATCATGCTCCAATTCCCTAATCTTCATGGCAAAATCTAAATCTATTAAGGGTGCTTCTAAAATTCTACCTTTCTTGAATGTTACTGTAGCACATTTATTATTATTATTATTATTATTATTATTATTATTATTATTATTATTATTATTATTATTTGATTTCTCTTGTATACTCGTTTCCTTCCGAGTCCCAGCCAGAGACCTAAGGTCAGAAATGGCTTATGACATTTTCCACTAATCATTTTTGTAAAATAAATTACACACTAAGATCACACACGTTTTACAGAGATAAATCTCTTCGTAATGTGTGAGCTGTATTTGTAAGTACATTTTTTTTTGTATTTCTTTAAGGCATGGGCTACCAGAGATCGCTTCAATGAGACTATCAGACTTTTTCAAATCAATCCGAGGCCACCAACTACAACTGGAATTATTGATGTCATCATATGCCAGATATTTTAGATTTCCTCTTCAAGATACTTGTATTTTGATAGGTTTTATTACTATTATTTAAACACATATTTTTGACCTGCATTTGTTTTCTAATCACACGCTGTGTCATAACCAATGATATAGGCAAGCAAAGATTGTGATTTTTTGTTGTTTCCACTTAATTAAACAAAAGACATCTACTAACAAAACAAAACTTAACGGAAAAACTCTTCGCAGGATATGGGCTGTCCTTGTGAGAACTATTTGTTTACATTTTCTGCTGAGATAGTGCACCAGAGATTTTGTTGATTTCTTCTTGAATTCCTTTCTTTATCAGACCCAAAGCTCCAACAGTTATTGTTATTATTATTTAAATTTCTTTACATTATACGAATTTCTGGAGAATTTTCTTTATTACTTTCCTTAATCAATATTTCCAGTTTTATCAGTCATCAATGAGATTCAAACAAGCTTCTTAGCTTTTTAAACTTTTTCGATTCTTACAAATAATATTTTAATTTCATTCGATTTTAGTAACTTCAGACACAGAAAATAGAGATTGCACGATGTGGAATTAATCGATCGCCATTTATTAGGTATAAATAGATTAACCTATCGTTCGATCACACTCTTCCCTGGACTTTTGGACAGGAGTAGAGGGTTATCTGATGTCTTCTGCTTAGAATTGGGTTTCATGTTCCTTTTAAAATCTACTTCAGTTCTATACTTCTAACGTTTCCGCCTAAACTATGAAATTTTATTTACTATTTTTAAAAGTTTTTAAATGCTTTTTTTTTCTATAGGAGTAGATAGTTTCCCCTATCGCCCGGTTCACACTCTTCCTGAGTCTTTTAATCTCTTCCTCGCCAATTATTTTGGGAAGAACGTTTCATTTTCAGATGATTTTTTTTATTTCTCATACAGGATGTAAGCCTTTCATGAGGCAATATCCATCAGATGGAACAAGACTTTCTTGACTGCTTCAAGAAGATTAAGAAACTGGACTCGTTTCAAGTTCAGAAGGGCATAAAAAGTATCAAGATCGACGTATAAACACGTCTGTAGCTGTTTTTTAAACGTCATATTTTGGGCGTGTTTATTCGTCCGTGTCTGAAAATGACAAGTTCTGTAAAAACGTATAATACACATCTACGCCGGGGTGGGGTTGAACAGGAAAAGAGGTTTGTTCCCTGTTTAAGATTGGGTTTCCGATCCCTTCTAAAGTCTTTTCATTCTCCGTCACTCCTATTGTCCTCTTGCGTCTTAGTGGCGTTATCGCATTGCTTGACGGTGAATTCCTTAAACAAAAATCTTCCAACATTACCATTTACGACGACAAGGTTAAAATGGCAGGTGATGTCCAAAACGACCTCAAGATCAACGTTAACTGAGGCAAAACATGGCTTGTCAATTTTAACGCCTCCAAAACTAAACTTCTCTCCATTAATCATCCGAAAAACGCCTCGCTGCCTTCAATCAACATGGCTGATGCTGTCCTCCAGGAAACTGACTCGTTGCACCTTCTCGGGATAACGTTCTCAGCTGACATGAAATGGAAAGACTATATTGAATCCATTACTAGATCGGTTCTCGGACGAGTCGGACTAGACAATTCTTCTCTCTGGAATCTATCTTGCATATCTATAAGTCTACGATTCTTCTATGCTTGAAATATTGCTTACATATATGTTCCGGTGCTCCTGATTAAGATCCAAAGAAGAATCAACAATATTATTGGTCCTAATAATCGGCTCGGATTCAGTTACTTGTTCGCCGCCGTAAGGTTGTTTCTCTGTGCCGTTTTTACAAATACTTTCATGGTAATTGTTCGGATGAGCTCTTCGCTATAGTACCTAGACAGTATGAATTTAGGTGCAATACTAGACTGGCGGCGAGATCTCATCAATTTACAGTTGAGCTAGATAGATGTAACCTTAACGTCTATGCTAACAGTTTTTTATACTGCAGTTCTCGCTCGTGGAACTTCCTTCCGGTACCATGCTTTCCAGCCAACATTAATCTGCAAAAATTTAAATGCAATGTGAATCGCTAGCTACCGTCCTCCTGATTACTCTTTCTTTCTACACATTACTAAAGTTTCTATTCCTAATTCCTCCACACTCTGTATCCACTTGCGTGTTAGTGGCTGTACTGCCTCGCTTGGGGTGATACCAATTAAAAAGAAAATCTCCCCCCTCCTCTCAGACGTATGCCACTAATTTTTGTCCGTGATAAACGTATTATGGAATCTAGTAGTGTGGCTAGTTCAGCTTCTTAGTATATAAAACATAATCCCATTTTTAAGGACCCTTAATCCTTGCTGACCTATTATAATGTGATGGACCAAACTCCTTAAAAAATAATCATTAATAATGGCATACATGGCAATTAGGGAATTTCTGCCTGAATCACTGGGATGAAGAGTTATCAATATTTAGTTAGTGGAGTAATGGATAGCGGCTCGGATTGAGGCATCGGAGAGCCGAGTTCGAATTCCAGTCGAATCCAATACATTCACTTACGTGCTAATACCCTTGGGAACAGTATGAATCCTCTTCTAAACATGGGAATTAATAAATAGTAGGACAGACCGGGTTCTATAGCCTTGGATGGCAACTGGTCTACCGCAGAAAGAAATGACAAACTACCGCGGGAAAAAATCTGTCTCGTCAGTGATCGCTTAAGCGTGTATCACGCATGGCACATAACTGACTGACTGATATTAGTTACGCTTGAACTAATGTCTTCATCTTTCGTATTATTATCACAACGTTTCACTTGTGCCCTCCTGATTTCTGCAGGTGTCTATCGACCCGGAAAACTTTCAGGGAATTTCGAGCTGAAACCTTTATTTACTCTACAGGTGTAGTTTGTTCTCGTTTCGCTGTCTACAGACCGACGTCTTGTTCTTTTAGACACTCAGTTTTTTCTTCTTTGTGCTCAGTTTTCTCACATTGTTTCCACTATACTACCCGGCTCAGGGATTAAACTCAATTATTATACAATGAAATTCACAAATCAATATTATTTTATTTTATTTTTTTTTATGTCGCGTCGGAGAACCGGCTAGCGTAATCGGAGATAAATAATATTACGACGTGGTCACCAAGTTGAACCGCCAAGAAATGGTAATTATTTAGCATGTTAAACAAATACGAGGTTTTTTTAGTTGCTAACACTGACCGTGGCAATAATATCGTCCTTTCCTCCCCGACATTTATCGTAATGAAAAATACGTGTTAAAAACATATTTCCTTAATTGACATGTGTTGCGTTCTGTGTCGTCTCGGAACCCCACGCTACTGAATAAAACAGTATCAACGAAAAGGGTCATTTACTTTAGGTATTCGTTTTATTAAGAGAGGCAGATTGGATTCTAAGAGGTAGTAGGAGGACTGATGTCACATGAACACGTGTCGTATGTTGGTTCAGCGTTTCTCCTTGAATAGTATAAGCCGGTTGTAAACCTGGGTGTGGGAAGTATATCGACGCTTCAGAATTCTTGAAACCCTCTGTTGAATGCGCGCCGTTTTGGACTTATATTCAGAACCCAAACAAAAGCAATTCATCAGAGTCAGAAACCTCACCCATGAGATATTCCGACTAATCGCTGACCATTCGCATGCTGTAACAGTCATTCGGAAAGTCGCTAGTTTATATTTCGTTATATATCATGTCATGAACAGCAGTTTATGGAGTTTTTTCATACCTGAAGGACTGACAGTAAATTCCCACGTATTATCACATTTATAAATGTATCAACACGACTCGTTTCACATGGAAAAACGTTACATGCGTTTTATTATCTACATTGTGCTGAGCGAGAAGTGAACATCCCATATTTGCTTGCGTATTTATATCGCGTCTGGGTCACCAGTTAATGGAGGTGAATAATAATACATCATGTTTTACAGTTAATGGGTGATAATAATAATATAACATGTCGGGTTAATAATATCACCTCAGGGTCACCACTGGGCTAAAAAAGCAACCGCCCGGTTTGGCTCATGTAGACCAATTGAAATTGACTGCCGCTTTCGTCACTGTATGGAGTGACGTCACTAATCGGCCGCCACGTCAACTGCGTGACTTATATCGTCCAAAGGGAGATAATCGCGTTTTTGTATTCTCACAAGCGGATTAACGCGTTGGTTCATGAATTTAGTGTCATAATAGTTGCGTGTTCAATGCCTTGCTCGGGTAGTACCCTTAAATTCGATGGAAATAGGTCGATAAATAATCGATCGGTGCCAGGATCAAGACAACGTTAGTTTCTGTTGCTTTTTTTTTATTGCAACTCTCCGATTGATATGAGGATGTGCTCGTGAGCCAAATAGAAACAAAACCAGTCTGGATGGAATCCGTTAAACTATTAAAATTTTCTGATGGCTACATGATCGGTTTAGAATTTAATTTCCAATTCTAAATGAGAATAACTATGGAAATGTAACTTCGCATTCATATCTCATAAACAATAAAAATCAAACCTAACTTCTGAGTAAATATCAACCGAGGCAAATACAAAAATAGAGAAACTTGTGAAGAGAATCTTTCACCCTCAAGCAAGGCGATAAAGCCACTAAGATGTACGAGATTACTGAGTGTGAAAGAATCTGAGAAAAAAAAGATTATTAAGGAGAGAGAACAATAAAATAACAGGAAACAGAAGTTGGCGATTGACATTACATTTAAAATTTTTAAATCAATGTTGACTGAAAAAAAAAAGTTGAAGAGAATTCTGCAATGTGAGAAAAAAAACTGTTAGCATATAGAACTTATGATTACATCTTGCAATTTCAGCTGTAAAATGATGAGTCCTAGCTGCCAATCTCGTACTGTGCTTAAATTCGTAAAATTGATGTACCGAAGAAAAAAGCTCATTAGAACAATTTCCTTGAAAATATTTATAGAAAAGGCAGAGAGAAGCTACGTTACGAGGTGGGGGTGCGAAGAAAGTAACTGAAGCCGAGATGCCAGTTGCAGAACCATAACACTGGAGATATTTCTTTGTATTTGATCAAGAATTTCTAAATGCATAGCAGATTCACCACACCAGATGTGAGAGCAATATTCAATGCATGGACGAATTGCAGACTTATAAATATGTAAGATAGATTAATGGCGAGAAAAATTGTGAAAAACAGTGAACCAACCTTGCTAGCAGCAGACCCAAGACTTGATTCAATATAATCGTTCCACCTCATGTCAGTGGAAGACGTTAACCCGAGAAGGAGCGATGAGTCACTCCACTGTAGGTTAGCAGAAGCATTGCTTAAGAAAGGTAGCAAGGGTTCTCTAAGACGATACACTTAGGAAACAGACATGAAATGGAAAAGACGGGGACTGTTATGCACAAACTAGCAATCATAATTTAATTATTTTGCTGAGAAACGTTATAACATTTGATGGTTATATTTGCAATCTGAACTTATATATTTCTTTCTTATTTGTTTGAAACTAATTAGTATTTTATTAAGCCCAAGACGCGAGCTAAAAACTGGTTACCTTAAAATCAAGCAAATAGAGAAATTTAACTATCTGGTGAATATTTTAACAAACGATGGGAAATGTGACACAGAAATCTGAAGTCTGATCAGAATACCGGAAGGTCTCTTCCAAAAACTAAGTATTCAGAAACAAAACAAAAATATTTTTTAAAAACAAAAATAAGTGCACTGAGCTTCTCTGTATTTGGTTTGATTTGGTTTGGTTTGGTTTGGTTTACGGCATATCAACATCAATCGGTTATTTAATGCCGACAAAATTTTTTTTTGCTGGTAATATTTTGCTTAGTCAAAAATCTATTTCTGGTAATATTTTTTCTTCAAAAACGCTGGTAATAGTTTTTTTACCTATAAAAATTTATTGCTGGTAATAATGTTTTACAAAGTATTTCTGGTATTAAAACCTACTTTCATGGTGTTTTTACCATAGTTTCGGGATTAACTACATGTCCATAGCTGGGACCCTAACAGGTGCTACCACCCCGAGTCAGGGTGGACCTGGGAACACCAGCAATTAAGAGGTGGTTTCACGCTCCTCAAAACCTCCTGATCAGAGGCCTTGCTGTTGGACGTAGTTTATCGTCTTACCCAGGATGCGGATGTAGTTGAGCTTCTCTGTAATATAAATTATTCTAAATAGCAGTGAATGCTGGACAATTTCCTCACAAATGAAGATGAGATTTACCGCAACAAAGATGTGCTTCTACAGGAGGATGCTGAGAATAAAATGGAAGGATCATGTGAGCAACAAGGAAGTTTTATGGCAAATGGAAACAAAAAGGACACTTATACTTAGAATTAGAAAGAGAGACATAACGAGACAGGATAGTTTGGAGAATCTGACACTCACTGGGTATACTGAAGTCAAGAGACGTAGAGGGAAATATCGTGTAACTTACCTTGTGCTGATGAATAGAAGAACACTGAGTGGGTGGGTTGGTAATGGCTGGGGACAAATACTACTATAAAGCTCCGAAGGATATAGAATGTTATGGAGAACCATGATCACCCACGTCCTGAGGGGATATGGCATGTAGAAGGAGTAGAACTCATTTATCAGCCAAATATAATAACTGTAATATTTTATCTCCCTTGCTTTCAAATTGATTGCTTCGTTTTTTTTTTACTTCGCTGTAAAATGTTGAGCGTAACGATCAGACGTACAGACGAGGTTCTTTTAACAATACTACTGAAAGCGAGAGATCGATAGATCGAGCGACAAATCAGTTGGCGTATTGGCAAAAATATAGACGTATAAAATAGGTACGAGGAAAAGGAAGAGGCAGATCTTTAGGCCATATAGACAAGAATGTGCTGCCTGTTAGTGTCTGAAAAAGTTGAATTGCACTTATCCCTCAGTCGGGTATTGCAAAATTAAACACCGCCTTCTCGTAACAAGGGCAGTCTTTCTATCGTAGGAATCATCTAAACACAGCGATCCCTAACCTTTTTGCGACGCAGACCGGTGTCATGCTAGCTAATTTTTCCGCGGGCTGTGAGTGGGGGTGTTTTTTGGGGATTCTTGTTGTCGGTCACGCGCATAACAGGAGACAATAAACAAGATCGCTATAGTCAATAAAATGAAAAAAAAAAGAAGGTTTTACTATTTCTGTGAGGCCCGGTAACAAAAGGGAACCGCTGATCTAACAGGTTGATTGTTTTGGTTTTTTACGACTTATCAATCCTTTCCAAGTTATTTAAAGCCACAAAATATTTTTCGATTATAAGAATATTTCTGAGATAATAATTATTTAGCGATATAAGTCTTACTAATTAATCCATAGCTGGGGGATGAATTGGATTCATACCTTTTCCAACGGCATTTGCGCGTAAGTGAATATAACGAACCCAACTGTAATTGGAACTCGGCTCTTCGATTAACAATTCCTAACCCTTATCCATTACACCACCTGCACATCCAAGCTTACAGCACCTGGTATTCCCAAGCGGTCACCCATATATGTACTGACCAGGCTCAACGTTGTTTAACTTCGGTGATAGTACGAGAACTAGTGTTTTAACGTGATATGGCCTTAAGCTCCATTTGACAGGCCAAAGATAGATAGCTATATAGTGAATTATATTCAGTTACTTTGGTGATTATAAAATTGGCAACCATCAACATTTATATACAAAGGAATAGACATAATTAGATTTGTCTGCCGCCCCCTTTACACACCTCCCTGGTCCTTTGGATAGGAGTAGAGGTTTATCCCTTGTTACTTGATTAGGATTGAGTTTTTGGTTCCTTCTAAAGTCTATTTCAACTCTATACTTCTAACGTCTCCACTTGAACACTGAAATTATTTACTATTTTTCTCTTCAATAGGAGTAGATAGGTTCGCCTCTCATCCGGTTCATACACCTCCCCATTGTTTTTGAACAAAAGTAGAGGTGTATCTTTTGGGTTTCCAATTCCTTCTAAAGTCTTTTCATTCTCCTTCACTCTCACTGGTCCCTTGCATCTTAGGGGCATTATCGCATTGCTTGGAACGAATCGATTTAAAAATTAAATTCCGTTTTGCGATTTTAACCTATAAATATGAACGGATAATATTCTGTTCACTGCGCAATAATATCCTCATATGTCTATGCGTTGAAAGGTTGAGAAAGAAACGAAGACATAAGACCAATGAAAAATTACGCGAAGTTATCATTAGCAGTGCTACTAACTGATTTCTTGTATGCCAAGCTCAACAACATCGAGAAACACATCAAAATTGCCACGCCATTGAAGAAGCAATGATAGTGACGACAATTTCGCCAACAGTTTGCCTATCCATCCACTAAAATTTCGTACAGTACTTTATCGATTTATGTTTGCGAGCAGACGACCACTAAGTGGCCAACGTGACACGTGACTCGCTCACAGCGGGAAATAATAAAAGCTACGATTCTCTTGTAAAGACAAGCAAAGCAAATTTAAAATGATGTTTGAAAATATCTCATTGTTTTTCTCTCTTGTTCTTATCAATATTTTCTTTGTATTTTTGGAATATATCAAATTTGTTAGACTCCTTCCTTTCTCCATCTTTGGCTTATTGGTTTAATATTTGTTAAATCGAAATATTCATACTTCTCTTTGAATCTCCTTAAGTGGACCAGTACAAATTACAACCCGTAATAAAAATGTAAATTCATTGATTGCTTTGACGTAGGCGTTGCCCCAGAAAACGCATGTAGAGGCGGACGCGTAGGTTTTTTTTTTATTAATAAAAATAAATTTGAAAGAATAAAGGAGAACAGATGATGAATACATGAGGATGAAGTGAGTGATGAAAAACAATGAAGGAATTGCTACTTTTGAAATAGGAGAGGAGACAACGGTAATAAGGAGAAAAAACCGCATAAACAAAATGAATAAACAAGAGTTAGACCGGTATAAAATAGAAGAAAAGAGGGATTCACCAAATTACGAGATAGAAAGAGAGATAGACAGATAGATAGATAGATAGATAGAGAGATAGAGATAGAGAGAGAGAGAGAGAGCGTGTGTGTATGTGTGTGCGCGCGCAGTAAAAGTGTGACGTCACGGAAAATGATGAAAAATAATAGAAGAAAAACTGAATAGAGAGAAAGAGCGAAAGTCAAACACGGAATAAAGATCGAGATTGAAAAAGAAGAAATAGTAAAAGAGTAGAAAGAGGAGCGAATAAAAATAGAAAGAAAATGGAAAAAGAAAGTTAAGAATAACAGACAGAAAAATGGAGTAAAAGCGGAAATTAATCGTATAAAATAAAAATTAAAAAAAACAGAAAAAGAGAAAGCGTGAAACAAAGTGGAATAAAAGAATGAGTGACAAAAAAAGAAAAGAAAAGAAAAGAAAAGGAAGAAAAGTGAGTAACTAAAAAGACTGAAACTCATATAAAATAATGAAAATTAACAGAAACAAATTAGTATATAAGAGAAGAAATAAATATCAAGATAGATAAAGAAGAGTAAAAAGAAGAGTGCGTAAAACAGTGAAAATTAGAAAGCTAAAAAATAATAGAGAGAAAAAAAGAGGATTTAAAAAAGAAATTTAAACGCACCGAAAAATTAGTGAAACCTAAAAGCGTTCAAAAAATAAAATGAAAACCTAACCAAACGAACCAAAACAAAAATTGGGTGAAAAGAAAAGAAAAAGAAAAACAAAGAGGGTGGCTTGAAACTAACGAAGAGACATAAGCGCAAGGTGATCAAGACAATCTCGCAGACTATGGCTGCAAATTTCGATCTTTATTGGGTAGACATATGTGTCTTTGTGGTGTACTAAAGCAAATTTAATAAATAATGATGACAAGATAAAAATGAAGGGGAAAAATGGAGAAAAGGTTCCATGGGATAAGATGTAGATAAGAGATAGAAAGAGATAACATAAAGAAGGGAAACGTGATAGAGAATTAGAAAGAAAATTGAGAAACAACATCCAAAAAGAAAATACAGAACAATTAAGAAAGGGAACCGAAAGAGAACGTTTGGGTAAACACGCCTCAAGAACATTAATACAGATTAAAATTGAATAAAAAAAATACCAGGCATAAAATTCAATCAAAAAAAAAATAACCGTGGATAAAAAATGGAAATATAAATTAAAGGAAAACAGGGAAAAAAAAAGGTTTGGAAACAGCAAAACTGAAAAAATCAGGGAAATTTAGAACGAAGAGTGGGGGAAAAAAAAAGAAAAAAGTAACGAGAGATCGAAAGTAACGAGAGTGTGAGTGAGAATTCACGAGCCACGCGAACAACGAAGAATGAATGAATGTAGCTACAACAGAATAAGTTGACTTGATTAACTAGTTGCTGAATGAATGAATGGAAGATGAAGGAAGGGTTTGTTGGAATGAATCGATCGCGGGGTGAGTGATGATGCAGAAATTCGTAGTGAGAAAAAGTGAAAACCTTGATTTTTTTTTTCAATGAACGAATTGATGTGGGGTAGGGGAATAAAGCAGGAGAAGAAACGTTGACAAGCCGAAAATAATGGAGGCCAGAGGCAGAAAAAAAGAACAGGGAATAAATGAACAATGTGGAAGGAAAAAAATGGGGGATGAGAAAGGCTGTGGTGGAGATGAACAGAGAATTGTAAGGACTGACGAATGGTAGGAAATATCTAAGAGGCTGAATTAATTTTTACAAGCCTTACTTTATTGGGTTTGCCACTGTCCCATTCAATAATAATAATAATAATAATAATAATAATAATATGCAGTAAAAGTAGCAAAATTCGTAGTATATTCATTGAAAGACTTGTCCTTAACACAGTGCGCCAGATGCGGAAAATGGTAAGAACATTGCCTAAATACAGTCATAGAAGACCATGAATCACTATTTTTGTCGACTTTATCATTTGTACTGACAGACATATAAAAGCTAATAGAGTTGACTTTGAATAAAGACTACAAACAAAAAAGTATACCATATTTATAAATATAGCAGCACCGTTTGATAAAAATATGTCTGCTAAAGAATCTGACAAAATAATTAAATATAAAGATCTTCAAATTGAAAAACAATGTGGCATCTTAAAAACAAGATATGCCTATAATAAATGAAACCTTGCGTATGATAAATAAGGCACAAACCAGAACATTAATAAGACCCCTCGAAGGCCAAGGGATTAAAATATCTGCACTCTGAAACCGCTCATCTACTTAGGAGAGGATTATCAATGTAAAGAAAATATAAGCACAGTATACATTAAGTATCACTTAACATCAGAATTTGTGCAAAGAAATTGCATATATTTACTAACTTGCCGTACCGTAGTAATGATCCAGTTAGGAATTGTATTAAACAGAAAGCAAAAGATCATAATAATAATAATAATAATAATAATAATAATAATAATGATCGATCATGATGATGCAAGAGGTTTTAAAAATATGCCGAATTTATACAAACAAAAATAACAGAGTAAAAGAGATAAAATCAACAAAAATTAAAGCAATTAACTTTTAAATTAAACAAAATTTATCAAACCAAAACGATTAGACAAGGCATCAGAATATGATAGAGAGAAGAAAAATAGCAAAAAAAGGACATATAAGATGAAGGAAGAAAAAAAAAGGAAAGACAGCCATACATGAAAAGGTGTACACTAATAAAAAAAATGGCGAACAAGAAGCAGATAAATCGTAAAAGCGACCCCAAGATGGAACGATAAATAAAAAAATGATGAAAAAATACCAAGGAAAATAAGGAGGAGTTAGAAAGGTGTTGTTGGGCTAATGATAATGCTATTTTCATACTGATTATTGACCATGATAACGTTGATGCTTCGGGTGTTAATGTTTATGAAACAGCCAGAGAGGATAAAAAAAGGGAGACAATCGATTTAGCAGCGAGAGTAGCTTGATGATGTAAAAGTTTTATGCGCATTAAAATGCAGCATTTATAAGCGTTTCAAACAAATGTTGGCGACGAAAAGTAGTAGGGTGATAAAGAAAGAAATAGAAAAAAGTGGAAGACAAAGTGAGAGAAAGAGGAGGGTACAATGTGGAGGTAGCGTTAAAATGATTATGGAGAATCGAGCAAAAGCTGACCAGATGCATACAAAAGCATTTTCGTTTTGAATACTTGAAATGTAATACACTGTTGAAAATTTTAAAGACTGCAAAGGCAGAAACGCCAAAATTGTTTGTTTCGTATTTAAAAAAGTAATAAAATAATTTTGTTTTAAATACTTTTATCTATTTTAAAGATTTTTATGCTTTTTTTTTATCTGGTTTGAATTAAAGAATATTACACACACAGACTCTCACACACACACACACGCACACACACACACATATATACATATATATATATACACATACATATATATGTATATATATATATGTATGTGTGTATATACATATATATTTATATATACATATATATATACATACATACATACATATATATATATATATATATATATATATATATATATATATATATATATATGTATGAAAGCCTATTCTTGATCCAGCTTCTAATGCTCTGGAGGGAGCGGTTTGGTGGAGGAAGACGTTGGGGTCGGTTCCAGTGGGGTATGTATACTTGATGAGTATCACCACCGGAGCTGCGTTATATTGAGTCTAGTTCTTCTTCGTTACCGAGGCCTGATGGTCCAGTTGCATGACTCTTGCGTTGTATCGTAATAGTCCGGGTTGGATTTTCGTTAGTGAATGCTGCTGCTGTTGATGGGTCCCAAAATGCCGCCCGGCGCTTTCTGCATTCTGCTGAGTTTTCTTCTTCTAGACGCAATGAATTATTGCGTGGAATGTTTTATATTATACACATAAAGTATTTTTGATATACCCTATACATACATGCGGGCGCACACACACACACACACACACACACACACACACACACACACACACACACACACACACACACACACCTATATATATATATATATTATGCATACTACGTGCATAAGCAAACTCTTAAAGTGGTGGAATATATATATATATATATATATATATATATATATTCCACCACTTTAAGAGTTTGCTTATGCACGTAGTATGCTTCTACTATACTTTGTTTCATTCATAAAATTGTATTTTATTCTATTTTCCACTTCCTTTGTATTTCGTTTTCCTCTTCGCTCTGGTCTTATTTAATTTCATTTTCCTTTTTCCTCTGCCTTCTTTATTTCACTTCCCTGTTTACTTAGCCTTTCTTTTTATTTCGTTTTCCTCTTCACTCTTCTCTTTTATTTCGTTTTCTCTTTTATTTCGTTTTCTTCTTCACTCTGCCCTTTTTTCAGTTTTCCTCCTCCCTCTACCTTCCTTTTTTATTTAATTTTTCTCTTCCCTCTGCCCTTTTATTTCATTTTCTCCTGTCCATCATTTTTTACTTCATTCTGCCCCTTTATTTTGTTTACCTCTTCCTCTTATACTACGTGTTATTTCATTTTCCCCTACCCTTTTATTTCTTTTTTCTCTTACCTCTCCCCTTTGTATTTCTTTTTTCTCTTCCCTCTCCCCGTTTTATTTAATTGTCCTCTTCCAACTACCAATATCTTATTTCATTTTCTTCTTCCCTTCTTCTGACTTCATTACGTGCTCATTTCATTTTCCACTTCCTTCTGCACTTCATTTTATTTTCCTCTCCCCCCACTGCCATTTATTTGGTTTTCCTCTTCGTTCCATCTTTGTATTTCGTTTTCCACTTCACTTGAAGTTTTATTTAATTTTCCTCTTTATTATGCAATTTTCTCTTTCCTCTGCACTTTTATGTCGTTGTCTTTCTCAATCTGCCGTTTTTATATTATTACCCTCCTTTCTTTGTCATTCTTGTCATTTCGTTTTCCTCTCCGCTCTGCCCTTTTATTCCATTTTCTTCTTCCCTCATACCTTCTTTTTATTTCGTTTTTTGTTTTCCCTCTTCCATTGTAGGTCATTTTCATCTGCCACTTTATTTCGTTTTCCTCTTCCCTCTGCCCTTTTATTTAATTTTTCTGTTCCCTCTATCCTTTTATTTCACCCCTTCTTTGTATTTCGTTTTTATCTTCCCTCTGTCCTATTATTTCATTTTCCTCTTTTCTCTGCTCTTTTCTTTCGTTTACCTCAACCCTCTGTCGTTCGTTTTGTTTCATTTTCCTCTTCCATCTCCCTTTTATCTCGCTTTCCTCTTCCCGCTTCCCCTCTTTTCATTTTATTTTCCTCTCTCCTTTGCCCTTTTATTTTGCTTTTCTCTTTCCCCTGCGGTTTTTGTCCCTTTTCCTCTTTACACAACCCTTCCTTTTACTTCGTTTTCATAAATGTGTGGACATTTATGTCGTTTTCCTCGTCCCTCTGCCCTTCCTTTTTTTTCATTTTCCTCTTCTCTCTGCACTTATATGCCGGTTATCCTTTTCCATCTCATTTTTTATTTCCTTTTAGACTTCCCTCTTCCATTTTATTTAATTTTCCTCTACCCGTCTTCGTATTTTATTCTCCTCTTCCCTCTTCCCTTTTGTTTCCCTTTCCTATTCCCTCTATCGTCAATTTATGTCATTTTCCTCTTCCATTTGCACTTTTATTTCCTTTTCTTCTGCCCTTCTTTTTATTTTGCTTTCCTCTTCCCTCCATTTTATTTCATTTTTCTCTTCCCTCCGCCCTTTTATTTCATTTTAATCTCTCTGTATTCTTCTTTTTTATTCTTTCCCCTTCACTTCTTCTTTCTATGTGGGTTTCCACTTCCCTGCGCCATTCTCTTTTTTGTTTTCCTTTCCACTTCTTTTTCATTTAGTTTCTTTTTTCTTCTGCTCTTTGATGCCATTTTCCTCTTCCCTCTGCACTCCTTTTAATTTCGTTTTCCTATTCCCTCTTCCCTTTTATTCGCTTTTCCTCTTCCCTCTGCGCTTTTTATTTCATTTCTTCCCTCTGTTCTTTTCTTCTTTATTTTCCTCTATCTCTTATATTTTTCTTTCGTTTTAGATCAAATTGAAGCATTACTCACCCATTAAAATTTGCGCTTTCCAGACTACCCCAACATTTGATTTACGTCCAGTTTATATTCTTTCTTTCTTTCATTGCCATTTAAACAATGACTCATAAGGACAAAATCAGTGCGGGTACGTCAAAGACACCGGAACAAGGAACGTGATATTAAAGCTCAGGATGTTATCAAAAAGAGCGATACAAATGCAGAAGGACGTGTAACAGTGTTTTATAGACTACGCAAAGACGTTCGATAAAGTACGCCACAAAGATCTGTTGGAACTGCTCAACAACCTTGACATATTCGGGAGAGACATTAGAATAGCTAAGAATCTATACTGGCAGCAAACCGCCTGCATACGGGGAGAAAATGAGTTCAGCAGATATACAAAAATAGAAAAGGGTGTAAGATAAGGATGTATTTTCTCACCGGATTTATTCAATGTATACAGTGAGGCAATTCTGAGAGAAATAGAGTTCCTACCAGGATTCATTATTGGCAGCCACAGTCTTAACAACATACAATATGCAGATGGCACAGTGCTGATAGCAGACACGGAAAGGAAATTACAAAATCTCCTACAGAAGGTAGCGAGAAAAGCGAGAAGAAAGGACTAAGCATAAACTACAAGAAGACAGAATGCATGGTAATCAGCAAAACTACAGGTCGGGAATACTAAAATCAAGCTGTTACAAAAATCTAAATGTCTGAGAAGTGTTCTAACAGATGACGGAAAGTGAGACACTGAGATCGTATTGGGATGGCCAAAGAGACTTTCCAAAAGCTAAGCAGAGTATAAAGATACAGAAAAATGTCGTTAGAAACAAAGAAAAGAATACTGAACTGTTACGTGATATCTGTCTCCTGTATGGCAGCCAATACTGGACAATCTCCTCAAAGATGAAGAAGAGACTTGAAGCAACAGAAAAGTGGTTCAACAGAATGACGCTGAGGATAACATGGACTGAGGTCTTTGAGAAAATGGAAACAAAAAGGAAGCATATGCTTAATACCAGGAAGAGGCAGTTGAAATTTCTGGGGTACGTAATGAAGAAGGAGGGTTAGGAAAATCTGATACTCACAGGACAGATAGAGGAAATGAAGGACAGAGGAATGATGGGTTTGAGCGAATGGATGGCGGAACAGGTTTTGGGAGAAATAACAAAACGACAAAACGTATTAAGAGCTACAAGGGACAGGAGGGATTAGTGAGCCATGATCGCCTATGTCCTGAGGGGACACGGCACATCAAAGAAAAGAAGAATCTAACTCCCAATGTTAAGTTAATTTGGGTAACACCAGGTATATTTTAGTTGTTTACTTATTGAGTCTTTCTTATTTTGTTAATTTCTTTTGTGTCTGATTTCTTTGTACATTTCTTCAATTTTCTGCTTTTTCTTTCTGTTTGTTTGTTTCTTTTTTGATTTTTTGTTTGTTTATTTAATTTTCTTTCTTTTTTCTTTCTTTTTTGTTTGCATCGTTCTTTTGTGTTTGATTTTTTTTATTTCTTCATTTTTCTGTTTTTCTTTCTCGTTGTTTGTCTCTTTCTTTCTTTTCCTTTTTCTTTCTTTTTTATTTGATTTTTTTGTTTGCTTATTTCTTCTCTGTGTCTTTCTTTGACGTTTGTTTCTTTCTCCTCTGCTTGAATTTTTGTTTCTTTATTTTATTTCTTTTTCTTTGTTTCTTTCTTTCCTTGTTTCTTTCTGCCTTTTTTCTCTTTCTACCTTCTTTCTTTCTTTTTTTAATCCTTTGTTTTTTCCTTTATGTCTCTTCTGATATTTTCTTGATATTTACAAACCTTAGTACGGCAAAAGGTCAAATATGAGGATATATGGTGAGGAGTATTGTATTACGCTAATCTTCCAAGTGGGAAGGGACTAAATTTCTAGATAATTTCTACTACAAAAAGTCCTGCTTTTTAACTAGGCTTGAATAGACAGCTGTTTCAGATACAAGACAGATCACTTCTATAATGATTGCTTAGTATTTCACCTTTCGTTTCTTTTAACGCCTATCATTTCACCCGTTCTTGCTATACTTAAATTCTTCTTCGTTTTTCTTTTACGTTTTTCCTTCCTTCCCTCTTTCTTTCCTTCGTCCCTTCTACCCTTTTTCATTTTCTTGTTTCGCATTTCCATTTTTTTGTTTTTATACGTTTATTCTATTTTCACTCATTATATTATCTTTTTTCCTGCCTACACATAATTTCTTTTTAGTCTATTACACCCTTTTATCCTTCCTTCCTTCCTTCCTTCCTTCCTTCCTTCCTCACCATTCTTTTATTTTATACGTCTTTCTTTCTTTTATCATTTTATTCGTTCTATCTTGCTTCATCTAATTCTCTTTCTCTCTTCCTAAATAGTATTTCCTTCTCAATTTGTTACGCCTTTTTCTTTTTCTTTATCCTTTTAATATTTTCTCCGCAATGCTCTTTGTTTCTATTCATTTCTTCTTCCATTCCTTTTATCAGTCCTTCTATATCCCTCTTTCTTTTGATTATTTCATTACTCCTTTTCCTTTTTTACTCTTCTTATATTCTTTCTATTTTCTTTCATGTAATTCTCTTTTTCACAGATTATTTCTTTTCATTCTATTGCACACGTTTCATATTTCGTTTTTTTTTATCCCTTCCTTCCTTCCTTCCTTCCTTCCTTCCTTCCTTCCTTCCTTCCTTCCTTCCTTCCTTCCTTCCTTCCTTCCTTCCTTCCTTCCGCTTGGTCAGTACCGAGATTGTTAACCGCTTGGGAATACTAAATGCTCTAATCTTGCATGTGCGGTTGGTGTAATGGATAACGACTCGAGATTGGTAATCGGAGATCCGTGTTCCAATTCTATTCGGTTTGGTAGTTACGCACAACTACTCTTGGGAAATTGAATGTAAATTCACCTCTCCTCTCCCCCAGCGATGGTATGCGTTAATTGGTAAGACTTGTATTAGTATATCATTATTATCCAACCCCGCCCCAATTCTTGCAATCTAAATTATATATTTTCTGGCTTTAAATAACATGCTGAAGGTTAATAAGCCGTAAAATCCAAATCAGTCAATCAATCCTCCCTTCCTTCCTTTTATATCCACCGTTCTTTTTATTAATAATTTCTCCCTTCTTTCTTTTTACCCTTTTATTCTCTCTGTTTTCTGTCATCTAATTCTCTTTCTCCTTTCCTAAACATTATATCTTTCATTTCTATTACATTATTTTTTCTAATTTTTTTCTCCTTTCCTTTTCGATTTTTTTTTCATTGCTTTCTATTTTCTTTTCCTTCCTTCATTTCTTCCTTCTGCCTTCTCTTTTCATTTCTTTTTCCTTCTCCATCCCTGACACGCAAACTCTATAAATGTATAAGAATGGAATATTGATTTACATACTTCTTTAATGAGAATTATCCAAGAAGCAGTTAGAGATTGACACGAGTTTTTCTAGAAAACACCGGCTGACCAGAAACATACTCTCATACACACAATTATATTCTTATATTCGGGAGGAAAAAGATAGAGTGTATTTATAAGGAGTTGGGGAGAAAGAAAGTGAAAGCCAAGTAGTGTACAAACAATCAAGTTGAAAAAGTAGATTGTATGAACTCCGCGCTATCAGTTGGAGTCAGACATATTCTAAACGTGTTAGCACATCAAGATTTATTGGTTGATTTGTTTTTTATGGCGTATCAATCTTTTTTTTAGGTTGTTTAAAGCCAAAAAATATTTTTAGATCGTAAGAATTTTTTTCGAGTAATAATGATTTACTGATAGGTAAATATAACGAACCCAGCAGGAAATGGAACTCGGCACTATAATTTCTAATTACGAGCCGTTATCCATTACACCATCCGCACAGCCATGCTTAGAGCACCCGCTATATCCAAGCGGTCACCCATCGAGTTACTGACCAAGCTCGATATTAATTAACTTAGTATGAGATAGTACGAGAACACGTGTTTCAACGTGATGTGTCCATAAGCCACGACTGAAAGATAATGGACAATGAATAAATAGTTACTTACCGGTTTAACTCAGCGATTGCTTTACGATTACAAGATTACAAATAAAATGAAACCACATGTAAAGCAGATATTAGAGAATATATTCCTACTAGACTACCGTTGTGTCACTGAGTGTTCAGGTTATAAAACATTGAAGTTGAGTACAACATTCCATTGAAATGAAACTTAATTTTATTATGATTCAGTTAAATATTTCAATTCATACGTGTCATAATTGATCAGGTTTACGAGTTTATGTTTAACGTTTTACTGATCGTTTACACTGTAAACGATCAGTAAAATATTCGTATTAAATGCTGTAAACTTTACAGCATTTAATACGAATAGGACTTCCGGGATAAACTTGAACTTTGAATCAGATTTACTTAACATATTTTTTAATTTGTCAAAAAATATGTTTAAATCATATTTACTTGAAAACATTTTTGAAATTATTACTCTACAAACAACTGGACAAAACAGCAAAGCGGGATCTTTTTGTGTCTGTCTTTAACTTAAAAATATTTTAATTAAAAATTGTCTGTTTGAAGAAAGTTAAAATAAAAATACTGTATTAACAACTCGTAAATCATGATACGCCGGACGGACGTACCACACAAACATGCACGCAATCACAGATTTTGATGAGTCTAATGGTGATTACGAAGGTACGCCAACTCGGAAAACTCACTCTGATCGTTCTGATAAAGAAATGACCCCCGAATTTGTTGGCGAGGGCCTCAGACTCAATGCGGTGGCCTACATCAAGTGACTTGAGGATGTAATGCTGCTCTGAGTCAAGAGGGTGGCTTCTGGAAGACCCTATGTCTAGTAAAAGGACTCTGCAGCATGCCACACAATCAGTAGAACCCAGTCATGGCTATCAGACAATTTCTGCAACCACATTACCCCTTACATCTTGCCACCTAACTCCCTAGACTTTAAACCCTTGATTATTATTATAATATTGGTAGTAGTAGTAGTAGTATTTTATAGATAACGAAAACGTTATATGTTTTCATATCAAATATCAAGAAACACAGTTTAATATCATAAATACTGAATGTAGTCACTTTTCCAATAAGAATGAAATGGCCAAAAACATTTTGAAAAAAATATCAAATACGTCTTTGGAGTATGTGCAATAATATCCGAAACAAAAGTGGAAAAGCAGATAAACGACGAGTTTCGCCTACGAGACGTGTGTTAGGTCCAGGTCTTCTTTTAAGAGACAAAGTGTATTTACGGAAAATGCGTTGTAATTTTTGAGGATAAGAGAGGCAGTAAAGTGTGATGGGAACTTACCCATAATAATAATGGACTTCCGCACATCATAAATACTGCGCCTCAAGAGGGAGCGGCAGTTCAGTTCAGAGTCAGTCGTTTTTGGACTACTCGGCTAGACGGTCGAACTCTCTGCCTCTGTGCAGAGAGGAACCCGAACGAGGCTCCGTCGAAGGGCAGAGCCTCGTTCGGAGAGGTTGACCAACCCGATCCCGTTTATACGGGTTCTACGGGCATTTTTTGGCCGAGCCTACGGGCTCGGTGAGCCCACATTAAACCAGCCTTGTGCCACATTCGACACACGTGGGCGTGTTGTTGAACATAAGTTCAGTTCAGGTTCAGAGTCCAGAGTCAGTCAGACGATTACTGTAAGACATTGGAATAGTGATACTTGTCGAGACAACATAGCCAAACCTGATTGTCATTACTAATACTTCTACTTCTTTGTACATATTTCTGTTTGTAATATATCTATGTTATTTCATACCTGTGTTCGAGTTATTCTTCATTGGTTCTATCTTGGAACATCACCGTGCTACAAGGAACTTGGACGATAACATAAAATAAATGAGCTTATCATATCAAACGACATGATACCAGAAAGTGTCCGTATATATATATATATATATATATATATATATATATATATATATATATATATATATTCAGTTGTATGGATATGGGTTTGTGACCCTAAATTTCACGCTTTTGCGATCATCAAACAATCAGTGTCACAAAATCATATCCAT
>OZ038489.1:70091670-70134170 GCA_964036315.1 Acanthosepion esculentum | reverse complement strand
TACTAATATTTCTTGAATTCGCCGGCCCATAGACGTAATACACACTGCTTAATTAATAAAAATGTGGCGTCTATTTAAAATCCGCGGTATTTAACTATTTTCTTTGCCATAACGTCTAAAATAATAATTTTCATTATAACAACGTTTAAAATAATAAATATCATTTTTGTCAAAACCTATGACAAAGTGGAGAAAAATTTCTTAAAATTATTCTGTTATATAAAAAATTATATAACGTTTTTTCCGTATATGTATATAACCTGCGTCAGGTAATTGAGGACCAATTATAAAAATACGATGAAAATAAACTAAAAAGTATTTCATTTTCAAAAACAACTGTATACATATTCATCATAGAAAAAGATAATTAATTAATAAATAAACAGATACTTAATTAATTACAGTCTTGTTCAATAAGAACGTCGTCAGCGTAGAGGACGGTAGGGATACGACCTCGAAAACAACCTCATCCTTGAATCAGATGTATCTCATTCATGCCGTCGTTGGCTGCGGCGGTTTTATCTCTCGTGTTCAAGAAAAATCAGAGTAGAAGACATTGCCGATGGCGTGAATTTATTTAAGGTGGTCCTCAACCTGCCAGCAATTCTTTTTAATCATGTCACACCAAGCAAGGCAATAAAGCCACTAGGACGCAAGACGTTACTGAGTGTTAGAGAATATGAGAAAAATTCTTTCAGCTGCCTCTGCCTAACGTTAAGTATAAGCTTCGTCCTTGTTTGCATCCTCTCCAAAACCTTATCGTTACTCACATGTTTGGCCCATAGTATCTTTAGCATCCTTCTGTAGAACCATACTTCCATTGCGTCGAGTCTCTTCTTCATCTTTGAGGAGACCGTTCAACATTCGCTGCCGTAAAAGAGGACAAATATCGCATTGCAGTTCAGTACTCTTTTCTTTATTACCAACGAAATCCTCCGGTCTCATACTCTGCCTAGCTTTGGCTATCCCAATACGTCTTGGGAGCTCAGCGTCGTAGTTACAGTCCTCTGTCAGAACACTTCCCAGATAAATTTCCGAACCAGGCTTTATTTTCGTGTTCCCTACCTTTAAATTGCATTTCGGGCTTATCTGTTTCCTGATGACCATGCATTCTGTCTTCTTGTAGTTTATGCTTAGTCCCTTTTTTCTCGCTCTCCCTCGCTACCTTCTGTAAGAGATTTTGTAATTTCCTTTCCGTTTCTGCTGTAAGCACTTTGTCATCTGCGAATCTTACGTTGTTAAGATTGTGGCCGCCAATAATGAATTATCGTAGGATTTCCAGTTCTCACAGAATTTCCTCGCTGTATCGGTTGAATAAGTCTGGTGAGAAGACACACCCTTGCCTTACGTCCTTTTCTATTTTTGTATATCTGCTGAATTCATTCTCTATCCACATGCAGGCCGTTTGCTGCCAGTATAGGTTCTTGATTATCCTAATATATCAAGGTTACCGAGTAGTGCCAACAGATCTTTGTGGCGTACTTTGTCCAACGCTTTTGCGTAGTCTATAAAACATAGATGAACGTCTTTCTGCATTTGTATTGCTCTTTCTGGTAACATTCTGAGCATGAATATCGCGTTCCTTGTTCCGGTGACTTTAACGAACCCACACTGTTCTTGTCGTAACTCTAGCCTGATTCTGAGCCAATCGGCGGTTCACACAAGTAGAGCTTAACGTAGATCATGAACTTTCTTGGATAGTCATAGCCGTAGGCCGTGCAGGAGATAATTAATAAAGTCCTGATAGAATACGTACAGTACGCATAGGTTTAAGTCTTGACCACTGCTTTTAGAATCTAGATGACTCTGAAGCCCAGTGGCAAGAATTTACCAGGCATGATATGCTGCTCGTTGGTCATGACCGCCAAAATCATCACAGGCAACGGAAAATTGGTGTGGTTATATTCCTGAGAACAACTTATATTTACCAGCTGTTCTCCGCCTGTTCACGAAGTAGGTTGGTCCTGATTCACTGTGGTTACCATTAGTGGCAGAATAAATGTACTTTTACATTTCCTTTGCGAGAAGCTGCAATATCAATACTCCTGAATGGCACATTGAATTGTTGAAAATTGCGTATGCAGCTTGACAGTTTAATTACTGGTCCAGTAAATGTATGTTCTCAAATATCTGACTCATCATATATTATATGTCAATTATATCTATATTAATTTATATATTATATTAGTACACCAGAAAGACAAAACCTGATTCGAATCTCATCATAGTCGATTTTGTCATGGATTTGTCTCGATAATACCAATCTGGAGAGACGATCCGAGCACACGGTGCCGTTTGAGCGTCTCTTAAAACGATACTACTGGTTGAATCCGTGAGTCAAATATGATAAATGAATCGTTACTCCAGGATATTGTCAAGAAGTTACATCCTTGATCAATTGACCACGGTGAGATTCGAACTCTATCTCTTCAGCCACTTATTATACGTTAAGTAAATTATGTCCAGGAAAAATAAACAACAAAAGGATGCATATGGCAATTTACCAAAGGTAGCTTAGATGTGGCACAAGGCCGAAATTATGGAATTGATGATCGAATTTACTATTCAGTCGTAATTAATCGAACGAGGCAAGCTTTCTAACCATTACACCACGTCGAAGTGCCCAAATGATTTTTAAGCGTAGCTTAGATGTGACACAAGGCCGAAATTATGGAGAACACATTGAGTCATGTTAGCCTGCCATTTTAATATGAAGGCAAGAATTAACTTTCTACCCGATATGAAAATGGAAATATTGTTTCTAAAGTATAATTGTTTGGGATAATTAAGAAAAGAACATGCTCATTGTCCAACCTCCAATCAAATTGTAGCGATATCAGTTGTCAGCCGATATTTTGTTAAAGGAAACATCTGAAAGATGTTACAGAAATTGTTTCGACAGTTATTGTTTTGACAAAGAAGGTCAGCTTATGTTAATCGACCCTGACTAATACCGTTAGATGAGTGGAGCGGACTTGATGAATTACTTTTTTGGACGAAAGCTGTCAGGACAAAAACGGCTGGTTATCGAATTCCTGTGTGACACATTTTAGCTGTCCGTGGAAATGAGACACTAGACCAGTGGTTTTCAACCAGGGTTCCGCGGAACCCTAGCGTTCCGCCAGTAAAGCCCCGGAGTTCTGCGGGACCCTAACGTTCCGCCAGTAAAGCCCAGGAGTTCCGCGGAACCCTAGCTTTCCGCCAGTAAAGCCCAGGAGTTCCGCAAGAAGTTACACAAGTACTATGATTGACACGACCCAATATTAAAGATTTGTGCAAGAAACATCAGGCTCAAGTTTCTCAATGAATTTTTAATGAAAATAAATGTAATCCATTTAAACTGAAGTTTTTTTAATACATGTGTAATAACCGTAGAAGCAAGATTAAAATTGCATATGGACGTATACAATATTTTTACAGTTTGTCTTTGTATTTTTTGTAAATAAATCTGAAGTTGAGTATTTTTATTTTATTTTAATATTGAAAGCTTTTTTTTCATAAGACAATCAATTTATTGCAGGGGTTCCTCGAGCCACTGGAATGTTTCCTTGTGGTTCCGCTCCAGCAAAAAGGTTGAAAACCACTGCACTAGACAAAGGTCAGGAAGAAAAAGAAAATGTAATAGTTGGCTGGTGGAGAATCCAAGTAAAAAACAATATTCAGTAAGATTTAGGAAAATGAAGTAAAAGAGGTGTTATAGAGTAGGACTCCCTTACTACTGTGACAATGGAATGCTCATCCAAGTAGCCATATTAGAGTAGGATTTGTGTAGTAGTTGATTTACTCAAGTTTTTCCGTTCTCGCTATAAGTATTTAATAAAATTCTTTGTTTTCTCTACCTACTCTTCAGTTCCTTCGATAATCTCTCTAATTACAGCCTTTTCTAATTCTCGACTATTTTGAAGAAAGACAACATTACAACAGTTTACACAAGTTCAGACCATTAAAAGTAAACCTGCAATGCCAAGTGCATAGAATCGAATCATTCTTTTACCTTTATTTCTATTTCCTTATTCCATTGTTACGGAGGAAGTTACTTAGCCAGTTTCATCCTGAGAACCGCTACATTGTCTAACAGAAATCTGTAATTTTTAGTTTGTTTCATTAGTACTTTTAATTGTGATAAATTCTAATATCAATCATGTTGCTGCAGTCGCAAGTGTACAGGGACGAAACATCACAAGTCTTTTGCTATTATGTTGCTATTTACATAGCAAATATTCAAACGCGCTATGTGCTTTAATTTATGTTGTAGAGTAGTACTTCGCGTACTTCCTTCTCTTCTCTATTACTGGGACAATGGACTGCGCCTACTTATAAATATGACAAGTAGCTACATTAGAGTAGGATTTGAGGAGTAGTTGATTTACTCAAGTTTTTTCCATTCTATCTATAAGTATTTAATAAACCTCTCCTTCATTGTTTTCCTTAGCTAATCTTCTGTTCCTTTGATACTCTCTCTAACTACGAACTTTTTAAATCTCGGCTATTTTGAGCAAAGACAATAATAGAACAGAAATTAGTCATTATATAGCAGTACTCATTTTTCTTTTTTGGGGGGGGGGATTTCTAACAATAATTTTTTATCCCTTAATGCTTTGCTAAGTATTCGGAAGGTATCTTTTGGACTTCATATTCGTCGTCGGATTTCTGTGCTATATTTTCCGTCACCCGTCATAGTTGGTTTCTCTGCCATCTCCAATAAGTACGCGTAGAAGCTGTCGCATTCTTCATTTTTTTTTTTTTTTACAAACAGTCATTTCCTTATTTCTTTTACATAACTACCACGAAACTTAAACTTACAATCAGAATAAGTTGAAACTGATGGAACACATAACGAGGAAAAAGTGTCTGGAGAATTTAATACTTTCAGAAAAAGGGTAAACTGCGAGTAACTTTCTTGAAGGGTTTGAGTAAATGGTTGATAAAACAAGGACAAAATAGAATGGTAAACCACCAACACTTATATATAGCAATAAAATAGCGGAAGAGGGGAAGTTGTGCAAAACTATGATCACCCACATCCTGAATATGTATGTGCATTGTAATAAAGGTTATTGTCTCTTCATGACGTAGATGATCATGGCTCCCCACATTTCCTGTCCTTTGTAGAATTACATTTTTTTTGTTATCCATACTAAACCTTGCCCGGCCATTCATTCACTAAAGATATAAAAGAATAGTTAGATTAACGCTTCTATGCACTGCATGCGTTCAGGACGTGGATTATAATGATTCTCCACAACTTCCCATCCTTTGTAACTCTAAGTAAAGTTTGCCAATTTGTCTACCTCTTCTACTCACTGTTCTACCATTTACAGTAGCATTAGAAAGAGATAGTTGAAAGAAGATAAGTCGATATCGCGACAGCCAATTTTAGAGCTTGTAAGTAAATGGCACTGGACCAACTCCTTACAGGTGGAGAAGAGACTTGAGTCAACAGAAATGCAGTTCTACTGAAGGATGCTGAGAATAATATGGACAGAACATGTGAGCAACGAGAAAGGGGAAACAAAAATCAAGTCTTCTCCATCTGTGTTGAGATGGTCCAGAATTCACTGCCATTTGCTTACAAGCTCTAAAATTGGTTGCTGGGATATCGACTTATCTTCCTTGTGAAGTAGAAATCAATACTCCTGGTAATCGATTATGTTCAGATCAGTGAAATCCGCCTAATCGTCTTTAATTCGATTAGTGTTCTCACGACTATCTTCTGTAAAGTCACCTATCTGTTATTTCCGAAAGAGAAATCACTTGTTGTTGTTGTTGTTGTTGTTGTTGTTGTTGTTGCTGTTCTTCTTCTTCTTCTTCTTCTTCTTCTTCTTCTTCTTCTTCTTCTTCTTCTTCTTCTTCTTCTTCTCTCCATGTTGTGGGCGATCATAGCTATTCACAACTATTATTTGTAACTGAGAGCAATATTTGTTTTATTACTATCCCTCCTACGTCCTGTTCTGACATCCATTTATGATGTAAGTATACAATATTTTTACAGTTTGTCTTTGTATTTTTTGTAAATAAATCTGAAGTTGAGTATTTTTATTTTATTTTAATATTGAAAGCTTTTTTTTGCATAAGACAATCAATTTATTGCAGGGGTTCCTCGAGCCACTGGAATCTTTCCTTGTGGTTCCGCTCCAGCAAAAAGGTTGAAAACCACTGCACTAGACAAAGGTCAGGAAGAAAAAGAAAATGTAATAGTTGGCTGGTGGAGAATCCAAGTAAAAACAATATTCAGTAAGATTTAGGAAAATGAAGTAAAAGAGGTGTTATAGAGTAGGACTCCCTTACTACTGTGAAAATGGAATGCTCATCCAAGTAGCCATATTAGAGTAGGATTTGTGTAGTAGTTGATTTACTCAAGTTTTTCCGTTCTCGCTATAAGTATTTAATAAAATTCTTTGTTTTCTCTACCTACTCTTCAGTTCCTTCGATAATCTCTCTAATTACAGCCTTTTCTAATTCTCGACTATTTTGAAGAAAGACAACATTACAACAGTTTACACAAGTTCAGACCATTAAAAGTAAACCTGCAATGCCAAGTGCATAGAATCTAATCATTCTTTTACCTTTATTTCTATTTCCTTATTCCATTGTTATGGAGGAAGTTACTTAGCCAGTTTCATCCTGAGAACCGCTACATTGTCTAACAGAAATCTGTAATTTTTAGTTTGTTTCATTAGTACTTTTAATCGCATTATGTATTCTACGTACTGTTTCCCTCTGTTCTGGCCTCCGACAAGTCCTGTGAGTTTCAAATTCTCAAGCCTTCTTTTCTTATTATGTCTCTCATTAAGTTCAAGGTCTCTTTCTCATTCTCAGTATAAGCATATTTTATGTTGCCATTTTCCTTAAAATTTCCTCATATCTCATATACTCCATCCTTGCTATTCTCAGTAACCTACTGTAGAAACGCATCGTTGTTCTCCCAAGTTCTCTCCCCATTGTTGAAGAAAATATCCTATATTCACTGCCATAGAGGAGGATTGATATTACATAGCGATTAACGATTTATTTAACGGTTTAGCATTTAGAAGCCATCTTTGGCTATTCCAATGTGTTTTCGAATTTATGCGTCACATTCTTTCGTCGTCTGTTAAAACATTTCCAAACTATTAAAAATTCTATATCTTCAATTCGTAGCTCGTATTTTGTTCTAGTTCACCTGGTGACCAGCATACCCCAATAATGAGAGACATGTGTTAAAAGTATCAAGACTTAAAATCATTATCTAGATTTTTAAATGCTATATTTCTCCATGAAGATTGTATCAATCATCATATTTAGGATAAAAATATCCAAAAATTTGTAAACTGTCTCGGATCAATTTGGAGCAGTTTCATAAGGTCTAATTGACAGATGATCTCAAATATTTTTAAAAAATCAGTATCACCCCATGCAAGTTACTAAAACATAAAGGGTTACAAGGTGTGGAAGAATCAGGAACAGAAACATTAATAATGAGCGGGAAGAGGAAAGAGTAGCCAAGAGGACAGTAGATAGCGATTGACATTGCATTTAACTTTTTGCACATTAATTTTGGCTGGAAATCATGGAGCCGGAAAGGGATTTCCACAAAGGAGAAGTGCGAGTAAAAAAACTGTTAGTATAAAACTTACGGCTACATCTAGCCAGCTCAACTGAAAATTGCTGAGATCACGACGCCAGTCTGGTGCTGATCTTAAATTCAAAAAGTCTAGTTACCATAGCGAAGAGCTCATCCGAACAATTACCATAGAAAGACAACCTTACAGCAGTGGGAAAGTGACTGAAGCCGAGCTACCAGATCATGATCAATAATATTGCTGATTCTTCTTTGGATCTTATCAAGAAATTCCAGGTAAATAGCAAGGGCACCAAACTATATGTGGCAGCAATATTCTAAGCTTGGACGAATGGTAGACTTATAAATATTTAAGATAGATTCTGCTGGGGCAAGGATTGCCTTGTTAATTTTAACGCCTTCAAAACGAAACTGCTCTCTTTAATCGCCTGAGAGAAACATTTTTACCGTCCATGGGCATGGGCTAATGCTTACCTCCAGTAGAGTGATTCACTGTGCCTTCTTGGGTCAAAGTTTTCCGCTGACATAAAGTGGAAAGATAATATCAATCAATTGCGAGGTCTGCTGCTAGGAAAGTTGGTTCCCTGGGTCCTACTAGATAATTTATCTCGACAGATTCTATCTTACATATTTCTAAGTCTATCATTCGTCTTTGCTTTGAATACTGCTGCCATATCTGGTCTGGTTCCCCTGTTATATATTTACAAATTCATGATAAAAAATAAAAAGAAGAATCTTCAATGTTATTAGTCCTTTCCTGGCACCTCGGCTTCAGTCATTTTCACACCGCCGTAATATAGCTCCCCTGTGCCTTTTCTATAAATATTTTCATGGTAAATGTTTTGATGAACTTTCCTCTATGATGCCTTGACTTTATGAATTTATGCGCGGTACTGGATTGGCGGCAAGTTTTCATCATATTACAATTGAAATGGCTAGATGTAACCGTAAGTTCTATGCTAATAGTTTCTTCTATCACGCTTGTGGAATTCTCTTCCGGATTCTTGCTTCCAAGTCAACGTTGTTTTGTTCTTTTATTGTTCTCTCTTCATAATACTGTCTTTCTATCATGTACTCACATACTCAGTAACCATTTTGCGTCTTAGTAGACGATTAACGATTTATTTAACGATTTATTTAACGGTTTAGCATTTAGACGCCATCTTTGGCTATTCCAATGTGTTTTCGAATTTATGCGTCACATTCTTTCGTCGTCTGTTAAAACATTTCCAAACTATTAAAAATTCTAAAGAGCTTGGGGGGCAATGATTAAAAAAAAGAAGGTAATGAATTCGGAAATGTTTTTATATCTATAGGTATCATAATAACTACTAAGTCTAATAAGTAAATTTTCGGTTTGTTTTGTTTTGTTTTGCTTTGGTTTGATTTATTTTACGGCACATCAACCTTCGTGGGTTATTTAATGCCGAAAATTTTTTATTGCTGGTAATATTTTGTTTTATCAAAAATCTATTTCTGGTAATAATTTTTTCCTTCAAAAATGTATTGCTGGTTATAATTTTTTTCAAAAACAGTATTGCTGGTAATAGTTTTTTTTCTTCAAAAATTTATTGCTGATAATATTTTTTTACAAAGTATTTCTGGTATTAAAACCTATTTTTACACTTTCATAGTGCTTTTACCGCAGTTTCGAGGTTAACTATTTGCCCATAGCTGGAACCCTAACAGGTGCTACTACACCGGGTCAGAGTGACCCTGGGAACACCAGCAATTAAGAGGTGGTTCGACGTTCCTCAAAACCTCCTGATCAGAGACCTTGCTGTTGGACGTAGTTTATCGTCTTACCCAAGACGCAGTAATTTTTTTTTTTCAGTAATAAAAGGGTTACACTTACTGGCTACTTAATAAGTGCAGGTTTTATAAAAGCCAACGAAGTGGCTGCAGTTTAATGTATATGAGCATATAGTTGAATTTCATTTAATGAATTAGTATAGTTCATAAAGTTGATTTAAATGATTTTGAATGCGGCATGATCGTTGATATCAGACTGAACTGAGTATTACAGAGGCTGTTGAACTACTAGGATTTTCAGCCACAGCTGTCTGTAACATTTAAAGAGAATGGTCAGTAAAAAGGAAAACTCCCTGACATCGGCAAGTCTGTGGGCGGACATTCTTTGTTGGTGAAAGAGGTCGGAAGAGAAAGGCCAGACAGGTCGAATAGAAAGGCAACAAATAAACACTCTTTTCAACGGAAATATACAGAAGAGCATATCTAAACATATCTAAACACACAACACATCAAACCTTGAAGCAGATTGGCTACAGTAGCAGAAGACCATGATGAGTACCACTCTTGTCAGGTAAGAACAAGAACCTGAGGCTACAATTCATTATGACTCAATAGAAAATGAGAAAAATTGCCTCGTCTGATGAGTCTCGATTTCTGCTGATAAAAGGCCCACAATTTGGCGTAAACTGCATACATGTATGAATCTCTATCCTGCCTTGCGTTCCACTGTTCAGGATGTTGTTGGTGGTTTAATGGTATGGTGAATCTGTTTTTTTTTAAAAATATTTTGGGACGCTTGATAACAATAAAAGATCGTTAAAATTAAAATGCCGTAGCCTGCGCAGGTATCGTGGTTGGCCGAGTGTCTTAATTTATGTCTACAGTATAACCATCCTTTGGTAACTTCCGAACGGGACAATTACTCAGTGTCACAAATAGAAAATAGTGGCAGGTTGGCTCATGGAACACAACAATGTGTTAAACATAGTGTTAAAGTGGCCTCCACAGGCACCGGAGAGCATTTTTGTGATGTGGCGGAAAAGGAAATTAGAATCTTGCCAAAGAATTTAGAAAAGATTTGCGGTGTCATAATTACAGCATAATTTCGAAAGAATGCTTTCAGAACATCGTTGAATCCATACCAAGAAGAATTGCGGTAGTTCTAAGAGCAAAATTGGGTCCAACTTGGTACTGGGTGAGTTTTGTTACCAACAGCCGAGTAATCGTTAAGTACCCTTTATTAGGTTACTTGAAGACTAGTGAATGCATAGTTGATTGAATTAAATTGGACTGTGAGGTTTGCTTTCTAACCGTTACATCATGAAATAGTGTTCAGGATAACTGTAATAGTTATTTAATAGGTTTTGGCATAAGGTCACAATTTGGGGGTACGCTGTGAAAATCGGAGCCATTAATCAGAAATATTTTTATTTATTTATTATTATTTACACCGATTTGAATGAGGAAAGCATTTAAGACAGCGGAAGTGACTTTGTACAAATGTACAGTTACTATCTTCCAATATAATCAAAATATATATTGACATCATTCCTGAAGATATCTAAAGCCTTGGCAATGATTACCGAAAGATAAAGAGAGTGTGTCCACTTATCCGCTATGAAAAAAGAATATTTTGTAGTATTCACGTGATAGATCTGGGAATCACAGGGAGTGAAAGTGAGAGAAAAGACCGAATATAGGAAGGATTGAGGAAAGGACAAAAGATGAACGAGATTCAAGATGATAGAAGATGGCGATTGACATTGCATTTAAATCTTTGAAAATTGTAGTTATTAGGGAAACAAGTAAGCGGGGAGTGCGAGAAAAACTGTTGGAGTAGAAATTGCGGTTGCATTTACCTGTTTAAACAGTAAACGGGTGGGACCTAGATGCCAATCTAGTAGTCCGCTTAAATTCATGTGGTCGGGGCACCAGTAAAAAGAGCTTTTCAAAGCAGTTGGCATGAAAAGACAGAGGGAAGCCACGCCACGACGGTGTGAAATTGACTGAAGTCGAGTGCCAAGACAGATGTATTCTTTGGATTTTGTTAAGAACATTAAGATGTATAGCAGGAGCACTAGACCAGATATGGTTTAGTGCTCAGTGCCCGGACGAATGGTTTTAGCAAAATATTTCTAGATACCTATATCACCAACTAAATCTATTATTCTAAATACCTGTATGAAATCATATCTAAGACATTCAGTTTCAAAACTTAAATGATCAAGTCTTTTAAGTGTGTTGGCTGGAGCAGATTTTTCATTTCAAGAATCACTTCAGTAAATTATTTTTGTACTTTTACTAATTGTTGTATATTACAATGAGTGTTAGTCGACTACACGCAGGTTGTATAAACAAAAATAGGACGGACTAACGACAAGCAAAGCTTCAGAATGTTTCATAATGTTGTGTGGAAAGGTTCTTTGCATTATATTCACAGGGTGCACCAAAAAACAAAAACAAAAAAATGTAAATTTGGTACAGTTTATTTAATTGTTGGAATTTTTGTTACAGTTATTTGAAACAAAAGCAAAGGATAGAAATTTAGTAGCTTAAAACAGAACAAAACACAAATGATAGACGTGGTGTTTAAATCAAAATCTGACAAAATTTCTTGGCATTTTTTCAGTCCACAAGTTGGATGTTCTTTCTTAAAAAGAACTATCACCTCATGCTGAAAATTTGATAACTGCGGCACCCTGGAACAACAAAAGGTTAAAAGAAGGTTAAGGTTAGTTATTTTTTTGGTTCATTCATATATTAAAATATATACTTAATTTATTATATGTTAGTTAATTTTTTTCATCATATAGTAAATCTAAATTTTCCTGTGTTTTGTGGGTATAGTATGAATTAGATACGTTAGACCAGCTTGCGCAGCTCTGCCCGCTCTGATGTGACAAATAGAATCGAAATAATTATATAAAACTTTCTAACCCGGTGGCACGGTGAGGTAAGGATTTACGGCTCGGATTGAGAAATAGGAGAGCCGAGGTCGAATTCCAGTCGACTTCATTACATTTACTTCCGTGCTAATATAATTGAATATAACGAACCCAACTGGAATTGGAACTCAGCTCTCCGGTTAACATTTCGGAGGTATTATTCATCACACCACCAGCACATTCAAGCTTACAGCGTCTGGTATTCCCAAGCGGTCGCCCATCTTGCTACTTATCAGGCTCGACGCAGCTTAACTTGGGTGATCGAGCGGGAACCGGTGTTTCAATGTGATGTGGTCGTATTCCCACCTAGAAGTTAGAGGTGCGTATTATGCACCAGAAATAAATACTAAGGCTTTTCCGAATACGTGTGGTACCTTATACCTTAGACGATATGTACAAAGATAAGTTACATCTATGGTTAAAAACGAATTAATAAATCATCATTATCAGATACATGACCAGGTGCGATCATAAGGTCTCTGAACAGGTTAGCACCTGATCAGATCCCTTGATTGAAAGCTAGACAGATATTTAATAATACGTAGCTTGTTTGGGGCAATTAGACCTGGCGGAACTTGTCTCTGTCCAAGTCAAACCTCAGCCGATGTCCTACAACTTGAAAGCTCGCATTGTTCATGAACACGTGACCGTTGATTCCATCAGAAGAACCCTCTGATCTGGTCATAGACTTCAGTCTAGGAATTTCTTTTTTTTTAGGAGTAAGAACAAGACTACTACACGGGTAACATGGATGAAACTTTCATGACTCTGGCAGCAGAGCGAAGACTAAAATATGTTGAATATCTCTGTGTAATTTTTATTTCAAACAAATGCAGTGGTTAGTGGTTTAAACTCTGTTACATATTATGTAAATTCATCTACTATGTAACCCAGTACGACCTACCGCATGTTCAGGTCACTGGAGACTAGGCCATTTCCTTCACCAATCTTTTTTCTGGTGAGGAGGATGGCTAGCCACCCAGCAAAATTAAAACAAGTCCTATTGAAGAACAGATGACCCTTCTTGGAGAGTCAACGACCATCTAACACAATGCGGTAAAGTGAGCTCTTTAGCTATGGATGCAGCCAGTGCAGTGATGACACTGCATATCTGGGTGGAAACATTCTTATGATGAAGTCAACGGCCATGATGAAGGGTTTCTTCGTTGAAATCAACAGACACGTGTTTATGACCAAAGCAAGCCTTCAAACTGGAGGACATTGACAGTGGTTTGATTTAGTGAGGGAGGGACACCGCCACGTCTATTTGTCCAAAACACGCTACGCATGAATGAATATCTTCTCTGCTTTCAACTCTGGTGAACAGATCAGGTGCGGGTGATGTAATGGATACCGGCTTGGAATGACAAATCCGAGAGCCGAGTTTGGATTCCAGTCGAGTTCGTTACATTAACTTACGCGCAAACAACCTTGATACATTTTGTCCCCAATTATGGGTTAAATAGCACGACAAACTGGACTCTCTCGCCGTCTTTGGTAATCAGTCTAGGAGTAGGACAACTCTGAATTCAAAAGCAGTAGCACACGGAAGCCATCCCTGCCAGTGTTACGTCGAAAATATTGGTAGCAGGAGGCTGGATGTGGCCAATGACAGAATCTAACAAACCAGATTTGGCCTTGAATTGAAATGGTGTCATGGAAATGATCCTTCGTATTAGTCAGTGGATAAGATCTAATTATTCCGAGTCAGAGGGAAACTGCGGGAACAGCCAGACTAGCGCCTTGTGTTTTCTAATATATGCACAACTCCTCTGGTGTCACATGGGGGCTTCCCGATAGATAACATCGTTAGTTACTTGACAATCAGGTGCTCAGTTGCGTATCTTCCTTGTGACCACTGTCATTCACGCGACTGATGACGATGATGGAAATATAGCAAGATAATACAGTATATTCCAGAAAAATTGATACAATTTCGTAATCTAATAAAATGACATCGATTCTGGTTCAAATGATCTCAAATTTTAAAATCCTGTGTAGAAATAACTCAAAATTCTGTTGTTTTTTTTCAGGTATACAAATGCATTTACTAGAAAAGAGAAAAGCGTTTTGTATGTTAGAGTACGCGCGAACACAGTCGAATAAGATTATGCAGCGCGAATTTGTGAGAAAATTCTCGAAAACTTCATTAGGATCACTGCACCACAGGAAGCTGTTACCCAAGACAGGTTACAGCGTGTTTGGCAGTAGGTGGACTACCAACTTGACGAAGCCCGGGTTATGGTGAAGACATCAGCAACAGGATGCTGGATGTAGTCACTAGAAGAATCTAGGAGATTGGATTTGGCATTGATCTGCAATGGTGCCATGCAAAAAGATCCTTCTTACTGGAAACTAGATGATTGTTGTGACAGTGTGCTGCTGAGGAACACAATGTGCAGCTTGAATGGCCACCATGTTTACTTAACCTGATACCTTGCAGTTTTTTTCTCTGGAGTTATGTGATGGGATTGATCTATGCCCTCCTCTTTCGACAAGCGTAGAGGAACTCAAGAAGAGAATCACTGCGGCACTGGAGATTGTTACTCATGGCATACAACAGCGTGTTTAACAGGAGTTGGACTACCGACATGGCGTGTGAGGTGCCATAGGTTGTGTGCATCTTGAAAACTTTTAAAATCGTTCATGAAATCAATATATTTTTAAATTTCTTATTTAAATTTTGAAGAATAAATCTCCTTTTGCTAACTAATAATCCTGTTTAGCTTCATTTGTATAGACCATGTAGCTCCTCAGATATTTACATCTCAAATAATAACTAAGTTTTTGGAACACTCTGTATGATAAAATAACGATATCTATTGCATTATATCTTTTTATTATATATAATAAAATTATAACACATTAGATACTATTATCATAATCATAAAATCTTAGCTAAGTATATTATAATACACTCATTTCGTTATTTACTATAATACAAAATTGATTAAGTGGAACAGAATGGTTGAAAATGTAGTAACAAGAGCTTATTCAAACCTTGACAGATAGATCCATCCTGTGAAAGAAAATAATGAAGTTATCTTAATTATATAACAGTGTAAGCTATACACCATATATGAAACGTATCTTTATATCTCTCGCAGTGTGTTCTTTTCTTTCTCTCCTCATTTGTCTCGTAGCCAGAATGGTGGTACCGTCGACAATAAACACATTACCTTAATTCGCCTTCTAGCCACCACCGGCATTAACTAACCTTTGACAAGTTTAGAGGCGAGACTCTTAACCGTTACATTCAATATACCGTTCTATATGCGTACCAGCTTCCCGTCATAACCAGCTTCAGTTGACAGTCTATTATGTAATTCCGTCGGACATAAGAACCACGAGTCATATTTCACGCTGACACCTACACGACATTGATCGGAAAAGTACTGCCACAATCTATCGAACCGAGCAGACAACGCATTGGGAACGAGAACGCATTTTACAGAGACAAGCCTAAGCTAATATATTACCCGGCGGCTCTAACACCGACATGGCGTCCAGCCAAACAATGCTGTCGTATAGATTCACCACTGGGAAAATATCCCTTAGTCAAAATGGTCGATATGACACGCGAAATATATATATATATATATATATATATATATATATATATATATATATATATATATATATATATATATCAATGAATATAGAAACAAAATTATTACCATTTTAGTTTTTATATTATTTAATGAGTTCATCATGTATGATTATCCCTGAGTGATGACACTATAGAATGGACGATTCGAATGTTTGTTTAGTGGCATATCAGCTCTTTATGGGTCAATGAATGCCGAAATTTAATTTTCTTAGAAGCATTAGTAATTTTATTTTACAAAAATGCATTGCAGGTAATTTTTTTTCTATGAAAATTTATTGCAGGTATTTTTACTATAAAAATGTTTCAGGGTGTTTTGACACCAGTTTTGGAGTTAACTATTTGCCTTAGTTGGGGCCTTAACAAGTCCCGGTTCAGGGTGGCCCTGGGAACACCAGCAATTAAGATGTTCCACGCTTCGCAAAACCTCCCGATCAGAGGTGTTGCCCCCGGATCTATTTTATCGTCATACTTAGGACGCTGTGGTATTTGTAAGAGAAACAGCAAGTTAAAAGGTTCAAATCGTAATATATAACATAATTCGACTTATTATATGTTTTATAATCTGATTATTATGCACGTCTTGAATATTATACTGACAAAGTTTCAGATGATTTACTTTCCGACCTTCCTCAGGTGTCTGCCTTACTCGGTAAATTAACCGGAATATTGAACTGAAAGCTTTAGTCAATATATTTTATGTTGAACTTTTGCACTCTTAATGGGGCCCTTGATTTGAACGCCTATTGGGACTCACGTTCACCTCAGAACTCAAGCGGAAATCATATAGACAATCCGTTGCAAAGGATACTGGGAAAGTTTTCGGTGCGTAGCACTGCTTCAGAAAGAATATTTCGGCCATGCTTTACCTTTAAAAGATCAGATAAAAAAAATAGAGTATTGCTGCCATATATGGGCTAGAGCTGCCCGATGCACATATTGACAAGGTTCAGAAGAATATTAAGCTGTCTTGTTTGGTAGTTTTTCCGACAGACTTTCATTAGTTTACGCTGCTTCCATGTCAAATTTTTCGAGGAGCTCCATTATCTAGTGCCACCACTGAAATATTTACAACCAAGAGTCGCTAGAGCTAAAAGGTTGAATCAGCCCCATTTTCTAGATATTTCTTTGGTAAAAAGGCCGTTCAAATGTCTCCCTAATAAACCCTACTTTGCATACTAAACTAACGGGTGGAGCCTTCCGAGGACATTTCAATCTTCAGGTCTGGGAGCAATCCGCTATAATATTCACTTCTTTACTTTTACGTTCATATGAAACACCTCATTCATTAACTCTCTTCCATGAATGTCTCTTGGGCAAACTATTATTATTAAAATAATATGTTTCATCTTATTTTTGTTGATTTGTATTGTATCTTTCAAGGATTTTTACATTTATTCTATATTATTTTACTTAAAATATAATTTTAATAGGAGTAGATAAGTTCGCCTATCGACAGTTTCACACTTTGCGTTGGCATCTTGACAAAATTTTATACAGTCAACACCCACTTAAATAAGCATTAACATAGTTGGTTGTCTAGGTGTATTATGCAAATATTTACACACAAACACACACCACACAGTCTCTCTCTCTCTCTCTCTCTCTCTCTCTCTCTCTCTATATATATATATATATATATATATATATATATATTTTCTTGCTTGAACGCAGTCTTCAGGATATGTGCGTTGCGTTTAGGCTCGACTATATATATATATATATATATATATAGAGAGAGAGAGAGAGAGAGAGAGATAAGTGGACATTGAAGTCAACATTCAGAGGCAACAGACTGTTTCCACATGTTACCTCATGACTGCGTCTAGCATGAAACAGTCTGTCGCTTTTCAATGCTCATTTTTATATTTACATACGCTCTGTCTCTGATATTGAGCACCTTAGCCCATAAATATAGCACTCATTAAAACCATATTTCTTCATGTATATATATATATATATATATATATATATATATATATATATATATATGTGTGTGTGTGTGTGTGTGTGTGTGTGTGTGTGTGTGTGTGTGTGTGTATTAATCATTTCAGCCCATGAGAGGCAATAAAGCCCCTAGATGATTGCTGAGGGTTAGATAATATGAGAAAAATACTAAGAAGGAGGGAAGATAATAAAATAACAAGAATTACGACGACAGAAGATGACAATTGACGTTGCATTTCAATTTATATATGCTGATCAATGGTGCATTATGGGTAATGATGTATTATCATAACGGTTATTGGGGAAGAGGGTAGCGGTTGTTTCAAATTATTCTAGAGGCTACTGAGTAGAAAAATTGTGGTTCCGGATGTATCTGTTTTATATTTGTTGTTTGTTAACTTTTATTCATTATCTATTATTGATTACTTAATTATTTCTTGATGATTATTATTATTACATTTGCTTGAGTTTATGTATCCATTCGAAGTTTAATTATTTACTTAATTTGTTTAATTATTTGATTAGATTTATTTGTTATATTTTTTCAGGTACTGGTTATCGTATTTATTTATTTAAAGTATTGGTCTTGTCTAAAGTGTGTTACATTATCTGTGTTGTGCATAATACATATATTTGTATTTTTCATGATGGTATTTTACAGGGTATTCCTTTTAGTTTTTGATTATTAAATAGCATAGTAAAAATTTATTTTTGTGTCTGCATTTTTAGATAAGTTCTGATCGTTTATTTATTCATTTGTGTTGATCAGCGAAGGTGATTATAGCTATTTTCTCCT
Source organism: Acanthosepion esculentum (assembly GCA_964036315.1). Lineage (NCBI taxonomy): Eukaryota > Metazoa > Mollusca > Cephalopoda > Sepiida > Sepiidae > Acanthosepion > Acanthosepion esculentum. The sequence continues at coordinate 70,115,562 of OZ038489.1, read as the reverse complement.
CCAGGCAGGGTTTAAATTTTTGGGATTTATTGTTGTAGGCTCATGCTTTTTCCTTATTTTCCATGGTATGTTTTATGTAATTTGGTTTTTATTTTTAATTCCCATATGTGATTAAAAAGGCTTGTCGCATTCCGTATTTATTATGTGTAAAGTATATTTTGTGTGCGTAGTACTCTCTCTCTCTCTCTCTCTCTCTCTCTGTGCCTCTGTCTGTCTGTGTGTCTGTCTTTCTCTCTCTCTCTCTATCTATTTATATATATATACATACATATATATATATATATATACACACATATATATATAGATAGATATATATATATAGATATATATTATGGCGTATCGAAAATTTTCGATACGTCTTAATATCTCTCTCTCTCTCTATCTATGACTCTATCTATCTATCTATCTATCTATCTATCTATATATATATATATATATATATATATATATATATATATATATATATTAGGAAATGGACTAAGTCTGACAATTATTTGAATATATTTTCTGTTTATACGTTATTTTTATAGATACAAATATTTAAATAAATGATCTGTTTATAATAAACAGTATTAACATTTACCGGCCTGAATGTCCGAGAAATTTCATAGAAAATATGTGTCCTCCGTGTAGAATATACAGGTTCGATTCCTGTCGCAGGGGACATATTTTGTTAATATGTTAATAATGTTTATTATAAGCAGAACATTTACTAAAATATTTGTATCTATAAAAATAACGTATATGTAAATATATATATATATATATATATATATATATATATATATATATATATATATATATATATATATATATATATATATATATATATATATATATATATATATATATATAAAAACGTGCATATTGTTATTTCCTAAGGCAGAGAGAACATATTCTTTACATTATTATTCCATGTGGTTTGATATCAAATGAAAGTCAACAATTTTGACTGACCTCTGCCACATTAAAACAAAAATGATAACCATTCCCGATGTTCTGTTAAAAGAGTTTCGTGATATCATGGGGAACTATATCAACCATGGGGTCTGACATACTCATTCCAAATACTCATCCTTTATTTTTTCTATAATGGAGATGATTCAGAAAACTGTTTGCTGTAAAAAAACAAAAAACAAAACAAAACAAAAAACGCTTGAAATTCGTGGCAATTCCGAAAATGGCTCTCGGGCTTTTCGTGTTCCTCATTTAAATTGGTTTGCAAAACAAAACTTACAAAAATCATTGATTTGAGATGTCCACGTGAGCCAATCCTGACATCAAATTTGACAAAGACATCGGAAGTTCTTTAAGCAATCCATTTAATATGAACTTTATTCCTTGCCACTGTCAAATTGTTGAGCGATTCGTAAAAGAAGTTTCTTATTCTTTTGCTTACGTTTTTTTTTGTGGGGGGGGATTTGAGAGACGTAAAGGTTTCTTTGTCTCTTCTCATGGTCGAAACCTCATACCAAAACTCGAAAAGAAATCAAATTTGAAAGAGATGTGATATGAATTCAATTTAAAATTCAAACATTTTCGCATCATAGACTTTGCGCCGACGTATTGCTAATTTCAAAATATTTGATTTTCAATTTTCTAGATGAAAACTGACTTAGCTTTGCTTACACGCAATTAAATATATGATTAACCATTGTAAAGAAATTCGATTTTAGGGATGAAAGAAATTGTTCACTTGCAGGTGATTTTCCTTCTTTTTTTCTTCCATTTGCATCAAATTGGTGCAAAATGTGGTTGAAATAAATCAGATGAAACATTCCCACGAATATGGAAGAACCCCCAGAAAAGATACTTGGGGTATTAACAAAAACAGAATCATCAAATTTCTCCATTTTTTTTTAAACAAGTATTTAGCTGTTTATCCTTCTGAAATAGAGTCAAGATATTCTTTAATTACGAAAATTTATAATTCTTTCGAACAATGTTCTCATTTGTCTCGATACGTTGTTTAGCCCAAAGGTTAAGCAACATTTTAGGTCAGGGTGACTAATTGCGCAAGTTTTAGCAGAACACAAAACCAAAACAAAAGTATGATTTTTGACCAGGAAGGCGAAGACTACGGAAATTTTTAAGTTTACCGTTGGGTTTGTAGTGACTTAACACATAAAATAATCTTTCTGCCTTTTTCGGTTTCAAAGCTTTAATTTTCGATACGCTCTAACACACGCACGCACGCAGACATGTATATATATATATATATATATATATATATATATATATATATATATATATATATATATATATATATATATATGATGAGTTGTGATACAGCGAAACAGTCTGTATGTGGATGACACACAAACACGCGCACACCCACACAATTACACGCACACACACACACACACACATATATATATATAAATATTTTTCTTAAAATTCAGTCATTTTGTTTTGATTATTCTTATGTCTATCGTCTTTTCATCTTGACTTGAATATCGTCTAATTTTAATTATGTTTTAATAACTATGTCCTGAAGAAGGTCTACTAGACCGAAACGTCTGATGTCGACATTGAAACAACATTAAAAAAAGTAAACTTGCATATTCGGATTTTTGTTTTTCCATATTTTTCCTCATATATATATATATATATATATATATATATATATATATATATATATATATATATATATATATATATATATATGAGGGAAAATATGCCTGGCTCTTTAGGGTTATAGTATTATATATATATATATATATATATATATATATATATATATATATATATATATATATATATATATATATAATACTATAACCCTAAAGAGCCAGGCAAATCTACCTAGGTTTCACCTAAACGGAACGTCAGGGTAACGCTGGCGAAAAAGGTAAAAATGGAACAGAATATATAGCTTAAACCAAAAACAACCATGACCACGTAACAACCCCCCAACAAAAAATAGTAAAACCATATTAAAAACCCAACCGTGGGTGGGTAGGGGTTACGTTCTTTATTCAACAACGAACAGAAAAAAAGAAGAAAACAAAGTGAAATCTAGGTAGGTTTGCCTGTCTCTTTAGGTTTATATTAGGTTTGCTCTACTTTGTGTATTGAGCACTTTACGTAGTTGCTTTTACTCGTTTTGGAGTTTTTTTCTTTGGACTCTGAGCTTGAACTCTGGACGATTGTTTTCGCCTCAATTTCCTGTTCCTCATTTTCCAAGCGAGTACCACTATATATATATATATATATATATATATATATATATATATATATATATATATATATATATATATATATATATATATATATATATATATATATATATATATATACCACTATATATCTATATACCACTATATATATATATATATATATATATATAAATATATATATATAAACATTTGTCTCATGAACTTCTATCTAATAAGTTGTTTGCCCTCTATATTCCTGCAAAAGAGTATGGCCATCTCTATTGCCTTGCTAATTTGTTATCTCTTCTATCATAGGAAACTATTGCATGAAAGATCTATACCAGGTCGTCACTGATGTTGAGGTCGTGAAAGTGCCTTCTATATGAATGATAGGAGTCGGTCTTTCATGTAAAACATTGTCCAAAATATGACACTACCTCTACTTCCTTGTTTTTTTCTAACAGTGCAGCAGGGCGCTATAAATTACCCAGGATATAGATGCACTCGTAATCTACCGTCCATCTCTTCAAAAGAAGGCAAGACATTGGACAGGATGATTTTCATCCATTAAAACTAGTTTGGCTATTGTCGCTTGTTGGATCAATACCAAAAGGTTACCACCAGAAATTCACCTGGGCTCTTCTGTTTCGCAGTTATTTACCTTGTCTTCTGGCCATAACGTTTTCTACTTTAACTTATCTAGAAAATGACCTGCAATCAGTTGTTAAATGGGGCAAGGAATGGCTTATTCATTTTAACGCCTCCAAAACGAAACGGATGTATTTCATTTCAGTAAAACATTTTTGCCTTCCATCAGCGCGGTTGTTGATAACCTTCATGAGAGTAAACCATTGTGCCTTCTCGGTCTCAGGTTTTCCATTGGCATGAAGTCGAACAATTATATTGAATTAATTGCTAGATCTGCTGCTAGGAAAGTTGGTTCATTGTGACGTGCCAGGAAATCTTTCTTGCCAGAATCCCTCTTGCGCGTCTACCATTCATTCGCATATTGAATATTGCTCCCACGCCTGGTCTGGTATTCTTATCCAATGAAGGATCCTTAATATTATGGGATCTGATGTGACATCTCGACTTCAACCACATTAACACTTCCGTAACGTAGCTTCCCTGTGTCATTTTCATAAATATTTTCATGACAATTTTTCTATGATGCTTTTCTCTTTGGTTGCTCAACCGCAAGTATTTAAGCGTAGTTTACTGTTGAAATAGCTAAATGTAACCGTAAGTTGTATTCTAATAGTTTCCGCTCTCACACTTCTTGCCCGTGGGACTATCTTTCGGCTTCTTGCTTTCCTGCCAACTACGATTTTCAAAAATTTTAAATGCAACATAAAATCGCCATCTTTTCTCTTTCTGAAACCTGTCCTTTTATTGTCCTTTCTCCTCACTAACGTTTTCTTATTATCTTACACTCTCCGTAACCCGTTGCGTCTTTGCGTGGCATTATCGCCTCGCTTTGTGTGAAATGATTAAAAACAAACAAACAAAATAAACTGCGACATTCAATATATCAAAATGAAGTACGCGAGGCAAGGTTACCTTTTTATATGCGCCTGACTCTGATATGCGCCGTTGTTACGAGACAGTAGCTGACATTCTTACTACATGCCGTTGGTCATATTGTTTTCGCTCATCAGCATGTTTATATTCTTATATGTATTTGACATAATCACATTGGATTACTTTCTCTTTGACGACTCTTTCCCCCCCCCTCTCTCTCTCTCTCTAGCTTTATCTGTATTTACATGCATGTGTGTAGAAAACCATTTATATACATATAACATGTTTTCCAAATTTTATTTGGAAAATGGTTTTCTTCGTCATTCTCAAAGAATTTCGTGCAGCACGCGAAGAATATTGGGAAACATTTCCAGTCGTCAAAATCTTTCTGATCACGAGACTTTTTTTCTCTTCAGCGCTATAGTCAAGTTTTATTCATATCTCAATTTGAACTTTATTTTTCTTTTCTTTCTTTTTGGCAGCGTTGATTTTTAGCAAAATCATTCGTGGAAAATTACTGAATTTAGATAACCTTAAAAAGAAAGATTAACTGCTTCTATCAATAAAAAAAAACAGCTTCATGAAGTAGATCATTTTTTTAATTACTTATTTATTGACAATCATTTTTTGGATCGATATCACTTCACTTCTAAGCAAAAAAAAAATAATAATGCAAGAAATCGTAACAAAAAGATCATGGCGGATGATATACAAGTATTTTTTTTAAAGAATAGTTTAAGAGATAAAAAAAGCTATCAGATTTAGGATTTTTGCAAAGAAAGGGTTATTTACTTAAATTTTTTACAATTCTTTTTTTTCTTTTTTAAGATTAATTTCATGTGTCTTAATGTTTGTACGAGCTGATGTGGAATCTGTTAGACTTGGGAAACCATAATTTTTTTGCCTGATCAGTTTTTTTTAACATTTCACCTCAAGCGAGGCAATAATGTCACAAAGAAGCATGGGTTTACAGAGAGTAAAAAAAGAGAAAACGTTAGCGGAGGAACGGGTTTTAAAAGAAAAGGAGACAAAAGAATATGATTTTAATGTGAAATCTAAATTCAACACAGAAGATAGCGTAATTGACAGGAAAACAAGAAGTCGGAAAAGAGTTAGACAGGCGCGAGAAGAGGAAATGATTAGAATAGAACGTACGGTTTCCTCTAGCTATTTCAAGAATAAAACGATGAGACCTAGTTCCCAGTCTAGTACTATGATTAAATTCATGATTTCGAGTTGACAACGACTAAAGTTTATTAGAACAATTGCCATGAAAATATTTATAGAAAAGTCAGAGCGATGCAATGCTACATCACAGCGTGGGGCACGTGACTAAAGTCGTGATGCCCGGTCAGGATCAATAATATTGCAGACCCATCTTTGGATTTTGTCAAGACCAGATATGGCAGCAATATTCGATGCACAGACGAATGGTAGATTTATAAATGTTCAAGATGGATTCTGGCGAGAAAAATTGTCTGGCTGAACACAGTGAACCAACATTCTTGGCATCAGACCTTGCAGCTGATTCAATATAATCATTCCATTTCATATATGAGACCAAGTAGATGCAAGGGGTTTCTCTCCTGGAGGTTAGCATCTTGCAGATGGAAGGGTTCTTTCAGGCGATTAAAAAGAGAGCAGTTTCGTTTTGGCAGCGTTAAAATTTACAAGCCATTACTTGCCCCAGTTAACAACTAATTGTATGTTATTTTCGAGAGCAGCTGCTAGTTTTACTTTGTCTGACCCTATCGGATTTTTTCAATTGGTGCTGGTCGCGAAGAATCTATATTTTATCAATCGAGCGTAGGTGAGGCGACGCTAGACTATCCTTCCTTCGGAAAAAATATTCCAGTGGAGAGAATAGTCTTCACTGTTGACGATTCGCAGACGTCAATTTGCTGTAGTCGTTTGGCAGGCGCATATTTTATCAAAGAATGACCGTTTCAGAAGGATGCTTAGTGTCATTTTGCAGTCGTACACTCGTGTCAGATAAAAGAATATGGGTATATGTTTTTTTTAAACAAATTCATGAGAAAACTCCTTGGCATTTTATATTGGGAACAAAAAATCAATTAGTTTGTGCGGAAAAGGGTTGAAATATTTGTGGGATAGCAGGAATCTCTTCTCGCCGCTGTCAAACGGAGAAAAATGGCGTGATTTGGACACATTAAAAGGCACGATAGCCTGAGAAAGACCATCATGCAAGGCACCGTTGAAGGTGGACGTAGGAGAGGACGCCATCGTAAAATTGGATGGGCAATATCAAACAATGGACATGTATGACTGTACCAGAATTGCTGATGGCTGCCGTTAATAGACCATTGTGGAAAAGAGTTAGTGTGGCTTCTGCATTTGGACCGCCCTACGATTACAAAAGACAATCTGAAGATGATTTTGATGATGATGATGATGATGATGATGATGTATATAATTCTTATGAAAATAAACTTTCGAAGTTTATTTGTTCTAAAATTGTTATTTTTATTTACAGAAAAGCATAAATTATATTTTTTAATTTCCTTAGAATATTGATATAATCTTAGTTAGCAAAAGGCGAATGAACTTCATATAGGAACAGACGGCCAACATGCTGATAGGAGATGAAAAACTCCTATTCAAAAAGTGACTGTATCAACACCTGATATATGACACACAGTGCACATCAATACAGGATAGAGAGGGCGTGTAGTGCAGGAAAAGGATACCCTCTAAACGATTCACTAGTGCAGGTTGTTCAGTAAAAACAGAATTAACTGTAACCGCATCCTGTCTTCCTCGACGTCAATTATATTAAAACCAAAGCATATTTTTATACATAAACATCATTATTTTGCACAATAAAATTAAATTTTAACATTTTGTGTCACTTAATTCATTTAATATTTAATCACATAAATTATTATACACTAAACTTGACTAATAAGTATACGAACTTACTAATCTGCTCTCGTGTAGATACAAGTTTAATTAAAGACTAGTAATGTCTTTTCTTATTTTTCTTTTCATTTAATTTATTTTGTTTAGGTTTTGATGGGCTTTCCTCTTTGGTGCCTCGACTTCACGAATTTCAGTGCAGTAATAGATTGGCAGCTAGGTCTCATCATCTTACAGTTGAAATGAATAGATGCAACCGTAAGTTCTATGCTAACAGTTTCTTCTCTCGCACTTTTGTGGAACTCTCTTCCAGTTTCTTCCATTCCAGTTGACTTTGATCTTCAAAAATTTAAATGCAATGTCAATCGTTATGTTCCGTTTCTTTGGCTCCTGTTCTTGTATTTCCCTCACTCCTTAATAATTTTTTTCTCATATTTCCTCGCACTCAGTACCGCCCTGCGTCTTAGCGCCTTTATTGTGGGCAAAGTGATACAAAAATCAAAAATAAAGAGAACGCTTTTTTTGGGTCAATTGAAGTAAGAATAAGAATAAAAATTTAATGTAAGAATTGTTAGCGTTTTTTTTATGTTTGAATATCTCGGATGAGTAGTTATCAATATTTATACTATTTACACAGGGGGTATTGTCCTCATCATTGTTATTATCACGTTTCGGCCCTTCTGTATATCGATCTGGGTAACCTATAGGTCATTTCGAATTTATTTAATCTAGGTAGGTAGACTACTCCACTTCCCCTGTCTAGGGATATCTCGTCTAGTTCTTATTTTTAGTACTGCTCATTTATTGCTCGCCCTGTTTTTTTACTGAATCTACGTACACATTGCAGAGATTGAACTCATAATTCCTGTGTCACCAAATGTTTCAATCACTAGATTATTGCTATATCACTCTGTAGGGAACTTTGTGCCTTAAACCGAACCTGCCTGCTAATGAGTGTCCTTTTGCTTGTCATGCTTGACTACACTCACTGAAAATGTTTTCTTTTGTTACAACTGCTGCGGTTGAAGACTTGCTGTCATTTGTCTTTTCATTAACGGCTCCCATATCATATTTATTTCTATGCTTGCCTTACTGAGGAGATCCTCATAGTCTAGTACATGCGCTGATTCAGAAGTTTAACTCTCTAGTGTTCCTCCTTGTCCAATATTTTCGCTTCATTCAGGCTAGTCGTCAGTCCATGGGCAGGTTACCTGTGGGTCGATATACATCTGATGATGGTCGGAGGGCATAACGGCCGAAACGTTATGATAACACCAACAAAGATGACGACAATTATCCATATGTAAATCGAGTAATTGTTAGCCATTTAATGTTTTAAGATCTTTGTCATCGATTCTACTTCTTTTACGTGCCGGGCCCCTTTAGGACGTAGATGATCATGGCCCTCCATATCTTTCGGTCCCTTGTAGCTCTTAATAAGTTTTGTGGTTTTGTTACTTCTTCCAAACCCTGTTCTGGCATTCATTTGCTCAAGTTTATCAAGTATATTACGCACTGTTTTTCTTCTGTCCCTCTTGCCTTCAATCTATTCCGTGAGTGTAAGATTTTCCAAGTCCTCCTTCCTCATTACGTGCCCCAGAAATGTCAACTACCTCTGCCTGGTGTTAAGCATAAGTTTCCTTTTTGTTCCCATTCTCTCCAAAGCCTCGTCATTGCTCACACGTTCGGCCCATTATATCCTATGTATAACCACGTTTCTGTTACTTCCAGTAAAGGAGATTGTCCAGCATTCGCTGCCATACTGCAGGACAGATATCATGTAACAGTTCGGTACATTTTTCTTTGTTTTCAATGAAATTTTTCTGTCTCTTAATACTCTGCTTATCTTTTGGAATGCATCTTTGACTATCCCAATACGTCTTCGGATCTTAGTGTCTCACTTTCCCTCTTCTGTTGGAACACTTCCCAGATATTAAATTTCTATACCTGCTTGATTTTAAGATTCCCAACATGTAATTTGCATTTGGGGCTCACCCTTTAGATGATAACGATGCATTCTGTCATCTTATTGATTACGAATCTTATATATTTACTAGAAAGACCCGTGAAAATTTCACGGTTTTCCTATTTTAATATTCTGGGGAATCATATTTCTTAAGTTAATGATTGAGTAAGCATATGGCGAGTTTTACGACAATAAAATATCCATAAAGATTCACCTTTCGCACCGTTAAATATTTGAGCTTAACCACGTTAACAAAATATTGCAATAACATCATAAATTTGAATGCTGGTCGTTATTTTAAGAAGTAGATGCAAATGAAAAGATTTGAAATTTTCAATTTTTTCTATTTCACTGAAACAGACGTTAAACACTTCTATCTTCCTTTTCTTTCTTTCTTTCTTTCTTTCTTTCTTTTATTTATTTTCTCACTGAACCCAAGTAGCATCGTGGATAATGTGTTGTATTTATAGAAACGGAATAGTCCATTATTTATGAGGCCTTGGCAGACACTAAACACTTCCATCTTCCCTTCTTTTTTTCTTTTTTCATTTTCTCACTGAAACCAAGTAGTGTTGTTTCTCCTATTTCTACGCGATCAAAGCGGACTAGTCCATTATATATGAGGTATTGGCAGGACATTATGGTCACGCGAACAAACAAAGGAAGCGACAAGCACAATTATAATAGGATTACGTGCGACTGGTGATGTGTGCCTATATATAATGTTTTTTTATAGATCTTTCTATTTCTTTCTGAGACTGGTGTAATCGGTGTCGATAAAATCATTTCAGTTTTCTGGTGACTTAATAGTTACGCTATTATTTTCAGTTTTATTTAAAGTTAATTGTATTTGTTATCAGCAGATCAATTAGGGAATCGGCTTTTAAACATAAAAATGAAAGAACAGCTGTCATTCATAGTTTTTGTTCGTAAATATGTATCTCCTCCTCTCACGAAAATTCTGTTGAATAGTTCTTTTATGAGCCGTGTACCTTCAGGATTTAGGTGATTATGGTTATCCATAACTTCTTATTCTTCTTGTGCCTAAGCAGTGTTTTACACTTTACTATCACCCCTCTCTCCGTTCTACCTAGCTAATTGAAACTTTAAAAAAAAATTTAACTCACAGATCATACCTGTCCATTGTTTGACACTGTCCATCCAAGTTTTTACGATAGCGTCCTCTCCTACGTCCATCATCAACGATGCCTTGCATGATCATCTTGCACAGGATGTCGTGCCTTTTAATGTGTCCAAATCACGCCATTCTACCATCTTTGTTATCTAGGTTATTCGTTGTTTTCCATTATCCCCCTAGCCTTCAATATGCTCTGTGAGTATCATATTCTCCAAGCGGTCTTACTACATCTTTTTGATTTTAAATCTTTTTTCGATTTATTTATTCATTTTTTTAATTTTATTTTTTTAATTTTTAAAAAATTTTAATTTTTTTTTTTTAAAGTTTCAATTTTTTAAATTATTTTAAATTACTTAATTTTAATTTTTAAATTTTAAAAAATTCTGTTTTGTTTATGTATCATTCTAAAATTCTTTCTGTAAATATGTATCTACTACTCTCACAAAAATTCTGTAAAATAGTTCTTCCTTTATGAAGAATTTAGTCGATTATAGTCATCCATAAATTATTCGTAGCGCCAAGTTGTATTTTCACTTTTCCTTTCTATATCTGTTCTACCATCCGTTTACACACGTTCATTAGCTAGGTTATTCGCTGTTTCCCCTCTGTCCCTTGTGCCTTCAATATGACCTGTGAGTATCATATTCTCCGAGCTGTCTTACCTCATTACAGGTCCCAGAAATTTCAACTGTCTCGTTCTGGTTTTAAATCTTTTTTTCAAAGTTTTCAAATTTTTCAAATTATTTTTTATTTACATTTTTAATTTTCTTTTTAGTATTTAAATTTTTTTAAATATTTAAAATTTTTAAATTTTTTTAGTTTTAACTTTTAAACTGTTTTAATTTTTTTTTTAAATTCTTTTTTTTTGTTTTTGTTTTGGCATCATTCTAAATCTTTGTGTGCAAATATGTACCTCCTCCACCTCTGACGAAAATTCTGTTCAAATAGATCTCCTTTTATGGGCTGCGTCTTTTCCGGACATGCTGAGTGCAAGGAGAACAGCGAGAAACAGCGAACAACATACTTGATGGGCTTAATTAATTGGATCGCGGAACAGGGTTTAGCAGAAATAGCAAAAAGACAAAATTTATTAAGCGCTATAAGTGACAGGAAGTTGAAGAGGGCTATGATCGCCTACGTCCTGAGAGGGGACAACAGATAAAGGAGAAAAAGATAAGACCAAATTTGAGTATTGCTGTCATATTTAGGCTTGAGCTACCTAACTTTGATGGCGTTCAAAATCGTTTCAGCACTCTGGTGGTGGGAAACATATTTCCAACATTGCAACCTCTTTCCCCACAAACGCAAAGTTGCAACCCTATCGCTATTTCTATGGTAAATGTTCGGATGATCTCCATTCTTTAGTTCACTAGTTCAGAAATTTACGACTAGCACAAACCATGCTACTTCCACGGAGTCGAATCAACCACATTTCCGCCGTGTTCCAAATATAAGGACATTTCATTTTTTTTTTTTTACTAAGAACTACCACTTCAATCTTGACTTTTTCTTGTAAAAGGGCAAACGTCATCTTCAATCCTAAATCTCCTAATCTAAACTTCCGGTCACCTTCCCAACCATTTATACCAGTCAGTTATGTGCCATGCGTGATACACGCTTAGGCGATCCTGTATTTTTTCGATACCTGACTGACGAGGCAGATTTTTCCCCGCAGTAGGTTGCCATATTTTTCTACGGTAGACCAGTTGCCATTCAAGGCTATAGAACCCGGTCTGTCATGCTATTTACCCGTAGATGGGGGAAGAAGTGGAGTCAACTCCACCTCTCATTAATCATTAGCATTGTAACCCTCTATGTTTATCAGCTCTCGGACATTGTTTTAAATTTAGCAAAAATAAACTATAACATTGAGATGAAATAAACATTTGTGCTAATAATTTACACTACAGAAAATCAGATATAAATAATTTGAAAAATTCTCAAGTACATGAAATCATAAATTGTTTGAATATTGGCTAGTTACGTGGGTCATTCAATAAATAAGGTGAATTTTTCGGGATAAGGACTTCTAATACAGATAGAAGCTTACTTTCTTTTTTCAACGTAGTCTCCCAGCACTGTCACACACTTTTCCCATCTGTGCACAAGCTTCCGTATTCCGTCAGCGTAAAAATCTTTGGACTGATGACTCAGCCAGTTGCTCACAACACTTTTGACTTCGTCGTCACTTTAAAACTTCGTGCCTCTCGTGAACACTTTCAAGGGACCAAACAGGTGAAAGTCTGAATGGGGCAAGGTCTGGGCTGTAAGGGGGATAAGGGAGCAGTTCCCAGCCCAGCTCGTTGATGGCCTGCACCGTTTGGGTTGCTGTGTGAGGCCTTGCGATGTCATGATGCAAGATGACTCCTTCTGACTGATGACCCCTGCGTTTGTCCCAATAAGCTCAAAGTCCTTGCAATGTCATCCACTGTCACCCTTCTGTCAGACTGAATGAGGTCATTGACTGATTCGATCACCTCAGGAGACCTCACTTCTGTAGGCCTCCCAGGCCTGTCTTCATCCTCAACACTGCTCCGTCCTTCTTTAAACAATTTAGCCCACTTGTAGACATTTTTTGGCTGAAACATGTGGCACCATACACATTTGACATTCTCCTATGAATTTCAACTGGTTTGCACCCTTCAGCAACCAAAAACTTGATAACTGGAGTATGCTTCTTGGTCGGCCAACTTTGTTAATCGCCAAAACTCTCAAAGTTTTTTTTTAATCTGCAAAAGAAATTAAATCCATGTGAAAAAGAAGTAAAACAAAAAATAAAAAAGAGTAAGTTTCTATCTGTATTAGAAGTCCTTATACCGAAAAATTCACCTTATTATTTGAATGACCCTCGTACAAAGATTAGCTTATTTTGGTATGAAGCCGCAAGTGTGGAGCAATCTGCTAGATTAGCTATGGTATAAATTAAGTGAATTAAACTTAGAATAAATGAAACTTATATTTAAAACGTAAATCAATATTTACCTCATAAATACAGTTAACGCGAAGTTCGAATTCAATATATTCAACTGAAGGAATCGATAAATACGCAACAGCGAATGTTTGCGACATTTCTAGAGTGCTAAATAGGGGATTTAATAACTGACAATACTTTTTAGAATGAACCCGAGAACCGCAAAGATTTCTTAGCGAGCAAGAAGCCCATGAAATCAATGCAAGCCAAGAAGGGATAACTCAACACCGCCAATTCAACACCGCCGACTCAATACCACCGACTGAATAACGCCGACTGAGCGTCGGGACAACTCAGGACCGAGACGAACTCAGCACCAGCAAAACAAAACCTTTTTTTTTATAACCGAATAAAAGTCATTTAGGAAGGATTAAAAACTTAGTGAATATTTTTCTTCAATAATTCTGCATTATGTAAAATATGAGCCAGTTGTTTTATTTTTAATTATTTTTAATAAAGTAAATCGTAAAGAAATTTATTTTTAATAAAATAAATTGACATATAAAATAATTCAATAAAACACATTGTTTTTAATTATTTTTAATAAAGTAAATCGTAAAGAAATTTACTTTTTAATAAAATAAATTGACATATAAAAATAATTCAATAAAACACATTGTTTTTAGTTATTTTTAATAAAGTAAATCGTAAAGAAATTTATTTTTTAATAAAATAAATTGACATATAAAAATAATTCAATAAAACACATTGTTTTTAATTATTTCTAACAAAGTAAATCGTAAAAAAAATTATTTTTAATAAAATAAATTGACATATAAAAATAATTCAATTCATTGTTTTTAATTATTTTTAATAATGTAAATTGAAAAATGCAAAACAAATTGACGCAATTTTTTGTTTTTAATTATTTTAATAAAGTAAATTGTAATGTAGTTTATTTTCTAATAAAGTAAATCGACATTCTAAAATATTTTTTATTTTATTGAGTTATTTTTTATATATCAATTTACTTTTTTCACTAATTAAGATTTTAATCCTTAATAAATTACTTTTATTCTGTTATTAAAAAGTTATGTATCAACGTAATGTGCCCGTGAGACGAACTGCGTACTTACTTTCCAAACACACTAATATATCCATATGTATATGAAAATGTATGACAGAGTGGGAAATGTTTTTTGTGTAGCGCATTTCGTTGTTCACTACTTCATAAAGGACTTCTAAAGGACGAAATGCATTACACGAAAACTTTTTTTTTCCACTTTGTCATACATTTCTCCTCCAATACTGTTCTTGATATATAAACATTTATATATCGTTATCTCATATGCAACCTTGGCAGGAGACGGGCGTGTTCATCTTGCGGTTCCGAAGCCGCCATTTCGTATAGCCAGCTACGAAGTTGGGATGAGCGAGGAGTTAGTAGAAGGTGAAAAGCTGACATGGCAGAAGTTTTCCGAAGTATCACCTGACTCTTTCCGCTGTCGTTTTTTCTTCATTAATGGCTTTCTTGTGTCATTTCATTTCTCTGCTAAGGCCTTCTGATTGTCTTCTATAATGTTCGTTTGACTCATTAACTCCGCTTTTCCGATAAAATATTTTAAAGATATTACCTGATTGTTGGACGAAAGTAACAAAAATAATATAATCAATAATCCAAATAATTTTTGAAGCTGAAAACACCAGGTTCTGCAAGCATAAGTACAAATCTCTTTTCTCTCGATCTGAAAAAAATAATGTGTCATCAAAATTTAGTTCCGATTGTTATAAATTTAAAATTCTGTTTTACATTTGTAGAAATTTGTTTGTAGAGCTTCCAAATGTAGCAATATTAATGATGATCAGTAAACAAATTCGTGACACTTTGAAATAAAAACAAAATTTGACTTATGACACAAATGTTTAATTTAGCATTTTTGACGCAAAATACGTTGAGCGATGAATGTTGAATAAAGTTTATTTTATTTGACCTGGTTCTGGTTGTTATACATGACATGTGTGAATGAGCATATTTTGGGTACCTTAATGTTTCCAAATATTTGTCTCTGATATATATATATATATATATATATATATATATGAATATATTTTCAAAATATTTTCTCCTTAAAGAGTTAGAATGACTATTCTGTCTCGTCTTAAATCAAAACGACGTGAAACTTTGATTTCACTAATACCAGCCTAATTAAAAAGAATATATATATATATATATATATATATATATATATATATATATATATATATATATATATATGAATGTATATATATATATATATGTGTGTGTGTGTGTGTTTGTGCGCGCGCACATGTGTGCGTGCGTGCGTGTGTGCGTGTGTGTGTGTGTGTGTGTGTTCAAAGAAGGGCCTGCAATGTAATCGATCCTTGCCTGGCATTTCGACTTCAGTCACTTTCCCAACAAAGGGACGTGGCTTCCCTCTATCTTTTCTACAAATGTTTTCATGGCAATTGTTCTGATGAGCTGTTCTCCTTAATGCCTCGACTGCATGAATTTAATCGTGCTACTAGATTGGCAACTACGTCTAAGAGTTTTAATGTTGAACTAGCTAGATCCAACCGTCAGTTCTATTCTGTTTCTTTTCGCGCACTTCTCGCCCGTGGAACATCCTTCTGATTTCTTGTTTCCCTGTCACCAATAATCTTCGAAAATTTAAATGCAGCCTCAATCGTCGTCTTTTGTCTTCCTGAATCACGTTCGTTTATTTTCCTCTCTCCTCATTTCTCACTAAAATTTTTACATTCTCTACGATTATATATATATATATATATATATTTGTGTGTGTGTGTGTGTGTGTGTGTGTGTGTGTGTGTGTGTGTGTGTGTGTGTGTGTGTTGATATAATAGGAAAGAACTGTTAGATTGATGATCCGAAGTTCTTTAGTATTTTTGTTTTATTTTTAAAAAACAGTGCTCAATACAGAAGTAAATTCTAACTTCAATATTAAACCTTAACTACCAGGTGGCTGTCTAATCCTCAGGCGATGTTTGGAATCAGACATTGTTTCCAAAACATCGTCTGCGGATGAGACTGCCACCCAGTGGTTATGGTTTAATATTGAAATTAAACCTGAATTGAATCATATTTAAAAAAAAATTATATATATATATATAGTAAACGAATGGAAAACCAAATTGAGGCATTTCATCCTAAGAAAGAATTTCAGACTAATAACGATCTCTTTCTCATAATAGTCGCCATATACGATGATGAACATGAAACGAGCTGGGAATGGAAGAATGACTCTTTAATTAATCATAACAGTTCAAAGTATTTGATGGTGACACTCTGATCCATCTTCGATTAGCCTCTACAAAAATAATTTGGTCTGGGACGAATGTGGTTTGGGAGTTAGGATTTGTAACTAATTAAGCTGGCGGGGCTTAATTAAGCTCCGTAAACGAGAATCCGTTTTGCCAGGTAGCTTTACTGCAAGGAAAATTGGTTCACTGTGTTATTCCAGATTTTTTTTTCCTGTTAGAATCCATTTTGCACATTTATAAATCTACCATTTAGCCGTGCATTGAATACTGTTGCCATATCGTGTCTGGTGCTGCTGTCATATATCTCGCATTCCTTGACAAAATCCAAAGAAGTGTATGTAATGTAATCGTTCCTGACCAGCTATCACAACTTCAGTCACTTTCTCACCGATGTAGCGTGGTATCCCTCTGTCTTTTTTTACAAATATTTTAATTGCATCTGCTCTGATGGCCTTTTTTGCATCGACCACATAAATTTAAGCGTGCTACTAGGCTGGCAATTAGGTCTCACCGTTTTACTCTTGAACTAGCTAGACTAGATGCAACCGCCTTTTCTATTCTAATAGTTTTCCTTAGAACTATCTCCCGATTTCTTGCTTCCTCGATAACTACAAGCTGCAAAAATTTAATGCAAGATCAATCGGCATCTTCTATCTTCTTGAAGCCTTTTTCTTTTTTGTTCTTTTCCTCAATCCTACCCACACTCAGTCATCTCATTCTCTTTCACTCCCTGTAACCCCTGCAGTCCAGTGGCATTGTTGTCATGCTTGGGGTGAAACGATTTAAAAATATAACTAGTCCACCTCGGTGAGTGCTGGGAGGAGTTAACCCTATTTGACACTCTTAACTTTCGCTATTCCCAAAACTTAGAATCGTCGCGTCTCGCCGTTGAAGCACTTGAATAAACCGTAATAATGTTTTTCACTATCTGTGATTTCTCTACAACAGGCTCACTTTTCGACCTGTTTTTCTACCAGTACCCTCAGCGATCTCCCATATAGATAACATTGTTGCCGTATACGTTATAGACCTACCTGTGTTTCTCAGTCTCAGAAGATATGTTTGCGATTGCGATCCTAGGCTTCCTCAGTTCTTTCCCGTTTTAAATTATCATTATTTTTTGACATTATAGTTATTACTTATAAATATGACTAGATCCTCCCCCCACCAAAAATCCTCTGGCCAATAATCCTATTCTTAACTTTGAAATTCCTTCTCTGGGAGTCAAGTGCATCCTATTTGAAAATGTTTAACGAATGAACAGTGTGTCCAGACATAACAAGCGAAATCTAAGACATATTTAGGTTCTGGTAGGAGGCGCAGTGCTACAGAACGAAACACGTCACTAAGATTTTTTTCCAATTTTTAATTCACAAGACTTTATCAATTAAAAATTTCCATACATTATGGACCTCATGCTTCGTATTTTTGTTCTTTATTATGATTTTCTTTGTTTTTAATGTCCCTAAATTCACATATAGTTTTACTTTCGTTGCACATTACATTTGTTGATCATCTTGTGTAAACCTACCACGTGAGCCTCGCCCATGTTTTCCACATTTTATGCTAACTCCTGCGGAATGCTTCTGGGCTTTCGGCCCTTTACCTTCAGCGTTCTATGTATGTAAACGTTATAAGAAATAGAAATAATAAAATTATTTTATCTTTATGAGACACCTTAATTCGGCATAATCTTTCTTCGTATACGCAATCGACCTCCGTAGTTTGTTTACATTTATTTTGCGCGCAATTTTTATTTTCTTTTAAAATCACCATTCTTTATGATCCATTCACATAAAGTCACTCTTAAAAGACATTAGGGAACCCGAACTATGTAATATTTCGAATGCACCACAGTACGCCTGCTAGAAAAAGAAAACATATGAGCAATGTACCCTGTGTAGCTTAAGTTTTAATTTGACGATATCAATTGCAAATGTGACGAATAGTGAAGTTAATGTTAAACCTTTAGTAAAGAATTGTTTTTTTTTAAATCTTTCACCCTGTTTGCTATTTAAAGTTAACTCTAAATGAGTTATTTATTTAATTTTTAATCGCGTATAACTGCAGTAGTTACTACCTTTTAATTCAGGTTGTTTATAAAATGCCGAGAACGAAAAATGGATGGAAGGACAAACGTACTTTGAGCTTTATTCATATAGATTTAGCAATATTTTTCTTTAGGGTCTTGGCACAACTCATATTCTACAACTCCAATTCTGTTTATAATAGTTTTTTTAACATCCAATAGATTTTAACAGATTTCATAGCAAGTGAATATCTGTCGCCAGTTAACGTCATGCCCATAATTATTGATTTATTTAAACTGTAGTTATTGCATATTTGGGCAGCAATCTTTCTTTTATACATGTTTCGTTAAATATGACATATAAGAGATATTTTTAGCTATTTTTTCTTGGGTCTTACAAATTTTCTTTGTGTGTGTATGTGAAGAAATTTGCCATAGTATTTTTTTAACCCGCCGCACTATCGGCTAATATTTTAATCATTTTCAGTTTGTGTCAATTTTCCGTTGTATCAAAGATGAATAACATATTTTTGTTTTCTATAGTGTGTTGCGTGAGATGAATTTTTTACTAGTAATTTTCTTTGTAGTGGGTTTTTGCCGAACGATCTGTCCATGATCGTAAGCAGTGATACTAAGGAATTGTCTGTTGCTTTTTATTTGAAGAAAAAAATCTTCTGTCTTCAGATAATCTCTTACAGTTAAACGTGCTAATTATCTGTGTGTGGTCTACGGGGATTTTTCTTACGTACAAGAGGAATAGGGCGTCTGTATTTAAATGTTTTTCTTATTGCGCTAAAGTAACAGAGGTGATCGGTGAGGCACCTTCTGCGAGTACTGATCGTGTATCCAATTAATTCGTTTTTAGTTTTGTTTCTATTGACTTCATATTTAACGATCTATGAATGCGTATATATTTTCGAGGTGAAGTTTCGTGAAATATGACAGACAAGTGTGTTTTTTATTTAATTTGTCTTGTGTCCCTAATGAGTATCCAATGAAATTGTCCATCGCGTTTATTTTCTCAAGAGATTTCGGATTATACTTTTACCATTTTCAAAGGAGCTTAAGTTTTGTAGTAACAGGGATTATTAATATATATATATATATATATATATATATATATATATATATATATATATATATATATATATATATATATATATATATACATATATATATATATATATATCGGGTGTATCAAAAATAAATTTTACAAATATTGGGGTCGGATTCCTCACACCAAAACAAGGACAAAAATCTATGTAAACATATGTTCACAAATACCTCATCTTTAAGTTAGTAAGTTTAAAGAAAGCTTACGATAGATGACGCTGTATTACCATGGAGACTAGGTTACATTTGTCATTCGTGTAAATTTGTGGCTAGTCTGTCTTTCACGTTTAACATGTCTAGAAGTGAGTTAACCGAGAAGTGTTCCATATATATCCGCTTAAGAGAAACCTTGGTAGGTTTGTCTGGCTCTCTAGGTTTCACTAGGCCCGCTCTACTTTTGTATTGAGCACTTTTTAGTTAGTTGATTACTCGTATCGGGGTTTTTTCATTGGGCTTTGAACCTGTATGTTGTACGATTATTTTCGACAGACGTTCATGTTCATAGCTCTTTCTTATTTTAAAACCTTTTTTTCCTTCGATATTGATTTGATCATTGACAAATCAAGAAACCAAAGGTTTTCCGAAACGATATATATATATATATATATATATATATATATATATATATATATATATATATATATATATATATATATATATAATATCTGGATAAAATAAATGAAACAAAATTGGGTGTTTTTTTATGAAAGTATTTATTTCTGTGTTTTTGTATATATTTATTTAATATTTCAGACCACTGAGGAAAGACCGAGGTGGTCTGAAATATTAAATAAATATATACAAAAACACAGAAATAAATACTTTCATAAAAAAAACACCCAATTTTGTTTCATTTATTTTATCCAGATATTATATACATATCAAGAAAGTATACGTGGCCTCTCATTATGCTATATATATATATATATATATATATATATATATATATATATATATATATATATATATATATATATATATCGTTGTTAGTTTAGGGCATAAACGTTACTTTGAATGGATACCCATATTCGAGTAGATGCTCTTTTTTTATTTATTAAATAGTATATTTATTTATTTACATATATTTTACATATTTTATATTTATTTATTTAAACACACGTTTAACGTGTGTAGTAGTGAGTTAACTGAGAAGTGTTCCATTTAACAATGGCTGGATATTCATATTGTGAGCAGGCAGATTTGATTTTTATACACGACCGCGAATAGTAATGGACGCGAGGATTTCTTTGAACTTAATAACACAAAAATGAATGATTTGCGGACATAACACAAAAATGAATGATTTGAGGAAATATGGATTTTGTCCTTGTTTTGGTGTGAGGAATTTGCCCCAAATTTTGTAATAGTATTTTACATACAACCTATACATATATATATATATATATATATATATATATATATATTGTTGTGTAGGATCCACCTAATCTGCATAGGTGACTATCAACTATATAAATAATGGTTGGTACCGGAGGACGAGAGGAGGAATCACGAGATCCAACTAGAGACTCTGATCGACTGCGACTAGTCAACACATTCTCCAGGAACGTCTTCCCAGAATATACAGAAATACTATATGTACTTATTGTGTACACTTTCTTGTTATAATACATTCTTGTTCTAAGTACATTTTGTGTTGCATTATTATTCCATGCATTAGGCGAGATTCAACATTGAGTCAAGACTCAACATATATATATATATATATATATATATATATATATATATATATATATATATATATATATATATCGTTCTTAGTTTATGGCATAAACGTTACTTTGTATGGATACCCATATTTGAGTAGATGCTCTGTTTATTTATTTATTTATTAAATAGTATATTTATTTATTTATATCTCCAGGCCTGAATATTCGAGAGATCTTATTAGATATATTTTTCTAAGATTTTTGGAGAATTTTATTAGTAATACGAGAAAGCTAATTAGAAAAGGTTTTCTAAGATTTCTCGATTATTCAAATCGGTAGCCGGAAATAAATAAATGTACTGTTTAATAAATAAATAAAAACAGAGCATCTACTGAAATAGGGGCATCTATTAAAAATAACTTTGAAGCAATAAATTGAAATAAGCAAAAAATCTATTTCTAATTATATATACCGTGTGTAACAGCAAAATTGTCCAAATCTTGTAACAGAATGGGATAATTGTCCATCCCATAGAATGTTTAATATATATATATAAAAAAAAAAAACTAAACTAATTGAGTTTCTTTTTTCTAGGTTTTCAATGAGATGTTCAGCTAGAAATAGAACAGGTTAAAATCGTTTTGTGTCAGCACCACAGTGTCTTCCAAACTGAGCAATGGTGAGGAGAAAAAGATCATTCAGGCCTTCAGTAATTGTACCAACATTCATACTCTGGCTTCCATCTATTCAAAAACCATCAAGAGAACGGTGAATAAGTTTAAAAAAGATGGAACAATAGAGGGGAAAACTGGAACAGGAGGTCACAACAGGAAGAGGGATCATTATTTCATCTTAGAGCTAAATACATTCTTATTGCTCAAAGTAGAGTTCAGTAGTGTTATAAAAACCTCGAAGTATTCCAGTAAGATATATTTAATCATTTCTAAGATACAAAGGGTCAAAGCTTAAATCTAACAAATTGACAATTTTGCTCTTACACTCGGTATTATATATATATATATATATATATATATATATATATATATATATATATATATATATATATATATATATATATATATATGATAACATATAGTTATGGTATGCTATATTTATGGATTAAAATGCTCATGGATGAAGCATATCTAAATATAAAAGTTGACAATGACGTCAACACCCGAAGATCTCTGGGTACTGACTTCAATGTCCACTTATATATATGTATATATATATATATATGGAAAAGACAAAAATTACCCGTATCCTTGCTTTTTAATTAATTAACACAAAATCAGGGGTTAAGCAAGTAAGTAACTTTTCTACATAAATAATAAAGTGTGGAGAAATGTCCATGATGAAAGGGAAAAAGAAAATAAAAGAATAATAATGTTTGCATAAAATAATGGTATTTTTATGGCGAAAGTATGGATATTTTTTTACTTACCCTCGTATATATATATATATATATATATATATATATATATATATATATATATATATATATATATATATGCATGTATATATATATATATATATATATATATATATATATATATATATATGTGTGTGTGTGTGTGTATCATGAATTTTTATATATATATATATATATATATATAATGAGTTTATATATATATATATATATATATATATATATATATAATGAATTTATTTTTGTTTCTGACATATTTTTAGTGGATACCCTTATTCGAACAGAGTGCCACATTTATTAAACCATGTTTATTTCGTCTGCCGGCATGCGCATTCGAGAAAACTTTATAAATAGGATATGCCTTCCTCTTCATAGGGAGAACTACCGTCTGATCCGGAGTGCTTTAGACCACTCGGCTACGGACAGCCTCTCAGCCAAGCAAGCCTATATTTGCTTAAAGCATATCTCATCTAGATTTTTCTTTGAAAGCTATACAATGGACTAAGAAAAGCTTTTAGCCAGGAGAAATAAACTACATTCAATTTCAAAAATTAATTACGTAATCCCAACTCAGTATAAATAAACAGTATTTGGAACTAGTATGGAGTAGGTCCT
The DNA here is from genome assembly GCA_964036315.1 of Acanthosepion esculentum. Classification (NCBI taxonomy): domain Eukaryota; kingdom Metazoa; phylum Mollusca; class Cephalopoda; order Sepiida; family Sepiidae; genus Acanthosepion; species Acanthosepion esculentum. Next base: position 70,091,838 of record OZ038489.1, on the reverse strand, counting down.
CCATTTGCTAGTTTCACTACTTGTATTTGATTTTTCATGGATTTGATCAAGTTATCCACAATCGCCTGAGCCATATTTTGCCACTCCTTTAGTAATGTTTGTTTAAGGGTTACCACTGACGTGATTTTGGTTACACGCTTTCGAAGTTTTCAGTCAAGGCTCTCCCAA
>OZ038489.1:70074170-70086670 GCA_964036315.1 Acanthosepion esculentum | reverse complement strand
TTTATCCTTTGTTTCCTGTTTAGGATTGGGTTAATGGTTCATTCTGCTAAAGTCTTTTTCATTCTGTTAAACTCGCAGAAACCCTGTGCGTCTTAGTGGCATTATCGACATATTTGGGGTGAAATTATATATATATATATATATATATATATATATATATATAGATAGATAGATATATATAGATATAGATATATATATATGTGTGTGTGTGTGTATTATGTATGCATGTATGTGTATCAGCATTCATTTATGTGTATCAGCATTCATGTGTGTGTGTGCATGTGCATATGTGTGCATGCGTGTTTGTTTCAATGTGCGTGTATATAATTTTATGCGGGTGTGAATTTCAGCATACGTGTTTGCTTAGAGTACAATTGATTTTAAAATTGATTTTACAATCTTCAAGATCAGTAATGCAATTTTATTCTGTCTGCTTAATGTCGAATAAATATCTGATTATCGGATGCAGTTCTATAAGCAGTTAACATATTTTAGGCCTCTTCTTTCTTGAGTTTGTTTCCGTTAATACAGCAGTTGCTCAAAGTTGCGAAATCGTTTATGGCTCACCACCACTTCCTATCCTTTGTAACTCTAAGTAATGTTTGTTTCCTTCCTCTTCCTCTCAGTTCTTGACCTACCAACCATTTGCATAATGTCATTAGGTATATTACCTGTTGTTTCCTTTGCTCTTCTTATGCCCTGTGAGTGTCAAATTCACCTAGCCTTGTTTCCTTTTTATGTTTCACAAAGATTTCAACTCTTTCTGGTTCTAAGCACAAATGTCCTTTCGTTTTCATTTTTCTAAAAAGAAAAAACTTCCACGTAGCTTGCATTTTCTGTTCATCATCTGCACTGTGTTTGATTAAGCTGTTTCTTCTACAGGATTACCAACATCGTTTATCTATGGTCCGCTATAAGCAAACAAACAAGAGCAAAAAGAAATATGTCACGTTTTATTATCGCATAATTTCAAATGGTGTATCCCTGTGGTAAAAAAAAAAACAAACGAAAAAAAAAAATAAATAAATAAAAACAAAAACAAAAAAATGATCATATTTTGAATGACCGCAGCAAACCACGGTGCTTGAATCGGCAGATATCACGTGCTATAAGAAGTGGAGCACGTGGGAAATTCTCAGTTTTGTTTCGTCATTAATTAAGGAAACGCCACAGTCTTTACATTACGCTTGCATGTGTACATATATGTATGTGTGTACGCGAGTGTGTATGTGTGTGTGTGCGTGTACACATGTGTGAATCTCAAAACTGATGAGTCAAATAAAACAGAAAAAGAAAAGAAAAAGACAACAGAAGGAAACTAATTGTTTATATTTCTTTGCTTATGCTTTGTATAGTAATAATAATAATAATAATAATAATAATAATAACAGTAACAATAATAATAATAATAATAATAATAATAATATCAGAAAATAGGTATTTAGCTCGTAAGTCGTACTTCGTTTCATTTATTTTACTAAATCATGGAGCACCTCGACAATGGTTTAATGGTTAGCAAGCTTGTCTTGCTAGATCAGTTGCAACAGTAGTAAGTTCGATCCTTACTAGGTTCTCCATACTTTAGGCCTTGTGCCACATCTAATTACGCTTATTAAATCGTGGCTTTGGGCCACATCAAAATTTAGCAAATTACTATAATCAAGTTTGAGATTCTGTTAAAGGTAGATTATATTTGAGATTTTTTTAGTATAATCCACGGAATTCGTAGAATTTGAAATTTTGGGATCAGAAGTTATCATTATTTACGCTATTTATATTCGGACTATTGTCCTCATCTTTGTTGTTGTTATCATAACAAAATGAGGACAATAGTCCGAATATAAATAATGTATATAACTCAAATAGATTAGAAAGATATCTTCCCACATATAGCGTAAAAGAGTCTGTCATAACAGATTCTATGAACAGTTTTATTATTATTCTTTTGAGTAGACAACTGCGCAGGTTTCACAGTTATCTTTTACTATTACGGTTATTTTTTAACTATTACAGTTATTTTTTAACTATTACAGTTATTTTTTATAATTACAGTTATTTTTTTACTAATACAGTTATTTTTCACTAGTACAGTTATGTTTTTACTGCTTTTATACGTACTTGTGTTCAGTAAATATTTGATATGAAATCCCTGAACAAAGTATGTAAGATGGAATCCGTGAAATGCAGAAGGATGGTTATTTTTTTTATTTCTTTGTTGACGTTTCGTTCCTTTCATGCAAGCAGTATCGAAACATAACGCTCGCGTGAAAGGAGAGAAGCGTCAATAAGGAAAGACACACTTTAAACATCCAACAGATTTCATGTATTCCATCTTCCATAGTTTTGTTTATGTGTTTGATTTCAATTTAGAAATCTCATAAATATCCGCTCACACTGTTTATTTTGAATAAACAGAGACATTTTATTGATACAAACATTAATATTCTTGATATGATTCAACAGAATTCAATACTTTGTTATGAGCTGTACGTAATTTCACTTTGCCTAAAAGAATTCAATTATATATATATATATATATATATGTTTGAGTGTTTGTATGTGTTTGTGTGTGTGTGTGTGTGTGTGTGTGTGTGTGTGTGTGATATAGTTTTAGGGTATGCTATATTTATGTTTCAAAATGATAGAGCGTATACAAATATAAAAGTGGAAGCGTTTAGCATAAAACAGACTGTCACCTCTGGGTGCCGACTTCAATGTTCACTGATATATATATATATATATATATATATATAGCAAAATTATTAATTAATGAATATCAAACACTTAAAATACCATAGGTAACCTATGGTATTTTAAGTGTTTGGTATTCATTAATATATATATATATATATATGTGTGTGTGTGTGTATATATGTATGTTGTTGGTGGAAAGAATCTCACTGTTGGGAATTACTTAAAACTTTAATATCATTGCATTTGCATAAAACAAAATATATTGTGATCTCTAAAGCGGTGGAATTTCATTATTGTTCATTCCTGTTTTATTTTTAGAGTGTGAAAAGTGTAGCCCAGAATGGCACAAAGCCTGACACTGCATGAGCGTGTTCAGCTAGCATCTGGTTACGAAGTGTGGCAGTCCGTGGTACAAGTGCAGAGATGATGGTGCAGTGTTCAAGTACCCTGTACTTCTGTAGATGACGAAACCATCAGAAAATGTCATTTCTTCAAGATGATCAATCCGTGGTAGATATCAACAGAAGCGGTGGTCCTTCTGAATCCAGAATGTAAGCAGATGTGCAAAGAGGATAATTTAAACACTCTGTCGTACTTCTACGATCACAGTCTTCCAAAATAAAACATATTTTGTGGAAATCGATCAATAATTAATAAAATTATTAATAATTTTAAATAAGCAGTTTCTTTACACACACCCAACATATATCAGATCATTACAAAAGTTTGTACCCGATTTTCATTGTTTTTAATTTAATGCGCGAACTCTTGCGATGATCTGATATATTAGATCATGCACTATATATATATATATATATATATATATATATATATATATATATATATATATATATATATATATGCGTCAAGGGTGTGTGTCTGTCTGTGTCTGTTACAAATTACCCATTGTTTTACTTTCAATTTTGTTTTACATCTTCGTTCTGAAATTAAAACTAAAATATATCTCTTTAAAACTTGACGTAATAGGGAATATTGTAAGTCAGAAAAGATATATATCAATATTCATTGCTGTTATTTATTATTATTATTATTACTATTATTATTATTGTTGTTGTTGTTGTTGTTGTTGTTATTGCTGCTGCTGTTAATTAAATCAAATAGTAATGATATCTGGAAGAAGAAAGTGCGAGGTAGGTCGATGTAACATCAATTAAAATTACCCGGATTGAAATAATCCGAACATTTGACAAAAGAGACAGGACCCTTGAGTGTATAGTGGAATCGATTCAATTCCTCTTTATTATTATTGGTGGTATTTTTTAAAACGTGAAAAAGTTTCAGGTCATAAAATATTCAGAAAAATTATCAAAATACCAAAAAAAAAAAAAGAAGAAGAAGAAGACATCACAAAGTTTTCCTCAATACTTAATATCTTTAATTTTCAATTTTTAACTAATTGGATTGCTTAAAAAATTGACTAAAAGTAAATTGTGTGTAACTTTTATCTAATAATTTATGAATATGTATATATACATGTATTTAATTTCTTGTTAAAAATAACGTATCAAAAAAAAATGTTGTGTGTGATATCTTGCTGACTGTCCAAATAATTTTTTTGTGTCGTCAAATTCGAAATAAGTCACATTTATGAAAAGCTATACAAATATAGCAATTGACGATTAAGTAATACAGAAAACTATGGAAATTAAATTACTGTTTTATTTGTGAATTAGAAAAAGAATTTAAACTTAATTTGGAATCTGAGTAAGATTTGAATAACATTATATTGTTTTTATCGATAAATTGATAAAGTTAAAATCTATATTGATATTTAGAATACTTGGGCAAACAAAGTTTTGACATTTGAAACAGTTTATTGTCAGAGTTTTTTTTTTTAAATGTTTTTATAGAAAAGAATAAAAAATTATATAAAGGTGCAATGCCATTGTAGATTTTTTTTCCTAAAGGCTAATAATAGAAATGGAAAATCTGAAATAGAAAATTGGCCAACTTCAAGTTATCGGCCCTTTAGTTAATAATCTAACAGTCTTTTTTGTTCAAGTTTCGCATTGTTTTTCAGTAAAATTTTTTCTTTCTTTTCCCTTTAAAAAAGAGTTTTTTGCAACATTTTTCATTAGTTAATCTTTTTTACTTCTTCCGTTTTATTGCGTTAAGTTCTGAAGGAATGATTTTAGATTTTTTTTCCCATTTTTTGGTCTTCTTATAGTGGATCTACATCCCTAGGCATTATAATTAATCCATAATCAAAGTTTTTTTAAGTTACAATTTTTTTCCATTTACGGGAAGCAGAAGGGAGATCTACAAAGACAGACACGACGGGGAAGAAACCTAAAGGTACAATTCATCTTGAGCAGATTGGAGCTCTACTGCTTTTTTTTTTTCATTAAATGACTTCCTCAAATATTTTAACAAGATTCATAAAATTTCTTATATCCACTGGGGTTTGTTTTTAAATAATTAACACTTTTTATCATCCGTTTTTATAATTAATAACATCTGTTCTGACCTCTTTATATATATATATATATATCGATAGAATGGTTAAATAAGGAACAAGTAGGAATTTCTTTTATAGATTTAGCATTTTCCTCTATTTTGCTTCATGAAAAATTTTGAGTTATATTTAAATTTTTAAATTCTATATTGTTTTATTTTCGCTGGTTGGGTATATGTCAAGTTCATATTCCATGGCCTTAGTGTTTACACATATGTATAATTGGGATACTGACTTGGTGTACATCGGAAATCAACCAACAAAAACGATCTAGTAAATTTCTATCATAACAACAAAATGAAATCCGCTATAATCATCGGATTCTTCTTAAGAGCACTCAGAATGTGCAGCCCTCAGTATATATATATATATATATATATATATATATATATATATATATATATATATATATGTATGTATACATTTTGAATTCTATGTTTGATTTCATTGGTTGTGGAGACGTCATGGTATACCTTATGGTGTGAATGTTTACGCATGTATCAGTTTTTAAATTACATACTTTTTTTTAATTGGCTGTGCAGACGTTACGGGTACACCTTATGGTGTTAGTGTTTTTGTATATATCAATTTTTAAATTCTACGTTTTGTTTCCATTGGCTGTGTAGACGTTATGTTGGTCACTCTAGTGCCTGTGTCTTTATTTAATTCTTGAAATTCAAAAATTTCCGGTTAAGCTAAATGAATGGGTGAACACTTTAACTTTATAGAGATTTTCCTACTAGTTCCTTATTTAATTTTATTTTATTCTTACGATTTAAAACATCACTTTTTATTTCGCTTATTTACTTTTAACTAAGTTTTTTTAAATCTTAGTTCGAAATGTCCTCAAGGGGGAGGTTGCATCGCCTGGAATAAACGTATGGATATTAGGTGGAGATCTATCTTGGACGGATGAGGCGTCCTGTTAAGTGTCACCTGTGCATAGTCAGTACTGAACCTGACTGAAGCAGCCAGTTCTTATTGTTCTCGTGTTTTTTTGTTCTTTAAGTTGTTATTGTTTTGTAATTGACAAACCATCAGGCAAACAATAGGAAAGACAGTCGAAGAAGTTGACAAACCAAGAAACGTACGAAGAAACACACTAAAAGACAGAGAGATGTCCAGGTGCACTTTGTGGATTTTGGGTGACATGAAGACGAACGATTACATGTATATTCAAGGTTGAAGAGCCAGGCAACGAGTGCAAGGAATGACACGAAACGGTAAGAGGAGAGAAGGAAGGTAAAATACATAGAAAACAAATTACAAAACAAAAGAAAATAAATAAAAATTAAAAAAAGGTTGACCACTACTACTACTACGACTATTACTACTACTACTAATAATAACAGCCATACCAACAAACAGTACTTTGCCCCGAAACTGTAGAACATTATGGTCGTGCCTATAATATTTGGCGCACAAAAGTGGCCAAAATCACTAAAGTCGAGGTCGCTTGAATGAGATACTCGGGTAAGAATTAATTTTTTTTAGACTACGATGGTACTTGTGTCTTCTATGATACTGAGGAAGGTGCTAGAGATTTGAAGATATCTGCCGTCGTTCAATATCTACCGACGACCAGCAGTATTGACATGTCGTCGTTGGCTTTATGTCGTATGCAAGAATTGAAGTTCTTCTTTGTTGATCGCTTCCTTTATGATGATGGCATTGGTGGCTAAATTTCCCGACAACGTGCAGGTTCAGGACTAGAACCTTCCATTTTCACCAAAACATGTTCCCGTCATCCATTCCCTATCGCCGTTTGGCTTTGCAAGAGTTGGTTGGAGGTGAAAGAAAATCAGTGTAGAAGACAGTGCTGATGGCGTCAGTTTGTTTAAGGTGTACCTCAACTTGCCAGGAAGTGACTCACACACTTTATTTCATGACCTTCCTCTGCGGCACATATGGATTTATCTTATATATGTTATAATTTCGAGTGGAGCTGGCTAAATTATTATTGACGTGCGAATCTACATAATACTACTACTACTACTACTACTACTACTACTACTAATAATAATAATAATAATAATGCAACACTTAGAGAAGAACGTGGTTTAAGAAAAACAGTGTTTAACAATATTTCGACAGTGCGTCTCTCTTCTTCAAGTTATGTTTAAAAATTGCAGACAAGTAAAACAAAATATATAAAAATACAAGTCGTTGTACAAATGTCATTTGTCCTTAGTAAAACGTTTAATTACCAGACAAGCGACGTTTGTACAAAGACGTGCATTTTTTATATATATTTTTATATATGCATGCAATTTTTAAACATAATGCTGTCGAAATATCGTTAAAAATTTTCAACCACTGTGCCATTTCTTTTTCTTTTCTTAAAGCACGTCTTTAAATGTTGCAAAATATCGGAAGAGTCACGTCAATTATTTTGTTTAATACTACTACTACTGCTACTACTACTACTAATAATAATAATATTAATAAAAGAAAATCTCCGTGTTTAGTTATTCTTTTAAGTAACTATCTCTAAGCCGCAGGAAGGTTTATACATAAATATAACTATGTAGGTGTGTGTATGCTTGTATGTGTATGATTGTGTGTGTATGTGTGTGCGTATGACGCGTGGTTATGTCACGTGTGTTCTTTGTATTGTGTCTAAATAAGTAAATACTTATGTAATGTACGTACACGTGCATGGACCTAATGTATGTTTGTGGGCATTTGTTTTTATGTTCCCGTGCTCATTTGCATATTTTTATAAACATAAGAACTATTTCGCATTTGACAAGCTTAATTGCATCTCTGCTAAATTTTGTGAGAAAAATATCATGGCTCTAACCTCCTGTAATTAGTTCTGTTGACCCTAATGTTCGAAAACTGGAGATTACCCGGATTTGAGCATTTGCTAATTGAGACAAGACAAGGCAAAAATGGCTGAATATTATTATGTGTTTTTGGAATACGATCTTGTGTTGGATTCGTATAATGTTAAAATTAGCCGTTTCCATTTATGAAACATTCTGCATTCATTGACGAAGCTGCTATCGTTACTCTCTGTTGAAGTTTATAAAATATTTTTTCAGGAAATTAATCTTCTCAAGTCCGCTAAGTGTTATAGCTCTTTCTAATACTGGTAGTAGTTTCATTCTAAATATTTTATTATTGGTTGTACAAATAACTTGTAGATATTATCATTTTCTCTTCTAACTACCTCTGCTACCAATTTTGGTTGTTGTCGCTGTTGAAACTGTTCAAGTGATGTGGGTTTTGTTATTTGGTAAAACTCTTTGTGATCTTGTAGCGCCAGGGTTTGATGAAAGATCGTCTTCTTTAAGACCTAAATGATTCATTCACTTTAAGTAATTATTAATCATTGATATGAATATATGGAAAAGTACTTTTCCTTTCAAGATTCGAATATTTGAAGGCACTCTTTTTTTTCAATACTGATACCTATACGTGCCTTTTCAATACGAATCTTATACTTGTTTGTTATTTAGTGTATACATATTCCATTACGAATAAATGACATAACAAAATATATAGCTTTTCTATGTGATTCTCTATGTGGTCATCTTGCTTTTTGTTAATATGATTGCCTGTATACACGATTTTGTAGAAGTCAAGATTTCTAAAAGTAATTAAAATTAAAAGTGAATCCAAGAGACAAAAGCATGAAAAAAATAATAAATAAAATAGACAAAACAAAACTGAGATATTCTTTCTTTGAAGCACTCTGAAAGAGGGCAACTTATAACATTATATATATATATATATATATATATATATATATATATATATATATATATATATATATATATATATATATGTACACTCAAAGTCAAAAGTTTGGGCCAACCATCAGGATTTAGAAGAATCGCCTGAAAAATTGAAGGCTGCGTATCTTTCTTAAAAATAATTTAGTAGTTCATTTCGAGTGAGACGGACTTTCTCTTCTTGATAGGTTTTATCATATATTCAATAATAATAATAACAATAATTATAATAATAATAAAATTAAACCATTACTACATAAAGTCTCCCTAAAACTTTCGTTCATTTTGCCTAATCTACCTAAATGGATAATGGTAATCTAGGACTTGGTAATCTTGGGTGATCCTTCTAAAACATTGGACACCATGCACTAATGGATTAAATAGTTTCTGCATCCTAGCTTAGTAGGAGTTAATTAAAACAAAGAAGGCATGAAATTTACTAATTATTAAATGCAGAGGATGACCCCCAAGTTATGGGTTAAATAGTTTCAGCATCCTAGCTTAGTAGGAGTTAATTAAAATAAAGAAGGCACGAAATTTACTAATTATTAAATGCAGAGGATGACCCCCAAGTTATGGGTTAAATAGTTTCAGCATCCTAGATTAGTGGGAGTTAATTAAACAAAAGAAAGCATAAATCCAGAGGGCGTACCCAAAAACTTTTGACTGATAGTGTATACACAAAATCTTGCTTTGTAATTTCTAAATAAATACCAATATTTATTTTATTTTTCACTGGAGACATTCAGATGTGAAGAATTCTCTCGCGTGCACAAAACGAAAAACGTAAAAAAAAAAGTAAACGAAAAGAAAGTTTTCGAAAATGATATGAAAATAAAAGAAAATAAAAACTGGAACAGAAAATTTTTTTTTAAAAATTGATGAAGGAAACAATTTTCTTCCTTTCAACACTGTAAATAACTTCAAAGAAAAAACAAATTGAAAGATTTTATAATCTTTTTCAATTGGCTCTACTCGTTGCCTCCCCCATTTTCCACCTTGACTTCATAAATGCAAGCGTCGAAAAATTACAATATATGTATATGAATATATACTTAATGAACATTTTTAAAATAAAACAGACACACACAGGCTTGTAATAACTTTCGAGTGCCCAGTTTCCTGTTGTTGTCACTGTTTGCTTTCTTCTTTTTTTTACACTCGAACAACTGTTGTTACAATGTAAGAGAGATTGAATATCCGAGATTCCATAAAAATGATTTTCTACAACAAAAAGTCTACCTTTCTGCGTCAAACGAAAAAGAATACTTCCTTTAAAATTTGACTTTTAACCAATATACGGACATTTCTGCTTGCATATATTCGTAAAAAGTCTACGACTGAAAAATCTTCGAACACAGTCAATCTGATTACCAGGTATCTTGCGTTCTTGCAACAGTAAAAATCATAATCGACTAGAATATTCGGAATCTTGGAATTCAATAACCACAGATTTTAAACCTAAATACAAGTTCTATATTCATTACTTATAGCGTCCATTGTTCTGTTGTTTAAAATCATTTCTTCTTCTTGTTACTATGTAAATTTTCCATTCATCTCCCGTGGGAGAAAAATTCTTTTCCTCTCAAGTTTCTTTCGTTGACAAACTCTTGTGCGCCATTTCTTAAAAATGTCTTTTTTTTTTCTTTTTTTTTTTTTTTTTGGCATTTACGGTCACTCAGGCAATTTTTCTTTTCCGACATAATAAGCAAGGTATCCGGTCGATGCAAAGATAATATGTAAGTCTGCAGTATTACATACTGGACGGGGTATCTCACAGAAAAAATGTTTAGCTAACAATTCATTTTGAGCGCCTACTTCGCTCGCATATGATGTACCATATTTGTGTATAAGAAAATCTATTTGAAAAAACATACATTGTCTGTAAAAGGAATAACAAAACAGTTTCTGTTTATAAAAAGTATGCATGAATATAAAAACAAACAAACAAATGAACGTGTAAAAATAGTTCTACTCTCAACGAAAGCTCTCCATAAGTCAGACTCATAAAATTGAAAAAAAAAAAAAAACAATGGGTGCGCGTGAGTATGTAAGTATGCATTTCAGTTAGTGCGTTTGTGTGAATGTTGGTCGTATCTAATTGAACAGTATATCTGTTTTTAATATTCCTCATATAAGGCGGCCTCCACTCGTTTCATTTATATGTAAGAAACGAAGCGCGTTCTTTCTTTTATTAATTTGCTTTTTAACCAGTGTTCGTAAGTGTGGAAATCTGGAAATTCAAAGCTTTGGTGAAAGTCACTACAAAGGTTGCAAGTCGGTCTTTTTCCTTTTTTCTTTTTTGGCTTCACCCTTAACAATACCATAGGCTGTCGACGAAAACAACGGAGGCAAATTAGGAGGAAATTAACACGTGTTAATGCATGCCTGTATGTAGTTCGGTATGTAATTGATTGACTGGACAGGTAGGACATCTCTCATTGAGAGCCGACAGATTACGTTGAGAAACCTAAGCAATAAACTCATTCGCCAGAAATTGTCAACACATAAACGCATACATTTATAAACATGCGTTTATATACATACATACATACATACATATATATATATATATATATATATATATATATATATATATATATATATATATATATATCTGTGTGTGTGTTTACTTAGGCAGGATACCTTCATTTAAACATGTTTAATTAAATAATATAGACATATTGTCTATTTATTTTTATGCTGATCCTTTCCAGTTGTCTTTGTAATTTACACCTGAAAGATCTTAGAAAAGATCGAAAGTACTTGTGCTAAAACAAACTACGGCGCTTTCCTTGATGATTTTCATCTTAACATCAAGAAACTGATTAGACAACTGGAAAGGACCAGTATAAAACAAGTAGACACAATATGTCTAGATTATTCAATGAAACAAGTTGGAATGAAGATATGCATATATATATATATATATATATATATATATATATATATATATATATATATATGTGTGTGTGTGTGTGTGTGTGTGTGTGTGTGTGTGTATGTATGTATATGTATGTATGCATGTATGTATGTATGAAAGATATGTATCTATAAGAAAGAGTGCATGCATAGTCAGAGGAAATGTTATATAATTGGAAATATATTTATTTTTTTATATTTGTAGATAATATCAAAGTAGGCACGTGACTGTCCAGCCATCTTTGTTTGTCTATCATTTTGTATACCAATATGCACGCGTTCCTACTAATGTGTTGCCGCATTAGCACGTGCAAACACACATAATATATATATGTGTGTGTGTATGAGAGAGTGTGCGTCTGTGTGCGTGTGCGAAAATATTGTCGTGTATTTGTTCCAAAATGTTAAGTGTGAATGAAAGTTGTATGCATCTTTGTAGAACTTAACATGCATTGCGCATGCGTATTGCATTGCGCATGCGTATTGCATTGCGCATGCGACCATGCATATCGGCATGTTTTATTTTTATGCCAATGTGTAGATGCACCTGTATATTATTATTCAGTTCTTTTATTTTTTGCAATTGTGTGAACTTTTATAAATCATTGGTGTATTGGGGCCATATATGCATATTTACATATGAGAGCGTACTGAGATTAAATAATAGA
>OZ038489.1:70004170-70069170 GCA_964036315.1 Acanthosepion esculentum | reverse complement strand
TTTAAACAATAAAATTGTTCGGTGATATGTAATATTGTTTAGTGAAAGAAACAGGGACTACAAGCCCGTCGGCAACACCCACTTGTGTGGTTTTGGCTTTATAATAAGGGAAATAGAAATAGCCAACATAAATAAAATTAAATAAAATCGTTGACCTCAAGTCAAAAGGTTATCAAAAATTTAATATTACAACTATTATTATGGAATTGATACTGCTTCAGTTTGAAAAAGTCTGCTGAATATATTTTTTTAAAAATTTTCCATTGTGATTAATCCATTAAAATTTTCGTAAAAGTTTTCATAGCACAACACTGTTGGGAAGCAATCCTTCTTTTATAAAGGTTTCGTTGATATTGAATGCGACGAACAAAGAAAATTTTGTATGTTTTTATTCAGTTTTTCGAGTGCCCTTATATTTTTTTCTTTTATGAAAATTAATAATGTGTAGAAATTATACGTAGGGATTACTGTCCCGACGGTTTTCGGCTAATACTTTATCCAATTTCAAGGGTGTGATAATTTTTGTTGTTAGGATGTTTTTTTGTTTGTTTGTTTGTCCGTACTGTATTCTGTGTTCTACAGAAGTAGTAGTATTTTCATGTTACGATGCCAGTACGTTTCCGGTTGGTTTCCATGGAAGAAATGTTACGTGCAGGTTTGTATGTTTTGTCTTTTTAAAAAAAAAAAAAAATGTGCTTCAATTATCTTTAAACGTCTTTTACAACTAGATTTTAAAACAAATTACAATATTATCTAATAGGATTTTTCTTAAAAATGCGAACGGTTGGGTATGAATGCTTCCTTAATGAACTAAGATCACTCAAGATTGTTGAATATAGAGAAAAACTTACAAAATTTTTCTTGTCTGTCACATTCAACGAAACACACACACACACACACAGGCGCACACACACATACACACGCACACACACACGCACGCACACACACACACACACACACACACACACACACACATATATATATATATATATATATATGAACCAATATTGTATTAATCAGCATTTCCTAAAGGTTTGTAGTGAGATAGTCAAAATGTCTGCTTAAAGCTAAAAGATCAAGTTAGGCATGGTAATTTCTCTGTCGATGATAAGTATCAGTTATATAACAAATTACTCAAATATTCATAAGAGGAAATCATTAAAAAGAAATAGTTGTTATTATGTACATGATTTCATACATACATACATATATATATATATATATATATATATATATATATATATATATATATATATATATATATATGCTAATATAGAAAGAACATAGAAAGATATGTAATAATTTTGCTGCTATACGTTAAAATAGCACGTGTTGTCAAATGCTTTCCTTGTTTAAGCGGTTTCTCATAAAACTGCAAGATCTTATCTAAACGATAGATACCAATTCATGGAGACGCGTTCATAAATTTGACCTATAGAAATATATTCTGTAGAGTTGTTCACATTATGCAAATCGTTTTATTTTATTCAGTGTCTGATATCGTTAGGGCATACAGTGAATTTTGATTCGGCAAGTCTGGACAATTCTTTTGAACTGTGAAACAACAGGAGGGGCTTGTTATAGGATCATTCAGGTCTTTTAAAAGATTGCACATGTTTGTCTTTTTTACAGATGAAATATTTCTTTTCATTAATTTTTATTATAATTTTTTTCTACAGCTTTCATACGATAGCATTGTATTTACTGCAAAATTGTCATTCTTTTTTGCATAAAATTGATATCGATACTTGTCTCAAACACATTTCTCTCTGTTGTATCAATTATAATTATAACTATAATTATATATGTACAAATATATATGTGTGTGTGTGTGTGTGTGTACATGTAAACATATCAAGATACATATTTGTACGTATGTGTGTGCGCGCGTGTATATATTTGAATAAAGTACTTTTGAAACGGAAAGTGGAATCTTGCTTCTAAACGAACCGATGGCATTTTCGTTTCAATAAGGGACTGAAGAAATATAGCAGTTCAAATCATGTTGATTAGACTACAGTAAAAATATAACCCCCAACAATCTAATTATTGTCTACTGTCACTGGACATATATCTAATAGGAGAGAAAAAGAGTTGTTTTTGGCTTAGCCAATTAGATTTTGAACGACAATTTAATGTACGTGCAATGTACATAACAATCTTTGAAATATAACTGGTATTTTTATGGATGTCTTAATGATATCAATTAAAATATTCTTATTATAATTGTGTTTAATATAATTTATGTTTGGATTTGAAGGAAACTAGTAAAATTTAGTAATTCGGTTTTTTCCACTAACAAACTTTTGTTGAGAAAAAAGAATAAAATAAAATTGCGCCTGGGGCATGACACGACTTCTTTTGAAGTTGCCAGAACTTTCGACACATTTACTTTTTAAGTTTTTCTTTTCATTCATGGAAAGGAAATTGCAAAGGAAAAAATTCAAAAAATTGTGTTCACGTGTATAAAACGTACACAGTAAAATCAAAAATATAACATGAACTTTCTAACTGTGATTTCTACTGGAAATATGAAGAATAATGCGCCAAAATTCCCCCAGATCTCATATATATATATATATATATATATATATATATATATATATATATTATATATATATATATATATGTGTGTAATCGTATACTAATTGAAAGGGACAGGGATACAAATTTCTAAAAACATCCAATACGTATATCTCTCTTTAACTTACTGCGTATAACAAGAACACATTTTTTGAGGGTTGCCTAAGAATGATAATCAACTGCATAAAAAATATAACCCTTCGAATTCTACGGCTGATAGTTTAAAATCTTATACGATTCCCGCAAAAAAAAAAAAAGAAAAAAGAAAAAATAAACGATCGTAAAAAATCCGGATAACAAAGTCTTGAAGGAATTTAAAAAATGGGAAAATAATTCATTCTTATTATTTTAAAAATTGCATCAAACTTTCCTAAAGAATTTTTCGGTTTTTGTTTTTAAGGTTTTTTTAAAAATCTTTTTGCAGTTTGTCAGTGGGTTTTAAAAATAGAAACAAACAGAAAAAAAACAAAAAACAAATGCATACAAAGTGACAAATCACAAACATTTTTCCCAAATTTTCAGTTGCTAGGTGTAGGTCCTTCTAAGCTGGAAAAAAGTTTTAAAAACTATTTAGAAAAAGAGAGATAAAGAGAGAGAAAGGGAGAGAAAGAAAGAGAGATTGTGTATGAAAGTTAGAGCGAGTGAAAGAGAGTGAAAGAGAGTGAAAGGGAGAGAGAGAGAGAGAGTGAGAGAGAGAGAGAGAAATAACTCCGGGTGATGTAAGTCGGGTATCTCAGCGTTTCCTTCACATAAGTAATTGGTATTTTTGTTACCTTGGCAACGTGGCATATTTCAGTGAGAATATTTGTCTACCCAAAAGACAAATGCTATCACGATTTTTATAATTATTAAAATGGGATATATATACATATATATATATATATATATGTATATATATATATATATATATATATATGTATATATATATATATGCAATATGTCATCGCATATTTGAGTGAACATTGTATCATATGTCATCGTGGACATTGTTTTAAATCCCCCATTAGGTTTGACATTATTTCCGTCTTGACTTTTCATAGCTTTGCGAAAAAACCCGCTTTCTGTAAGCAGCCATTATCATATCATCATATTCGGCTCCATACATATATTTATATATATGTATATATATATATCTGAAGAATTTGTTGTTGGGTTTGATTTTTTTGGTTTTTATGTAGTTTACTTTCAGATTTTTATTTTTCAAAATTTGGTTTTAAAAATTTTTCACTTTTTTTTTTTTACATTTCAGTTGTTCTTTTCCTTTCTCTTTTTTCCTTTTTAATTATTAAAATCTGCGTATTTCATACATCGGTTTGCATGCTAAGGTTATTTTTGATGTGATTAAACCCTATATTGTTAGTATTTGTCAAATTTCCTTCTTTCCATTTGTCAGTATACATGCTTCCTTCATCCATTTCCATAATGTCGGACTCGACTTCCGACGTATACGAACTGATTTTCTCGTCGTAATAATTTGTAGCAGAAGAGACATGCTGGAACTTTTCCTTGTCGCCAGTAGCTTCAGCGTCTCGGTGGTAAAAGTAATTGAAATTGGAGACGATGACGGGTACGGGCAGGGCAATAGTCAATACGCCAGCGATGGCACACAGTGATCCGACTAATTTGCCATACACGCCTATTGGCGACATGTCTCCATAACCGACAGTGGTCATGGTTACAACGGCCCACCAAAATGAGTCAGGAATGCTTTTGAAATGACTCTGTTCAGCATCTACCTCTGCAAAGTAGACGGCGCTAGAAAATAAAACAACACCGATGACAAGAAAGAAGATTAACAAACCGAGCTCGCGTAAACTGGCTTTCAGTGTTTGGCCAAGAATCTGCAGTCCTTTGGAATGACGCGAGAGTTTAAATATTCGGAATACCCTCACTAGACGAATTACCCTGAGGATAGCCAGCGACATATTCTGTTTGTCCTGAGTATTCGTATCATTTTGTATCACGGTTCCTAGTGTTATGAAGTACGGTATAATCGACACAATATCGATAGCGTTCATGCTGTCTTTAAAGAAATCTAATTTTCCCGGACAGCTAGCGAATCTGATCAACAGTTCCATTGTAAACCATATTATACAACCAGTCTCTATAATAAAGAAAGGTGTGCCGAATTTCGGCATGGCATCATCTACTATAATTGTATCATTCAGAAGTTCGTATCGTTTGAACTCTGGTAATGTTTCTAAGCAGAAGGTAACTATTGAGATCACAATGATGCTAACGGACATTATAGCGATCACCCGGGCCGGAGTAGAACTCTCCGGGTGCTCAACCAAGAGCCATACGCGTCGCTGGAATTCGTTCTCGGGAAGGGGTTTTTCTACTTCCTTGATAAATCCCTCTTCTGCACGGTATTTGTCAATGACCTCCTCCCCGAGCTCGAAAAATCTGATCTCTTCAAGAAAAATATCCAGTGGCACATTTTGGGGTCTCCGGAGGCGCCCGCCACTGTGGTAAAAATAAAGGATGGCATCAAAACTAGGACGATTCCTATCAAAGAAATACTCGTTCCGGTATGGGTCATAATAGCGGTTTCGCTTTTTGGGGTTACCCAACAACGTATCCGGAAACTGGCTTAGTGTACGGGTTTGTGTTTCAAACCGAAGTCCGCTTACGTTGATGATAACACGGTCGGACCGCTTGTACATATGAAGAGAACCACTGCCAGCATCCAACTGGTTGTTCTCTTCATCCGGGTTTTTCAAGTCAAGAGACCTGGAAAAAGAAAGAAAGAAAAAGATACATGTCAGAATGGCATTTAATTTGTAATTTTGATGAAATTAATTTTTATTATTTTCTATAAAAGTAGAATTTGGAAAGCATTTGTGTCATCATGTATGATCAATAACGGTTAACCTGAAGTAAGAAAAAAATGGCCAGAGGCTGAAAAAGGTGAGGGAAAGATTTGCAGTATAAAACGGATGCACAATAAAACAGGAATTGCAAAATGAACTTTTTAACTGCGAATTAATACAGGCAAAACGTTTTGGTGGGCAGCCTGTATTTATTTAATAAAACACGTTACAATGAGTTATTTTTGTATATTTTTAAAGTAAAAGATAACATTCCAATGACAACAGTGTATTTGCATTTATTTTGACAAAAAATACGCACTTAACTATTAAATTATCATACAACAGAATCATATTTTATTTATTTCGTCAATCACCACATGCCTTAATTATTGCTTTACAAATTCTTGGCATTCATTATAACAGTTTTCGAAAACAAGTATATGGCAAACCTTTCCAAGGATTCTTCAAACATTGAAAAAGCTCACTCTTACTCTTTGGGTATTCTCTTCGAATGCTCTTATCTAATTCAACCTATACTAATTCAATGGGAAACGAGAGAGAAAAGATCGGCCAAATATTGTCCAACCTCAGAGAAGTATCACCTGTCTTAATTGTCACCGCCGATTCCAGGCAATAACCCACCTTACAGCCACATTCGGACTTATACACTGAACCAACTGCAAAGAGAGATGAACCCCCACCCCTATATTTTCTTTTATTTTTATGAGAGTGGTAGTAGACAACGACGTTTTTTTTGTTTTGTTTTTTTAGTATATTATTTTAGTAAAGATACTCCAATTTAAAAAATATAGATATTTACTGAAATAGGATTGGATTTCTGTAGACACAAGTTTTGTATACCATGATATATGGTAAATACTTACTAACAGCCATACATCTACGTAATTGTAATACCGGAATACGTAAGAAGATATTTACTAAGATTGGCACGGGGAATTGTAAGAAGATTTCTTTATGACAGTCTTTTAAATAGGAAAGCCATGCCTAGCGATAGGATCAATATTTGAACTCCTGGGTTTTACAAACTGTGTTGGTAAAAACGAAACTATTTCCGATACGAACTGTTCTATTTAATTCATTGCAAATACGTTTTTATAATAAAGTGTTTTAAAATCGTATGTGCTAAAAAATAAGCTGAAAACATGTAGATGATATGTCTATAATGTAATATACGTTGACATTTCTAGCAATCAAAAAGTAGGGACATCTTGGTGTTAAAAACTAATATGATCGTATGTGGGCAGAAGCAGAGCCGATTGATTGATCCGTTTTCTACGGCTTATCAACCCTTTTCAGGTTATTTAAAGCGAGTAAATATTTTTAGATTTTAAGAATTTCTTTGAGATGATAATGATTTAGTGATACAATTCTAACTAATTAACCCATAGCTGGGACGGAGAGAAAAGGTGGTTTCATATCATTTCCAAGGATATTGGCGTGTAAGTGAACACAACTGGAATTGGAACACGGCTCTCCGATTAACAATCCTGAGCCGTTTTCCATTACACCATCCACACATCCAAACTTACAACACCCGATATTTCCAAGCGGTCATCAATGTGTGTAGTGACCATTTTTATATTGTTTAACTTCGGTAATCGTATGAGAACTGGTGCTTCAACGTGATATGACCGTAAACCGGAATTCTTTTGGGAATTCCTTGGTTCAACACAATCTGTTTCCTACAATATGGTAATGGTAATGATGCGATTAATTGTTTCCTTATAAGGAAACATTTAGTATTTATTGATCGAAAAGTTAGCTTTACTATCGATTGTAATTTATAAAATCTTTCTCTTAAAATAGTTTTTCAGGAAAATGGGTTTCCCAAGTCTTGTTATCAATATTTCTAGTATTGATGAGGTTTTCCTTCCTAATCCTTTGTTTGTGGGGAAGGTCGAACTCTTGTTTCATATTCCCTTCGAATTATAGTTATGTTCCGGGTGTAGTTTAGATGTGGCACATGGCCGAAAGTATGTGGCACCCAGTGAGGATCGAACTCACTACTAAGTCGTAATTGTTCTAGCGAGACAAGCTTGCTAACCATTACACCACATCGAGGAGATCCCTTATTCCCTTCGAATTATGTGCTATCCTTTTTAGTTGCTGCTGCTGCTGCTGTTGTTGGAAGCCTTCAAGCGACGAGATTCTTGTTATTTGATGATCTTCTTTGTGATATTGTATCGCCAGTCTATAAAGTTTGTCTTCTTTAAGACCTTCTTCTTATTCTTTTCCTTCTTTTTCTTCTTCTTTCTTCTTCTTCTTCTTCTTCTTCTTCTTCTTCTTCTTCTTCTTCTTCTTCTTCTTCTTCTTCTTCTTTCTTGTTGTTGTTGTTGTTGTTGTTGTTGTTGTTGTTGTTCTACTTCTTCTTCTTCTTCTTCTTCTTCTTCTTCTTCTTCTATGTGCTGCGTCTCTTCAGGACATAAGCAATCATAGCAAGGGTTAGGGTTAGGTTAGCAGTTTATCTCTCCTTTTTAAGGTCCCTGTTTTGCCATCCATTGACAGAGGCTCGTTTGTCTTCTTTAAGACCTTCTTCTTCTTTTCCTTCTTTTTCTTTTCTTCTTCTTCTTCTTCTTCTTCTTCTTCTTCTTCTTCGTTATGTGCCAAGGAATTTCAGGTATCTTTTCCTGATTTTGAATATATGTTCTTTCTGCTTTTCACATTTCCGAATGAGTTAGACCACATACATGATATCCATATAAGATGACGTGTCTATTTAAGAACTTACCTCGAGATCTTAGGTTAATATTCAGCAATATATAATTTATAATTATATAATAATGGCATTCATAAAATATTAGAAATAATTTAATTAATAAGCACACTTATAAAGAAATTATTATAAGAATTGCCATAGGAAAGGGAACAGCCCAATATGCAAATTACAGAATAAAGATACCGAAATCAAACAGGTGCGATAATTTAAATATGTATGAAGCATATTAACAGTGCAACACGGAAATCTGAGCGCGCACTAGGATAGCGAAAGATGCCTTCCAAAACCTGAGCAAGGTATTAAGTAACAGAAAGATATCGTCAGAAACAAAGAAGAGTACTGTGATGTAGTATCAATACTCCTATATAGCAGTGAATGCTGGACAACTTCCTCACAGATGAGGAAGAGGCTTCAAGCAACAGAAGTGTGTTTCTACAGTAGGCTGCTCTGCAGAGAATACGAAGGGCCGAACATGTGAGCGACGATGAAGTTATAGAGACAATGCCAACAAAAAAAGCACACTTAAACGTAACATCAGGAAGAGACAGTTGAATTTCCTAGAGCACATAATGAGGATTGAGGGTTTGGAAAATTTAATATTCAGAAGACAGATTGAAGGTAAGAGGGGCAGGGAAAGCAACTTAGCTTGAGCAAAAAGATGGCGAAACAATGTTTGAGAGAGATTGCAAAAAGAGAAACATTATTAAGAGCTACAAAGGAAAAGGAATTGTGGAGAGCCATGATCATCAATGTCTTGAAGGGACACGGCACATGAAAGAAGAATTTGTCTTTCGTTTATTCATGGCAACACACTTTATATGATTACGCGTTTCCTTAACCTGCCATTTTTTGTTGCTCTTTCTTGTTAACAAGTTAGACTTCTTTCTTTCTTTCTTTCTTTCTTTCTTTCTTTCTTTCTTTTCATCCATTTTTTTCTTGTTAACAAGTTAGACTTTTACTTTCTTTCTTTCTTTCTTTCTTTTTCATTTTACCTCCGTTTTTTCTTGTTAACAACTTAGACTTTTCCTTTCTTTCTTTCTTTCTTTCTTTCTTTCTTTACGTTCGTTTTTTTCAAAGTGAACTATTTTTTATTTCTTTTTATCCGCGAGTATCTGATAAGTAATAATAATAATACCAAGCTAGTCTACACGAGGAAGATTGTCTATTCAGTATGCAGCGCCACGCACACACACACACACACACACACATACACACACATTAGCACATTAACACATACACACATTAACACAAGCAGATTAGCACACAAACACATTAACACATACATTAACACAGACACATTCACAAATTAACAAACCCACATCAACACTCACACATCACACACACATTACCCCCAGAAGACACAGATTAGCACACACACATTAACCCCTTCACACACGTTAACACATCCACATTAACGCACACACATTAACACACACACACATCATCCCACACACATTAATCCCCTCACACATTTACAAACACTTACACACATTAACGCACACACACATTAACCCACGCACACAGAGTAACAGACACACATTACCCCCACATACATTAGCATGCGCACACATTAAACCCATCACACACATTAACACACCCACAATTCCATACACACACACATTAACCCAACCAGACGCATTAACGTACACGCAGGCAAACACACATACACACACAGACACACACACACATACACACATATATACACACACACACACACACACACACATATATATATATACATACATATATATACATACATATATATATATATATATATATATATATATATATATATATGATGAAAGAGCGTAACTAGTGAACATCATATCTTTTTCGTTCTTGTAGACGTGTGGCATTGATTCAAAATGACAGCATTGCGAAGAATGCCTTTTGTTAGAGGTTACGAAGCCACCAAGTAATGAATTCGAAGGGAAAGATGGTGATATTCGACATGAAACTCAGAGAGCAGAGGAAATGCAATTATGGTGCTAGTGATATTGCTGCTGCTGCTGCTGCTGTTGATGAAATCAAAGAAGCCGAGAGGAAAGCGAAAAAGGAGTAGCTGAAAACAAAGGAAAAGGTCAAAGCTGATTAAGAGGGGAGGTAAAGAGGAAGCTGCGAGAAAGAAAATCGGAAAGAGTTGACACGAAAGGAAGAGAAGCAGGTTTACTTAGAAACGGATAATTTGGTGGTTAGAATCTGAAGACACGGTAAAGTGTGTAACGATTATCTATCTATCTATCTATCTATCTATCTATCTATCTATCTATCTATCTATCTATCTATCTATCTATCTATCGCAGACTGTTCAATATCTATCTCTTACTCTTCATTATCTATCTATTTATCTATCTCATTCTTATTTATCTAGCTAGCTAGCTAGCTATCTCAGCCTGTTCAATATCTATCTCAGCCTGTTCAATATCTATCTATCTATCTATCTATCTATCTATCTATCTATCTATCTATCTATCTATCTATCTATCTATCTCATACTCTTCAGTATCTATCTATATATCAATCTATCTTTAAAAAATATCTTCGCTGTTGACATTCAGTTGATCAGACAATAGACATTCGTCGATTTGTTTCAGTTTTAAGCGCATTCTAAATGGAATTCAACTTGTCAATATTTATCTTCTGTCCATCTTGTTGTAAACTTCATGGCAAAACATTAATCCCGAGAAAATAATCGAATTACAAGAGTAACCATTCACCGACTCTGTTTACCAACAGGAACAACGAGAATATTTACTATATTTCCTTCATTATTGTTACCATTATTGTGATGTTTGTCAGAAAGAAGAACAGGCCAAGATGCGAACTACGAACTGGAGATGCTAAAATCAAGCATATACGAACTTTAAAATGTATAGGATCAATTTTGAGAGGGAAGAGTAGAGATGGATTCATACAGTATTTTCCAGAGGCCTGTGTGCAGAAGCGAACGCAACGGAATGGTCCGGAATTTGAACACAAATCTCTGATTTTAATTACCCCACCGATAACAATTACACTAGCTAAACATCCTGCAATTATAATGGCTGATTCATTTGACTTTGTTTCTTTTCAAACTAGCATTTTATCATAATCCTGATTCTTTAACATTTCTATACATGTGACGAAATCTTTTTACAAAATCAGATTCAGCCCGGAATCATTAGAATTTGGTCGAAGAGAGAGACTTAGCAAAAGGAGAAAATTGTTAAGGGGCACTAGGGATAGGAAGTTGTGGAGAGCCATGATTGCCTCTGTCATGGGACACGGCACATAGAAGAAGATAGACTTTTCGAGAAATTAAGAATCAACAAGGCACTTTGTTTTAATGGATCTGCGAATGGAGAAACATTAATTTAATTTCTAATTTAAATTTAATGGTCCCATATGACTGATCATTACAAATCCTGAAACAAAAATAAATGATCAAAACTGACTCTCCTTTCAGAGACTGTCTCAGTTAAGTGTCATACGTGATACACACTTGGGCGATCATGTCTCTCTTGATTCATGACTGAATAGCAGGACTATAGCCTTGGTTGGCAACCAGTCTACCGCGGAAAGAAACGGCAACCTCCTGAAACTCTCATCCGTTTCTTTCTGATATTTTAAACTCTCTGAAAGGGGAGTCAATTTTGATAATGTTTTCTTGTTTTAGGATTTGTAATGATTAACAATATGTGACCATTAAATTTACCGTGTGTCTTCAGACGTACATCTTTCATGACAGATATCAGACAATGCATCGTAAACAATGTGACTAAAATATGCTGGAGCCCCATGATGGTTGAACCACATGTATCTTCGTATTAGCAGGGGTACATTCTCTAGTAGGTCTGGAAGTGTGTTCGAAATAAAGTCTCTGTAGACAGCTCCTGTAAGGGGAATCAAGAAATTTTCATGCACGAGGTTGCCGTTTCTTTCTGTGGTAGACTGGTTGCCAATCAAAGCTATAGTACTGCTATCCAACCCATAGCTGGCGAGAATAGACAGATTCATACCTTTGCCAGTGGTATTTATGCATAAGTGAATATAACGAAAGCAACCGGAATTCGAACTCATATCCATTTCACCACAACGAGAATGTCTACTAATTCCATTTATTTAACAATATATATGAGATAAACACAAGCTTTTTTATTCAGATATATCAGTCATAAAAATGAAATCTGTCTATGCTGTGGAATGTTAAGTAGAATTGTTCATACTAGGTCTTTGATATTATATAGCAATTTCTACTTTCACTATCTAGATTTAGTTTCAGTTTCCGTCAGTTGGTTCATTTGCTATATCACCATTTGTATCTTACAAATGTTAGGTCAAATTTAAATGTTTCACAAGGGAAGTTACTCTTCTCCTATCAACTTGTAATCTATTTGCTTGTACAGCACAAGCGAGCAAGGCCTTCTCGATGCAGTTTTTGTTCAGGATTCAGAATTCTTGCTCAATATTACTTGAAAACCCATACAAAACGACTGCTGCTTATAATACTATTATTTATTCCAATGCACCGGCAATTGTGTGTTCATGTGATTTTTATTATTTTGTTTACATAGTTATCCATATTTTAACGTAATAATCATCTTAAGACATACAGGCGGCTCTACTTGTGTTATTAAACACACTTTTATTTTTACATACTTATATCTACTTTATTATACTTTTCTATATTCTTAGTAATTCTCTTGACCCTGTCTTACTCTCTTGCTCTTTCTTTAGTATAAGTCTCTCTTTTTTATACGTAGGTTTTATTTGATGTATACTTGCAAAGGTCTCTACAAAGGGAAGAAAAAGATACTTGTAAACTTCCATATACATACAAGCATATACATACATACATACACACACAAACGCATACACATACACACATACATACACACACACATATATATGTTCATCACCATAATTTCTAAATATAGCATCATAGCTAAAAATTATATTTCATCATATCTATCTCTCTCTCTCTCTCTCTCTCTCTCTCTCTCTCTATATATATATATATATATATATATATATATATATATATATATATATATCAAGAACTATATTAGGAGAATTGACAAAGTGGAAAATGTTTACTTTTGACGTTTCGTCTTCAGGATTAAATTGCTGGTGATTTTCGAATTTTTAAAAAATATTTAATAAAAGTGATGGAAAGAGAAAGCAAAAATACACTAAATGAATTCTAAAAATAAATTCTAAAATCCCCAGCACGTCTCATTCGTGTGCAGTGTAGTCGTACCAACATAACAAATTTAACCTGATGAAGTCCTGAAAAACGAAACATCACAAATAAACTTTTCCACTTTGTCATATATATATATATATATATATATATATATATATATATATATATATATATATATATATATATATATATATATATATATATATATATAGTTGGATTAGTGTGAGTTTGTGACCCTGGGTTTCACGCTGGGTTTCACGCTGGGTTTCACGCTATTTGCGATCGTCAGACAAACTCTGACGATAGCAAATAGCGTGAAACCTAGAGTCACAAACTAAAATAGTCCAACGAAATATGTTAGGTCTATCACTGATATTGGGCGCTTTCCAATAAGTACCGCTCATATATAAAATATGTAAAAAAAAGCATATATATATATATATATATATATATATATATATATATATATAGTGATAGAGAGACCCAGAGAGAGAGAGCGAGAGAGTGAGGGAGGAAAAAGGAGTTACGAATGCAATTGTAGTCATTAAGAATAATTTATTTAGAGTAATTTTACCGGTTTCACAGTTATATGATTTTCAAAAGTCAAATTGAGATGGAGAGACGTGTTGCTATGATAAACTGGCATTTTGCATCGTATATATATATATATATATATATATATATATATATATATATATATATATATATATATATATGCATATATATATATATATATACACATGCATATATATATATATATATATATATATATACACATGCATATATATATATATATATATATATATATACATGCATATATATATATATATATATATATATAATATATATATATATATATATATATATATATATATATATGATAAAATATAGTTTTAAGGTATGATTCTATATTTATAGATTATGATAATGAATAACAGGGATAGATCGTATGTAAACGACGCTATAAAATAGCTACAAAACTGCATTCGGATACACAGTTATTTCTACTCAGAAGCCATTAGAATAATCTGAAGCATAATCGTTACTGACTAACCTATAACCCTTAGAATAATATAATAGACATATCCATAATGCACCATTGACCAGCATATATAAATAGTGGAGCCAAAACACAACGCACATGGCCTGAAGATTGCGTGTAAGCGTAAAACAGAAAGTAGCCGCTTGATGTTGACCCAAGTGTCCACTTTATATATAAAGTCGGTTCACTGTATCGGGCGAGACAATTTTACTCTTCAGAATCTATCTTACATATCTATAATCTACCATTCGTCCATGCTTAAAATGTTTCTGCTACATCTGGTCCGGTGTCCGTGCTATTTACGTTGAGCTCCTTGATAAGAAGAATCAGCAATATTATTTGTCCTGATCTGGCGGCTCAGCTTCAGTCTCTTTCCTACCGCTGGAAGGTTGTCTCTGTATGTCTATACTATAAATATTTTCAAAGCAACTGTTCGGATGAGCTATTTGATATGATACCTAGACTTCATGAATTTAAGCGCAGTACTAGACTGGCGTCGAGGTCTCATTAATTTACAGTTGAGCTGGCTAGATATAGCCGTAAATTCTATGCTAACTGTTTCTTCTATAACACTTCTCGCTTATAGAACTCCCTTCCGGCTCCATGCATTCGAGCTAACTTTAATCTGAAAAAATTTAAATGCAATGTCAATCGCTATCCCACAGTCCACCTGATTACGCTCTTGATTGCTTCTCGTCGTTATTGTTTCTGTTGCTAATTCTTCCACACCTTGTAACCCCTTGTGTTTTAGGGGTATTACTGCCTTGCATGGGATGATACGATTAAAAAATTATATATATATATATATATATATATATATATATATATATATATATATATATATATATATGCCGGGTGTAAAAGTAAAATTGTTCAGATCGTGTTACAACATATTTATCTATTTCACAAAATGTTTAATATCTAAAAAAAACACTAGCTAATTGAGTTTGTTCTAGGTTTTCAGATAAGACTTTTAACCATCTTGACACCATTTGTCGGAAGAATCACTGGAAAACAATTTGAATTATTCAGCTAGAAATAGAACAGTTTAAAATCGTTTCGTGTCAGCCCCACTGTCTTCTCAACTGAGCAATGGTGAGAGGAAAAACATCATTCAAGCCTTCAGTAATGGTACCAACATTCATATCTGGTTTCCACCTTCAAGGGTACATTCAAGAATCATGAAGAGAACGATGAATAAGTTTAAAAAAGGGGGAACAGTAGGGTGGAAAATTGGATAAGGAGGTCACAACAAGAAGAGGGAGAATTATTTCAACTTAGGGTTAAAGAGATCAAATAGAAAAGATACAGCTCAATCCATCAGACGTTTGGCATGTGAGAGAGGCGTTTCAGCTATGAATGTCGAAAGAGAAGTGAAAGTGAAATCGTATGTGAAACTTGTGAGGCAACTTTTGCTCCAGGACAAAAAGTAAGAAGGTTAGAGAGGACGAAGATCATCTTGAGTAAGTTGGAAATTGATCCTGGAATATATATATATATATATATATATATATATATATATATATATATATATATATATATCTTTTGAACTTCATTTCAATCTTTCATGATTTTCCGATCCTTAGTCATGATTAATTAATGATCAACATGTAATTTTTATTTATGATCGATTTCATCACGATTCTTCTGTTAATCTTCGTGATTAATTATACATTTTTATTGCTCAAAGTAGAGTCCAACAGTGCTATAAAAACCTCGGAGAATTCCAGTAAGATGTATTTAATCATTTCTAAGATACAGCGGTTCACATCTTAATCTAACAATTGAAAATTTTATTCTGTTACACGATTTGGACAATTTTGCTGTTACATCCGGTATATATATATATATATATATATATATATATATATATATATATATATATATATATATGTGTGTGTGTGTGTGTGTGTGTGTGTGTGTGTGTGTGTGTGTGTGCCTGTGTGTATATGTGTGTGTGTATAATGCCATCGCGAATAAATTAGGGAAGTATCCTACATTTGTTATAGGACCTTCAATGTACAACAGGTCTGACGCTGGACACTACCCGTCAATTTTCAGAGCTTTCTCTTCTTCCAACGGCTACAGGCAAAGGTCTGGCAAGGAAGTGGCGTTTCTACGGCGCAGCCTCTTCACTTTTGATCTTGCTCAGCGGTTTGCGTAAAATATAACTGTCTCCGTTAGGCTGTTTTTTTTTCTTCTTGTATATTCCAGATTGTATATATATAAGCAAGACAGTTACAGTTCCACGACATCGCTTCTGCTCTTCTGTCCTTGCTCTCCAGCTTACTTGAAAAAAACCCAAACAAACTCTGTGTCCAGACTGTATAGGCCGCCGCCCAAACCTGAATCCGAAATTTGGCACGCACATTCTTTATTATAGCAGCAGAGATACAGACTAGGATTTCGCGAAATTATTACAAAGAAAAACATTACTTCATTATCTATCAGATAAAAAATCAACTATCACCAGTTATAAATATACGAGTTTATTGGTAGAGGTAAGTTAATGCTTACCGTTAATATTGTTTTAACCCTTTTTTTCATGTTGTCTATGATTTCTTATATGAATGTATTCCTAGAGCTGTGTTTATATTTTCTCATATATATATAAATGTTCTCCTACAGGCTGATTTCGTGAGTATCCGTAGATTTTTGATAAAGTCTTACATGTATTTAAAGCCTAATAAATACTAGCAATTTTTAATTATACGGTTTTCCGATTTTAATTTTCTAATAGGTCATACTTCTTAATTTATGGACCGAATAAACTTCTTCAGATTTCCATGCTATAAAATACCCATGGAAATTCCGCTATTGTTAAATATTTTAACTTTACAACTTTAGCCAGATATTGCAATAAAATGTATAAATGCAGGTCATTATTTAAAAAAAAATATTAAAACGGTACAAATGAAAAGATTAAAAATTGACAAGGTTTTCCATTTCGCGCTAACAGACGTTAAACACATGAGAGCATTATCGCTTCCTCTATTTTTCCTTTCTTTCTTATTATGGTGATTTTCTAAGTGTAGCTTAGATGTGGCACAAGGCCGAAAGTGTGGAGCACCCAGTGACGATCAAACTTACTACTCAGTCGTAACTGATCTAGCCGGACAAGATTGCTAACCATTACACTTCGTCGAATTGACCAAAATGAGTTTCTAAGCGTAACATAGATGTGGCACAAGAACGAAAGTGTGGAGCACGAAGTGAGGATCGAACTCACTATTCAGTCGAAACAAATCTAGCAAGACAACCATTGTCGAAGTACCTCTTTGTTTCTTATGTATGCCTTCTTTCTCTCAGTAAAACCAAACAGCGTCTCTGACAAGCATTTTCCCCGTCTTTCCGCGTAACCAACATGGAATAGCCCATTGGTTATTTGAGGGAATAGCGAGGCATAACGTACGTACTAACTAATGGAGAAACAAGCAGAGACAGAATATGATAAGACCCTTGTAAATACTAATTTGCTTTGCCTTAAAAGTTGATTTTCTAAGCACAGCTTAGATGTGGTATAAGGCCGAAAGTATAGGGCACCCAATGAGGATCGGACTCACTTTTCAGTTGTAATAACGTGATTAGCGAGTACCAAAGGATATAATACGTTCAAGGCTGAAGTAATTTTTTTCGAAATCGTAAACTTACAGAAACTATAAATACCGTATTTTTCAGCGTATAAGGCGACATTTAGTTAAGACGAGATTAATACATATAGAAAATGTTCATGAATTTATCCTATACCTGCAGTATAAGACGACTGCTTATTGATTATAGAAAGATGATGTTATTAGGACTGTTGTTACTGTATACTTAGAAATTCAAAATAAACGAAATAACAAAACTGATTCTATATAATGTTTTCTTAAACACATCCCCTAAAATGGAATCCATTGTTTTGTTTATATTTCATTACGTGATCTCTGGCGAATACTGATTCTTCTTCTTCATCTTCTTTTCCCATATCTAAACAGTTACAAACAGCCTGGTGTACTAATGGCCATTTACTTATATTTCATCGACAATGACAAAATACCGTCATAACAGCACGATAATGATGGGTCTTAGATATACATGTAGCAGGGTTGTTTATTAATATTGATAACTTGATGAGAAATTAATAGTTATATAATATCCTAGAAGTTTTAAATGCAATGACCGCAAAAGGAATTTTATTTGAAAAATAAAGGTTGTATGTAATCCTAAATTGTGTTATTATTTAACACCAAAATGATAATGAATTTTTAATGAGAAATGAATATTATGTTATCCTGTGAGAATCTTTTCATGTACGTTATTGGTTAGCGCACCGAGGCCGAGGTTAGCTTACTGACAAACATCACTCAGAGTTTAAGGATTCATTTTTTAGAGTTGTAGTATAAGATGACCCCAATTTTTAAGGGTAATTTTTGGTATTTAAAGGTCATCTTATACGTTAAATGTTTTTCGTCATTTCTACCATATTGTCAAGTCGTTTCAAAAATACATTTGTCATTTTGTCTATCTTTCTCTATTAATTAAACCCGAGTATATATAAAAATAAGTAATAGATAATAATACGTCGTGTATATATAAAAACAAGAAAAATTATGCACACTTTGTTAAAAATTTAATTATCACAAAATAATTGTTGAGTTCTTTGAAAGATGTAACAGAAGTAAACCGAAAAATTAGGTTTGAGATGGCCGTTAGCAAGAGGGGTAACCCAAAATGCGATTTACGTATTGGAGACATTAAAATAAAGCGAGTAGAGAAACTATCAGGTAAGTATTTTAATATACGATAGAAAATATTATAGAGAAACCCGAAGGGACTTTTGAATAGTGAAAGACGTCTCCAAGAAGCTAAACAAAGTATTAAGAAACAGAAAAAAATCATTAGAAACAAAGAAAAGAATACTGACATTCTAGAAAATGTCAATCCAGCTATATGGCTGTGAATGCTAAACCGTTTTCTCGCAGAAGAGGAGACATAAAGTAACAGAGGTGTGGTACTACAGTGGAATCCTGAGAATACCACGGACAGAGCATGTGAGTGAAGAGGAAGTTTTAAAATAACTGGAAAAACAAAAAGGATATTTATCATTAACATCAGAAAGAGACCGATGGAATTTCTGATAAACATAATGTGGAAAGCGAGCTCGGAGAATTCGACACTCACAGGGCATATTAAAGGCAGAGACAACCATCGAATTTGTTATCTGTATATATATATATATATATATATATATATATATATATATATATATATATATATAAGTGTCACTCATACATAGAATCAAAAAGAGAGCTTTGAAACTTCTGGGGTATATACTGAGGAAAAGGGGCTTGGAGAATTCGACACTCACAGGGCATATTAAAGGCAGAGACAACCATCGAATTTGTCATCTCTCTCTCTCTCTCTCTCTCTCTCTCTATATATATATATATATATATATATATATATATATATATATATATATATATTTATTTTAAGTGTCACTCATACATAGAATCAAAAAGAGAGCTTTGAAACTTCTGGGGTATATACTGAGGAAAAGGGGCTTTGAGAATTCGACACTCATAGGATACGTTGAAGGGAAACAGCGATTAACCTACCTAATGAGCTTGTGAAAATGGATGGCAGAACAGGGAGTGAGAATGATAATAAAGAGATACACAGTGTTATGAGTTAGAAAGGATAGGAAGTTGTGGAGATACATGATCGTCTGCTTCCTACTGGGACATGATACATAAAAGAAGAATATTCCAAGAAAGTAGGGCAGATTTACCTTGAAAGTTATTTTTCCAAAGTCGAAGCTTTTACCTGAAAAATACGCAGCTATTCATATTATATTTAAATATAAATTTTCCAATGTCAGTACTTTTGTCTATTATTAAAAAAATATATATTTACGCTGTCATTTTCATTATTTTCAAGTACAGCGTATATGCTTTTTCAAATTAAACTGGAATATGTATTGAAAACCCGTATAATGGTCCGATACATAAGAAAATCCTTAATTTTGTTAAATCTTCAAGACAGAACGTTCGATGGTGTTTAACTCAATTGTAGAAATATATATTTTCCCCAAATTTGAATGATTTAAATTGTATGGTTGTAATGCAGTTATAGATATAAAATATTTTTACGTATTTTTTTTTCTCATAAGGCTTGGCTATAACATATTTTCGCATACATTTGTATGATATCACTTTTTGTCATCATGCACAGTGCGCTTGTGAATCTGAATATGAGGATCTCGCTGACGAGGTTTAGGCTTTCGTTGACCGGTAATAAATACATTAGTCATCAGGGTACTCTGTCGATTGCCTGAAGATTGCACGTTTTGCCTGTATGGAACTTACTGTCATGAATAGACGCCCAACACCACTTTATTTTAGTTAGATAATACATACATACACACACACACACACACACACACACACACATATATATATATATATATATATATATATATATATATATATATATATATATATACATATATATATATAATTATTTATTTGAATATTACAACATAAATATGTTATAAAATCACGACAAAAATAGCCATTTTGTTTCAACACTTCTGGTGTCTTATCAAGTGAAGATGTAGAATATAGAATAAATGGTTTTAAAAGTTTCAAATTTGAAACTTTTAAAACCATTTTTATAACATATTTATGTTGTAATATTCAAATAAATAATTATATCTGCTCTACTCTGTATTGAGCACTCTTTAAAGAATAGTAATTGTTGGTTATTGGAATTCACTCCGTATATACCAATCCTAAACTTGGGTGTATATATATATATATATATATATATATATATATATATATATATATATATATATATATATATATATATATATATATATATATATATGTAGGGAAATTGTATTACAAAAGTGAAAAAGTTTACTTGTGAAGCGTTTCACCTTTCAGGACTTCATCGGACTAAATTTGTTATGTTGGTAGGACTACAAATGCAGCGGGGTGCTTGGGATTTTATAATATTTTTTTTAACAGCCGAATTCATTCAGGCATTTTTCTTTTTCTTTCCACCACTTAAGTAGGTATTCCACACTATATTAATGTATTCTTGTGTAAATTGTATAACATTTTTATCAGCAGAATTCATTTAGAAGCGTTTTCTTTTAATTTCCATCATTTAAATATGTATTCTACAGTGATATTTAAAAAATTCTAAAATTCCCAGCATCCCTCTGTCGCGCGCATGCGTCCTCTTACCAACATAAAACATTGAGTCCGATGAATTCCTGAAAGGCGAAATGTATCACAAGTCAACTTTTTTACATTGTCATACAATTTCCCCAATACTGTTCTTGATATATAAAAAATACATCTCGAGGCGGTGTAATGCTTAACAAGCTTGTCGCATTAGAATAATTACGATGGACTAGTGTGTTCGATCCACACTGGGTGTCCCCTACTTTCGGACTAGTCTTACACTTAAATCGCTATAAAATATATATCGTTATCTAAATTTTTATGAGTTGCTGCGTTGGAGTATAACGATGGCCTTTTGGAAATATGTTTATATGGACTTTTGTCCTTGTTTTGGTGTGAAGAACCCAATTCCGAAGTATGTTTGATACACCATATATATATATATATATATATATATATATATATATATATATATATATATATATATATAGATATAGATATATATACGAATGCTTAAGGTACTGCCCTTGTATTTTCTTACAGCCCTTTAGAGAAAAGGAGCGTTTTCTTGAAAGTACTCTCAACACATTCATGTAAACAATGAGCAAGTGAGACGGTTGTCAATCAATAGTTTCACCGGCGAAGTGCTGCATGACTCGATGCCAGAAATTACAAAGAGACACTGCCAAAATAGTGATATTTTTAGAGGTCCTCCCAAACCAATACGCTTAAATAAATAAAGATGTTTCTCTCAAGTTGTATCGAACGCTCGGCCGGCAGATGCCCGCTACCAATTGGTCTCTGTTCTGTAGCATTAACACTAATGCATATTGGTGTCTGTTGTGACCAAGTAGCAAATAGCAGTAATAACAGTCATTGTTAAAGCCGTTTATTGCCACTGCAGAATAGGTAGCAGTGTTACTACTAGTTAAACCGAACATGTTGAGTAGTTACCCAGAGTAGTACTTGCTTGATAATTGCTATCTTAGTTGCCGCAGTAGAAGTAATAGTTGTCATAATGACAAAGTTACTAACCGGCATCTTTATAGTGTGTTATTTTAGAATTCTGCTGTTCATCTAAGACGACTCGCTGTTTAACTCGAGACGCACAATGCAAAATGATTGCTTTTAAGCAACCTCGTTTTGAAAAGAAACAAAAACGCTTTTGATTTTAATGTCAGCATATAAATATCTTAGATCAGTGAATTGATTAGCAAGCTCATCTTGCAGATTTTTCGTTAGAGTAGTGAACTCGATCGTCACTAGGCGCCATAATTATAACAAATGTGTAGTCTTTTGTTCATAGCATTTCTTTAGTGAGTATCAGAGACAATATTTAGATATTTGTACATGGATTTATTTATTTAATTGCATATGTGAGATTTTGCTCCACTGGCGCCATCTTTGAGGCAGCTTCATGATTCCATTCTCCAAGAATTTGGCATCATTCCGGTTGATGAACTGGATCAAATTATTTTTACAGGGTTCCAGAAAATTGATGTTTATATTAAAATAGTTTTTAGACGTCGAAATAATTAGTAAACTGAAGATCAAAGGGCAGATGAATACGGTGAGCCAAACTGTACCAATTTCTGCCGGGGCAGCAAAGGGACGTGAGAAAGGCGATTGCTGCCTTTAATTGATTTCATTTTTGCGATTGGCGCCAACGGTCAGAGTGAAAGCCTAGATTTCGAATGATGATCTTGAAGGCATTAAACCTCCCCTAATCATAAATTTTGCGGAACATAAGATTACTTCATTCCATATATCATCATACCCAACGTAGCTAAGCTTAATATATATATATATATATATATATAAAAGTGAACATAGAAGTCAACACTTAGAGGCGACAGTTTGTTTCATGCTAGATGCAATCGTCAGTTGCCTGACGATTGCATCTAGCATGAAACAGACTGTCGCACACTTTAAGACTATATTTCTATCTATCTATCTATCTATCTCTCTCTCTCTCTCTCTCTCTATATATATATATATATATATATATATATATATATATATATATATATATATATATATATATATCGAAATAATGCATTTTTTATTTGTTATTCCGATAGATTTTTATCCCTTTAACATTTATTTTTAGTGAACACTCATATTTGAGTAGGCACTCCGTTTATTTATTAAACAGTATATTCGTTATTTTCATCTACTGTCCTGAACATTCGAGAAATATTATTAAAGAAAAAGGTAATCCGTATGGGTAGACCCAAGGAGGATAAAATCCAGAGAGCTCAATGTAAATCAGAGCTAATAATTTAAATAAAAGCAGACCACTTTAAGGTTCCATGTAATAAATTATTTCACCACAGCCCTTTTAAAGGACCGCAGATCATCAGACTTTACTTCCAATTCATTCAAAAAATAAACCAATAAAGTTAATGCAATTAATGGCGAACTGACTTCGCTAACAGATTAAGAAGGCATTAACTTACTGACCACTCACTGAACGACACGATCCTTGTTTTTATTAATTGTACAATGGATCAGATGTTCGGTCCATATAGTTGGCAAGTACTTTCGGTAAAAACATTTACCATCCTCAAGCATAGATGTTATTTTTTTCTCAATTTCAGGTAATTTCGGGTAAAATTCCAAGACGAAAGTGATACTTGTCAAAAGATGTTTTATTAAAACATGTGTGCTATTATTAACAGTTAAAATTTTTTTTGAGTGAGTGGTCAGTGAGCTAATGCCTTCTTAATCTGTTAGTGAACTGAGTCCGCCATTAATTAAATGAACTTTATTGATTTATTCTTTGAATGACTATTTTGCAATATTAATTAAGCCGCATTATTTAATATATATATATATATATATATATATATATATATATATATATATATATATATATATATATATATATATATATATTCAAGCAGGTTTTGTTAAATAATTTAGACACATCATGTGGATTAGTTTTCGTTGTGATCCTTTCAAGTTCGCGGATTAATTTTTTGATAGATTTAGAAAATAGTTCCAGATATTTGAACTTCCGCATCTGCTATCATTTCATTGCGTTTTAAGAACTGTAGAAGAATAATTCCCCGCCGCTTCCACCACACGTACAATAATTAACTTTCTTCTATGGGGCTCAGCTTTTAGGGTCGCTTGTGGAAATTTATCATTGTCAATCAACAGTCTTTAGCGTTGAATGTTTTTAATACGCAACACATTTTTCACCGCCTGGTAGAATATATTTAAGGACCGGTTAATTAGAATCATACATTCGTCATTACAGCTGGTTCTCTAGGGTGGAAAATTACTTTCCACTCGTGCGCAGTCGATTACAGGAAGTGAAAGTGAAAGAGAAGACAGTGAATAGGGACGATTGAGGAAAAGACAAAAGATTAACGGGATACAAGAAGACAGAAAATGGCGATTGATGTTGCACTTAAATTTTTGAAGATTGTACTTATCAGGGAAGCAAGTAAACGGAAATGAGTTCACAGGTGGGAAGTGCGAGAATAAAACTGTTGGAGTCGAAGTAGCGGTTGCATTTAGCTATTTCAACACTAAAATGCCAATCTAGTTGCACGCCTAAATTCATGTATTTGGGGCACTCGGTGAAAAAAAAAAGCTCTTCAGAACAGTTGCCATGAAAATATTTGTAGAAAAAAGGGAGACAACATGTTTTCATTAACATTCTTGCGTTTCAAATATTCCATGAACGGAGTGGGCGAGCAAAAATTAAATCTCGAGGAAAATGGAAAGAAAAAAAGAATACTTATATATATTTATATACTTATAAAAAAAGAATGAGACAAAGACAAGTAACATTTCTTGAGTACATGACGAGGAAAGAGGGCTTTGAAAATTTGACGCTCACAAGACATAACGAATGCAAAAGGGACAGGAAAAAGAGAAAGACCTAACAATTTTTTTTCGAATGGATATTGGAACGGGGGTTGAGAAGAACGTTAAAAAGACAAATGTTACAAAGAGCTAAAAGTATAGGATGCTGTAGAGAGCCATGTTTAATTGTTTTGTTGAAGTTTCGATTTTTGTTGATGTATCGTTTGTAGCGAGAATATGTTTGTGCTTGAATGTTTGTATGTATTTTTCGTCATTATATTTATGCCATGACAATTTTTCGCATAAGCCAATCAATCTTCTATGAGACATGGTTCCCCACAACTTCCTAACCTTTTTCGCTTTTAACAATGTCTGTCTTTTGACTACTCCTCCCATTTCCTATTCTGCCATCAATTTACTCAAACTCGTTTGGTACGTTACTCACTTTTTTCCTCTGTTCCTCTTGCATGTGAGTGATACACTTTCCAAACCCACTTTCCTTAATATGTGTCCCAGAAATGTCAACTGTCTCTTTCCAGTTGTAAGTATAAATGTCCTTTTAGTTCTCATTTGCCTTAAAACTTCCTCGTTGCTAGTATGCCCCGCCCATGGTATTCTCATCATCCTTCTTTCGAATCACAACGATGGGGGAGATTGATATTACGTAGCAGTTCAGTATTCGTTTCTAACGTAATTTTCCTACTTTGTTTAGCTTCTAGATTGTATTTTTTCGCTATTCCAATGTACCTTCGGATTTTGGTGTCACATTTTCCGTTTTTTGTTAAAAATATTCCCCAGATCGTTAGATTCCTGTACTTGCTTGATCTTGAATCTGAATGAGTGTTCTTTTTATTCCAGTTTCCTTAAAACTTTCTGTTCCATGCTCAACATCCTTCTGTAGAACCATATCTCTTTTGGCTCGTCTCCTCTTTATCTGTGAGGAAATTGTCCGCCATTTACTGCTATACAGGAGGATTTACATTACATAACAGTTCAGCATAAGCCAATATATGTATTTAATAATAAATTCATATACACACGTAAACAATTATATACCGGAGTAATATAAGCAACTTATAACTATCATGATGATTTAAATCGGGGGAGATATAATAATTATAATAACGATAATACTTATCATCATAATTTGATATAAAAAAATGCTTTCCATTTTATTTATATGGTAGAAAAGAAGAGACATATTGTTCTTCTTAACAGGTCTACTTGACCTTCCTCAGACATAAGTGCAGGGAAACGTCTGCGCCCATTTAGATCTATTCCTACCTTTCATACTTAGAGAACGTTCGGTTGTAGCGTTAAAAGAAATCGATATATTAGAGTTAGCTTCAGTGTGACCAGATAATAAATAAAGAAGAAAGAAACAAATGAAAGAAAGAAATTTGCGGATAGTCTAAATAAGTTGTAGAGAGCCATGTTTGCCTATGTCCTGAAGAGACACATCTTTTAAAAGAAGAAAGAAGCAAACGCAGAAATAAACGTAACGCATGTACGGATAGCATAAAGAAAAAAGAAGCTGTGGAGAGTCATAATTGCCTATGTCCTGAAGAGATACGTTTTTTAAAACAAGAAGGAATTAAACACAGAAATAATCGTACCGGATGTGCGGATAGTGTAAGTAAAAACGAAGCTGTGGAGAGCCATGATTTCCTATGTCCTAAATAAACACAGATTAGTAGAAAGACGCAAACGCAGAAAGAAACCTACCGTTTGTATGGATAGTGCAAAGAAAAAGAAGTTGTGGAGAGCCATGATTATCCATGTCCTGCAGAGACACGACAATTAAAATAAGCAAGAAGCAAACGCAAAAGAAACGTACAGTAAGGTGGTTTTCTATGTGTAGCTTATGTGTGGCACAAGGCCGAATGTATGGAGCACTCTACTTACTATTCAGTCATAATTGATCTAGTGTGACACAATTGCTAACCATTTTAAAGTGCCAGTAAGTGTAACGTATGCGTGGATAATGTAAAGAAAAAGAAGCTATAGAGAGCTACGATAAACTATGTCCTAGAGAGACATGACATTTCAAAGAGGAAACGGTAGATGTGGCACCACCGATCAAAGATCAAATTGCAGCCGACGTGGTTCCGTTCACTAACTTTCGAATGCACCTGCAAAAATTACGAATTTCTCTCATCTTCCACCTGATTTGGGTTGCGTAGTCGTGCTGACTGCGCTCTTTTGCCTTGAGGAGAAGGAAAACTCTTAAATCATAATCAACCCGTAGGTCGAACCCGAAGGTGTATGGGCTTCGTTAGGCTATCTTGCCCTAGGTGTATCGCTACTGCTATGCTTGCATTACAAGTGGTGCTAACAACACAAGTGATTTACGGAACTCAAGTCTTGATATATTTGTCCAAAAATCTACGAGGATTAATTTATTTTCTTATTTTTTGAGAATTCTTCAAAAATATATGGATTATCTTATTCACCCTGTTCTTTATTTAAGCATTCTACAAAACTGAGTGGGAGATTTTTGTTTTTTTTAAATACACATGATTACAAATATGAATTTCTGATATTAAGAATAATAAAAAACAAAAATGAAAAATAATTATATATAAAAAGAAAACGCCCCCACCCCGGATATAAGAAATCAAGTAAAGAACAATATAGCGGGTCAAGAACATTTGCTATTTTGAATTCTTATTCTTTCTTTAGTGGTTTTGAAAGTAAGATCTCATTCTTTGCTCATTTATTTCTTAATTTCTTAATTAAAGTATTTTTTATTATGATTTAATGTTTTGCAATACTAAAAGCGAATATACATTTCAAGTTAACATTTATAACATTATACAAGTATATGGCCAAGCCGCGTCAATAAGTTACCCAGATAAATGTCTGAAAAGAAACTCTTATAACAGCCGGTTTCACAAACTAATCTGTTCGAGCATAATAATAGTAAGAAAGAAAAGCAAGTTACTATCAACTATGAGGAACATTCCCAACTTAAAAAAAAGTCTATACCAGCTGTATCACGATACATAGTTGAAGTGGAGTGTTATATATATATATATATATATATATATATATATATATATATATATATATGTGTGTGTGTGTGTGTGTGTGTGTGTGTGTGTGTGTGTGTGTGGATAAAATTTCAGATTAACTAAAATATATATCAAGAAAAGGATAATATTAACAAAGACAAAAGGGAAACTTATCCTAGCCGACTCTTATAAGGCGAAACACGTCAGCTAAAATAAATTTTCCTTTTGTCTTTATACACACGCACACTTACACAAACACACACACACACACACGCAAACACACACACACACACACACATATATATATATATATATATATATAGGAAAATCTATGACAAAATGGAAAAAGTTATCGTGTATCGCGTTTCATCCTATTCCATATCATCGGACTAAAGTGTTGTTTACGTTTATGTGATTACACGGTCGCATGAAGGTGAGAGGGAAAAATTTTACATTTCAATTAAAAAAAAAATTTGTTTTTTTCATTTTTTAAATATGTGTTTGTATATATAATATAACCGATTTCATTCAGTTTCTTTTTGTCTATGTTTTTTTTACTTTTGTTATTAAATATCCTACATTGTGATAATAGAAGATCTGCCAAGAAAGATGAAATGTTGTAAGAATCTGGACGTGAATTTACTGTGGAGGATCAAACGATTAAATCACTTTCTATACGTTTTCGTTTCAATAATTTTTTTTCTCTTTTAATTAAAGTAGAATTTTTTAAAATAAAAATTATGGTGTGCAACTAATTCATTGAGTGTGTTGTTATATAAGAAATCGCTTTTGTGTTTATATAATATTTAATTAAAATGTCTTGGAGTTTCTCCTATGTATTTCTATGTTCTTTCCACCAACTCTATCACAACTACAACTGAAAAGAATTTATCTAAGTTTAACATAAAATTTGTTACAACTGCTTCTAAAACAATAAAATATTTAATTAATACGAAACAAAATAATAGTAAGTTAAAACTTGAAGGGGGAATTTACCCTTTCACCTGTAATGATTGCCACAAGGAATACATAGGAGAAACGGCAACAGTGTATCTGATAGATAAATAAATCATTCAAACTTTTTTTAACTATTCCATATATATATATATATATATATATATATATATATATATATATATATATGTATATATGTATATATATATATATATATATATATATATATATATATATATATACCATCAAGTCAATTTCCGGGCCGGAGAATGTGCAAAGGTGAACAACTGGCGCCACATAACCAGCTACTTCGGGTATATGGATCTCGACAGTCGAGGGAGGCAATCCATCTAGAGGAAAACCCTGATTGCGGTCATATTGAAACACGGAAAAGGTTATGGAAGTAAATCCACACAGAAAGTCGGCTGAGGAGCCCCGAAGACGGTTGGATATCACCACTGACAACTTTCCTGCAGCCAAGCCGGCCTCAAATTTAATGTCCTGTATTCCTTTGGATCTAGTCGGTACGGCCAATGGTGGGTGGAGGATCATGTAGTCTGGGTAGCGCACGGTCTCC
The DNA here is from genome assembly GCA_964036315.1 of Acanthosepion esculentum. Classification (NCBI taxonomy): domain Eukaryota; kingdom Metazoa; phylum Mollusca; class Cephalopoda; order Sepiida; family Sepiidae; genus Acanthosepion; species Acanthosepion esculentum. The sequence continues at coordinate 70,039,268 of OZ038489.1, read as the reverse complement.
ATATATCATCGCCCAGGCCTGTACCATACAAAGGTTACTGTAGTCTCACTATCAAAGAACTGAATTTTGGCTAAACAGGGCGCTACCTTTATCTCACGAGGTAAACGAATGATTCGAGTGGACGGCAAGGCTTGCTTTGCTACGTCGGACAAAGCCACAGTGGCAGTTAAGGCAGTCATTGATAAGTGTAGCATGCTGTCAACTTTCTTTAATATTTGTACACAGTTGATCCAGATGTTCAAGTCGGCCTCGCTCAAACCTTTGTATAGATGCAAAGCGGGACAGGTGACAGCTTCTTTGCTCTGATACTTTGTTTTCTCAGGAAGAAAAGGGGATGCTACATCGTTTCAGATTGCCTTTGAGTTTGCCTTTGTAATGCATGAGTGGCCGTCCAGCTGACCTGCTTGTTAGAAACTGGCCAAAGAGAAGTTGTTTCCGAAGTCTGCTATCGCTCATATGAGAAAGATGTCTCGCCCATCAAAGTTGGATTTTCATTATTATAAAAAAAAAAACAACAAACGAGACACAATCACAAGTCTTTTAAATCATGAAGATATCTCAGTCGTCCCTTTATATGGAAAGTGTTAAAAAGCAGGATGTGTGGAGAGCCATAGTCGCCCATATTCTCAGAAGTAGCTGATATATAACAGAAAAAGGAACTACGAGATCGCACAAGACACTAACAAAATAGCATCGAAATACAAAGGAGAATCGCATACACAGATATCTTCCTTTTCCCTTGCCAAAGCATAGAATTTATCTTTGCTTCAACCTATGAATTAAATAGTAGGGTAAACTGAATTATATAGCCTTGTGTGGCATCCAGTCTAGGAGAAAGACTACTCTGAATTGAAACTATAGAGAAACCACTACACTATATTTTTCAAACAGGCAAAGCAATTCACAGATAATAAAGAAAAAGAAACTGTGGAGAACCATGATTGTCTATTTCCTGAAGAAACATGACGTTTAAAAGTATTTATTGTAAAACTTTAACTGGAGTCATGTTCTTAAATCGTCTCATCAGATCGAAACTTTCATATGGATACCATACATGACGCCAAATTCATTCAGAATTATCTAAACTGACGGCTGTATACAACCGCGTTCTCAGATCGATGATGAAAAATTGCCTCGAGCTAGCGTAGCGCTCGAGATCACAGTGATGCTCATCCCTTTTCGAAACTCGTAAACTGGCGTTAAAGAAGCACAGAGAACTGCTTATTTTTAAATATTACATTTCATGTGGCAGAAGGCCAAAAGGGGAAGTGGGGAAAGTTTGGTCGTCATTTACTATCCTACACCTAGCTAATCCACTCTTACAATTGATTCAATCACCACAAGAACTAATCCACCATTATTCAATTCAACATATACCAAAATACAGCATATTCACAAACGCCATGATATAAAAAAATTGATAATCTACAAATTGTCATTTTTTAAATTTTTTTTTTTTACAAAAATATATAAAATTATATGACATGAAATGAGAGCGGAGGGGATGAATCCAATGACGAAAATAAAATACAATAAAATATTTAAACTAAAAATAAAATGTTAGTCGGACACATCTTCCCCACAAAAGCACAAATAACTACCAAAAACAGAAATTGCATCACTTGAGGACTTTCAATCACAGCAATAACTAAATGGATAGAACATGTAACTTGAAGAGAAAATAATGCTGGCATAATCAAGATGTTGACATTACACAATACTTCAAATAAAAGGTTAGGAAGGAAACACCCATCAATACTGGAAAGAGCAATAACAGCTACTTGAGAAACCTATTTTCCTGAAAAATTGTTTTAAGAGAAGTGTTTTATAAATTTCAACGAACAGCTGCATCGTTCAGTGAATGCCGAATATTTCCTTATAAGGAAACAGTTGGTAACCATTATGTCAGAGTAGAAAATACGGTCCCCACCCCTCAGAAAATACAATTATTTTCATTGTAAATTGCGCGGGTTTTGCAAGCCTTTTGTTTCAATAAACATTTTCCTTTTAAAAATGTTTATTAATATTATATTCCAAAATAAGCTGATGTAGGAAAGAAAATCACTTGTACTGTTAGAAGAACGAATAACCAAATTATAGTTACTATTGCTGTATTTGTTGGGCGCGTGAAAAGCTATACCTCGATTAGGGCGCATACAGTTAATGCGTTTACGATTAGTACGCTATAATTTTTATATACCAAAATTTGATTAGTGCATTAAAACATTCTTCAATTTAACCATAGTAATAGAAAATCGATTTTTTTATGGTTACACATTAGCTGCACTAATAGAAGGATTCCTGTGTTTTACAAAAACGTCTGTAGTTATATACATCAATTTTCTTCGAAAATTTTTGTGTTATGATGTTGATTTGGGGTTTGTAGAGACAAACGACAAATAACACGTAACAATAAAAAGGGTTTTAATAGGTTGGTAAAAAGGTACAGAAATCGCCTGAGTAGTCAATAACTAGCTCAGCCAAGAACTTCTCTGTCTCCCTGTCTCCCTCATGTCAACTGACATGCCACTATTTAAAGTCTTTGTTCACAGACGCAGACAAGTTCATCTTCAAGAGGGGTGGTAGGTTTCCGACACAACATTTTGTCAAGGAGTGTCAATCATTCCAGAATACAGAAAACGAAACCGTTCTCGGTCCGTAAAACTAACCATTTAGCTGAACTCAGAAATGTTCTATTCAGTCAGTTATGTGCTATGCATAATACACGCTTACGCGATCATATATCTTCCATTACATAACTGACGAGGCAGATTTTTCCCGCAGTAGGTTGCCATTTCTTTCTGTGCTAGACCAGTTGCCATCCAATTAAGAACCCGGTCTCTCCTACTATTTACCAATAGCTGGCGGCGGGGGGGAGAAGAAGATGAGTCATACCTTTCCCAAGGGTATTAGCACGTAATGCATTCGACTGGAATTCGAACTCGGCTCGCGATTCCTTATTTCGAGCCGCTATCCATTACCCCACCAATTATAATAACTGTTAGAAGTATAATGTTAAAACCACGAAATTAATAATTGGTGAGATTTGTTTACTGTAAGAATTATTTTTTTAAAATATTTTAAAAACAAAAGAAACAATCCACAAAGTTCAAAAATATTTTTTTTAAATAGGGGAGGTCATTAATCCTTAATCAAATCACCTGGAACGCCAGTAATCAGAAATAATTTAAAATTCATTACGTTGACATTTGAGCTATACGCGCAAGGTAGCTTGAACGATGAGTTAGAAAGAAAGAAAGGAAGAAAACAAACGCACACACACACGCGCGCGCACAAACAGGTTTCTGTCAAACGCACAGAGACATATGCAGAAATATTCATATCATACAGGCTTAAATCCAGCATCTGAGAATCTACCTGTAGCAGAAAAAAAAAACACATTTTCTCTGCCGATTTAAATGCGAAGATAAGGTGAAGGCTAACACAAATGGGATGGATTCTTTCTTGAAGTGGATGTTGGGGCGCTACTTAAATTGTCTAGTCCGCTCGAGAAAAAAAATAAAATAAAAATAGTTTTTGTGGAGGGGGGAATACATTTTATAGATTAGCATTCATTCGAGCTTCCTGAAACCGCCACATTTGTCAGATTAGAGATATTGATTTCATTTATCATTTTAGAAAATGAGGTCCTGTTCATATAAATATAAATACTGTGTCAAATCGATCTCTGATTTCTTTAAGAGTTATCTGCACTTTGCTTACGTCATTGATAACTACTTACTACTACGAATTGGGAAAATGTACATCATCAATTCTATCTATCTATCTATCTATCTTCATATCTGTTTTCACTCTGTTAGCCATCTCTTTATCTCTCTCTCTCTCTCTCTCTCTCTCTCTCTATATATATATATATATATATATATATATATATATATAGAGAGAGAGAGAGAGAGAGAGAGAGAGACCGCTTGGAAATGCTAGGTATCGTAAGTGTGTATGTGCGTGTGGTGTTAATTGGGGAACCGGATTCCACTTCCAGTTGGGTTCGTTATATGCACTTTGGGAAAGTTATGAATCCACTTCTTCTCCCCCATCTATGGGTTAATTAGTAAGCATTGTATCACTAAAACATTATTATTTCTCCCAATAAAATTCTTACAATCAAGAATTATTTACTGGCTTTAAATAACCTGCAAAGTGTTGATAAGCCGTAGAAAACGAATCAATCATATCTATCTATCGATTCTTCATGTCAGTTTTTACTCTGCTAGCACTCTTTCTCTTTTTCATCTGTCTATCTATCTATCTATCTATCTATCTATCTATCTATCTATCTATCTATATTCGTGCTTGTCTATACGGGTAGTCTACTTATTGCTTGAAAATAGCCCTTGACCATTTCTTATTTCATCTGTTAAATATAGTTCATAAATTCCTTTTTTACATCAAACACAGAAAGAGAGAGAAAGAGATACAGATAGAGAGAAAGATAAAATGAGAGAAAGAATGGCAGAGAGTGGGGTGTAGAGAGAGAAAGAGAGTGAGAGATGTAAACAAAAGGAATGCATTTCAGAATGCAGAACTTGCAATCGATCTTTTTGATATTGTCGTTAACGTCATAAAAAAATGATTTTCGACACCTTCTATTGTTCGCTCAGGAGTAGAAATGTGCCAACGTACAGAAAAAAAAAAATAACATAGTGGCAAGATGACTGAAGAATTTGAGGAACTGAACAACGAACAGAGAATCAAATGTATAAAGAGCCGTTTGCTTTTCTCCCCTGCCCACTATACCGATATTTTTTTTCACAAAAGAAACTTTAACACTGACAAGATTAACAACAAGTGAAAGTGTCAGAAAGAAAGAAAAAAAAAATGACAGAATTTTAAGTGTATAAAAATTGTTTGGATCTGTTCATTTGTGTATGTGCGCGTTCGTCTGAATAAATATGCTCGCCGAAAAGAGGTGAAATCGTTTGCGTGAGTGGAGCTTGTATGAAGAGAGAGGGGGAGAGAGAAAGAGAGAAATTATGAGTATCATTTGCAGTATGGAGTCACAGTGAAGTGATAATCATATTGAGTTACATTAACGTAACATTTTTTTTCATTTTGTCGGTTGGTTTGAGAGAATCTGCTCCTTTTCCAAAATCCAATTATGTTTTGTTCAAGTTGCCATACACGCACAGCATATAAACCCCAATATCAGTGACTTCTTAGCTTTCTAACCCACTCGTCATTTCAATTCTGTCTTTGATTCTTTTCCTTCTTTTTTACCTACTCAATTTTTATTTTAATTTTTCTTAATCTTCCGGTCTGTCATCTACGCCACTCGCCATTTTGTCTTTCATTTTTTATTCTTTCTTTAAACATTTTAATACAATGCTCTTTCTTTATATTAACTAGGTGAAACCCAAGAAAGAAAATCTAACACGGAAAACGAAAATGTTCTTAAAAACTTGTAAAACTCCGGATTTATGGATATGTTAAGAAGGAAATGATTGAAATGGCGACATCATGTTTATGTCTTTTCAGCTAATTTTTGTTTTTATTAAGAAATTATTTTGTTATCCTTTAGAATTAATTTCTCCTGGAAACATGAATAGATAGGTTACTGAGAATTCAGGATAGATTTCAACATAGACAAATATTCAATACTTTGACTTTTAAGAATTACACGAACAGTACCATTATTTGTTATGTCAGGTCACTTCTACGAGCGGTACTGGTATCATGTAACGCAGTACTAGTCAATGTTTAGGTAGGAGATTTTTCCTCGACGGAACCATCTGTCCATGACCAAAGTGACCCTTCAATTTTTAGGACATCGGTTGCAGAGAGGGATGGGATCCGTCAGGTCTGTTTGCCCAACCAAGACACGCTACGCACGAATGAATATCTCTCCGGCTTTCAAGTCAAATATGTGGAGTGAAGTGACCAAGTGTTCTATTACGCTGCTACCCTACGACCACACCTGGCCATAGGATTTATGATGATAATAATGATGATAATTAAAATGACAGCACTTGTTTCAGCTTTGTCATAAGTTTAATGAAGCTATGTACAATGAATTAAGTCAATGCCAATCATTGTACACCAACCGCTACACAAAAAGGCAGTAGAAATAATCAAATTAAAATGACTCATGTAAGTTTAATGATTTTTGTATAACACTGATAATTATTTCAAATCAAAATATATATCTGTATTCATCTCCGTCAAAAATCCCGAATAGAATCGTGTTTTTTATCAGACAAAAATAATATATTTAACGACGGTGTCTACATTCGCTGCATGGGTTCACATTAAACAAGGTTCGACTTTTAGGAGCTCTGTGCAAATTCGCTTATACGTTATGCCGTCTTGAGTCGCATACATTCTTGTACCTGTAAAATATACTCCATGCATTAGAATGATGATAGCTCGATAGGCAAAGTAAACCCTATTTTACTAGAGTTTCTATCCCTAAGACATGTAAAAATATCCCGCTGCTGAATTCTTTGTAAGTAACGAATTTTCATTTCACTGTCGTCACTGATTCTTTAATAAGAATCAGCGTTTGCCCTCTAATATTAGTTCTTCTAGGTAAATAGACAGCGTGTCATAATTGAGTGGCAACGTCACAGGATTCAGCTGGAGATCATTAGTCGTCAAATTTAAGATTCAAGTTCGACTCTAAGGAGAAATTGAAGACATGTTATGGTCGGCGCCATCGTAAAACTAAGCGCGATTGTGATAATTCCTAAATAGAGTAAGACTGGGGCTGATGATATTAAAATACCTTCAGTCGTCTTGTTTTTCATTATTAGTGACTAGAATTGACCCCGTCAAAACAAGACTGGATTATTTACATAGGGATTAGCGCTTCTTTCGAGGATCAGAGTATTTGTGATTTTCTACCGTTTTCAAAGAGGGGATCCTTGTCCCTCTGTCTATAATCACCGAAAAACATATTACACACACACACACACACACACACACACACACACACATACATATATATATATATATATATATATATATATGTATATATATATATCAGGTGGCCTGACGATTGCGTCTAGCATGAAACAGACTGTCGCCTCGAAATGTTGGCTTCAATGTTCACTTATATATATATATATATATATATATATATATATATATATATATATATATATATATATATATATAATCATAAAATCTTAAGTGAAAATTGTAAAAAATAAGTACCCAATACGTAAAATCGTATTAAAAAGATATTACAATGACATACCACCAAGCGCCTTAGGCTCATCAGGAATTTCTGGCACTTAGAGCCTGATGGGGTTAAGGTAAGTCGATATATATATATATATATATATATATATATATATATATATATATAATTCTCAAAATGTTTGTTTGTGTGTGTGTGTGTGTGTGTGTGTGTGTGTGTGTGTGTGTGTGTGTGTGATCGGATGTTGTTTATGCGTTTCCAGAGTTTTCATCCGATTTCGATCAATTTTTTTCGTTTGATAGATAATTTTTCAGTGCCGGTTTTGAGTCCAAATTTTCTGGAAAAAATTACGACCTTGAAGGTGAAAAATTGAAAAAAAAAAAGATTTTTTTCACCTTGCTTAAAAATGAAAGGTAAAATGTAACGTCTGTAAAAAACAGCGTAAATTAATTTAGAGAGATGAAATCTAACACAAAAGATTATTAGAATTATAAAAAAATTATATTATATATAAAAATTATCGTATATTATTATTATGTCGGTCCATGGAAGAAGTTCCTTCCTTGCAAGATTGAGAACGCAAAAACGGCCCCTTGGGGATGTGCCTCAGTTGCACCCAATTGTTGTTACTAGTATTGATGCGTGTGCGTATTTGTGTGCGTGTTTGTATGTGTGTGTGTGGTTTTCTTCTGATTATAGACGTGATATGTAGTGGATACACGTGTCTGAATAGACACCCTCTGTTTTAAAGAATCTATCGGCCTGGGCAGTTGTAAGACTTAATAAAGAGGATATGACTTTTGGCATTAATCGAACCCGCATTCTTCATACAATGGGGAAATACACTTTCAAACCAGACCAATCAGCAGCGAGAGACCTCAAAGCAATGCAAGGCTCGATTACACCTTTTAAGCGATGCATATGTTTTGGGACTTTTCAAAGTTCAATATTTGCTAAAAAATTTTTCTTACGCGACACCTAAACAAATTAATTTCTCCGAAGTCGTTCGTTGCCTTCCTTTCTCGCTTATTCGATGCAGTATGTCCTGCAAAGCTCTTTGAAAATCATCTCATATCTTCGTTCACGTATTCAATTCCTGATGACATATTTGAGGAGGTGTTGAAAGGTTTTTCATTCATACCCACTTCCCAAATATTGACAAAATGATGAAGCATATATATATATATATAGCTATATTCTGGAACCCCTTCTTGGTGCGACCGAAAACTATTCATCAACCTTGTCATATATGGGGATTTTCTCAGCATTACTTACCCACCCCGAATTAAATAAAGGTATGCTGATGACATTGGAAAGAATTCTCAAATAAGGACACCTTCTGAAGAATAAAAGTATTGGTTAGAACAAAAAATATTCCTAATTACACCAACTGAAGAGAGAACAGTGTTTCCTGAAAGGGTTAATGGTAAAAGCGTGATATTCAAGTAACATAAGATGAGATGGAATGTATCTTTGGTAACTAGACAAAGATTGTTACTGCTTAACTCGGAGAAACGAAGCTACACTTCCGTTGTATTTATCAAATATTGCACATTCAGATTACCTTAACTCCTGGCTTTTATAGAATTCTTTTAATAAAATAAAAATGATCCCCTGAAAGACTGCAAGACATGTAAAGCTGTTATTCGCTTATAAAGATAAAAGCACCTGAAGAAATGCAATTATGAAGTTGCCTGCAAAATGATGGAAAAAATAGAAAGAAAATGTAAATAAAGTTAATGTTAATAATTTTAAAAGATGTAATTTTCTTAATTATTAATTTATATACTGAAAGAACTAAGACAAATCAGTCAAATTTTAACGCCCCCACCCCCCAAAACTGCTCTAATTTAACGACCACAAAGAAACTTTAGGCTGACACTAGAGTCCTGGAGAGCAAAACATTGTACCTTGTTGGCCTCACATTTTCAATCAACTTTGAAGATGAGCGATTATATGGAAGCAAAGCCGAATCTCCCGCAAGGAAGATTGGGCGACTTTTCTCGTCAGAGTCCATCTTGGACACTGACAAATCTATCATTCCTCCGTGTATTAAATGCTGTTGTCTGGTGCTCCTGCCCTACATCTCGAGATTGTTGACAAGATCCAAAGAAGGATCTGAAATATAATTGATCCTGGCCCGGTATCTCCGTTTCAGTCACTTAATCACCTCTCTCCTTTCTACAATTATTTTCATGGAAACTGCTTTGATGAGCTTTTTCCCCTGGTGCCCCAACCACATGCTACTAGACTGGCAACTAGGTCTCACCGTTTTACTGTTGAACTAGCTACATGCAACTGTCTCTTCTGTTCTCGTTTCTCGCACTTCTCGACTGTTGAAATCCCTTCCGATTTCTTGATCGCTTTCTACAAATATTTTCGTGGCAACTGCTCTGATGAGCTTTTTTCCACTGGTGCCATAAAACATAAATTTAAGCACGATACTACATTAGAATCTAGGTCCCACCCTTTTACTGCTGAATTAGCTAAATGCAACCGCCACTTTGACTCCAACTGTTTGTTTTCTCGTACTTCCCACCTGTGGAAACCCCTTTCGTTTACTTGCTTTTCTGATAACCGCAACATCAATCGCATTCTTCTATCTTCTTGAATTTCGTTCATCTTTTGTCCTTTCTCAATCCTCCTTATTCTCGGATTTCTCTTTCACTTTCACCCCCTGTAACCTTCTGCGTACTAATGACATTCCAGCCTTGCTTGTGGTGAAATGATTCAAAAATAAAAAAAATGTAAAACAAAAACTAGAAAAATCTAGGCAGTTTTAAAATTCTTGGATTATACTTATTCTTCGAATATTACTTTGATTCATTTTCATTTCAAGATGGCTGTCATTCAGGGACAGTAGCACAGTGCGCCGAAAGAGTGAAGATTTCAAGAAAAGCTAAAAGAGAAGAAATCTTAAGCTGGATAAAATCTATATCTTGCAACAGAAAAGTCTTATAAGAATCGAAGTAGAAATCTTTGCAGACTCAGGTGCTACCAATGCGGATTCATATCAGGTTAAAACGAGAACACATACAACCGGTTACTTTTATCCAAAAAATAAAATCGATACTTCTACGATCCGACAGGTTATAAACGGAGCTAAAAGAAATTTTACAGGGATTTCTCGAATGCATTGAATCTATGAGAAAGCAAATAATAGATTTATATTAAGAGTTTTGGGCGAAATATCTTTAGAAGTCATTAAAAGAATATAAGGCATAAATAAATAAATAAATAGATAAATAATGATAATAATAATAATAATAATCACCCTGACATCGTGATTAGAGACCGCAAAGATAAACTCTGCCTCCTTATTGACATGGCAGTCCCTGCAGACTTCAATGTATCTTTGAAGCTCTTCAAAATCAATCAAAATACAAGGACCTTGAAATCGAACTCTAAAAAAATGTGGCGCATGAGGACATTAACAATTCCAGTTGTAGTTGAAGCCCTTGGATTGATTGGAAAAGATTACAATAGATTCTTTGAAGGAATCCCTGGTAGCACATGCCTTAAAGAAATACAAACAATTCTACTCACAAGTACAACCCACACCTTACGAAGGGATTTATCGGTGTAAAATATTTGCGATTTGTTTTTTCAAAACTGTTCAGTGGAAAGTGTTATGATGCCATTTCTGACCTTAGTTCTCTGGTTGGGACCCGGAAAGAAATGAGCCTACACCAGAAATCAAAGGAAATATAATAATAATAATAATAATAATAATAATAATAATAATAATAATAATAAATATATATATATATATATAATATTATATATGATAAAAATATAGTCATAAGGTCCGCTATATTTATAAGCAAAAGTGTTCAATATCAGAGATAGATGTAAATATAAAATTGGATATTGAAATCAACACCAAGCAGGGACAGTCTGTTTCATGCTTCAACGCAATCTACATATTTATATATAATATTTCTAATATTATATATAAATAAATAAATGAATAATAATAATAATAATAATAATAATAATAATAATGATAATAACGTACTAACAAAGCTGATCTTGATAAAGTTAACACTTATCAATGGTTACAAGCATCTGAATTAATGGCTCAAACGGGAGGCTTTATTCTTACAGAGACTTTTAAAAGAAATTCCGCCCAAGCAAGTCGGGAGTGCCACTAGTACGCAAGGGGCTACAGAGAGTGTAAGTAAGGGAAAAGACTGGGTATAAGAGGGGTTGAGGAAAAGATAAAAAAATAGAATGGAGGAGGATAAAAAGAAACTGGTATCAAGGTAACGGAAGATGTCGATTGACATGACATTTAAATTTTTGAAGATTATAGTTATCAGGGAAGTAAGTGTCGGGAAGTGCGAGAGAAGAAGCTGTTGAAATAGAAGAGGCGTTTAAATTCAACTGTTTCGACAGTAAACGTGTGGGACCGAGATGCCAACCTAGTAGCACGATTAAACATGCAGTCAGGGCGCCAGTGGAAATAGCTCGTCAGAACAGATACCATGAAATATTTATAGAAAAGACAGAGGGAGGCCACATTACGTCGGTGAGAAAGTGACTGGTGTCTAGATTTTCAGGCAAATATCGTACATAATAGTGTGGATCCAGAATGCAGGTTCTGTGATAAATATCAGGAAAACATAGATCATCTAATCTCAGGATGTTCTGTACTTGCCCCAAATGAATATAAAAATCGTCACGATAGAGTGGGGAAATATTTACAGTGGACAATGTGCAAACACTTTGGAAATATGCTAATAAACACGGGTATGAACATAACCCAGCACCAATTACAGAAATAGAAGACATCACAATTCTATGGTATTACACCATCGTTACATACAGGGAAATTGAAGCAACTACGCCGGCCATAATTATCAAAAACCGAAAAAAAAACTTGCCTACTAATTGATATAGCTTTCCCAGCGCTCTGTAACATAGCAACCAAAGAATTTGAAAAACTATTGAAGTATAAAGACCTGGAAATCGAAATAGAAAAAAAATGTACAAATTCAAAACAAGAATAGTACCAGTCATAGTAGGTGCGCTTGGAATGATAAAAAAAGGAACACAACAACACATTGAAAAAATCCCTGGAAATCACAGTTTAACATAAATGCTAAATATTGTCTTCATAAGTAAAGCCTACACACTAAGAAGAACTTTTTTTATGTAACGTTAGTGATGTTATAGGAGTTAGAAAAACGAATCATGAAATGTAGCCATAACAACACACTAGTATTCGCCTTACGTCTTCCCGCAGACTTGGTAGGTAGTGCGACCATAACAGAAATCGAAATATAGTGATGATGATGATGATGATGATGATGATGATGATGATGATGATGAGGATGATGATTTTGCACGGTTTTCGGATCCACTGATTATAAAATGCGGCATGGCAGAGTGGTTCAATATCTGAATTGGAAAATACGCAACTTTTACGTAAAGGAAACTGCAAGAAACTGGTATGAACACCAGCTAGACTCGGCTACAGACATGGGACCTATGACAATATTATGGGACTTCACAGTACACACAGACAGAACAATCAAAGCTAATCGTCCTGACATCGTGATCAGAGACCACAAAAATAGAATTTGCTTTCTTATTGACATGAGAGTTTCTGCAGATTGTAATGGATCTTTGAAGATCTTCAAAAAAAAAAAAAACTATCAAAATACAAGGAACGTGAAGTCGAAATATCAAAAATGTGGCACGTGAAGACATCAACGATCCTCGTTGTAGTTGGAGCCATCGGTTTGATTGGAAAATATTCCAATAGAATCAGTGAAAGGGTCCCTGGTAGCCTAACCCTTCACGAAATACAAATCATTGTACTCACAAGTATAGCTCACAGCTTACGAAGGACTTTATCTATGTAAAATATGTGCGATTTTAGTTTTTAATGAAAAGAATGCACAATGAAAAATGTCATGTCACTATTTCTAACCTTTAGTCTCTGGTTGGGCTCCGGAAAAAAAACGAGTATACACCAGAAATCAAAATAATAATAATAATAATAATAATAATAATAATAATAATAATAATAATAATAATAATGTTAAGGCAGAGGTCACAATGCAACTTTTGGTTGTACTGTGACCTCTGCCATAATAGCATAATTTCTTAAAACGATTTCTTAAATTTAGTGAATTTTTATTGATTCAAACTGATTTGAAGTGAAAGGAAAGAGCTGAATGGTCAATATTTACAAAAATTAGTATAACATGGCCACTCCTCGAGGAAATACCATGTAAAAAAAGTTATGTATTCATGGAAATGAAGATGAATTAAAAAGGATTCGACCCCTTTTTTCCTGAGTTAAAATTCCTGTCTATACTGTTTCGTTCATTTGCGTTAATGCCCTTTGAAAAAGCATGAATCCACTTCCCCCCAGCTGTGAGTTAAGTAGCAGAGCAGGCTAGGCTCTTTTGTCTTGGGGTGGCAACCAGTCTAGGAGAAGGAAAACTTTGAATTTAAAATCAGTGTGAAAACGGATGGACTCACTCTCTCTCTCTTCCTCTAGAGCAGTGGTTCCCAAACGGTGCAATGTGCATCATAGGTGCAGCGGAAGAAGATAGCAAATGAGAACGAATGAGTGAAAGACAAAGATTTAGAAACACTTTCAAAAAATTAATATGCTAAAAATAAATATGATTTCAAAATTCAAAATATTATTATGGATTACTTGTAATTGCATGCATGACTCCCAGAATAAATATCAAGTTTTAAGGACATAGAAACTAGGGTCCTCAAATTGGAGGAGAGAGTTATCAACCATAATATTCTGACTTCGAATCTGCGGTTATCTCCCTTTATCCCTCGCCCATTCTTTTTTTTTTAATTTTTAAATGTACTTTTTATCGCATAAAATGTGGTGAGGCGCGATCAAATTTTAATTCCGAAAATACGGCCCCAGAGAAACCACTGCCCTAGAGACAGTCTGCTGCTTTTTCTTTTTTATATACCATGTTCTTTCAGGACGTAGTCAATCAAAGCTCTCCACCCCCCTCTATCCCTTGCAACTCTGAAGTTCCTTCCCTCTGCCATCTCCCCCAGACCACTTTCTGTCATCCGCTTGCTCAAATCCACTACGTATGTCATGCGTTGTTTTTCCTTGTTTCCTTTTCCCTCTATTCGACCCGCGAGTATCAGATTCTCCAGGCCCTCCTTCCTCATTACGTGTCTCAAAAACTTCAGCTGCCTCCTCCTTGTTTGCATCTTCTCTAAGACTTCATCGTTGCTTACACGCTCGGTCCATGATATTCTTAGCATCCTTCTGTAGAACCACATACCCGTCGCCTACAGCTGCTGTACATGTGGTTCTCCTCCAACCCCACTGGGTTACAGAATTCAGGACGTGACGTCGTGACAATTTTTACAACATCGATACAGAGTTCTGGGTCTAATATTAAAATTAAAGGTGTGATCTTTGGCCCCAAATATTCGTTTTATGATCTCACAGAAACAAGTCAAATCACTTCATCTGAGAATAATTCTCAGAAAAAAAGGACAACGATAGAATTATATATCACCTCCCTGATTTAATTTCATACATTTTTAGGAATTCAAAAATTATTTCAATCGGATTGGATAATGAGAGGACCTACATAAATATAAATCTCTTTATTCTTCATATGAAAATTTGCTGGTTAATGGAAAAAAAAACTAGACGGAAAAAGAACAGAAGTTAGTGTATTTAATACAACAAATCTTCAGTGCGTATTGGAATTTGACTCTGTCTGACACAAGGTCACAGATGTGGATCGATATCATAACATCGTTTTTATGATTCGCCAAACATCCATTGATCCACAGTGAGACGCTCAGCACATTCTGATATAATTTCTAACAACATAGCATAAAACCCGTAAAAAACATCAATAACGTGGATTTTGATAGATTTAAGATATTTCGCTTTGTAAAAGTTATCAAAACAAGTTTGATATCATATTTAAAATGTTCAAAAGAACCGTCGATCAGTGAATAAAATGAACATTTCGAATTATAGAGTGCGACTGGTAATGGCAGGAAGCATTAGCAACCACTTTTAGATTCTCTTCCGAAAATTTATTTAAAGCTGTTCGCGCCAACAGCTCGATAAACCGTTTCTATTTCTGCACAAGGGATGACATTGCATCGACTAGAAGTTTGTATGCGGTGGGAATTCATTACGAGAACGGGCGAAATCCACAAGATAGAAAAGAGAGAATGAAAAAAAAAGAAAGAAAGAAAAAAGAGAGAGACAGACAAAGAGACTGTCGGGTAGACAGACAGACATAGATAAACGGCCACAGAAAATTTTAGAGGTAGATGTAAATAGATACAAACTATAACAGAGATGGAAATAGATAAAGATTACCAAAGAGAACATAAAATAAATAGCTGGAGATAGGATGAGAGAAAATGAGTGAGATAGAGGAAAAGGTTTGGCAAAAGAGATTGTTAGTGTCTGTGTGTGTGTGTAAGCGTATTGGCAACGCCTAGCCAACCGTGAACCATTCTACTATTGTGGTATGTAGGTTAAGTGTTAGTTTAATCATTGGTATTGGACTAAACTTGGAGGCTTCATTCTACGTTGGGAAGTAAAAACTAATGCTATGAGTGAGTGGATATTATGACGGGAGGAATGTAATTTCCCATTTATTTCGTGGAAATGTTTACAATGTGCATGTCGGGTAATCTGCAGGTATGAGAATAAGAGCAAAAGTAAATCACTTTTTAGCTCTGGTCTCATTAAAAGAATTATTCCTCATTTCGTTATGGTAATGAATTACCTGTACGGCATTGAAGGTTAGACTCACAGCTCAAGAAGAGACTTGAAGCGTCAAAGATGTGGTTCTATCGATGGACGCTGAGAATACGCCGAACAGAATATCTGAGCAAAGAAAACGTTTAAAAAATATGGGAACTACATGGAGACATCTTCTTTTCCCATCGTCCAGTGCACACTCCTCCCCGGTCTTTCGAACAGGAATAGAGGTTTATCCCTTTTTTCCTGCTGTTTTCAGATTCTTCTAAAGTTTTCTCATTCTTTTTCACTCCTAGTAGCTCCTTGCATCTTAGTGACAATATCGCCTTGCTTTGGGTGAATTGATTATTTAAAAACATGTGCCATGAGACTTGAGGACGTTGGCGATTAGCGCTCTCAACAATTTGATTTTGAGTCTTGTATTGGGTGAATAATTAGTAAAAATTTAAAAAATTATTAAAAAAAATAAATCTCACTCTGAGGCGCACAATTAAATTTGTTGGTTAGCGCGGTGGGTTTCTCTGCATTCCCTATGTGATGGTTTTCGATAACTTGACATTTTAGACTGACTGAACTCGAATAGATGATGATTTTGTTTCATACCATTTTTTAGGCGATCGCCCACTACTGAAAGTCAATGGGATTCGGTAATGACGTTATGTAATTTTGACGAGAAAAAAACAAAAAAACAAAAAACAAAACAAAATCAGTACTTGTTAATGCACGTCAATTTTTTTGAATAATTTTGTATGTATAGCTGGCCATTCGTATTCGAGGATACCCGTACACTAGGGCGGCCAGCCAATCCCTATTTCAGACGCTTGCTCAGGCACATCTGTGTTTGTTTAACACCAACAGATGGTTTATACTGCAACTATGCTGAGAAGACCTTAGCTACGGTTTCTGGGAAAGAGCGTGTTATCTAATGTGATCAACAATCTGAACTAGGCCAGAATTCTCAAACTCTCGGTCACGAATTGTGACTTCGTGCTAGCACAGCTGTCTCCCTGGGAGTACCGTCTACCCAATTTCACTCACAAGGCTTGGGTAAATCCATGGTATGGTTTTCAGACACTTTCCAAAGGTGCCGACACGCTGTCCAATAACGTAAGGAAGTCTCTTTCCTGACAGATCGACTATGGTGAGACTCGAACTCATGGTCAGAAAAGCGAACGTTCTAACCACTCGGCCACGTGCCATTTTCTAGTTGACACAAGACATCTACAAGAAAACTAAAAATTATCTTGCGCAGAAATTTATGTTTCGGTAGGTAATCCCAATGTCTGTTTTTACTTATATTAGTGCAGAAGGTTGATTGGTTTTTGAATCATTTCACCCTAAGCAATGCGGGGATACTATTAGTATGCAGGGGTTTACAGCGAAAGAAAGTGGGGGAAAAAGACTGAGTAGAGGAAGGATTGAGGAAATGACATAAGATGAACGCGATTCAAGAACATAGAAGATGGCGATTGACATTGCATTTAAATTTTTAAAGATTGTATTCATCAGGGAAGTAACTAAACGGAAGGGGTTTCACAGGCGGAAAGTGCGAGAAAAGAAACTTGGAGTAGAAGTGGCGGTTGTATTTAGCTATTTCAGCAGTAAAAGGGTGGGACCTAGACGCCAATCGAGTAGCATATTGATGTATTCGCGGCACCAGGGGGAAAAGCTCGTTAGGGCAGTTGACATGAAAATATTTGTGGAAAAGACACGTGGGTGAGAAAGCGACTGAAGTCGAGTTGCCAAGTCAGGATCGATTAGATTGCAGATGCTTCTTTGGATTTTGTCAAGAACCTCAAGATGAATAGCAGGAGCACCAGACCAGATATGGCAGTAGCATTTAATGCACGGACAAATGGCAGATTTGTAAATGTGCAAGATGGACTTTGAGGAGAAAACATTTCTAGTACAATACAGTGACCAAACTTTCCTTGCAGTAGATGCAGCTATTGATTTGATGTAGCTGTTCCAGTTCAAGTCAGTTGAAAACGTGGGGCCAAGAAGGCACAGTGTGTTGCTTTCCTGGAATATAGCATCAGCTATGCTGATGACGGGTAGGAAATTTTCATTACGGTGGTTAAATGAATTATGAATGGGTGGGGAAGGGGGATGATGTCATCTGTTTCTGACTGCTCTGGCCTGACTACCAATGTGACTACTCCATCTCTTTCGTGGGTCCAAAGGTGGGAAACGAGAGAAAAGAAACTCTTGTGGTAGAAGTGGCGGTTGCATCAAGTGAATTCAACAGTAAAACGGTGGGAACCTAGATGCCAATCTAGTAGCACGCTTAAATTCATGTAGTCGAGATACCAGGGAAAAAAGCTCCTCAGAACAAGTTGCCAAGAAAATATTTATAGAAAAGTCAGATGGAAGCCACGCCACGCCGGTGAAAAAATGACTGAAGGCAAGATGACATGTCTGGCTCGATTACAACTTCTTTAGATTTTATCAAGAATCTCAAGATGTACAGCAGGAACTCCAGACTAAATATGGCAGCAGTATTCAATGAATGGACGAATGGTAGATTTGGAAATATGCACGATGGATTCTGACAAGAAAATGTTTTGGGATGACCTAACATTCCTTGCGGAAGTTTCAAGTTAGTGAAAAACGTGAGGCCAAGAAGGCGCAGTGCGTTGCTTCCCTAGAGTCTAGCCTCAGCCATGCTGATGATTGGGGGAAATGAACTTTAAATAAGAGCAGTTTTGTTTTAGGGGCTTTAAAATTTAACCACTGATATAAAATCGTTTTCTACCGTTTAACAACCCTTTGCAGGTTATTTAAAGCCAGGAAATATTTTTGATTGTAAGATTATTTTTTTGGTGGGGAGATAATAATGATTTAGTGAAACAAGTCTTACTAATTAACCCATAACTGGGGGAAGTAGAGGTGGATTTATACAATAACGGTATTTGCGGGTGAGAAATTAACGAACCCAACTGGAATTGGAACTCAACTTTTTAATTTTAAATTCTGAGCCGTTATCGATTACACTACCCACACGTCCAAGATTACAGCACCTAGTATTCCCTAGCTGTTATCCATCTAGGTACTGACCAGGCTCAATGTTGCTTAACTTCGCTGATCGTACAGCTGTTTCAACGTGATGTAGCCAAAAAAGAAAGAAGAAATTCTCATCCTCTTTAAATTAAAGACACCATCGAAGGATTGAATTCCAACTGCTTTTTCGGTAACCCTGACAAATCCAAGAGAAAACATCGACTGATTATTTAGTATCAAGAGTGGGCAATCACGTGTACGAGCATTGTCGATTCTTGTTTTGCCAGATTCGGTGGATGTTAAAACTGACATATTTTATCCGACGTTGCAAACATTGTAGCACGTCCGGCATTAATATTATAGGATATACCAGCCCAACCCTTACATTTCTCTCTCCATCTCTCTCTCTCTCTCTCTCACACACACACTCACACACACACACACACACACACACACATTCTGATCCAGCTTATGCGTCTCGGATACCTTCTGAAAACGGCATTTCAGCCTTTGTGCACGCCTCTCTGTTAAGGAGATTACATACGCCGTTACAGGAAGCGATTAATCTTTTCAGATTTCCAGTCGGCAAGTGTATGTTGTCAAATGAAATGCTAAGTGGACTATTTAAGGGATTCGAATAAAATCTAGGGATTCGCTTGACTCATTTTGTCTTCGTAAGAAAATAAATGGTCTTTGGTTACAGCCGTAATAAATACAGCCGTGAATACAAATAATATGCCATGGTTTCATTGGCTAATCCACAAAATAAATTAATGCAACATTATTTCTTAACAATGGTACAATGTTTAAGTTCATTACCGAATGACGCATGTACGTCTTAACGAGCACCATTTGTCTTTTAATCTCCTGAACTGGCGCTACAGAATCGCAAAAAGAACGATACAAAATACCAAAAATCACATCACTTGAAGTATTTCAACAGCAGGAGCAACTAAAATGCATAGCACATGTAACTCGAAGAGAAAATAATGACATAATCAAGATGTTGACGTGTAAAACGAATGAAAACCTTGCCTTCACAGAAATTGGCTGGTGAGCTTAGGAAATAGAAGGAAATCAATTCGCGAGCCTATGTGAAATTTTCTTTGGACCATTGAAAACCTTGACTTCGGAGAAATTAGCCATTGAGTCAAGAACAAGGAAAGGAAAGTAGCGAGCCAATGTGAAATTCTTTTTAACATAAAATGAGAAGAAAATTTAAATTAACAAGAGAAGAGTTTCTAAAATCATATGTAATGTTTCGTTTCTGTTCACCGCGTCCAGCGTAGAAGTTTTCGCCAGTGTCAATTTACTCCTCAGTTATATTATGGGCTGTTAACCAAACACGTGGCACTTCAAAGAATTTTCCTTCAACAGTCCAAGAATGCTAATTATTTCAAACTATCTCTCTTCGTCGACTTGTGAATGTATGCAACCGTATATTCCTTCTGTGAGACAGGAATTCTCTTAATTTTGTTTTAAAGATTTTTTAATATTATTTTGTGTCAGATCATTTAATCTGTTGTATGAAAATTTCCTCTTCGTGACAATTCATTAAAACTACGGGTTTATTTTCCTGAAACGAGCTACTGACACAACTTCTAGCGTATAATTTCGTAAATTCCTTATTTTGTTTAGTTAAAATTACCCATATATTTTTCGTCATTATTTTTATTAATCTTTTTTTGGCGTGGGTAAATCAACTGTTCATTTTAACCCATAAACACCACGCCACTATAGACGCTTCGCATTAGTTCGAACAAAAGGCTTAGGAAGGAAGGCCCCACCAATACAGAAAAGAGCGATAGCAGTGGACTTGAGAAACATATTTACGTGAAAAATTGTTTTAATAGAAATAATTTATTAATATCAATCGATAATAGCAATGACTATTCGGTCAATGAATGTCAAATGTTTCCTTATAAGGAAACGACTCATATTACCATTACCATGTTGTCTTAAATTGTAGGAATTTCTTAGATGAAGCATTGTTAATATTTTTCACTTTTGATTCTTTTCTCATTCGTTTTCGTTATAGCAATTCTTAAGTTTTAGGACTGCCCAGAAAGGAGCACGAATTTCAGTCTTATTCTTCATTTCCAAAATCGTTGATCATGGCTCTCTACAACTACCTATCCCTCGTGGGACAGTAGCACCTGCTAGGGTCCCAGCTATTGGTAAATAGTGAACCCTCAAACAAACACAAAATATTATGAAAGTATAAAAATACATTTTTATAATAAAAATACCAGTAATATATTTTTATATAAAAAACTGGCCAACAATACACATTTTTAATGCAAAAATAACTAGCAATACATTTTATCTCTAGTTCAAGGCATACAATTACATTCAAAATATATTTAGTTGAAGCAATAAAATTGTGCTCAAATTATTTAGATTTCGTCATTAAATAACCCATCGTGGTTGATATGCCGCCAAAAAACAAAACAAAAACAACCAACCAACATGAAAGAACATTTTCATGACATTAATCCATATAATATCCTACAATTTTTTAAATCACACTGTATTCCAAAATATAATTTTTAAAAAAATTCAACATGAAACACACATAACGGGCTCTAATAATCATATCCCAACAAAGTTGTATAATATATACACAAATGCTGAGTATTATCTACCATGTATTTAATTGAGAAAGCAGAAAAACATATATCATATTTCTATTACTTCTAAGCTCCCAAGAAAATTAAATTTCGCCATTGAATGGCGCATGAGGAGTTCATATGCCATTAAGGAAATGAATCAACCACACAACTTATCCTTCGTAGATTTTAACAATGGTTTTTTCCTTTCTATTCCTCGTACTCTCCTCGTTCTACTATACGCTTACACAAACTCCTTAGATACAGTGGTCGCTATTTTCCTCTGAACCTCTGGTCTTCATTATGTCAGTGTCTCCAAATTCTGTTTTGTTTATTGCGTCACATAAATTTTAGCTACAAAATTCTGATTCTAAATATAAATGCCCTTTTTCTCTCCATTTTACTTAAAACTTCCTCGTTGCTTACATGCATTCTCCATGGTATTCTTAGCATCCTTCTGTAATACCATACCTCTGTTGCCTGAAGTCTTCTCTTCATCTGTGACGAAACTGTCCAGAATTCTATACCATATAGGGCTACTGATATTACATAGCAGTTCATTCTTTTCTTTGTTTCTAACGACTGGAGACATAAAAAGAAAACTACAACGCATATCAATTCGACATTTAATCTCCTTCGAAGTAATCCCACACACACTTTATCCAGCGTCATTTCCATTTTTTTAAATTAACGATCTCTAATTCCTGGAATTACTTTTTGGGGAATAGCGAGCAGCAACATCGTCACATTCTCTTAGATTTTCTAGACGTCTTGAAATCGTCTTCCTTTCAAATGAGATTTGGTTTTTCTAAGAGGGAAAAGTCTCAAGGGACGAGATCTGAGGAATATGATGTTTTTCGGACATGAAGAATGTTGTATTCGGTTGCTTGGTTGCGCTGAATAAGCCATGATAATCGATCGAAACTCTGTGGTATGGTGAGACAACCACACTCTACGCATTTTCCTTACAAGCATTACTATAAACAATAAAAGTGAGTGAGAACGTTATAACTTGATGTGTGTGCGCGACGGTGTTCAAGACCAGTTTCTGACAAGTGACTTCAATCTGCTTTCTTTAGCTAGGTTACGTTTTGATAAGACTTCGTATTCATTCGTGGGCGATGAAGAATTTCAAGATTAGCCTGTCTACTGGTATTAAATTTAAAGATGCAGTTAAAATACGGTCATATGATTTTATAATGAAGAAAAATAAATATTATTTACTTGGCCGATATAAAAAGCTTGTTACTATAAAACAACCAGAATGAAAATGGAAATTCAAAAAAAATATTGTGTTTTATTTATTCGTTCCTTTGACGTGCAAACAAAAAAAAAGCTTCCACTTGGGGAAGGTATGAATGTGTGTATTCTCTCTCTAGGCAACGGGAAACTGTCTTTCCCCCAAAACGCATGCTAATTAAGAATAAGGAAAAGGAAGCCGTGAAGTGTCATGAACATCTAAATCCTGAAGGAATATGGCATTAAAAAGGTATACTTTAAAGCATACAAAAAAACACTCACTCACCCACATGTAATTGAATTGCAGGAAAAAAATAATGACTGATCTTAATTTGGTTATTACGATAAACTATGTCCAACAGCAAGGCCTCTGATCAGAAGGTTTTGAGGAGTGTGGAACCACCTCTTAATTGCTGGTGTTCCCAGGTCCACCCTGACCCGGGCTGGCAGCACCTGTTAGGGTCCCAACTATGGGCAATTAGTTATTCTCCAAACTGGAGTTAAAACACTAAGAAAGTGTAAAAATAGGTTTTAATACCAGAAATACTTTGTAAAAAAAAAAAAAATTACCATCTCTATATTTTTGAAGAAAAAATATTACCAGAAATAAAAATTTTGTCGGCATTAAATAACCCATTGAGGTTGATATGCCGTAAAACAAACCAAACCAAACTCCCTACAACAACCCCGTCCTGGTTATGACGATAAATTACATCCGCGTTCAAGGTTAAGACGATAAAATACGTTCAATGAGGAGCGTGGAACCACCTGTTAATTGCTGGTGTTCCCAGGTCCACCCTAATCCGGGGTGGTAGCACCTGTTAGCGTCCCAGCTATGGGCAAATAGTTAACCTAAAACTGCGGTAAAAAGCATTATGAAAGTGTAAAAATAGGTTTTAATACCAGAAATACTTTGTAAAGAATTATTACCAGAAAAAATGTTTGAAGAAAAAAGTAACTATTACCAGCAATGCGTTTTTGAAAAGAAAATATTACCAGCAATACATTTTCAAAGCAATATTACCAGCAATACATTTTTGAGGAAAAAAGTATTACCAGAAATATATTTTTGACAAAACAAAATATTACCAGGAAAAAAAGATGTCGGCATTAAATAACCAATTACGGTTGATATGCCGTAAAACAAAACAAACCAAACCAAACCAAACTAGAGGTTATGATTTAGCTGCAGCCACGAGTTAAATAGAAGAGTAGACTAGGATCTCTAGCCTTGGGTGGCAACTAGTATAAAAGAAAGAAAATTCTGAATTTCAGATTGTGGAGACGGCAAAGTGAAACTTTTCCACTATCTTTCCTATGAACGCATGGCAATTCACAGGTAATAAATAAAAGGAAGCTATGGAAGCTAAAAGAACAGCGTATATGGATGAGGATATATTTGAATATGAATGGTTATCATTGGTTTCTTTACACTAATTCAAATTGTGATCGAAATATGAAAGGAATAAACAATCTTAGATGATATAATTGACTGATAGACTGGAGAAAACAAAGCGAACAATAACAGCAGCAATAAAACAAAACAAAAAAATTAAATAAAGCAAGAAATTGTATAAGTCAGGAGTTTGGAATTGACAATAACGAACGTTTGTTTATTACATTTTTTTTATTGTCAAATAACATAACAAATCAAGTCAATTAATAGTTACATAACCCATTACATAGATCCTTACACTACACTTCTTCAATGACTTGTTTTTGATGAAGCACTTCGGTCGAACCCCAATCGAAATTGTTCTTAAGGAATCCCTTTCACAGCATTAGCGCCACGTATGGTTTTGAATTCAGTGCAATTTTTCTTCTAGACTGATTACCTACTATGGCGAGAAAGCCCAGTTTGTACTGCTATTTAACCCATATTGCTGGAACGAGAAGAGATGAATACATACCAAGGGTATCTGGGTGTAAGTGAATGTAACGAACTCGGCTCTCCGATTTCTCATTACCGAGCCGCCATGCATTACATCGTCGACACATGTGTTAGCCCGCTCATGTGTCGACGATGTAATGCATGGCGGCTCGGTAATGACACACACACACACACACACACACACACGGGTGCGCACATGCGCACACACACGAACACACACATAGGCACGTGCATATATATATGTAATGTGTAAGTGTGTCTGTGAGTCTGTATGCTTGTGCGTGTGTGCTAAATAGTTTTATCAATTCGTCCGTAAACTGATAATGAAAAATATTTATTTCTAAAAATGTATTTTTCAACATACTCTCCTTGCATAGCGATGCAGTTAATTAAGCAATCAATCCGCAAAACATTATACACTGAAAATTTCAGATAAAATAAAACATTATACACTGAAAATTTTAGATAAATTTCTTTTAATAACTATGTTCTCAGACTATCTATCTATCTATCTATCTATCTATCTATCTATGTAATTATTATTTATTTTTAATGCAATTTTGTATTTTGATGAGTATCCATGTGTAAATATTTTTAACAATAATTTCTCCTATGCAATTAATAATGCTCTGATATTGTAAAGGACTTAAAACTTTTCATGCATTCTCTGAACGACTTTCTCTTCTTTGTTAGTAGGAAGATTTTGAAGTTAATTTGAAATCCAAATGTTTCTTAATTGTCGAGGGTATAGAAAAATAGAACGAGAACTAGGATTATTGAGTCTGGAATGCTCTCGTCTGCGCTAAAGGCACTTCCAAGCACTTCTGGGCAGACAGACACGTCCGTGTGTCTAGAAAATAAATACAAAAGAGTAGATATTCATTAGATAAACCCATATTTGGCATGAACTGAAACATCCAATCAGAAACATTGTTGAAGCATCTAATAAGTTATATTTTGAAACGTCCAATCCACACAGAATCATTTTGAAGCGTCCATTGAAGTTCAATTTTTTAAGTATCCAATCAGGATCGACCTCACTTGGTATGGTATGCAAGAAATCCAGAATATGCACAAAAGGCCGTGTAGGAGAGAAAGAAAAGGTGAAATATATAAAGAGATGGAAAGTGAGTTAGAGTAGAAGGGAAAAGTAAGAGGAGAGATTGATAAAGAACATGATCAGAAATGTATTTATCAGTCGAGAACATAAGAAAGGAGGTGAGGGAAATAATCTGATCAAAAGATATAATACAACATAAAAAATGAATGCAGTGCCACACAGGAAAAAAAGAGATAACATCTTTTCGGAAGAGAAAGGGGGGAGAACTGGAAGGGAATGTTTAAGGAGGAGAGAAGGAAAAGAAAAGAGAAACCATTGAATACAAAAATAGCTGAGAGAAAAGTAAAATTTTCACTGTATTCTTCTTTCTCTCGGTGGTTAAAAAAATCCTACCTCCCGGTCGAATTCCCTATCAACCATTCCCGGAACCTAAACATTTTCACTCTCAAATCGCTTCCGGCGTTTTTGCTAGTACAAAACACATTTTCACGAGTCGAAGGCAAAAGAAGACAACAATAGCATAAAAATACCAACATCTTTAAAATCTAACTGAAATAATTATAGTTTCTTGACAAGACCGAATCATGATTAACTTACATTGCTAATTTGCGTGTATATATATCGCTACTGGTGTCTGTAATTACGTAATAAAATCAATATGTATTAGGTTGGAACCAAACTTCGTAGCAATTTTCAATAGGTAACATTCAAACGCACGATTCCATTTCGCACGTGACTGAAATTTATGAGACATATACATTATCTGAAAGTTGACATTTCAATGTACCTTTCTATAAGATTCGTGTGTTGATTGTAAATTTTAAGTGTTTTTATCTTAAAAGCAAAAATGGAAGAAAATGAAATGCATTTTCGTTATTTGATACTCTTTTGTTTCCTGAAAAGAAAAGAAAAACTACAAGTAGCAAAAATATAAGTGCCGTTAATGGAGATGGTGCCATAGGTGAGGATACTGTTCGCAAGTACAACGCTATGTTCGAAAATGAAAGATTTGGTCTGGAAGACCCAAAACGTTCTGGTAGTAGTTGATGAAGATCAAATCGAAATCCTGATTAAAAATAATGCAGGTCACTCAAAACGGGATATCGCAGAGATACTCCATATAGCTTATATGAGCTCTCTGAGGCATTTGAAACAATTGAATCCGCGAAGCGCTCCGATATTTGGACGTCTCACAATTTAACGGAAAACAATTTAATGGAATGCATTGCATACGACAAAATGACTTTTTTTAAAAAAATGATCAAGGGCAATGAAAATTGTTTACAGCAATGGTGTTTGAAAAAGAACCTCCTGAGGAAAACTCCAAAAGCCATTTTGCATCCGAAGAATCTTATGCAGTATACCTGATATGATTGGAAGAACGTTGTGCATTACCAGCTCTTTCCACGGACATTGAATTCAGTCAAATAATATTCCTAATTGGACCAATTAAAGGTGACAATCTAGAAAAATCATTGATAAAAAATTGGAAAAATATTGTCTTTTATCAGGACAACGCTAGGCCTCAAAATTTCTTTGAGGACCCGTCGGATAGTGGTACAATTTGACTGGAATATCTTACTAAATCCGCGGCACTCACCTGGACGTACACTTTCGTTTTTGATTGATTCATTTATTTTTACGGCTTATCAACCCTTTGTGCTTTACTTAAAAACTAAACATATTTTGTCTTGTAAGGATATTTCTTTTTTTTATTTATGCAAGTGAATATTGCATTAATGATTTTTTAACGATAACAGTATTTCGGCCAAATACGAGTCCTACTATTTAAGCCATATTTGAGGAGAGAAGGGATGGATTTATACCTTTCAAAATAATATTTGCATAATAGTATCTATTTGCACCTTCGTATTATTACTTACCTCGAATCCTACAAAATTCTCTTAAATAGGAAGAACTACAATTCTATGGAAGCTTGTAAAAGCCATTTAGAAATATTCATCATCGAGGGAGATACCAGTTTCTGGGTTGATGGAATCATGAAAGTACCTAAAAAATGGTGAAATATAGTGAAACAAAATGGCTTATGAATGATTAAATAAATATATGTGTCATTTTGTTCCACTGTGTTTCGGCATCTTTAAGACGCCTTCATGAGTCCAGACTTGCAATATTTTTCGATGTGTACAAATATCTAAATATTGTTTTTAAAAGCTACTAAAAATGGTACGAACTTTTGTTTTGACCCAATCTACAGTACTTTCTTGATTATCCGTACCTCTATTCCCTGGACATCGATTATGCCGACGTATAAAGAAGGGAAAATTTGAAATCATCCGAGCATTTTTTAATCATTCGAACTAAACCCATTCTAATATTTAATCTCGGACAAGTATTTTGAGAATTTAGAAAACCACATTTAACGGTTGATTCAAATTGATAAATATTGAAGTTAGTTGCGCTTTCATCCAGAAGGTAGAATTAGAAACGCATCTACTTTAATATAGATTCTGGTGTTAGCAGAAAAAACGTGTGGCCAGCCGGAAACAGACAAAAATTGATGCATTTGTTTCATCAAATATAAACTGAACATGACCATGAACAAAGTGTTTGGAAATTTTATTTGATGATATAAATTCTAAATTTCTTTCAGAAAACGACTTTTTTGTTCATCCTTTTTCGATAATTTTGGTATCCAATTATCCGTAATTTTTTATTATCCGAACTAATTTTTCAGTCTAAGGTGTCCGGATAATCGAGAAAGTACTGCATTACGTTCCACCGCCCATCATTGACGTCGTCTTTTTTTTACAGATAAGTCAATAGGAGATGGGGAAAGAGTGTAAGTGCTAGTCTTCCCAGTGCGATCAACAACTTCAATCGTTCGGTCATCGCCAAAATGTAGAAAACTTCTAAAATTAATGAAACGTCGATGTGTGAGAAAAATCTTACCTTTACTCTTTTTTCCATATCATAACGGGACCCATGTCAAGTTATGTTGGTGTTTGTGGTGATGGCAAATGCATTTAAAAAACTGGAAGCGAGTAAGGCCTGAGAGTCACTCGAAGTAGAGGTTCACAGAATAAAAGACACAGTTCATGGGAATATGTGAAAAAGACAACGGTTAAGGTTGTAGCGGTCGCGGAAACATCCTCTTAGGAGTCGGTTCCACGAAGTAGCGGTTGATGGGAAGCAGCTGCTCGAGTGGAACTTACGTCACACCAATGGAATAGCATGGGGATGAGGGTGGTTCGGTTACAATACGCGTAGCATGGCGGGTTTTAGCCGTCTGATTTAGAACTGGTAGAACTAAAGAATGTAGTTCGTCTGAACACTTTCCATGAAAGCATCGATAATGTACCGAGAGGATTGCAACGTTTCATCTATGGGGAAGGGGTTGGATGAGTGAAAATAATTCATCACCCACAAGGACGCGTGGAGGTTTTTTGAAACCACCACCACTACAACAATAACAACAAAATTCTCTATTTTACAACTAAATTATACACTTTCAAATAATACAACAGAAAATTATTCATATATCTGCTCTGGTGTGGATATACATTTTTGTGTGCAGACATACGTACGTGTGTGTGTTATCTTTGCGGGTGCCTTTTTTTATAGTGTGGGTAAGTGTTTTTGTGTGTATGTGTGAATATTACGAGCGCACGTATTCGCGTGCATGACGTTAATCATTAAACATTGGTGGAACCAATTTTTCAAGCAATTACGTCTGACAGCAAATTTGACATCCGGACAGCAGTAATTTATTGATACGTTAAAACTGTCCTGCTAACATTTGGAATGAAGCACCGTTCACTTTCGCTTCTGCAATGAAAAGGATAACCGCCCATTTAATATAATGTCTCTAATGAACGCGTATTGGCTCGTAAAGAAATTGTTTTATTTTGACTTAAAACGCGAAATGATGAACATTCGAGTTGAGAGAGAAAGCAATAAATCTTACAAAAAAATTTGCCTTCTAAAGTAAATTAAAAAAATATGTGAACACAGTCAATATGATTTTGTCATTTTAATTGAGTATCAGTCTTAAATGAGATAACAAAACGTTATTTTCTTTTCATAGCTTTTATGTATTTATTTTCATATGAAAGCGTAAAAAGGTGAGACTCATATTTGGCATCACCTGGAGTCGCCAGCAGATTGGAGTGAAGGACATAATGGAGAACATCAAGAAGGGCAAACACAGATGGGGCTGGGTCACGTCTCTAGTCTAGGTGGGCTATTAGAGCAACAGTGGAAAAGAACTAGAAGGTGGCCAAAGGCAAGATGACGCGATGATCTGATCCACTACGAGACAAGGCCCAGTATGACCAGAGATAAGAAATTGTGGAGGTCAACCAGGGAGGACTTCCTCCCCATGGATTTCGAATTGGAATGTATCATTTGCACTGGGATATACCGCTGTTTAACACTTTCCCAGCTGCATCGTTATAAAATTGTTGTCTGGCTGTGCTGGCCCGATGGGGGGAAAATTGTCAATTGACATGGATAATAATGAGAATAAAGGTGGCATCAAAACAGTGGTAATGAACTAGAGGGCGGGCAAAGGCAAGATATCTGAATCTCAGCCTCACATAGTCACGTATGGCCAGAAATAGAAAGTGGAGGAAGTCAAGCAGAGAGTGGTTCCTTCAGAAGAAATGAGAAGGACCTGGTGTATTAGTTTGGCGTAGCCAATTAATATAAAAATTAAATTTGAGAAAAGCATACAGTGCTAAATTTTGGGTACGTCGACGTGCTATAATGGTTAGCAAGCTTGTCTCACTAGAACAATTACGACTGAGTAATGAGTTCGATCCTCACTGGGTGCAACATTCTTTTGGCCTTGTGCCACATCTAAGCTACACTTTAAAAGTAATGTTTGGGTGCCTCGACGTGGTGTAATTGTTAGCAAGCTTGCCTAGCTAGAGAAGTTACGACTGAGTAGTAAGTTCGATCCTCACTGGGTGGCCCATACTTTCTGCTTAGAAAATCGCCATACTCTGTTAAATTTTCAGTGATAGGCTGTTCTAGTCTAGTCTGGTTTCAAGGTCAGTGGTCCCCAATTCAAATTCATACACTTATTTCAGAATCCGGTATCAGTATTAAAATGTATTATTATTATCTGTTAGAACCCCACAAGGTTGTTTCTTCAGGCAATACCTATCCTTCGAGAGTGGGCTATTCTCAGGCGCTTGAGGTTTAAATATCGTAAAACCCCGGGTCTTTTTTTATATGACATTGTGTTAATAAGAGGCAAAGAAAGGGAACTGCAGGAACTTCTAGACAAGGTAGCAAAGAAAAGTGAAAAGAAACGACTAAGCATCAGTCAGTCAGAACGCATTGTTGTCAGCAAGAGGAACGCCTCAATCGAAACCCGACTGATTTGGTGTCAGTCGGAGCTTTTACTCCTAATCCATTGTGATGGAGTAATAGATAACGACTCGGATTGAGGAATTGGAGGGCCAAGTTCGAATTTCAGTCGAATCCATCCATTTTCTTGGGAAAGGTATGAATCCTCTGCTATGGGTAAATAGCAGGATTAATAGCAGGGATCTATAGCCTTGGATGGCAACTCTGGAAAAAAATATGCCTCGTTATCGAATGATCATCTAAGCGTGTATCACGCATGGCATATAACTGACTGTATAACAGTGAATGCTGGATACTCTCCCCGCAGATGAAGAAGACACTTGAGGCAACAGTGATGATGTTTTACAGAAGGATAGCTGAGAATACCATTCCGAAACTGTGAAAATTCAAGGTTATGTGCGTAACGAGGAACTTTTAAGGAAAGTTGAAACAAAAAGAACGCTTATACTTAGCATCAAAAGGAGATAGTTGAATTTTCTAGGAAGCATAGTGAGGAAAGAAGAGAACTTGACACTTACAGGACATATTGAAGGCACAGAGGAAAGTAGAGAATAACCTGGCAAACACGCTTGTGTAAATGGATGGCAGAACAGGGTGTAGGAAGGATGATGAAAAAACACACCTCACTAAGAGGTACAAAGGTTAGGAAGTTGTGGAGAGTTATCACCGGTTACGTCTTGAAGGGACTCAACAAATAGAAGTAGTCACATCTATGCCTGAGAATCCCACTTTATCCAAGGCTTTCTGCAATATCCCGATCGAGCGGGCCTGCGTGCATTCAAGAAACAAAGAAGCAAACAAAGGGAAAGAGTGTGAGACTGAGACGGCGAGAGTAAGAACAGAAATAGTCTTTTCTTAAGAGCGTGTCTGAGTTATAGAGATGCATTGAAGTATATTTTATAGGAACCAGTGTGCCTATTTAAACGCGATGTCAATCGTTATCTTCTGTCTTCTTAATTCTTGTTCTTTTATTGTCATCTCTCCTTAATAGTAGTGTTTTTCACATTTTCTAACACTCAGTAACCTCTTGCGTCCTCGTGGCTTTATTGCCTTGCTTGGTGTGACATGATTAAAAAGAATTGCTGGCAGGTTGAGGACCACCTTAAATAAATTCACGCCATCGGCAATGTCTTCTACTCTGATTTTTCTTGAACACGAGAGATAAAGCCGCCGCAGCCAACGACGGCATGAATGAGATACATCTGATTCAGGGATGAGGTTGTTTTCGAGGTCGTATCCCTACCGTCCTCTACGCTGACGACGTTTTTATTGAACAAGACTGTAATTAATTAATTAAATAATTAGTTTTTTTTTATTTGTTAATTATCTTCTTCTATGATGAATATGTAGGCAATGTTTTTGAAAAGTAAATATTTTTTTTGTTTATTTTCATCGTATTTTTCATAATTGGTCCTAAATTACCTGACGCAGCCTTTATACATATACGGACTTAGTAAAGAAAATTGTTCTTATGAAATTTCCTCTATGGTACCTAGACTATGAATTTAAGTGCAGTACTAGATTGGCGTCAATTTACAGTTGAAATGGCTAGATGTAACCGTAAGTTCTATGTTAACAGTTTCTTCTATCGCACTTCTCGCTTGTGGAACTCTCTTCCGGCTTCTTGTCTCCCAGTCAAATTTGATCTTCAAAAATTTAAATACAATGTCAATCGGTATCTTCTGCCTTCTTAGTTCATATTCTTTGACTGTCATCTCTCCTTAATAGTAGTTTTTTCATATTATCAAACACTCAGTAACCTTTTGCGCTCTAGTGGCTTTATTACCTTGCTTGGTGTGAAATGATTAAGACAAAATGCAGTTTTAAACATTTAATACAGATAAAACAAATGGGGATCTTATTTGTGCTATAATATTTACCAGTATATATACATGTCTGTTTGTGTGTGTGCGTTAAACGAGAGAAAGAGGAAACACAAGAGAGTGAGAGAGAGAGAGAGAGAGGGAGAGAGAGAGAGAAAGAGAGTGAAAGAGAGAAGAGGGGGAGCGGGAGAGAGAACAGTCAATTATTAGATAGAATCATAGGTAATTTCAGTTTTGGTGATCCAATTGTAATGGCACGCGTATCATTCTCACTACTAATCATACGTGACAGTTTAGAATAAATTTCAAGTATACTAAAATAGTTAAGTTTTTCCAGATCAGTGTCAGTTGTCTACCCGGTTTAGTGAACAGGAGTAGAGGTTTATCCCTTGTTTCCTGTTTAGGGTTGGGTTTCCGGTCCATTCTAAAATCCACTTAAACTCTATACTTATATCGCCTCCGCCTGAACTCTGAAATTTTATCCACTAATTATTATTTCTCTCCAATACGATTAGATAATGTTGTGAATATGGATTATCTCCTCTTTGATAATCCAAGCTATAAAAGCTGTACATTTCCGCTTGTCAAGTAGACGAGTAGTAAGATTCTTAATTGAATAAAAGATTACTAGACAGAATCTCTTGTCCTGTTTTCATTACAGATAGGTTCGCCTATCGACGGGTTCACACTCCTCCGCAGTCTTTTGAACAGGAGTAGAAGTGTGTCACTTGTTCTCTGTTCTCTGTTTAGGATTCGGTTTCCGTTTCCTTCTAAAGTAGTCTTTTCATTTTCTTTCACTCACAGTAGCCCCTTGCGTTTTAGCGGCATTTGCTTGGAGTGAATTGATTAAAACACTCACATAATCCCCCATATATATATATATATAGAGAGAGAGAGAGGGGGGGGGAGAGTGAGAGAGAGATACAAATATATATTCACACAGATGCACGCATATAAACTTGATCTTATAAAAGATTAGGAAAGTCAGCAAAGTGCGTGATTGGGTTCCACACAGTCTTAGCAAAAAAAGAACAAAGCGGCTTGGTTATCCATAGCAACAAGTCTCCTTTCATAAAAGAAATAATCCTTGCGAATAGAACAAAGTGGATCGTTGATGAACAAAAACGGAAATTATTTATGACTCCACCTAATACTTATATATTATATGTTTATCTAGACGTGTGAGAAGCTGCTTAATTGTTATTCGTGTAAGCATTTTTGCTGCATTTCTACCGATTTATGATTGTATTTCGCCTCTTCTTTTTTCTCCATTTTTTTTTTTTGAAAGGCTTCTGAAAATTGTGTATAAACACGGATAAAACATTCATGTGTATAGAGTGAATCATTTGCTTTTTCGCCTTTAAACCTCCTCGTTCTTAAAATATTTTTCTTGGCAATTCAATTCTTGCACTTTTTATATTTCAATCCATTTGCTCAAAGGCAGATGGCTTTCCCCTACCACAATAACACCATTGTTGAGCCGGACCGCACATACAATAAACAAGAATTACCTCCCTTTGCCACAGTTTTTTTCTCTTTACTGTCGGTCATTGTTTATTGTTATTTTCTTTTCAATTCTCACTTATGGCGTCGTTGGAATAATTTTCTTTGGCGAATTCGATCAATGACTCGAGAGTCCTAATAGCTGATTTTCATGATCGATGCGCTGATACCAAACTGTTTACTACTATGGTAGCCAACAGATTCTAAGATAATTGTTTTAAAAGTCTTGTCCCTTTAAGATGGTGTCAGTCATGACTCTCCGTATTAATTTTCTTTATAAAATGTGAATTGTCATAGTTTGGAAGGGATTTCCCGTTGCTTTCTCTACGGTTTAAAATTCCGTGTTTAAACGGGTTGCCAGCCAAGGTTAGAAAGCCCTGTCTACTCTACTAGAGCTGGTGGAGGACAAAAGCTATTTGTGTGAAGAACGTAACAGCCTCTGTTGTAATTTGAGCTCGGCTTACCAATTATATTTCCAGCAGCGTTAACCGTTACACTTCGAGCATATCGATGCTAATTTTTTTCTAAATCTACCCAAAATGCAAAATGTGATGCAAGACTAGTTTGCTGAAGACACACAGACATCAAGGTCATCGCAGACATCACGTTCATCACAGACCTCGCTGTGATTCTTTGCATTTGAGAAGATTGTGTCTAGGAGAAAGATTTCGAACCTCCAAGTTAAAGATCTTACTATTTTCCCTTTGCCTTAAGGCGATATTTCTCAGAAAAGTTTA
>OZ038489.1:69989170-69999170 GCA_964036315.1 Acanthosepion esculentum | reverse complement strand
GTCATTTCTGTTTGCCAAATCAAGGCACTTTCGATATACTGATTAAGTTATTTACCCGATTAAATTGCTGAAAAAAAAAACGTATGCAGTGATGAACCTTCCATGCTCCAAACCATTCGTAATGGAACACACTTTCATATTCTCCCGGACACAAATCAAAGACGATTGTATTGACATTGGTTTCTCATTTTGTGATAACCACTGTTTTCTTTTTGTTTTCTTTTGACATGAAAAACCCATTTTTCATCACCTTTAAATATGTGATGCAAAAATGAAAGGTTGGCATTCATGATTAAAACAACTACTGAAGATGTGGTGAATGTGATGTTCGCTTTTCAAATGAAAGCACTTGAGAAACCAAAATTACTTTTTTGCAATTCTTTTCCAATTAAACTCTGAAATGCATTATAAACGACACACTGTCAAATAGAAAAGATGATAAACTAATTTCATACAATTTAGCCATGTTTCTGCTTTTAGTTGACTAACTCACAATTCATATAATACATAATTACTTACCGAACACACTAAATTATGCATGTAATCAAAAGTTTCAGTCGCTCTTATGATTAGTTAATTCCATGCAAAAACTATAAAGATAAAAGCAAACTTCATTATTAATGACAGGTAAGTTGGAAGGACGTGGCAGAAATATAACCTCAGAAG
The DNA here is from genome assembly GCA_964036315.1 of Acanthosepion esculentum. Taxonomy (NCBI): domain Eukaryota; kingdom Metazoa; phylum Mollusca; class Cephalopoda; order Sepiida; family Sepiidae; genus Acanthosepion; species Acanthosepion esculentum. Next base: position 69,998,504 of record OZ038489.1, on the reverse strand, counting down.
GAATTATGGGAGTCTGATATGGACAATGCTTTATCGATTATGCCACGGAAGCACATCAGAAGGTGAAATTCAAATTTAGTCATATCGTTAAATTCTTTTATAGCCAATATTCTCCGTGTCATATTGTTTTTGTTTTTTTACATCAAATAGTCGTAGAAAAAGAAAATAGTCAAAAATCAATAATTACAATGCAATCATTTTGAAATGTCTTCAGGAGGGAAAGTTCTCAGAATAATTTAAACAAAGGACAAGGAATAATCTATTAATTCATGAGAAAGTACTTTGTTTATGTTCCGGATGCGAAACTAAAGCTAGCAGATGTGGTCTTTGAAATGTCTTAACGAACGATGTGCTTCCTTCGTAAGGGTAATTAATCTTTGCATTTTCCTTCGTGGCTGCAATAAACTTAATGTTTCATTTTTCTCATTATAACTTGAGTCATAATATGAGACTCTTAGGCAAACAGTCAGAATTTGTAAATAATGAATAAGCTTGCGATAATAATTCAAATTGCATTCTTGGGATTCGATCTGACGAAGAAAACCTTTCACCCATTAGGCTATGAAAGCTAAAAGACTGGCATCGTTCAAGCTTAGTCACTTAGCTGCCTTCTTCAGCATCTATGGCATAAAGTATATATTTTATTTACATGTAGTATTAGTTATAGTAGTTTACTGAAAAATACAATTGATATATATATATATATATATATATGTTTGTGTGTGTATTTAAAAAACATATATATATATATATATATATATATATATATATATATATATATATATATATATATATATATATATATATATATATATTAACCTAGGGAAGGTTACTGAATAGAATAACCACACAAAGGTTGGTCATGAACGATAATACTTAGGACAAGAACAACACATATAAGATTCGCTAGCGGCGCGTAGAAGTAGTCAACTGCTAGAAGTGAGACAAGTGAATTCCACAATGAATCTCCAACTGCAGACCGCAGACCCGCATACAGTATTTACTACTGCATTTATGTGAATGGGGCATACCCATTATCGTCCGTAGGTATGCTACAAGAATATATATATATAATATTAAATTAAAACATATATCTGAATAACAGTCTGAATATAAATAACAAGACTTGAAGCTCAGTTGCAACGCGTTTCGTTCAGAAAGAAAATGGCAAAAATAAGATCGACACAATACGGATTGTTTCATTGATTTGTTTTTACGGCTTATAAAATTTTGTAGGCTATTTTAAACCAAAACCTCTTTGGGAATTGTAAGCATAATTCTTTTATTTAGCATCGGAATATTGTATTAACAATTATTACTATTTAAGTGGTGTAGAAGAAGTGGATTTATACATTTCCCAGGGGGATTTGCGGGCAAGTGTATGCAGCGAACGCAATCGGAACTCGAACTCGGCCTATCCAATTTCACATCTCGTATCGTTACTCACTAAACCACCCGCACATCCAAGTTAACAGCACCTGGTATTCTTAAGCGGTCACCTATCTAGGTACTGACCTGGCTCGTGGTTGCTTAATTTTGGTGATCGGACGAGGGCCAGCGTTTCAACGGGATATGGCCATATGCCTCAGCAGATTATGAAATAATGTAATGCCAAATAATTAGAAACAATAACAAAAGGAACGAAACAGGGTTAAATTTAAAATTTGGATACATCGGAAATCAAAGTTCAAATTTAAATGTTCACCGGTGTCCGTATTTTCAACGGTTTCATGTCGACTATTTTTGGCATTTATTGCATTTTTCATTTTTTTAAAGCATAGGATTCATTCGATCAGTAAAACATTTATCTGAACACATTCTTTCAGAACGTAACGCGCAACAACATAGTTTTCTGTCAAAAAATACATATACAATAACCGAGTGCATGGACTGAGCGGAGAAAACTTATCAGTGTTTCACATGGTTAAGGCAACCACTGTTCTACGGCAAGAGCTTCATGTATAATTTTATGTACTTGTGCGTCAGTGTTTGTTGAAGGTTTGCAAGCATTCATGCATGTATAGTGCAAAACACAAGTGTTGGTAATGGTGAAATTAGGCGTTTCCTTATAAGGAAACATTGGACATTGATTGAAATTTATGAAAAAATTTAAAAACTTTTATTAAAACCTTTTTGTGCAGATTAGACTTTTCAAGTTCACGAACTGTAACCGTTCTTTCTAGTAATGATGAAAGATTCTTTTTTGCAATAATGTTGTTTAAATTCGTGTAGAATGTTAGCATCTTGCTTATATCATTAATTTCCCTTTTATTTTCATGTGCAACCCATTGTTGTTGTTGCTACTGCTGGAAGTCTTCAAGTGATGTTCATTTTTGTTTTGATCGAGTGGTTCGTTTTCTACGGCTTATCAACCATTTGCAAGTTATTTAAAACCAGAAAATATGTTTAGACCCAACTTTGCTTAATTCCGGTGTTTTCAACGTGATGTGCGTGTAAATGTGTTTCATTTTGTATCACCGGTCTATGGTAATGGTAATATTAGCTATTTTCAAACAAAGAAACATTTAGCATTACTGCTTTCGATTGAAAGAAAATCTTTCTCTTAAAACATTTTTTCAGGAAAATAGGTTTCTCAAGTCCAGTATTGATAGGTGTTTCCTTCGTACCCTTTTTTTTAACAGAGCTGGTGTTTGCATTAGTTGAACTAATCCTAAAATACCCTTGAATTATTCTTGTTTAAAGCATCCAACTAATGAATTTATTGATAATACTAATAATTAGCCATTTCCCCACAAGGAATTCATTTGGCATTCATTGACCGAGCAGCTAATACTACTTTAGGTCATAATTTATAAAATCTTTCTCTTAAAACAACTTTTCAGGAAAATAGGTTTCTTAAGTCCAGTAGCTGTTATTTTTCTTTCCAGTATTAAGAGAATTTCATTCTTAACCTTTTATTTGAAGTAGTGTGGATTGTCAATATCTTGATTATTATTTTCTCTTTGAGTTACATGTGATATTCATTTTAGTTGCTGCTGCTCGTGGTTGTCTTTAAGTGATGTGGTTTCTGTGATTTGGTACAATCATTTTCTTTGTTATTTTTAGTCCACAATGTTTAACGGATGTTCCTTGTCCAAATCCGCAGACTTTACTCGCCATTGATCTTAGAAAGCGATTGTATACAGCTGACAGTTTAGATATTTCTGAACGGGTTTGGCGTCAAGCATGGCATCCATCAGAAAGTCTCTATCTGACGAGGCTATTTACGAACATGTTTACAGGTTTCAGTTTGATTTTTTTTAGTTTTGTAGTAATTTGCAGTGTTGGCCAAAACGACCTCTGACGAGCCTATTCTATATTTCTATTTCTCCTATACTAATTTTTTATAACTGTATTTGGAGTACAACATTTTATAAAGGATGATTGCCTTCTTTAAGGCCAGCAAGAGTTATGGATTACTCCTTATGGATCAGTACCCCTCTATAGCCTTATGAGGAGGGACCAATACCTCAGTATCCTAACATTGAATTTTTATGAATCAAATTTTGTACTGATTTTATTGCTGGACATTTATACAGGTTCGTATTTTTGAAAGAAAAAATCTCTTAAAATGGAGAATAAAAACGAAACATTACAAGCATGCAGAAAATATTTTTTTTTAAAATTAGAATCATTTTATAAAATAAATGGAATTGTTTTGAAACAAATAGTGGATGTGCGTGTGGTGTAATGCGTTGCGGCTTAGAATAAGAAATCGGAGAACTGAGTTCGAATTTCAGCCGTGATCGTTACATTCACTTACGCGCAGATACACTCCAGCTATGGATTAAATAGCAGGACTGGATTCTATATAGCCTTGTTTGACAAACATTCTAGAGATGGTGACTCCACCCCCCGCGGCATTACCTAGACCACCCATAGGGACGCAATGGTATGTGAAAAATCACTGAGACTGAAATTCTTCTGTCGTGTTAGTTACGTATTCTGCTACAGGCGGAGATAGCGTTCACCTTTTAACTGCCAATATAGAAAATTACTTTTTTTTTTTCATCACCCCTTACCTCAATATATCTGTGGGCTCATATAGACCTGGAGTTACATCAATAGATCTATAGCCTCGTGATGAAAATAGCATTTTCTTTTTAGAAAACAGATATTTCTTTTGTCGATATCATCTCCTTCCCTGTTAATGCACTTAACCAAATGCCTCTCTGCAGATCACAGTTAAATTTTCAAATCAACATTCTGCTGATAACTATGTTAGTCTTATCGAGCCACCCTCAACAATACACATCCATGCCAACATAAAGAATATATGAGACAGTGAATGAAATCTAGTAGTTCATATGAAATGAAGTAAAAATAAAGAAGAAAAAAAGGAAGAATAAAGAATAAATGAAAAAGAAAGAAAGAAAAATAGAAAACGCATAAAAAGAAAGAAAGATATGAAAGAAAAAAACGAAGGACAGCTGCAAGATGAATATAAGATTAATTTAACTGTATATACATTATTTACATGCGCAGTATTGTCCCCATCCTTGTTAACACAACGTTTCGCCCTTTATGCCTTCCGGTCTTTATCAGTTGCTTATTGATCCTACAGGGAATTCCGAACAGAACCCTTTATTTAATCTAAGTGTGTAGATTGTCCTCGTTCCACTGAATATTTCTAGGAATATTTATTTTTATTTTCTTACTTTTAGTACTGCTCATTTATTGCTCGTCTCGTTTGCCACTGATTCCAAGTGCACACTGCTCGCCCCAGAGATTGAACTCTCAATTATTATGTCGCTAAATTAATGTGAAAAATGTGCGAGCAATAAGTGAACAGTAATAAAATACAAACAAGACGAGAGATCGCGAGAAGTGAACAGTGGAACGAGAACAATCTACTCCCAAATATTAAATAGAAGGTTCCGCTCGAAATACCCTGTAAGTTACCCAGATCGACATATACCTGATGAAGGTCGGAGTTCACAACAGCCAAAACGTTGTGATAACAACAATAAAGATGAGGAAATTAGTCCGCACGTAAATAGTGCAAATAATGATAACTCCTGATCTCAGAAATTCAGACAGTAATTTAACAGTGTACCTATTTCTGAAATGAAACATTGGCATTATTATTAATTTTTAATTCGTCTTTCCGTCATCCGATTTCTGTAGCCTGCTCAATTGCTACAATTACGGTGGAGTAATGGATAGCGGCTCGGATTGAGAAATTGGAAAGCTGCGTTCGAATACCACTCGAATCCATTACACGTACGTGCTAATACCCTTGGGAAAGGGGTGGATCCTCTTCTTCTCTCTCAGCTATGTCAACTTACTGCGGGAAAAAAAATCTGCCTCGTCAGTCATGTATCGAAAGATACATGATCGCCTAAGCGTGTATCACGCATGGCACATAACTGACTGACTGAAAATGATGGTTCTCAATTGTTAATCAAATCAACCATACACCTGAATATAATACTTTGTCAGGACATTTTTTATGCATAGATTTTTGCAGTTCTTTGTATTTCTGAGATTTGGAGCAGTAAGGTTCTGGAGGCACAGTAGAGTAATGGATAGCGGCTCGGATTGAGGAATCGGTGAGCCGAGTTCGAATTCCACTCAAATCCATTACATTCACTTACGTGCTCCTCTTCTCCCACCCAGCTATGGGTAAATAGCAGGACAGACCATATTCTATAGCCTTGGATGGCAACTGGTCTACTGCAGAAAGAAATGGCAACCTACTGCGGGAAAAAATCTGCCTCGTCAGTCATGTATCGAAAGATACATGAACGTCTAAGCGTGTATCCCGCATGACACATAACTGAACTGATTTTATAACATTTAAGTAATCAACCTGAGTAACCTGTCTTACAAATAAATGTAACAGAAAGATAGGCTCTTAAATATAAATGTAAACGTATTACTCGCTTTCGATCTATCTTACAACTTAGTGGTCGGAGAATAACAGTCTGAGAGTTTCAATGGTGAGGCAGCAGAAATTGGCTGATGGAAAGACGAATCAAAATTTAATAACAGATAATTTCACAAGTAAAATTTGAATGGTCTCGAGATGATAAAATTGCCATCTTGTTGTTTTAAAGAATCTTTTAGAAGAAAAGACACTTGATGAAATGTAACCATAACATTCATTTACTCATGCTTTTGTAATGAAAACTTTTTCTAGATTGACATTTTGGAGTTGTTTCGAACTGCTTTGAATGTAGCCAGACTTTCTATAAAGTTTGGATTAACGCTCTATTGACTGTAAATCCATGTTACAAAAATGGAAAACTTTCAAAACAACGACATTATTGTTCTGACAGCTGAAACCCATTGCCGTTGCTAGTTAATTTGCCAGTGCATGAAATAAAAATAAAATCATCTTTCCACCACCCTACATGTCAGCTGAAAACGATAGTCCGAGAAGGCGCAAGGAAAATGCATATTGAAGGCAAGAGGGAGAGAAGAAAGCAACACAAAACTTAGCGAGCTTGATTAAATGGATTGCGCCTCAAGCTATAGGAGGCAGAACAAAAAGATGACATTTATTAAGAGCTAAAAAGACGGGAAATTGTGGAGAGCCATGATCGTCAATGTTCTGAAGGGACACGGCATCTAGAGGAAGAAGATATACGAAGAGGTACTGATATTCCTTTTCCCCAAAATTATGTGGTTGATCAGATTTTCGGATGTGGGTCGGGCCGCTAAATTTTACATAGATAAGTAGAGATGAAAGGATTTAAAAAAAAATATATGTATATAATTGGAAAGGCATTGAAATTGCAAGAAAACACTAAAAACTATATTACTAGTCAATTCTTAACATAAATGTGCTATTTATTGCATGAATACTGCCAAGATTTACTCCAATCTTTCTTTAAATTGTTCGTCATTAACATAATTTTTCCGGCAATCTTTGGCACAACCATAGATTTTCAGCGCGTATACGCGTCCCGGTTCCAATTACCAAGACAATATCGCTATTATTTCTATTACTGAAGACAGATTCAAAAGATTTTGCAGGGAAATAAATATTTATCTTCTCAACTAGATTTCTAAGTATCTTTAAACTGTATTTCCCATTTTTCTATTCGCTTTTATTTTTTGTCACTTTTTTCGGTTGCAAATGTTTTTCGAAAACATTTGGTAAAGAAAGAATTAATCAGTATATTAAAAAATCAACAAAAAACAAAGAAACTAGAAAACATCCGGGATACTTGAAAATAAACATGACGTCATTCAAATCGACAGTCTTCGTCGGTGATCTGCAGACGTTTATTCGTTTGCTTTTACTCTTGTCAGTACGCGATCCTGAAAGAGAGTATTTCTTTGGATATTTTCAGAAAGACATTTTCCCGTTAAAATTCCTCTTTCAAATAAGCTGATCATTAGCAGATCCAGTTTCTTCTTTATTTACGCGTATGATTTAAAACATCGCCCGACATCACCGGAAGCAATGACAAGAACAGAACCTGAAGTTATATATTTCCTTTTTACCCGTTTCTTAATGAGAATAACGTATAAAAATAATCAATATTTTTTAAATATATTTTATTGACAATATAAAGCTTTGAACAAAAAAAAAAGCTTAGTATTTCTTGCACGCTATGTCAGCATCTGGATCCTGGATGCAGAAAATCTTTAAGTTTGTTTCTTGTGAAGCCATCTGTGAATCAAGGGAGATAACTCAAGATACATTTTAATGAATTTCAACAATAAACATTCGTATCTTTAAAGTAATCTGTTAGAATGATAAGAAAAATATATTTTACATATTAATGATAAAACATTAACTTACGATGATTTTTCCATTTAAAAATGCCAAAATGATTGTGTAACAGGAAGTTGATTTAATTTATTTAATTATTGCATAAATTGGAATTAAGATAATGTATACGCAGGTTTGAATGATAACAGTAGCAATGCTTTTCAATTGAACAACAAAATCGAAACGATGTTTCGATTATTTGTCAGCAAATGGTTAATATTTGAATGCACCTGCGACAATAATAATAATAACTTCTAGAGACTGTTCAATGCTGATATTTTCTTATACTATCATTCACCTAGTACAAGGCCCAAGAGCCATTTAAGGTAGAGGGCTACAGGATGAGGTTTTTTGTAAGGGCAAAAAAAGAAATGTATATTACGAGGATATGTAGGATAGATAACGGGTTATCCAAGACTTAAAGATTGTAGTGGTTGTGGAAGCATCCTCTCGGGAGATTGTTCCACAAAATAATAATTCTTGGGAAGAAGCTGTCTGAGAGGAACACCCAATAGAATATGAAGGGAAGGAAGATGAGCCGACCCTGTGTATGTGGCATGGTGGGTTCTAATGGTTAACTGAGGAACTAAGAAATGTAGATCGTTTGGACATTTGCCATGAAAATAGTGGTTGAATAGTGAGAGGCTTGCAACGTTTCGCCATTGAGAAAGGGGTGGGAAATAATTCATCACCCACAAGGCTACGTAAATGCTTTTGAACTCTGTCAAGGCTGGAAAGTGAAGATTAGGCAGCTCCAGCGCAGATATGGCAGGAATACGACATTTTTTTTTTTTTTTTTGGTTGGATCTGACTCTTGTAAAGATAGAGCACGGTAGGAAGAGTCAAGTACTTTTTGAAGCGAAACAAGGAACCAACCATTGTTCCAGCATCTCAAAAGCGATAGATCGGAAATATGGGTTCCAAGAGGTCTTTGAGTCCCAATACACGGTCCGGTCAACGAACTTCATTGAAAGTACACATTTATTATGACAGGGAAAAATTATGTTTGGCACGGTAAGGATGAAACGTTACGAAATTTGGTTTTGGGGGTATTGAATGTTACAAGCCAGTTTTTGATACATTCAATTGTTAGAGCTGGGTCAGAGAAGAGATCAACGGCCAGGCTCAGGTATTTACAAAAACAGCCCCAAGTATTCATAAATATGGCCGAATTTGAAACTATTTTATCAATCATATTATAATCATGATGATTTTCTTACACTTTCTTTCATTTCCGAAATTTACCTACACGCCAGAAAAAATTAAAGTTTAAAAAATTCTCCATGTTTTTATCAGTAACTTACCAAGACAATTATTTGAAAACAAAAGATGTAACAGCAGATATAACAAAATGATGCGTACGTTTGTCGCCAAGTATTTACAAGCAGTAATATTTTAAAGTAATGTTTATTGATTTCTTTTCTAATTTAATATCGAAAACTATTCACATGAAATCAATATTATTGCGTGAATGGTTTTAAGAAGGAAAATATTAACTTGAAAAGCTATCAATCTTATTAACAAACTATTTGAAAATATTCCTTCAATCAACTTTAATCAAATAGCTTCAGTAACTTAAGTAGCATGATTACTGTGCTTAAAAGTGAT
>OZ038489.1:69951670-69984170 GCA_964036315.1 Acanthosepion esculentum | reverse complement strand
CAGCATGACAACAGAGTGGTACTGAAATAAAATAATAATATACTAAAACAATCATGGCACCCAATTTTCTAAGGGTATAACAGGGATATGCACCCCAAGAAAATGTACATAGTATATAGTGACAGGTGGGGTCCCAGTTAGAAGTCCCTTAAAATTGGGTAACCCAGTCTCCGATTGAGGGCGTTTCCAAATATCTAGATGTGACTCTCGGGTTGATTTTGTTTGTCTCATCCTTAAAACTTAAAAGAAATAATCATCCCGACATCCAGCCACGATGTTTCCACACTGCTCCATAGATGTCCAGTGTGTCAGCCCCGATGGGATACGCCTAATTGATTAAGATCAGGAAACTGACAAGCAAATCTGTGCTATAGAACGGGATATATTTACTGTAGCCCATCTTAATTCACCAAGGCACGACATGTACATGTTAACACTTCTAAACAATTAAAATCAGAAGCCATGCGAGTCATGCCCCGTGTTTATTATTATCATTTTAAAAAGTCTTTTTAACGTTTATCTGTTTTATAATTACATGCTAGGTCATAATCAATAAACTAGGGAAGGATATGATTTTTCCCGCTTACTTAAATAAAAGACAGTTATTAACAAAAAATAAATAAATAAATAAAAAATGGCAAAAGTTTTTGTAGGATATAAGCTGTGCTTGTTAGGACTATTATTTTTTTCTTTGATTTCTGTTGTATACACATTTTTTCCGGGTCCCAAAGAGAGATCTAAGGTCAGAAATGGCTTCATGATGTTTTTCACTGATCACTTTTGTAAAAAAGAACCCAACTAAGATCACACACATTTTACATAGATAAAGCTCTTCGTAATGTGTGAGCTGTACTTGTGAGTACAATTTGTTTGTATTTCTTTAAGGAATGGACTACAAATAATCCCTTCAATGAGTCTATTTGGGCTCTTTTCTAATCATCCCGAGGGCTCCAACTACAACTGGAATTATTGATGTCCTCCTGTGCCACATTTTTTATATTTCTATTTCAAGATTCGTGTATTTTGATAGTTTTTAAAGTTCTTTAAAGATAAATTGGAATCTGTAGGAGCTGCTATGTTAGTTAATATTATTATTATTATTATTATTATTATTATTATTATTATTATTATTATTAATAATAATAATTACAAAGTCACGAGGTTGCAGAAAGGGTTTCTGAGAAGAACAATAGTGACAGGTGACGGTTCAAGAAACCCTGTCGAAATCTCAAACTGATTCGGGCGTTACAATCAATTTGTTTCGATATACTTCATTCCGTGTTGAGATCAATATATACAATTTATCCGATAATAAAGAGTATCTATTTCGATAAATAATCTCTGAACTGAATCATTGTTCAAATTGAAAGAAAGAAAGAACAATAATCTAATATCTCAAAGTGGAATATGATATATGCCCAAGAGCCCCACAAGGTAGAGTGTTACTAAATGACGTTGTTGAACGTAGGTAACAGTTGATTTAAGACGAAGAGGTCTATAATGATCGAGGTGTCTTGTTCCACAGCGTAGGACTTCTCAGGAAAAATAAAACTATCTGAATGCAACTTACGAATAAATTTATCATAGAAATAACGATAGAATAGCTAGGCGCTAGGCAGTGGTTCCCAAACTTTTTTTTTCGGGGCAAGCATTTTCGGAATTAAATTATCTCGCACCTCTCCAAAGGGAAATGCCGGTGAAAAGGCGCAAGCAGGCCTACGGCAAAGAAGGTCCAGAGAGAGGGTTAAAGGAAGATAACCACGGATTCGAAGTTAGAACATCACCATTGATAACTCTCTCCTCCAATTTGCGGTGCGTAGTTATTATATTTTTAATACTTGATATAATGCAGAAATATCGCAATGATAAAATCGGTCAATTATTTACAACTATCTTTCGTTCATTCCGCCTCACCTGCTGCACCGTTTGGGAAACACTGGCCTGTGAGTTGTAGGGTTGAAAATAATTCATCACCCACAAAGATATGTGGACGCTTTTGAACTCAGTCAAGCCTGGGAAGTGAGGATTGAGCAACTCCAGTTCCAGATATGACAGCAATAATTTATTTTTATATTGAGCTAACTTTGGTAAAAAAAATAGAGTACTTTCTGGAATAATGCAATGAACCGATCATTATTCCAGGCTCTTCATAGATGATGATAGATTGTATACGAGTTCCATTTAATAGTGTAATGGATAACGGCTCGGGATGCGAAATAAGAGAGCTGAGTTCGAATTCCAGTCGTGTTCATTAGAATCACTTACGTGCAAATAAACTTGGGAAAGGTATGAATCCATTTCTACTCTGCCCAAGAAGAAAGACTAGTTGGTAACCAGTCTATAACCAGTCAATTGCAGACGGAAACCTATTGGCAACCTATTGCGAGAAAATTTTCTACCAGGTCAGTCATGAATGGAAAGAGACATGATGCCACCAAGCATGTATCACGTAGGACACGTAATCGACTGACTTAGGCATTAATAATAAACAATAAGAACATAATAAATAATAAACACCCACCAGTATTTTGTCATATCAATACCGTTGATCATATTAATGTTCTGATATTTACTATTTCCATGTTAGCAGGTAATCATTTTGGTCGTAATTTGAGAGGAAATTATATATATATATATACATATATATATATATATATATATATACACATATATATATATATACACACACATATATATATATATATATATATATATATATATATATATATATATATATATATATATATATATATATATATATATATATATATATATGTAATAACAGTACGGATCACAAATACCGGACAATATAAAGACTTGAAAATATCCACTGAACCACCAGCACAAGATGCGGAGCATCCGCTACATATTTTACCATTGCTGATTCATAAGCAGTGTGTTTTACAGATTTTGCAAGAATACGAATGTACTCACATATTTAAGCATCGCTACCTATTTAACCCTCACTAATGGATATAGAGAGTTTCACAGATTTTGTAAGGATACGAATGTAATTGCATCATATTTAACGATCGCAGATAAAAAAGCATTTGTTTTACAGATTTTGCAACAATACGAATGTACTAACATATTTAACCATTACTACATATTTAAGCATCGCAGATACATATGCAGTATGTTTTACAAATTTTACAAGAAAACGAATGTAGTCACATATTTAAGCACCGCTACATATTTAATCCTCGCTAATAGATATACAGTGTGCTTAACAGATTTTGCAAGAATACGAATGTACTAGTATATTTAATCTTCGCTGATAAATTTTTACAGATTTTGCAAGAATACGAATGTACTAACATATTCAACCATCTACTATGAAGATTTAATTTTCTTTTGTCCAGAACACACATATATGTGTGTGTGTGTATTTACAAAGTGTGTTAGTTTGACACAGAGCCACAAAAATGGCGCATTCACTTATGATAGAGCTCATTAGACTAGGAATTATTTAGCGAAGCACGGTTGAAAACAACTTTTTTACGGCAGTTTTTTTTTTTTTGGTAATATTGCGTCTATGTACCATTTGATCTGTTTACTATTTTCCCAATAGCCGTAGTGGCATTATTGTTGCGCTCTACCAAATGTGCGACAACTTATAAAAATTAACTAATATGGATTTAAATTAACTTACTCTGTAGAATAAATTATTAAATTGGTAAATATAATTCCATGACAGTGTAAATGTAATTCTTTTAAAATTTTGTCGAAAGCGCGATTTTGTTTCTAAAACCAAAATGTTAAATTAAATTCTTGCTGTTTAGAGCAGAAATAAGGGAGACTATAGGTACTTCATAAATTCTTTAAAATTAAACGTCAAGAAACATTTGTATATTAAAAAATCATTACAGATTTGTCTGATGAAATGTACTTTTACACACTTTAATTATTTGATGTATTTTTAATTTATTTCTAAATTTACAGAAACATGATTCTATAATTTTTACATACAAAACATAAATCATTGTTATATTAAAACTGTTTTATTAAAAAAAAAACTGTTGTAACATGCTTGCATATAGCGGTCTTTTACAAAGACCAGCAAAAAATGTTTTTGTTTTTCTATCTCGGAACATTAGTTAAAAATGGAACTTCAGCTCATTATCTACTTAGAATTTGGAACATTACTGAGATTTTACTTGTATTTTAGCATTCATTAGATCTTGTACCCACGACATTTGCCAGAATTGCAAATTATTATTATTTTAATCATTTTAGAAAGGGGTTCTGCTCATAATATAAGTACAGTGTCAAATCGACACTTTCTTAAACAGTTATCTGTACTTTGTATTTATTTACAAATGCTGGCGCCATTGATAACTACGTGCTGCTACGAATTGAGAAAGAAACGAAACATCAGTAGTAGGCAGTTATCGATGACGGAAGTACAGATTGAAAACTGACATTTGTAAATATAAACAAAGTACAAATAACTCCTTAAGAAGACAGGTGCCGGTTTGACACTGTATTTATATTAGGAATAGGAATCGCTTTCTAAAACGATAAAATATTAATATTTATTTTATATATATGTCGTTGGTATAGGAGCTCTAATGAATGCTAAACTAAAAGAATTATTCCAATTTTCTTTTTACCCTTTTTTTTACGAGCGACAATTTAACATCAATAAAACCGATTTGGGTCATGCAAAACTAACGATATCATGAAATCACAGTTTTAGAACCAAAAGTATTTTTTCGCCAACTCGTAATAATTTTATATTTTTCATAAAGTTCGATTATAACTTGAATTAACTAATTCTTGCTTTAGTACGCTAAAAACCTAACGAATTTGCCGCCAAGAATTGTAGTTGCAACTAATTGATATACATTACAGCATTGCAGTTAGGTTAGTTTCTAAAGGCTTTTGGCTTTTTGGTAGCTGCAGCGGCTGCTCTGGTTCTGGTTTATTCCACCAAAAGCTGACATTTTCACAGACACATGCACATACACAAGTATGTCCATATATGCATAAACATACATACACAAGTATGTCCATATATGCGTAATCATACATACCTATGTATTGGTCAGACTCCCTTAGCGTGACTGCCTTCTGGAGAAGAAAAGGATAGGCGACTCTACGCTGATGTTTTTCTTCTCAAAATGACAAATTAATACAATTTTCTCACAACAACAAAACATGTGCTATTATAGCCAGAATACAAATTGCTCGAATAATAATAATAATAATAATAATAATAATAATAATAATAATAATAATAATAATAATATGATAATTTATGAGAATAGCACACACAACAGACATGCGCACAGATTTACAGTTATGGTTCATATATACAAGTCCAGATGAATGCATTAAAAAATGATGAAAAAAGTAGTCATAATATATTAATAATGATTATGAAGAAAAATGTAATAATAATAATGATATTAATAATAACGAAGTATGTTCTAAATGATACACTTTTTGAATGTTAAATAAACTGAATGTCGGAATAAACACGTAAATTAGATTTGATGATGATGTTGACGATAATGACGGCGATAATAATAATAATAATAATAATAATAATAATAATAATAATAATAATAATAATAATAACAACAACAACAACAGCAACAATAAAACAACAACAATGGGAGGAAGAAAAGATGACAAAATTTAAATGAACTTACAAATTAACTGGTATTTTAGAATACAATAAATAATAAAAATAATAATAATAAAGTATTTCAAAACGATAGAGTTTTGGTATGTTACCGATTCTCATATCGGAAAAACGTAATTAAATCAGCAGATGACGATGATAATGATAGATGGGTAGTGGTGGTTGCTGTGATGATGATAATAATAAAATTAATAATAATAATAATAATAATAGCAGCAGTATTTATGGCAAATATAATGATGATCATTGTACAAGACGATTTTTATAATGAAGAGACATTTACAGACAAACGAATATAATGGTTTGAAAAACATGGAATTTTATTAAACGAATATAATATATTCAAAAGTAAAAATAAAAATAAAGTTGTAGAAATTACAGTTCAAAATTATTATTTCCACATTTCTGTAAAAATAAGAGGGTTTAAATGTTTCACAATCGTCTCAGTGTCTGTTGTAAAAGTTGTGAAATATCAATAAAATATCCCCTCCCAACATCGGTTTTTTTAAAATAATTTTTTTTACTTTTGTTCACTGAGTCCTTTCTACAACATTTCTTTGAATATTCACAGATTAATTCGGAAACTATGGATTTGCATCTCCTCAAAATTAGAACTCTTGTTTTGAATAAAAAGAAACATGTAAGCTTACATCTGATAGTTTTTATTATTACAAAACCCAAGAGCCACTCAAGGTAGAGGTCTTTGCAAATGTGTAAAAGAAGATCCGACGTGCTTATACCGACTCACCTGCTGAGTGCGACGCCGATCATGCAAAGTTGATAGTGCCTTATAAAAAATTAATTACTTCTTTATAAATTGCTTAGTTTACGTCAGCATCTCGATGTTTTCGACAAAATGCAAAGACAGATATGCAATGTGATCGGTCCTGATCTGAGGTTTCGACACCAGTCACTTTCTCAGCGACGTAATGCAGCTTCCCTCTGTCTTTTCCATAAATATTTTCATGGCATCTGCTCTGACGAGCTATTTTCATTGGTGCACTGACTGCATGAATTTAAGTGTGCTACTAGTTTGGCATCTGGGTCCCACCCTTTTACTGTCGAAGCAGTTAAATGTAACCGCCTATTCTTTCTATTCCAAAAGCTTCTTCTCTCGCACTTCCCGACAGCGGAATTCCCTTCCTCTTACTCACTTCCTTGATAACTATAATCTTCAAAAATTTAAATGCAAGGTCAACTGACATTTTCTGTTGCTTTGATTCCCGTTCTTTCTTTTTATCCTCCTCCGTTCTTCTTTTTATCCTTTCCTCAATCCCCACATACCCAGTCTTTTCCCTTACTTACACTCTCTGTAGCCCCTTGTGTTCTAGTGGCACTCCCGTCTTTCTTGGGGTCTTCTGTTTAAAAATATATGAAACTGAGCAGATATGATTGCTTCGAGAGTTGGAGAAAGATTTAGCACTTATAAGACACTATTCAACTTGATCAGCGACGCACCGTGCAGCTTAGTCAGTATAAGCATGTCGGATCTAACGACAGTTTCCCCTATCAAGGAGGACGCAGGTTCGAATCCTGCCGGAGAGCGCATATTTTTCTTTAATAAGATTTCTCGAATAGGCGAAAATAAATATACTATTTTAAACAAACGGAGCGTCTATTTAAATATGTGTATTCACTTTTAAACAAAGCAAGGACGTAAGAAGTGGGTGTTAACGGAATATGAAGGCTAGATAAGCGTTGATCCTAAACTTGAAGAGGCTGATCGTAATGATCGGAGAAGCATCTTCTCGGGAGCCTGTTTCACAATGTAAACAACTCTAGAGAAAATTATGCTTGAGTTGAAGTTCCTCTTTTTGCAGAAGTACCATGCTACCATTATTATTTGAATGGAAGCAATTTTCCCCTTATCTCGATTATTTATTAGATGAACCTAGACTTTTAGTTGACAACTAATGTTCGTAATTCTTTTATCTGAATTTCTATCATTTATTGTTATAGAATGACGGTCTGATGAGTTGCAGTTATAAGCTGTTCAAATTCAGATGACAGAATTTGGTGGACTCTCCCGTCATTATTCGACGTATGAGGGTCAAGCAGCTCAGTTCTTAGGAACCGACAGCCACCACATGATTTGATTACAGTGGTAAAGGCTTTGTGCAAAACCAGCCACACTTTTTGAAGGGCTGAATACAAAGACCTGGTACACTACGTACCACAAGGTCCCCAAACGACCCTCCGCAGGTTTTGAATTGTCCTTCTCCTAGACCAGTTGCCATCCAAGTCGAACCCAATGTGTCCTGCTATTTACCCATAGCTGGGTGGAAGAAGAGGATTAATGCCTTTCCCAAGGTTATTATTACGTAAGTGAATGTAATGGACTCGTCTGGGATTTGACCTCGGCTCTGGGATTTCTCAATCCGAGCTGCTGTCCACTATTCCACCTTGCCTCACGAGTCGTAGGGGCTCCGATGACAGAATTTAGGATTCAAAAATTAATAATAGTGGTAAGTGAGCTGTGTAACAGTGACTCAAAAGGAGCAATCGACGACACTTTGCAATCACTATCGTAGAAATGCACTTGAGAATGGCATGAATATATATCTTCATAGAACAACTATGAAGGGATGCTAGGATATCTGACCTTGAGGTGGCAACTAGTCTAGGAGAAGGAACACCCTGAATTCAAAATCAGCCAGAAAGAAGATGGGCTTCGTTAAGCTATCTTGACATACTGCTGATGTGGCTGCAGTCCATATGCTGTCCCTAAAAACTCAATGGGTTAATAGGGGATTCGTGATCAATGTTCACACTGTTTAACGTTTAAACAAATTTGAAGAACAATCGAGGGAAGGGTCAATATTCATTTTCATAATGTTTGTATTTCTTTTTTTAAGAGACATATTCTCCAAATCCATATTCTGCACATTCGCTTACATACTGACTCTATATTTAGAGCAACTTGATAAAATACAAAGAAGAATCTGCAATATTATTTGTCCTAAACTGGCATCCCGTCTTCAGTCACTTTCTACCGTTCTAATGTAACTTCACTGTGCGTTTTCTATAAATAATTTCATGGTAATTATTCTAATGAACTTTTCTATATGGTAACTAGACTATATGGATTTAAGTGCAGTACTAGATTGGCAGCAAGGTATCATCTTTTTGCAGTTGGCTTGGTTAAATGTAACCATAAAGTTCTGTGCTAACGGCATTTCCAGTTTCTTGTTTTCCAGTCGACTTAGATCATCAAAAATTCAAATGCTGTGTCCATCGTTACGTACTGTCTTCTTGATTCTGCTTCTTTTATTGTTCTCGCTCCATAATAATATTTTTTTCTTATCTTATTCTTATTCTTATTCTCATTCTTTCACACCCCTTGTGTCTTTGTGGCTTTATTGCTTGGGGTAAAAGGGTTAAAAAATAACACTGACCAAACTTTGGCTCACACTGGTTAATTTTAATAAAATATTTTGTTGATACTGTATAAAAACATTTCTGGATGTATAACAAAAGTTTTGGCTGTTCATACAAAAATTAATTTCAGAGCCACACGCTACATAAATTCTTAAAAATTATAAATAAAGAATACTTTGTAATTTAAAATTTTCGCGATTTAACTGTCTGATGAAATGTATTTTTACATAGATTTTAAACAAATTATTTCTAGAATTGTTGGAACTAGATTCTATATTGTTTAAATATAACGCATAACTCATGTATTAAAACTATTTTATTAAATAATTGCTACAACATATTTAAATATGAGAAAGCATATGATTTTTTTCTATTTTGGTATATTAATAATACGACCATGAACTTAAAAATGAAACCTCAGCTCATCAATCCTATAGGTTTTGATCACTAAAACCTAATGAATCAAGTTAGAGGCTTAGAATCAAGTTTTCCCTCTCTCACGCTCTCTCTCTCTATATATATATAATTAACATAACCATTTATTTTTTTCTACAGAAGAGATGTGTGTGTGTGTGTATGTGTGTGAAACTTCTCAGGTTTCACACACACACATATACACACACATAAGATATAAGAATTCATACAAGCAATTTTTTTTTAAATGACACCGACAAGATCTATTCATTTACCTTGATATATTGTTTTTCCAGCTTACGACTGATGTAGTTTACATCAGGATGAAAAATAATAGTTGTAACAATTGAAGAACGTGAATGTATAAAATGGAACTTTGGACATTTTAACATTTATAATCCTGATGTAAAACACAAACGTCGTAAGTTGTAAAAAGAATATAAAACGTTAAATGGAGAGAACTTTTCGTTATTATTTAATAGAACTATATATATATATATATATATATATATATATATATATATATATATATATATATATATATATATATATGTTGTGGTGTCCTTCTTTTAATGAGGCTATTGATAACTCTTCCACTTACTATATATAAAGTTAGTAAGAAAGAAAGCCTCGGGGGGAACAGTGATATAGACTGAATGCTGGTCAACCGACACACTCCAAAGTTGTGTAACACCCTTCTGTTGTATTTACTTTTCAATACACGATTTATCTGCAACTTCTTGTTTTGTTATTTCTTAACCATATACTTGGTCACAACAACATATATATATATATATATATATATATATATATATATATATATAAATTGAGACGTAAATAAAATATATCTGTTAAAGCAATATAAATAATAGGCATAAGGAACATTTTTTTATCTACGTGCCATGAGGAACTTTATCTTGATAAGGTTCTTCCTGATGGAACGAAACGCGTTGGTAAAGAAAATATTTCCTTATGTCTTCTCTCTCTCTCCCTCCCTCTCTCCTCCCTCTCTCTTTCTCTCCCTATATATATATATATACATATATGCCGGAGAGCGCATATCTTTTGGTTAATAACATTTTTCTAATAGTCAGGCCAATAGACGAAATTAAATAACATCACTGTTTAATAAGGAAACGGAGCATCCACTAAAAATAACGTTTAAGTAATATATATATATATATATATATATATATATATATATATATATATATATATAACTTACACAAAATTACACAACTTTATCTTTACAATAGTAAGTATGAGGTAAATGCAAATGTAATAATTATAAAAAAGGTTTATTTGGAAAAGATGGAGTAAATACGATTAATTCCCTCCAAGCTTAGTTTAGATGCTCACAGTGCAAATTGATCCCATTAAGAAAGACTAGTTTGATAACCTTGATATTATTGTACGCATGCGCCTATGTAACATTTGTTATATTGCCGAGTTTAACTGACTAAAATTGTTTATGACTTATAGCGAGCAAGTGTTCATCGATGTTTTGTCACATCAGTATAATTATACTTATTATAAGAAAGAATAATCAAAAAGAGAGAAACATAATAATTAAAGAAAGAAAGAAAGGATAATCGCAAAGAGAGAAACAAAATGATTGAAAAAGAAAGAAAGAAAGAAAGAACGAAAGAAAGTATAATCGAAGAGGGAGAAACATGATAATTTAAGAAAGAAAGAAAAAAGATAGAAAGAAAGAAATCATAATCAGAAAGGGAGAAACAATATAATTAAAGAAAGAAAGAAAGAATAATCAGAAAGAGAGAAACAAAACAATTGAAGACAGAAAAGAAAGAATAACCAAAAAAGGTAAACAAAATCATTCAAGAAACGAAAACTAAAGTAAGAAAGAAAAGACACAAAGAAAGAAAAATATTCACAAAAAACGAAGAAAATAATTGAAGAAAGCATACTCAAAAAGGGAAAAATTGAATGAAAGTCTTTAAAATAAAAAAGGGAGAAATAAAAGTAGAAGATGGGAATAAAGAATAAAAGAGTCAACAAAAGAAAGAAACAAAGAAGCCTCATGAGAAAAGAGTTTATCACTGGTCACTACTATTGTTTTAAAATGCGTGATGTCTCAGTCATTGTCTTAAGGTACTCTCGCTGAAAGTAATACTTGCAGATAAAGAACAGCAGAGAAAGAGAGTGAGAAAGAGAAAGAGACAGTGAGAGAAAACAGTGGAAATGTGAAGAAAGAAAAGAAGACAAAAAATGAGAGAAAAGCACAAACAAAGAAAACACAGATGCAGAAAAGAGACTATGACAAAAGGAAACACTAAACCATGTTTTGTCAAGACATCAAAGATAAATATGTAAGGATAAATGAATAAAGAAAATTAATGAATGAAAAATGTAATGGCAACTTAAAATGAGTGTATAAATTATTTCCATCAAGCTTCCAGTTTATGCCTTTGCCATTTGTATTCACTTGAACTGAACGTTTGCCAGAATGGAGAGAAAAGGAAACGAACAAACAAATAAGCAGTTCAACACAATATAGTGCTCCACGAATTATGCAACCATTGACAAAACTCAGTCACCACTGATCGGCCATTTTGATGGCTTGCCAGTGATATTCGATTTAAGGTTATCATGACGAACTATTTGGAAGCAACACTGTTTCGTCAATACTGACAAAAGAAAATGTTATTTGAAAATTATTTGATTAGAAATAGGCTTTGTTTTGACTAATGAATGCTGATTAGAAGTAAGGTATATTGCGAAACGGTTTTGAGGCCGAATCACAAAAGGCATTTTAAGACACATTTATACACTGTTTATTATTACACCAACATTTCTATGTAACTATTTGTTTTTACATTGCATTCAATTACTTCTCTTTTTATCTGAGCATGGATGAATATGCGTGTGCGTGTGTAAATGATAGGATATGGTCTATCAGTTGCAGACTGTCTTTACGTCTGATAATGAAAGCCAAACAGCTGTCAAATATTGTTGGCTCGAATCACTCCAAACCAGGCTCTCCACAAAATTCTATTCTTCAACAAAAAAAATTAACTCACCACGGTTAAATTGGTATTTATTTATTTTGCTTATGGATAATTAGTCATTAAGTTTGGTCAACGAGTAAGGATATTTTGTGTACTTGCAAAATCTGTTTAGTGTAAATCTCTAAACAACACTGAACAAACTTTTAAAACGATGTTTAGTCTAACAGGACGATGAATATTGACTGCAGTCGGCAAATGACTTTCTATGCTATGATAGCGAAATATAACAGAATAAATCTTCTATATGCTCCGTCATTTCAGAACATGGCCGATCATGACTCTCCACAATTTCCTATCTTGTGTAGCTCTTAGTAATATTTCTACCATCTATTTACACAAGCTCGCAGGGTAGTTTACTGGCTGTTCATTCCTGTCCCTCTTCGCGACTATTAGTTCTGAAAAGCCCCGTACTTTTCCCCTTTTGATATTATCACATTTTAATGTATTTATCGTTCTATCGGGGGCTATTTTCTGATTAAAAATGTGTGGGTTAGGGTTAGTGGCTCGAGACGAGAAATCGATTATCCGACTTTGAAATTCAGTCTAGACCTTTGCATTTACTTTCGCGCAAATGCCTCTTTTGAGAGAGAGGCATAAATACATCCCTCCTCCATCCAGCTATGGGTTAAACCGTAGAGCTTTGTTTGCAACTAGTCCAGGAAAAGGACAACTCCCAGAATTCCCAGAATCCGGGTACGTGAAACTCGTTAGCGCGGAAAAAACGTCGTTGTCTAAGGAAAGGAAACCCCGATATAAAAACAATTTTTCCTCGTTCTATACGAGTTGGGCACGGGACAAACCATCTCAACCCATGGTATAATTCGTGTATAGGAATGACACCCGAGGTCTTATGAAGCACTAAGCTGATAGATAGATTTTCGGGTTACCACCTATTTCCGAAAAATTCTGCATAATGTATTGTTGCAGAATTATTTCGTAGTTTGCATTTTGAAATTATTTGATATTAATACAAAGCGCCGAGAAAATTTGTTCATTCTTTTAAATAAAAAATAAAAAATTCTTTTATAGCAACTTTATTGAACATCATATTAGCCATTTTGTTTTATTATTTATCTGCCATCTTTGTGGTAACTTCATAATTCTAGCCTTCCAGAATCTTCTATTTTTATCAACAAAGAAATGCTCTAGGTGTCTTTGATAGGTTTTCGGAGAATTATTTTTTCACAATAAAATTATTTAAAGATAAAAAGAAATGTCAAGGCAAATAGGTATATTTGCTTAATACGACTTATGAGTGAAATTTCGGGACTCAAGCTATAAACTGTTTTGCCTTGTACAAAAAACGTCGAAGTGTTTTTATGACAACATAACGGCGTTTCTCTAAATTAATACCAAACACTTTTGATCAATTGTTTACTTGAGTTTTCTAATCGGGCACAGTGCTTATTCGAATCAATTAGCTTTTTCTTCTCTGGGAAGAACTCATAGTAGAATACAGTCTTTGCTCATTTTGCTTGTCTCTACGCCTTTGTAAAACATCCGATTTTCATCGACCATCAGGATTTGTTTAATGTAAAAGAACATTTTTTCTTGCGTTAATGTAGCGAAAAGCACACAGAAACACTGGCCAGTATATATTATGTTTCACTTCCGTTATGCGGAAGTTTCACATCAAAGCGACTCACATAATCAAACTGGTGAAAATTATATCAAAGCTCGATTTGAATATTTTCAATATTCTTGCTAACAATTGCGTTTGAATGACATTGATCATTCTTAGCTACTGCCTTAGTTTCATTGTTATCAACCTGAATTCGTCTACTTCATCGTAGAGCCTAATTTGGCGAAGACTTTTGTCGCATGCAACTTAAACTACTTTTAATTCGTTAAGTTGTTTACAGCACCTTCTTCATAAACTGTACAAATCATTTTTTGCCTTTGCTTCTCACTTTTGTGTTAAAAAAAAAAGAAAGTATAATATGCTGAAAATAATAAGCACGTGGTTCAATGCTTAGAGCGTGACCATGGTCGATTTTTACGGTGAAATCTTGATAATATCAAACTGGGGAGACGATGCTAGTTTGCAACATAGAAGTACCAAAAGACAGGTTGATCTAAGACTTGTGAGTGAAATTGGTTGGACGGAATCGGTCGTGCTAGCATGGAATCACAAGATGTATCAGCTTGAAAAACTCGCAATGACTGAAAGTCTTTTTTAAAAAATACGTAGAATGTGTGTTGTGGTGTAATGGATAACGGCTCAGAATGAGAAATCGGAAAGCAGAGTTCGAATTACAGTCGGATTCGTTACATTCACTTACGCGTAAATACTCTTGGGAAAGGTGTAGAACCATATTTTCCCCCATACCTCTGGGTTAAATAGCAGGACAAACTAGGTTCCTTCGTCTTGGTTGGCAACCAGTCTACCGCGTAAAGAAACGGCAACCTACCTCGAGAAAATCTTCAGCCGAGTCAGTCATGTATTGAAAGAGACATGATGGCACAAGCGTGTTTCACACATGATACTTGACTGAGGATTAAGGTTCACAACCTGCTAAAATCGTAAATAGCACTTTTGAAAGTAAAATCTGTTGATTATTTTTTTTACTTCAGTCCTCAAATTTGGCCTATTTTTTGTTATTGATATTAAATCAATGAACAAAAATATGCCAAATTTGAAAAACATAATAAAAAAAAGAAATGTCCTATATGAGAACTGTCAAAATAATAAAAAAGGGAAATGCCCTATATGAAAACTGCCGAAATTATAAAAAAAGAAATGCCCGTTACGTGAACTGTCAAAATAATGAAAAAGAAATACCCGATATGAGAACTGTCAGAATAAGAAAAAAAAAAGAAATACCCGATATGAGAACTGTCGAAATAATAAAAAGGAAATGCCCAATATGAAAACTGTCGAAATAATAAAAAAAAGAAATGCCCGTTATGAGAACTGCCAAAATAAATAAAAAATGAAAGGCCCTATATGAGAACTGGCAAAAAAATAAAAAAAGAATTACCCAATATAAGAACTGATGGAATGATTAAAAAAGAAATAACCGATATGAGAACTGTCGGAATAATAAAAAAAAGAAATACTTGATATGAGAACTGTCAAAATAATAAAAAAAAGAAATGCCCGACATGAGTACTGTCAAATAAAACCATAAGCGATCTTTTGGAATTAAGTGAATAAAAAGTAAACGTTCCTCAAGCCTTCTAACGACAATGCCTACTCAATATCTATGAAGCATTGTTAGGATTCTTTAATAATTAAACGCTTTGTGTGGCTAATGGGCAATCACTTCGTATTTATTGCTTTCTATTATTAGAATATGCTGATAATATCATATTCACTAAATAGTAACACTTCATATCTTTTTGATAACGCTGATAATAATGCTGATTACTATGATTATGTTGTTAATACTGATAATATTAAAGCCAAAATGAACATGACAAACAGTACAGTAAATGTAGCCTGAACAAAGACAGGGATAACTCCGTCAATACTTGGAGTGTAGTGAGTTTAGGCAGATGATGCTATTATATATAACTGGGCTGAAGCGGGTATGCAATTAGAACCGCGCAAATAACTTCGGGTTTGACAATGCAGTCCAATGGTATGAATACAAACTGGTAGTCATCTTTCTTTGTTTTTTATTCGACAAGCTAGACCTGACGGACACGATCAAACAAGTAACGGGTTCATTGGAAGACCTCATACCAACCCCCAAGAAGAAAAAATGTTGAAATGGTATAGACACATCGTAATAGCCAGCAATCCTTCTACGCTCATCCTACAAGTTACCACTTCCACGACCATTCTACAGGCTACCACTTGCACGACCATCGTAAAAAGTACCACTTCCACGACCATCCTACGACGTACCACTTCTACAACCATCCTACAATGTATCACTTCCGCAGCCATCCTACAGGTACCACTTCCCCGACCATCCTACAAGGTAACAATTCCACGACGATCTTACAAGATACAACTTCTACGACCATCCTACAAGGTACCACTTCCACAACCATCCTACAAGGTACCACAGGACATATTGAAGGCAAGAGGTACAATGGGAAATCAATAAATAACCTAACAAACGTAGATGTGTAAATGGATGTTAAGCAGATAAATATTGCTTAGAGATTTAAAGGATAGAAAGAGCCGTGATCAGCCACGTCCCAAACGGACACTGCTCATAAAAGATATCATCGTTCTAGAACTGCCCCGCCAAGGGTTGCTGAATGGAAAATAATTCGTCGCCTACAAGGACTCTGAGACGCTTTGGGACTCTGTCAAGAATGAAAAGTGATGACTGGGCAACTCCAGCCTATATATAACAGCAGTACCCCATTTTCGGCCTGATCTGCCTCTTGACATGTTAGAGGATAGTGGGAGGAGTTAGGTACTTCCAGGAGTCATGTTCTTGCGATGGATCGTACGTACGACTTCCAACTGAGGTTTGGGCTAAGTTTAAGCCCCAATAGGCTCTCAGGGCACGGGACCTCCCCGAGGGAGCATCTGTTTATCATAACTGGTCAAAGTATACAATGATACTGAAAATACCACGGACGGAAAATATGAGCAGCAATGAAGTTTTAAGAAAATTTATACTTAGAAAGAGAGAGTTGAAATGTCTTGGACGCATGAGAAAAGAGTGCTTGGAGAAATTGACAATCACAGGACATATTGAAGGCAAGAAGTGCAGACGGAAATCAACAAGTAACCTAACAAACGTACATGTGTAAATGGATGGCACAGATGCTAAATGGATAAATATTGCTTAGGGCTTCAAAGGACACAAAGGAACACGGCACACAAAATAGACAGAAGTTTAACATCGAAAATCATGGAATCATTGTATAAAAAGTAAGATTTAAAAGAAAATGTTGTCTTCTAATTTTAAAAAAATCACGTTCATGCCTGTTATCATCTTATCATTGAGGTCATTCAACAAATAATAAATTATACACGCCCAAGAAAGACAAGTTGCGCCATTAAACCTTCCGTTGACATGTTGAATGTTAGAAAATTAATATTTCAAGGCATCTGCTGTTGTACACTGCTTGCTAGCATTAAATCATAGATTGACATCTTGTGACTCAAACAAAACATTCATATTTCAAATCTACGACGCCATAGATTCATAATTCATGCCAAGGGACGTTCACACCATTTTGCAGCAAGCGAACAGGATTTTATGATTAGAAACATAATACAAACTAATAGTTAATACAAATATGATGTTAAAATATATTAACACGGATAACATGAACTTTAAAGCTAAAGTAAATAAAATAGATAGCTACGAAATGCACATGGCTACTCATGGTAGAGAGTCGTTATATATAGATTGTTATTAGACAGATTAATTGATTTGTTTTTTACTGCTTATCAACCGATTGCAAATTATTTCAAAGCAGAAAATGATTTTTTTTAGATTTAAGAAAGTTTTGGAGATAATAATGATTTACTGATACAAGTCCTACTAATTAACATATAGCTGGGGTGAGAAGCGGTTGATTCACACATTTCCCAAGGGTAATTGCAAGTAAATGAACATGAAATGTGGAAATTTCGTAAAGAAGAGTTTCTCTTATTTATATAGATTTTGCTTATGCTTGAGTTTGTAAACACAAATACACACACACACACAAACTCACACACGTATATATATATATATATATATATATATATATATATATATATATACATATATGTATATATATATATATATACATACATACATATATATATATATATGTATATATATATATATATATATATATATATATATTAATATAAATCCTAATGAGCCAGATACTACAGCGTATTGAACTCACTTCGTTTTATATATATATATATATATATATATATATATATATATATATATATATATATATATGAATAAAAAGAAACAAGACGAAAAACTGTACTTAGCCGACGCGTTTCGTCCTGAAAGAGACTTTATCATGACAATCTGACAATTTCATTTGAGAATATCTACAAACGCACACATACACCCACATATACACACACATATATATATATGAATCTATATGCACATCAAGAATGATTGCATCAGAAAATCGAAAGCAAACTCATGAATATATATATATATATATATATATATATATATATATATATATAAAGCGTTAATGGATCTAGTTTTAATCCGATATTTTTATTACTTCAAACGTGATTATATGATTGATTAATTTCTTTACAACTTATCAACGAATTGCGGGTTATTTAAAGCCAAAAATATTTTTAGACTGTAAGAGTTTTGGGGAGATAATAATGATTTACTCATACAAGTTATACAAATTAACCCATACATGGGAGGGAACTCATCTTCTCGATTTCCAATTCTGAGTTATTATCCATCACACTAACTGCACATCCAACTTAACAGTTCCACGTGTTTCCAAACGGTCAGCCATTTAGGTACTGACCAGACTCAACGTTGTACTAAAGATAGCAAGTAAAAACAAATCGTTACTAATGTATATATATATATATATGCATGTTTCATTAAAAACGACAGACAAGGTACTACGGTTAAGCTTTTTATTTTAGTTTTCTTGTGTTCGCACAAGAGCTTTTTTTGGACACAGAGTGAGTAGAAACTATCCGAATATTTTATAGTTCCGAGATTTTTAATGAAACATGGATAAATAAAGGATTGCTGCCTAAATACTCAATATAAATACTTAATTTTACTTAAATATTTGAGCATTTACTTAAATATTTGTATCTATAAAAAAGAATGTATAAACATAAAAATGTCTTTATATATATATATATATATATATATATATATATATATATATATATATATATATATATATATATATATATAAAAGGGCAGTTGATCATCAGTATTCAATCCATGTACGCATGGTAGATTTATAAACGTGCAAGATGCATTGTGACTAGAAACAAATTGTTTAGCACGACACTAGATCGTTACTGATGATAGACCGCTGTTCAAGAGATTTATTAAAGCTACCTACTAAATATAGTTAGTTACTAAATATAGATAGCAATTAAATATAGATCGCTACTAAAATAGCTAGTTAGAACAGATAACTACTAATGATAGATAGCGACTAAATACAGATCGCTACTAAAGATTAGTTACTACAGATATCTACTAATGATAAATAGTTACTGAAGATTACTAAATGTGGTTACTAAAGGCAGTTACTTATGTGTGATAAAAGACAGATAACTGCTAAAGATACATAGTTACTATCTTTAGCAGTTATTTTTAGTAACTATCTATCATTAATAGATATCTATTTTTAGTAACTAGCTATCTTTAGTAACTGTATATATTTAACATCTATCTATCTTATGTAACTATCTATTTTATCTGCTATCATTAGTAACTGTTTACGTAGCAGCTTTATTTAATAACTGTATTTAGCATCTATCTTTAATAATTATCTTCAGTAGCGAACTATCTTATTAAATATATAACATTAGTTGCTATCTATCTGTAGAAACTAGTTTTAGTAACTATATATGTCATAGCTATCGTTAGTAATGCTCCACTTTTAATAACTATCTTTAGTAGCCTTCTGTCTTTAGTAGCTGTCTATATTTAGTCGTTATCTATCGTTAGTAGCTTTCTATACTTCGTAACTATCTATGTTTAGTGTCTGTCTATCATTAGTAACTATCTATGTTTATTAACTGTTTATCATTAGTAACTTTACTTAGTAACTATCTATATTAGAAGCTGTCTATCTTTAGTAAATATTAAGCAACTATTTATATTTAGTAGCTATCTTTAGTAACTATATTTCTTTAGTAACTAAATTTAGTAACTATCTATATGTAGTAGCTAATTTTAGTAACCATCTTAATAACTATCTATATTTATTAGTTGTGTATATTTTATTTAGCAACTATCTATAATAAGTATATTTAGTAGCTATCTTCAGTAACAATTTATTTTTAGTAGAAATATCCTATTGCTAGCAATATATATTTATTTATATATCAGTCATTAGTAGTTACCAATCTGCAGTAATTATTTATCATTATCTGACTATGTTTAGTTGCTATATATATATTTAGTAGTTATCTTTAGTAATTATGCATTTATAGTAGCTATCTAACTTTAGTAATTATTTTAGTAACTATCAATTGTAGCTATATATCTGAAGTAACTATATTTTGTTGATATCTGTCATTATTAACCATATATATTTTGCTGTTATATTTAGAAACTATATATATATATATATATATATATATATATATATATATATATATATATATATACATATATATATATATATATATATATATATATATATATATATATATCATTGTTTAAATCGCGTAAAAGCAAAATTGTCCATTTGTTTGATTAATATTAGAATCGTTGTATCTTAGTAAGGATTAAAGATATCCGTGGTTTTTATAACACTATTCGGTTTTACTTTGAGCAATAAGAATGTATAATTACTCTCCAAGCTTAACAGAAGAATCGATCATGAACGAAAATTACATGTTCATCATTAATTAATCATAGCTAAAGATCGGAAGACCATAAAAGAATTGAGATAAAGTTCAAATATATATATATATATATATATATATATATATATATATATATATATATATATATATATTATTCCAGGATCATTTTCCAACTTATTCAACATTATCTTTGCTCTCTCTAACCTTCTAGCTTTCTGTCCTGGAGTAACAAGTTACTTCACAGGTTTCACGCACGATTTTCTTTTCAAATCTTTTTTCACTGTTCTTTGAACTGTCATAACTGAAATTCAT
Organism: Acanthosepion esculentum; assembly: GCA_964036315.1. NCBI lineage: Eukaryota > Metazoa > Mollusca > Cephalopoda > Sepiida > Sepiidae > Acanthosepion > Acanthosepion esculentum. The sequence continues at coordinate 69,962,920 of OZ038489.1, read as the reverse complement.
CTCTGGCGTGCCAAACGTCTTATGGATTATTGGATCTTTTCTAATTGAATTCTTTAGCTCTAAGTTGAAATGATAATCCCTCTTCCTGTTGTGACACGTGATCCAGTTTTCCTCTCTACTGTCCTGTCTTTTTAAAACTTATTCCACGTACACTTGATGATTCTGGTATGTACTTTAAAGATGGAAGCCAGATTATGAATGTTGATACCATTACTGAAAGCCTGAATGATCTTTTGCTCTCACCATTGCTCATTTGGGAAGACATATTTGGGCTGACACAAAACTATTTTAATCTGTTCTCTTTCTAGCTGAATAACTCAAATAGTATCAAGACGGCTAAATGTCTTATCTAAAAACCTTAAAAATCTCAATTTAATGGCTTTTTGTATATTAAACATTTTGTGGGATGGACAGTAATGCTGTTACACGATTTAGATTATTTTGATCTTACACTCGGTATATATATATATATATATATATATATATACATATATATATATATATATATATATATATATGAAGAAATATAGTCTTAAAGTGTGCTATATTTATGGGATAAAGTGCTCAATATCAGAGATAGAGCGTGTGTAAATATACACACTATATATATATAGCTATATATCTCTAGATTATCAACAAAATCCAAAGAAGGACCTGTAATAATATCGATCCTGATATGATATCTCGACCAGTCACTTTCCGATCACTGTGACATGGCTTCCCCTGTCTTGTCTATAAAGGTTTTACTTGCTGTCTTGCCAATAAGCTCTCCTCCTTGATACTTCATGAATTTAAGCGTAATACTAGATTGGCTACCAGGTTCTGGGTTCCACTGGTTGATTGTTGAACTAGCTAGATTGAGTCATAAATTCTGCAGTTTATTTAGTCGCAGTTCTCTCCTTTGGAGGTTTAAATACAAATTCAGTCGTCATCTTACGTCTTCCTAAACCCTGTTGCTTCATTGTCCTTGCTCCACACTAAATTCTTCCCATTCCCTTTCACTCCCAGTAAACCCTTTCGTCTTAGTAGCAATAACACTTGCATGTGGTGAAATTATTAATATATATATATATATATATATATATATATATATATATATGAGTGTACATTGAAGTCGAGCCTGACGATTGTGCTTAAGCATGAAACAGACTGTCTACTCTGGGTGTTGACTTTAATGTAAAATTTTTATTTTACATACAGTCTATCCCTGAGATTGATCACTTTAACTCCAAAATATAGCATACGTAAAACTATATTTTTTAATTATATATATATATATATATATATATATATATATATATATATATATATATATATAGTTAAGTTACGAAAAATTTGGTAATCCGTATAGTTAGTCCCAAGGAGGATGAAATCCCGAGAGCTCAATGTAAATTCAGAGTTAATAATTTAAAGAAAAACAGATCACTTTAAGGCTCCATGTAATAATTTATTTCACCATAGCCCTTTTAAACGATGCTGGATCATCAGACTACACTTCCAAAAGGTGAAAAGAAAAATGAAATGAACATTTACACGTTTGACGGGTCTATGTAATTTAGAGAGGGCAGTGAGGAGTGGTGTGACAGATATGATCGAATTTAGAAACCCTCTCTAAACTCGATAATAATAATTTTTTCTTTAATTTATATATATATATATATATATATATATATATATATATATATATATATATATAATAGACTCTCCCGTTGCTTTCGATAGTTTAATTGATTCAGTTATGAAATTTTGTGCAATAATCTTAAGTGGCACTTAAGACCCGCTAGTGATTTACAAAGAAGGCCACATATGGATCAAGAGTGAGGATTGTGAGATGAGATTACTGTTATATTTGCTGACCTTTTTGCTCTAACATCTTGAAGATGATTCAGACAAGCAGATTGAAAACTGCTGAGTCCACTATAACACGTTGATCTCCATTCTACCCCCTCCAATATATATATATATATATATATATATATATATATATATATATATAGTTAAGTGATGAAAAGTTTCGTAATCCCAACAGATAGCACAGCAAGAACAACTGATAGCAATGCAAAAATATCAAGAACGTCAAGAGGAAAGACTTTTAGAAATTCAAAAGTTAACACTGGAGAAATTAAACAACTATCAGGCAAATGAGGGAAATTCTTCAGACTATAATAACACCATATTTAATTCGATGGAAACTTTCAACTATGTGCCAGACGAAGAAAAAACGTTTGAAGCGTACTTTAAACGATATGAAGATATTTTCTACACAGACTGTGAAAACTGGTCGAATTCAAGAAAAGTCAGTCTATTACTAAGAAAGCTAGGTACAGCAGAACATAGCAAATTTGTAGATTTTATTCTACCGAGAAAAACAACTGAATTGGAATTCTCGGAAACAGTGAAATTGCTAAAAGAGATGTTTGGAGCAAATATGTCGCTTTGGCATAAGCGATGGTTATGCATGAATGTCTCTAAATCCGACGATCAGGATTACTTAACATATGCATCTATAGTGAATAGACATTGTGACAATTTCAGATTGGCAGAGATTACGGTTGAAGAATTCAAGTGCTTAATTTTTGCTCAAGGACTGGTATCCAGTAAGAGTGCCGAAATAAGACGTAGAGTTTTGTCTAAACTCGAATCTGAACAAGGCCTTACCCTGCAAAAGTTAGCAGAGGAGTGTCAACGGGCCGTAAGTTTAAAGAAAGAGTCGCAAAAAATCGAAAAAGCTGGTATTGCTTATATTAAAAAAATAAAAAAGCAGTCAAAGTACCCATTAGAGAAAAATTGGAGAAAAAATTCAGCGTATTTTAATAATAGACAAGAAAATAAAAAGAACGAAAATAAAAAGGTCCCACCATATAATTGCAGACGTTGTAACGAAAGACATTGGGAGATAAATTGCCCATATAGAAATAAGAAATGTTTCGTGTGCCAAAAGAATGGTCACAAAGGATCGTGTTGTAAAACGAAAAAATTCAAGAGCCGAATTAGACAAACAAATTCGAATATCAAATCAGATAGAGATTTGAGGAAATATGTGACGACTGAAATATTCAAAAAGAATATCAAATTTCAACTCGATTCGGGGTCAGATTTAACCATAAAACATGGAAAATTTTAAAAAGGCCTACAATAATGAAGTCAACGAAACTCGCTCGAACGGTAACTAGGAAGCAAATTAACTTCGAAGGCGAGGTTGTACTTCCAATGAAATTGAATGGGATCGTTAAAAAAATAAAAGTTTTCATTCTGAGAAATGGAGAAAACTTGTTGGGTACAGATTTTATTGAAACATTCGAATTGTGGGATAAACCGTTAAACTCATTCTGCAGAAAAATAGAAAGTAATACGCAAACAAGACAGGACATTAAAGATGAATTAAAGAAAAAGTTTCCGGAAACCTTCACACCTGGTCTTGGAAGATGTAACAAGTTTGAAGCTAAATTTGAATTAAAAGAAAATACTATGCCTATATTTAAAAAGAAACGTAACGTGCCTTTCGCAAGTATAGAGAAAGTAGTAGTACCAAAAAAGTTGCAGAAAAGAATCCTACGGGACTTTCATATGGGTCACCCGGGGATTAATAGAACAAAAAGCTTAATGCGAAGCTTTGTATATTGGAAAGGAATGGATGTGGATATCGAAAACATGGTTCATCGATGTAAAGGGTGTGCGTTAGCAGCTAAGGCACCACCTATAGTACACAAACCATGGCCAAAGACGGATCATCCGTGGGAAAGATTACACATTGATTTCGCTGGTCCAGTAGAAGATTATTACTACTTAATAGTGGTAGATAGCTTTACAAAATGGCCGGAAGTACTACGCTGCAAAAAGCCTACGTCCAATACCACAACAACTTTTTTGCATGAACTATTTGCACGGTTCGGTGTGCCAGAGTGTATTGTGAGTGACAATGGTACACAATTCACTTCTGACGATTTTAAGGAATTTTGTGAGTTATATCAAATTAACCACATAACGACGCCGCCGTATCATCCGAGATACAATGGACTCGCAGAAAGATTTGTAGATACGTTAAAGCGCGCTCTGAAGAAAGCCTCAGGAGTTCCGACGGAAAAGGCGCTTCAGCAATTCCTACAAGTATACAGAATCACGCCTAACCAGAGAACACCATCAAACATGGCACCAGCTGAACTAATGTTCGCTAGGAAAGTTAAGTCAGTGTTTGACAAGCTTTTGCCAGGAAAAAATAGAATAAAGAACACTATGTATACAGCTAGAAAAAGATACACCCCCGGAGAGAAGGTCTTTTTCAAGTGCTATAGAAACAACATTGAGTTCTGGGAGCGAGGCATAGTGGACAAGAGAATCGGTGACCTGATTTACATAATAAAAGGGCCGAAGAATACTCATAAAAGGCACCAGAACCAACTCAAAAAATGCTACGTGCTAGAGCATGAAGAGAGTATACCGGATGAGGAGGAAGATCCCATTGATGTAATGTATGATACTTTTCAAGTAGAACCTCCGCAGAGTGCTCCTGAACCGAGAAGATCCGGTAGGAAACGAAAGTTCACGGACCCATTGGACGTGAATCCAAAACGAAAAAGATATTGAAAAAAAAAAACAGATATACATATGAACTATGCAAAGGGGATCTACAAAGAAATAACCATGATCATCATCCCATATAGAAGCCAGTTGAAATCCAAAAGGATTCCAAGGCTTGGGAGGGGGTGTTGTGGTAGGATCCACCTAATCTGCATAGGTGACTACCAACTATATAAATAGTGGTTGGTACCGGAAGACGGGAGAAGGAATCACGAGATCCAACTAGAGACTCTGATCGACTGCGACTAGTCAACACATTCTCCAGGAACGTCTTCCCAGAAATATACAGAAATACTATATGTACTTATTGTGTACACTTTCTTGTTATAATACATTCTTGTTCTAAGTACATTTTGTGTTGCATTATTATTCCATGCAATAGGCGAGATTCAACAATGAGTCAAGACTCAACAATTACTTAAACATTATTTTAGTGGATACTCGTAGTCGTTCATTTATTAAAGAGTATATATATTTTCGTCTACTGTCCTGAATTTTCTAGAGAAAATACAGTTCAATAAATAAACGGGACATCTACTCAAATACAAGTATCCAATAAAATAACGTTTAAGTAATAAAATCTGTCGGATTAATAAATAAAAATCCATTCCATTTTTCTGATATATATATATATAAATATATATATAATATATATATATATATATATATATATATATATATATATATATATATATATATATATACACACACACACACACGCACACAGATGGAGCGATGGATAAATTGTCGCCTAAATTACACTCATCTTAACAGATATATTTACCAAATTTACACAAAAATACTTTGAAATACTAAAGATTAAATTTATTCAACAAAATCGCCATTAGCTTCAACCACGGCTTCTTTCAACTCTTCTGGACGGTTTCCTTGTTGAGTTGGTGAATTCTTCCATTATTCTTGCTATCAGTTCATCTTTGGTGCTACAAGGTGTTCTGTTAGTCTCTCGCTCAACTGCGCCCCACACATAATAATCAAGAGGGTTGCACACTGGGAAGTTAGGTGACCAGATGTAAGGGATGATGTGGCTACAGAAATTGACTGACAGCCATGACTGAGTTCTCCTGCTTGTGTGGCATGATGCAGAGTCCTGTTGCCAGACATAGGATCTTTCAGCATCCACCCTTTGACCCAGGCCAGCACTACCTCCTCAAGGCACTTGATGTAGCCCGTGTGGTAAGATGAATAGAGGCATGTCGTTGCCACCATCTTCGTAATCACCATTAGACTCATCCAACTCTTTCCAAATCCACTGCACTGTGCTCAGATGTTCACACAAACACTGTGAAATGTCCGTATTGGAACTTCTGGCGCGAATGCAAAGCAGACGACAAAAATAAAAAATAAACAAGGCGCATGCACCAAATAAAATATAAAATGGCGACAATTTACACATCGTACCCTATATATATATATATATATATATATATATATATATATATATATATATATATATATATATATATATATATATATAGATAGATAGATAGATAGATACTTAATTGCACTTAATTGCATTCTTAGTTTTTGTTACCGTAACGACGAACTAAAGGAATTTCTAATAAGAAATAAAAGACTTTCTCAAACTACTGATCATTTTAGTAAGATTACTAACGAATGACTTTAAATTACCACCGGGTTGGGAGGGGGTGTCACCTCTACCTTAAGGAATTATTCACATTGTCAATCAACTCTAAAAATGGATTCAGTTTTGCTGATATTTTTTTAGAGAACACCAGTTTTGTGAAAACATTTTTCTTACTGATTATTATTGGTTTTTGTAAACGTTTTTTGTTTTCCTTTCAAGGGAAATAAAACAATTTTTGTTCACCTTGCAAGTAGAACGACTTTCGTTCAAAACTCCCATCGACAAAGATAGTGTCAAAATAAACATATATAGGGGAAGTTATTTATTATACTGTATCTATATGAAAAGCTAATATGAAAAATTCGAAAAAAAATCGATATGTCCAGTGTTTATTCTGTTGATTAACATCATGTTATTCCCAATTAAGACACCACTGACTATCTATCTATCTATCTATCTATCTATCTATCTATCTATGTCTTGACTATCTATTTTATTCTCTTCACTATTTATCTATCTCTTGACTATTTTATTCTCTTCACTATCTATCTATCTCTTGACTATTTTATTCTCTCCACTATCTATCTATCTCATTCTCTTCACTATCTATCTATCCGATTCTCTTCACTATCTATCTATCCCATTCTCTTCACTATCTATCTATCTATCTATCTATCTATCTATCTATCTCATTCTCTTCACTATCTATCTATCTAACTCATTCTCTTCACTATCTATCTATCTATCTAACTCATTCTCTTCACTATCTATTTATCTATCTAACTCATTCTCTTCACTATCTATCTATCTATCTATCTATGTCTTGACTATCTATTTTATTCTCTTCACTATCTATCTATCTCTTGACTATTTTATTCTCTTCACTATCTGTCTATCTATCTATCTATCTATCTATCTATCTATCTATCTATCTATCTATCTATCTATCTATCTCATTCTCTCCACTATCTATCTATCTCATTCTCTTCACTATCTATCTATCCCATTCTCTTCACTATCTATCTATCTATCTATCTATCTATCTATCTATCTATCTATCTATTTATCTATCTATCTATCTATCTATCAATCTATCTATCTCTCTCATTCTCTTCACTATCTATCTATCTAACTCATTCTCTTCACTATCTATCTATCTATCTATCTATCTATCTAACTCATTCTCTTCACTATCTATCTATCTAACTATCTAACTCATTCTCTTCACTATCTATCTATCTATCTAACTCATTCTCTTCACTATCTATCTATCTATCTATCTATCTAACTCATTCTCTTCACTATCTATCTATCTATCTATCTATCTATCTATCTATCTATCTATCTATCTATCTATCTATCTATCTATCTATCTATCTCATTCTCTATCCCAGTCCGTTTATAACTATCATTCTGAGAATATATATATCTAAGTGCCCACACATTAAATCACTTGCAGTAGATCAAATAAAATAGTGTTGGAAACGTTTCAGTAAAAAAAAAAAATAATGTTGTCCAAGTACAATAACATTTTTTTCATGAAAAATGTGCGTATGTGCATGCGTTTGTATTCGTTCACATATGTGTATGCACACGCGTGTGTGTGTGCGTACTTGATTCTGAAATCGATATCAATCATGAACCATTGCCACTGATCAACAAGCCATGCATAACTTTCTTCTGACTTTTGAGAATCAATAAACTCCTTCCACGATTCTTCTAACCTATTCAATGAAAGTAGTTTAACCAGAATGTACGCTTTCTTTTAATATCTTTTATAACTGACTTTACTAGCAAGGTTACGATGTTATTCGAATAAATATATCTTTTTACATTATCCGATTTTTTTACTCTCTCTCTCTCCTCTCTCTCTCTCTCTCCATCTCTCTCTTTATGCGGTCATATTAAACTTGTAAAGGCCATATTTACACTTCAGTACTGTTTCGCTCAAAGCGCCACATTTTATTTTACGGAAACGCTTAGATCTTCCAAGATCACACCTGATTCTATCCGCAATAAATTAGATATAAAATGTAAACGTCAATAATGAGTTAGAGATTTCTTAAACCATTTTAATGTCAAATCAAATATTTTTGTGATTTAGTATAAAATTCATTATCCTGAAAGTCCAAAAGAATCAATATTTTTTACCATATCAGCCGCAGATATTTACAGACAAGATAAAATATTCGTCTACGGCTTGTAAGAATTCCTGACTTTGAACTGGTTATAAAGACAATAAAACGATTCCTCTGTCGTGAAATATAACTCCATATAATTTGTAAAACGGAGACAGTAAAAGAAGATGTATAAATAAATTCATAATCTTTGTTGTCAATGAAAAAAAAAAATTCTCATTGTTATTATTTTTCTGCGTCAAGGTTCATTTTTAGCGACACCGTTCAGGGATATGGACAATCTTTTTGTATACATTAGTAGCCGAAAATAAAAACAAAATTGAAGATAAGAATGTGTCTTCTCATCAGACTTATTCAGCCTTTACAGTGAAACCATTCTGAGATATTCAGAATTCCTATCAGGATTCATTATTGGCGAACGCAATGTTAACATAAGATATGCAGATGATACAGTGTTGATAGCAGACACAGAAATAAATTACATAAAGTCCTACAGAAGATAGTAAAGGAAGGCGAGAAGAAAGGACTAAACATCAATTATAAGAAGAAAGAATGCATGGTTGTTACCGAAAGGAAGAGCCCAACATACAAATTGGAATCACCAAAAATCAAGCAAGTGCAACAATTTAAATATCTGGGAAGTGTTTTAACAGAGGACAATGAAAGTGTGACACTGAAATCTGGAAATGCATTGGAATAGCGATAGATGTCTTTTAAAAGCTAAATAAGATATTCAAAACCAGAGAAATTTTGTTAGAAACAAAGAAATTATTACTAAACTGTTATGTAATATAGGCCGTCCTATATGGTAGTGAAAGGTTGACAAGTTGACAGATGAAGTGACTTGGGGCAACAGAAATGTGTTTCTACAGACGGATGATGAGAATGCCATGAACTAAACATGTGAGCAACGACGAAGTCTTAGACAAAACGGAAACAAAAAGGACACCGAGAAGCGACAGTTGAAATGAGGAAAGAAGATTTAGAAAATTTGGCATTTACAGGACATACTGAAGGCAAGAGGGAGGCAGCGCATAATCTACCTAACGAGATTGGGTAAATGGTTAGCAGCATAGGGATTAAGAGATAGCAAAAAACAAACTTTATTTTGAGCCACAAAGGACAGAAAATTGTGGAGAGCCATGACCGCTCGCGTCCTGAAGGGACATGGCACACAGACGAATAAGAATGCTTCCAATGAAAAAATACTACGAAAAATAAAAGTAATATTTTGGTAGAGAATTTTTGTTTCGTAAAATGTCTTCTCAAAGTTGGCAAATATATTTCTTGTTTCAATAGAAAGAGAAATATAGTCTTGTTCCGAACGGTTACAAAGGAGAAATATTAGTGTAAATGATAAATGCAAATAGCAAAAAAAAAAAAAATGGTACATGTCTGCTTTTTATATCAACACCTCCAACTTATTTTACGACAAAAAAATTTCCCTGTGTTCAATAAATATGTTCACCAAATTTGAGAAACAGTTTTTTCTGTATATAGCGGACAATCTATTCCCAGTAATATATATAATTTTCCATCCAGTATAGATGGACCAACTACTAGTTTCTTGTATATATATATATATATATATATATATATATATATATATATATATATATATATATATATATATATATATATATATATATATATATATATATATATTAAACAAAAGGTTAATGGTCAGTGTTGAATCATACCAGGAAAGGTAGGCTTGGTTTGAATTAGCCAGAAGGTTATCAAATGCGCGAAACTCCCGAAGAAGCGGACACAGTGTAACTATAACAATGAAGGCAATATTCCAATTAGAATTGTGTATGCTTACGTATTAGATGTGCTTATATGATTACAGTTTTGTAGATGATTGTAGGCAATAAATCATAATAGAAAGATGTGCAACCAACCCTACATAATTTACGTGTTCTCTCCAAATGACACGTGGTCACACTCTGCATTACACCTACCAGTAGAAATGACCGATAATTCGCACTTTCTCTAGCATAGCATTTACCACTAATCATTAATGAATGTTCATTTTTCCACTAAAGGGAGAAAAGAAACGATTGATTGTCTTCGAAATGCGATTCATGATGAATGGGGATTTGAAAAAAGATTGAAGGAAATAGACAAGACCAGAGAGAAACTTCGGGATTAGTTCAATTTAAACATTTAATTTTATTTGCTACTGTTCGTGTTCTGTTTCTTAATATTGATTACTTTCATTGCGAAGACTGCTTGCCTTAAAAGCGGTATCATCCAGAAATACGAGGTTCGGCCTCAGCCGTTGTTTGGTGAAACACAACATTTGATTGATAGGAATATAAGTATATATATATATATATCTATGTATATATATATATACATATATATATATGTATATATATATATGTGTATATATATATATGTATATATGTATATATATATACATATATATATATATACATATATATATATATGTATATATATATGTATATATATATATATATCTATATATATATATATATACATATATTAAATATATATATATATATATATATATATATATATATATATATATATATATATGAATAAAAACAAAATGAAAACATATCTTAGCTGACTCATTTCGTCTTCAGATGGATTTTATCAAAGCAAATATAAGGATTTTATTTTGTAATAAGTATTTATAAACAGAAATGAAAATGTTATTTTTTGCAGATTTTTTAAATTTAAGAACGCTCATAAATATATTTTGGGCTAAATGAATTTCAAGTTAAATTTTAGATGATGCTATATAATTTACATTTGATTATAAATACTTGTTGCAAAATAAAATCTTCATATTTGCCTTGATAAAGTCCATCAGTGGACGAAACTCTTCGGCAAAGATAAGTTTTCCTTTTGTCTTTATTCATATTGTTCTTTTACAGATATATTTTTAGTTATAAT
>OZ038489.1:69899170-69946670 GCA_964036315.1 Acanthosepion esculentum | reverse complement strand
ACCATACAACGAAACACTTGAGACGGGTACCATTTTGTGTGCATTGGAAGAATGGCGGTTTTGGCGCGTGTTCTCAAAATGCTGGATTGTTTGTAAAGTGGATGGACGCGTAATGGAATAACATGAAAACGTCGAAGATTTTACATTTGTTGAAATTAGTTATCATCGCTACTTTAGAAATTATTCTTCAATTTACCTTCTGATTGGTGCCGCCAAGACATTTAACCGGTACGTTTTCCAGTCGCTAAAATGTTGCATTTCAGCTAAGCAATATTAATCCTCAATAAGTTCTTTTTCTTTCTTTCCTTCTTTCTTTCTTTCTTTCTTTCTTTCTTTCACATACTTATTGTATTTATGTATGATAGTGAATGTTGAAATCAAAATCTAACTAGCGACCTGATTTCATTTCAATTGTATTTTTAAAAATATCTTCGTCATTTATTCGAAGATTATCTATCTATCTATCTATGTATCTATCTATCTATCTATCTACTTATCTATCTATCTATGCTTATTATCTATCTCACTTTGTTCAATCTCTCTCTCTCTCTCTCTCTCTCTCTATATATATATATATATATATATATATATATATATATATATATATATATATATATATTATTCTGCTTATCTATCTATCTCACCTTATGCATTTATTTATCTTTCTGTTTTCATTACTTTAGATGTTGATTTTAGTGGATAATCGTATTTCAGTAGACGCTCTGTTTATTTCCTTAGAAATTGTTACCTATCCCTCTATATACATATATGTATATATATTTGTATATCTCTTTTTATTTATCTATATTTCTATTCTTATTACTTCAGGTGTTATTTTTGGTGGATACTCGTATTTCAGTAGACGCTCCCCCCCTTTTTTTTTAGAAATGGCTATCTATCTATCTATCTATTTATATTATCTGCCTATCTGTTTGACTGTCTATATATCTATTAGTTTACTTTTATTACAAGATATCTATCTCACTCTGCTCATTCATCAATCTATCTGTCTGTCTTAGTCTGTTGATATCTATATCAATTTCTGCTTGCCTTTCAACTTATTTTGGACTCAAAAAGAAGGAAAATATAAGGATAGAGAAACAAATTGATTTAAAATAGATTTAATGAAGTTTTAATAATTGTCTTGTATTTTTGTTCTCACTTCTTTCACTCTCACTCACACAAAAAGACAGGCATACACACACTTATATATACATATGCATATATATATATATATATATATATGTGTGTGTGTGTGTGTGTGTATAAACATGGTATAAATACACTAGAAATCTTCATTAAAACAAGTTTTATTAAGTAGATTATATAAGGAATGTCTTTTAAGCTTTTTGTGAATTTCAACTGATGTAGAACAAGTGTGCACCTGACATAAAAAGACTCACCAAAAAGCTTAACACACTCTGTTCACTGTATCTAATCGAATATATTTAAATATATGTACTTTTATTTACAAACAATGTGTAATACATTGCATTCACGCACATGCGTATTCCCATTATATAAAACACACCTTTGTCTGAGATGCACTTTTGAATAAGACGCATCCCGTTTTTCAGAAGGCAGACAAAACACAAAACCCAACAGACATTTGTTATATAACAAAAGAATTTGTAGCCTCCTATGTTTTTAAATATATCTTACAACAGAATATACAATAAAGTATATTTGTAAATGTGTGTAATATTTTACCTGTCCCCACACCACTAAAATTACACCGTTTTATTATTTTTTATATTTTTTTAATACTGAAATAACTAGACATCTTTTCAAACAGGATTAACTTCATTATTGTTTAAAACGATTAGCATCCACTGTTAACTGAAGCCTTTCAATTCTGGAATCATAAATATAGACTTTTGGAAAATTTGAAGGTATATTTTTTTTAAGAATTGGATTTTAACAAATTGCACACATTTGTATAAATATGTAACATTTTAATATTGCGCTGACATCTCTGAATATCAATTCCCCTGGAAAGAATTTAATGATATTCAGTAGAAATACTGTATTTTACACCACAAAACATTGCACTTATACAATATTAAACAAGGAATAATTTTTACAAAATCAGAATAAATAGCTCTAATTAGTTTTCAATGATCTGACGACTAAAATTTTGTTGGTCTTTAATTAAATTACATTTATTCCCATAAAATAACGTGGGTTGATGTTTTTAAAACGGTTATGTTTTAACTAACAGGTTTATATTGAACAATGGAGTCAGAGCAATAAGAACAGCTTATAATAGAACTAATCTTGTATTTGAAGATGAAGGCTGAACGGAAAGGTTGAGACAGCGACAAGCGGAAGATGAAGGATGAAAGTGATTCCTTGCGGGTCGAGAGTGAAAACAACTTTGAGAACGAACAGAGCTTACGAAGTGGGCCGAGAAAACAAGGAATGAAAATAAAAGTAAGTTTAATATTTACAATAATAATATTATTTTGCTTTATTCGTGAATAGTGTAAAGTGGCCAAAAGTCTATGTATGCGTATTAGTGCCCATGCGCGTATATATGTTTGCATGTGCGTAGGTTTTGTTTAGTTTTATGCATGTAAAATCGCGTTTTCTTCATTTTTATAAAAATACTGGTCTCCATGTCAATGAATACAAAATGATGTTCTACACAAACTGGCTTCCATTCTTATATTCTTATATTCCTATTCTTTTATTCTAATTATTGCATTCCTATTATTATATTCTTATTAGTATCATTATATTATCATTCTTATAACATGCATTCTAGACTTTCTGTAAACGCTTGTATAAATGTAAATCTTTATGAATATTTGTATACGAGGGTGAAGATTTCACCATAGGATTAGTCATGTTATGTCATCAAACGAACAAACACATACGTACATATATACATACATAATGGCGGACAACTCTCATTTTCCGAGCACACTCGTCTGCTAGGGTGGCTAGCCACACCCTGTTGCAGCCGCTTGTCAGGCACATTTGTATTTGCTTTAACACCCATATAGCAATGAGCGGACCGTAATTATAGTTTCTGGGAGAAAACACCTAATTTATGACGCCAGTACGCAGTCACGAGCGGCAACCAAACAGTTTCATCTACACAATTTCACTCACCGTGATATAGTTTTCATGCACTTTCCAAAGGTACATTTGGGATTGCCTCACAGACCGATAATATCAATTATCTTCCAGACAAATCGACCATGGTGAGATTCGGATCCAGGTCTAGTGGTCGTAAAACGAACGTTCTAACCACTCGGCCACGCGGCCATCCATTCGTTCGTCCGTCTAATTAACCAACCAACCAACTATCAATTGTGGAAAAAACAGAAGGTATGCGACAACACAAATTGCGATAAACCTCAGAATATAACTCTCTGGAAACAGACAAGAGAAAATATGACACAGAAATTGATAAGTACGTTGGAATAGCGAAAGTTACCTTCCAAAAGCTAAACACAGTATTAAGAGGCAGGAAAAATTCGTTAGAATTAAAGAATAGCTAAACTGTTATGTAATACCAATCCTTTAATATAACAATGAATGTTGGACAATCGAGAGAAAAGTGGTTCTAAAGGAAGATACTGAGACTACCAGAACATTTGAACAGTAGGGAAGTTTTTTAGGAAAATGGGTGCAAAAAGGACACTTTTAGTTAAAATCGCAAAACGAGAGTTGAAGTCTCTGAGGCGCACAATAAGCAAAGGATACTTGGAGAATTTGACACTTACGTGATATTTTGAAGGCAACATGAGTAAAAAGAGTGATTTAATAATTTATTTGTGTAAATGGATGGCACAAATGGATGAGATGTGAGAGATCATAGTGAGACAAATATTGGTTTGAGCTACAACTGACAGGAAGTTATAGAGAGCAATGGCGTCCACGTCCTGAATGTAGACGGTACATAAAATAATAAGCTCGATTATAAAAATGTGGCCACATTTATTTCATTTTCTTTATTATCTCTGAATATATATATATATATATATATATATATATATATATATATATATATGAATATATATATATATATATATATATATATATATATATATATATAAGGCTCAAACACTAATATTCCATGGTTATAATTTATTACATTGGAATCGTAATACTTTTATTCCAACCTATTCAATTACGATTCCAATGTAATAAATTATAACCATGGAATATTTGTGTTTGAGCCTTTTATATTATATTCTTACTCTGTCCTGGACATTGAGTTCTACCTGGATTCTATCCTCTTGGATCAATATATATATATATATATATATATATATATATATATATATATATATATATATATATATATATATATATATATATATATATATATAAATTTCCGTTGATCGATTGGTTTTGTTTAGCAGCATATCAACACATCTATTTAATACCAAAATCTAAATATTTTGAATATTTTATGGCTTCAACTAAATATATTTTGAATGCAATTGTATACCTTAAATTACAGATAAAATGTATTGTTAGCCATTTTGCTTTAAATTAGTATTGTTGATAATTTTACTATAGTTATTTTTAGTAAGTTAAATAAATAAAATAGCTATTCTTGGTTGGTTGATTTTGTTTGGCGGTATACCAACCTATAAGGTTTATTTAATGCCTAAATCTAAATATTTTGTACGTAATTTTATGCTTTCAGGGTAAAGGTATGTTTTAGATATATATAGTTTGTACATCATAAAATGTATTGTTGGTAATTTTACTATAAAAATGTGTTTTTATATTTTTAAGTATTGCATCGATTGTTATTTTGCTATGAATTTTTTTTTCATTTTATTATAAAAAATGAATTATAAAAAATGTACCATTGATATTTGTTTGAAGGTTCATTATTTACCCATAGCTACCACCTCGGGTTAAGGTTGACCTGGGAACAACAACAGTTAAGTGATGGTTCCACGCTCCTCACAACCACCAGTCTCCCGATTGGAGGCCTTAGAGCTTATCCAGATGTCGACATGAATAAATTCACGTAGAACTTTTAAATAAAACACTTTTAACATAAGCACTGTCTCTAGCAACCCTAAATTATATGCTAAGAGTTTCTTTTCTCGCATTTTTCTCTTGTGGAACACCATTCCGGCTCCATGCTTTCCAGACAACTTTCATCTGCAAAAACTAAAATTCAATTTCAATCGCTATCTACTGTCCTCCAGATTATTCTTTCCTCTTCCCGTTCATTATGAATGTTTCTGTTCCTAATTCTTCCATAGCCTGTAAAGTATAGGTTCTGGATTATTCTGATAGCCTTCCAAAATATGCCACGGTGACATAGCAGTTCCAACAGTTCATTGTGACATACTTTATCAAACTCTTTTGGATAAAATATAAAAGAAACACGCTTGTGCAAATTAATTGAAACAAAATAAATAATTCTGTTATTTTTTTTTTCGTATTTTTCCAATTAAATATGACTCAGTGCACATGTTAGTACTTCCTATGTCCTTTCCACTTTGCCAGTGTGTTTATACAGCGTTATAATATTCGTACGTTTCCTTGGAGCAACGTCCATCGCAGACAATGGCTGTAGGACAACTAATCCTCAATCGAGACAATAGTGTTTGGGCATGACGAAAATCTGATGCAATCACTGATGACGAAATATTTTTCGAGGTCAAACAAATTTCATCATATACCCTGAAAACAGATTCATATTACTGCACACCACTGCAAATGATTTAATCTTAGGAAAAAACAGAAATTGATTACACCCTGTCACTCCAGTGGGTCTAAAACTGGCTGTATAGCGGTTGTTTCAATTAATTTGCACAAGGGTGTAGGTACACATACTTCTGCATTTGTATAGAGTTTCCAAATTTCTTGAGATCTTGGAAAAGATTAACACTGATTGTATTTTTGTTCTTGTATTATTATTTTTTTTTGCTGTTTGCGTCTATCAGCATTGATGTTTTACAAGTATAGAATTCTATATGCTTCTTGTTCAGGGTCTAAATTTTGTGATATGTAATTTATGGCAGGATTAACGAGAAGAAATTGTGATCAGATAAACAGTTGTTTAACAAGTTGTCTAATGTTCAATAAATTCCTTCGACTGACATGAGACAAATTATTTCAGATTCGGATATACCGCGCTTTCCAATAATTGTCTCGACTTTGCTCGTAAAACTTTCCCTTTTCTAAATTGATTGTACGAAATGGGAAAAGCGTCTGTTGGGAAAGAACTCATTTAACAGAGAAACGACTTTTAAGCGATTAATAACAGTATTTTTACTGTGTGAACATTTGTCAAAGAATTTTGTCTTCTTTTTAAAAGTAGACTTTACATTATGCCTGAATTTCTGGGATGAGGAGTTTCAATTATTTACACTACTTGCATTCGGACTATTGTCCTTATCTTTGTAGAGATGCAACGTTTTTTGTTTTGTTTTGTTTTGTTTTTTGTTTTTTTTGCCGGAATTTTATTTAAATGAGGACATTATTATGTGCCTTGCTCTTCTGAACTGTATGTTCATCTGGGTTCTTGTACTCACAACATTTCGTGTTAGATGGCCAAGAAGATCAGTTAATCTGGTAGTTATGAGTTGCAAAAAGTGGTGGAAAGATGTTTGGAGCCGAAATGTCAGGTTAGGACCGTTAATATTACATACCCTTCTTTGGATTTTGTCAAGAATCTCGAGATATATAGCAAGAGCACCAAACTATACCATTTCGAGTTCATTTTGGGACTAATCAAAGTCTTTTTGGGACTAAGCAAGTTCATAATTAAGTAGCCAAGTTCATAATGGGATGTAGCAAATTCAAAATGAAAGTTTGATTTGGTTATGATCCGAAATCTTACGTTTATATAGCCGGAAGAAGTGATTCCTGAGGAGAAGATTGTGGTTTCAGTTTTATAATTATCTATCTATCTATCTATCTATCTATCGCAAGTGCCCGTTTGTACATACATGTGTATGTATATGCATGTATATATATATATATATATATATATATATATACGTATGTATGTACATATATGTATGTGTGTATGCGTGAATGTATGAATGTAAGCATATGCATACAAATTCAAACAACAATAAACAAAAATTTTATCATAAACTTAACCTCCCATAATTAACACCATAATATTTAATATACCACTAAATCAAATAAGAGAAACGAAATAATGGCCAAGTGAAAACACATTCACCTCAACATTTAAGCATTAATAAAAAAAAATGAAAAACAATTCTCGAAACTCAAGAAAACACTAGAATATTCAAGAATTAATATTAATAGTGACTGTCTGCAGAACCGGATGTTAAAATTGCGACTTCTGAAAGAAAGAGAAAGTATAAATCCGATAAGGAGAGAGTATAAAGTGACAAGAAAAACGACAGAAAGGAGAAATAATCACGGCATTCTATGCGTACGCGCATACACGCGGGCGGGCGTATGAGCGTATGCACGCACGCACACACACATACACATACACACACACACACACACTATGAATAGAAAAATCAACCTTGCACCAATGAAAATTGCATGCATAAAAGAAAAAAAACGAGAAATTTAAACAGTCAATTGTTGATACCCCCTGACTACTGGCCGGTGTGATTGCTGGAAAAGGGGTTCGTCTACGAAACACTTGAGTCGGGATACTGACAAACAGCTAACTGATAAATTTTATATTTGTATTAATTCTATAATTCTGGAGACACAATTTGCACCAAGAGCTGGAGCGAGGAGAGGAGAAACGAAGGCTTTGTCATAGAGAAGCGTATTCGACGGAAATAAAACGAAGAGCATCTACGCATGCATTCGTTGTGGGCCTGCAAAGCCATAAGAGATGCTACACCGCCATCAGTAGCTGAGTCATAACTCTTTAGACGCAAATCCATGGTCTGTCGAAACCGACGGAAGCAACACACACACACACACACACACACACACACACACACACACACACACACACACACACACACATACTTATATATATAAGATCTAAAATATTTGAAAGACCGACCTTTATGCTACAACTGTTTCTACCAAGATGGGTTCATCAAGCAGACAGTCTGAGAGAATAACCATGGTAGCATAAAGGTCAGTGTTTCAAATATTTTATATCTTAAATTGCTCTACATTTTCATTTTTGAAAATTGAATTGAGCACTCTCTTTATTTAGCCATTCCTTTTGGCAAATATCACATTTGCCATAGATTGAATTCATAAAGAGTATATATATATATATATATATATATATATATATATATATATATATATATATGTATTATTGAATATTTTCCAGGCAGTTATTTGTTGAACGATTTTGTTTTTCATTACAAGAAAAGTACAATATCTATGCTTGTTTTATAATCTATAGACAATGTCAGCAATATAGCCAAAAGGTAAGTAAAGACAAGTAAACTAATTAAAGAATAAAGATTTGAAGATCCAAAAATCCAATTGTTTATCATGTCTAGTTAAATTGTCAGCTTTGATTAAATGAACAACGTACTATGTTTGAAGAGTGAACTAATTACAAAAAAAATGATTTATTAAAGCTTTCAGTATTGAATATAACAGCCTATTTTTTTCTTTTTATAATGCCATGCCTCTTCTGGATGTAGGTGATCATGAATGGCAACAGATCTCTCTTTATAATATTTTTTTAGCATTTAAACCCAAACAAGGCAACAGTGCACTTAGTATGCAAGGGGCTACAGAGAGTGTAAGTAAGGGAAAAGATTGAGTATGTGGGGATTGAGGAAAGGATAAAAAGAAGAATGGTGAAGGATAGAAAAAGAACAAGGATCATGGCAACAGAAGATGTCGACTGAAACCCCAAGTAACTCGGGCCCCACTTGCTCGACATAAACATAACTCTTTGGGTACAAATCCAAAGTCTCTCAAAACTGATGGAAGCCAGCCACACACAAACAAACACACACACACACACACACACACACATACATACAAGATAAATATTTGAAAGACCGACCGTTATGATACAACTGTTTCTACTAAGATGGGTTCATCAAGCAGGCGGTCTGAGAGAATAACCATGGTAGCATAAAGGTCAGTGTTTCAAATTGACCTACATTTTCGTTTTTGAAAATTACATTGAGTACTCTCTTAATTTAGCCGTTCCGTTTGGAAAATATCACTTGTAGATTGAATTTATACTATATACATTTGTAGATTGAATTTATACTATATATATATATATATATATATATATATATATATATATATATATATATATATATATATATATATATATATATATATACATTTATATTCTGGCTTATATCTTCAAAGGCCATTCAAGAACCATCAAGAGAATGGTGAATAAGTTTAAAAAAGAGGGAACAGTAGAAAATGAATCAGGAGGTCACAACCGCAAGAGGGATCATCATTTCAACTTAGAGCTAAATACATTCTTATTGTTCAAAACAGAGTCCAATAGTGTTATAAAAACCTCGGAGAATTCTAGTAAGATATCTTTCGTATTTTCTAATATACAACGGTTCAAATTTTAATCTAACAATTGAACAAATATTGCGGTTACACGATTTGGACAATATTACGGTTACACGAATTGCTGTTACATCTGGTATATATATATATATATATATATATATATATATATATATATATATATATATAATGCAATTAATGATTTGTTTTAATACAACATTATTTCATATTACGACAAACTTTATATTTAGTGGATAGCTGTGTTTGAGCAGACATCCCTCTCTTTAAACAATGAAATTATTGAAACTACCTAGGGATAGAAGGTTTTAATAAAACATATTTTATGCTTCTCGACAAGAACTGAACCGATATTCCCCTTTGTAATCTGGGAAAACGCCTTCAAACCAAGTGTGCTTTACCATTAAGCTACGATAAGGCATATGAATAAGATACCCATGTAGAACATTGGAGATTTGATTTGGGTTGATTTTCTTGAACTTAGACGCCAATAATGACTACTTATGGCACATAGCAATGAAAATAATATTTACATGCAATCATTAATCATAAAATCAATGATAGGTTTTGTCGGATTTGAGCTCAAACTGACCTTTAACTATTTGTGAGAGCATGCGCTATATCAGCATTAGTTTCAACGTTAATGACTGAACCTCGTTAATGATTGACCTTCAGCAAATTTCAAATCAATGTCATGCACTAATTCTTTATTACGACGGACAACAACAACAATAATAATCTTCCTTGATGATGCTGCAGCCATGGCTCGCAAGGATTCTTAATTGATTGAAGGTGCTGACATAAACATGTTTATTTTGGATAATTAAGATGAGTTGCAGTAAATATCCCGTTCAGTAACAGTTTTGCTTGTCAGTTGCCTGATCCTAACCAATCGGGGCATGTCTGGCGCAGGCTTGCGGCCACATCACGTTGAAACACCAATTCCCGTATGATCACCGAAGTTAAACAACGTCGATATTGGTCACTACCGAAATGGGACAGCTGTAAGATTCGATGTGCGTGTGGTGCAATGGATAAGGTTTCAGAATTGTTAATCGGAGAGCCGATTTCCAATCCCCGTTGGGTTCGTTATATTCACTTACGCGCAAAAAACCTTGGGAAAGATATAAATCCATCTCGTCCACTCCAGATATGGGTTAAATAGTAATATTTGTATCACTAAATAATTATAATCTCCCTCTCCCCCACAAATTCTTACAAACTGAAACCATTTTCTGTCTTTAATTAACCTGCAAAAAGTTGATAAGCTGTAGAAGGCTAATTAATCAATCAGTGTCTGACACACTGTGCATCTTTGTTCATGAGCGGGAGAAGTGGGGGAGCATGAAGTTCGGATTTCTAAATAAAGGGTTCGGTTCGAAATTACAACGTCGGAAGAAGCTCGGAGCAAACAACGGTCGAAACGTGGTGGCAATGAAAATGAGGACAACAGTCCGAAAGATGTAAACAGCGTAAAGTTAATCTCAGAAACATAGACAGATATTGTTTCTTACAGTCTAAAACTATTTTCTAGTTTTAAATAACCCGCAAAGTGTTGATAAGCCGTAGAAAACGATTCAATCAATCAATAAATGAAGGGTGCATAGATTGTAAAAGAAAGACATTTTTGATTTGTTATCTTGATTTCTTTATGTGCATCAGATAACATGACTTTTGAGGCACTTTTAATCTTTACAAAACGCTATTACGTAGGTGATTTTAACTTCTGTTATCTTTGTAATCGAATGCCTAAACTCATTTTTTTTCTTTTTGATTTCAGCAACTACCATTCCCCCAGCTATATATATATATATATATATATATATATATATATATATATATATATATATATATATATATATATGAGTTGGGAATATTTGTTTTGCAAGTACTTACAGAATTAACCTTAAATAGTTGATCCATATTTATTTTGAATAATTCGGGAATTTTTTTAGAATTTTCGATTTATTATATTCATAGTTACAGATTTTTCTAAAACTCGGTGATGTCCAAAATTATTCGCCCACCCTTTGGGAATTATGAAATAATATTCCTCTATGGCAATTGTAATGTGTTTTTTTTCTTTATTTGGCATTTAATACAAACACGCTTTAAAAATGAACTAGAATTGACTTGATTCTATAACATTCCAAAAATTAATGAAGAAGAGAATATGTGAGTGCCACGTATAACTCATTCGTTCTGCAACTATGGCAAAGAGGGATGAACTTGACATGAAGCTACGAATGAAGACAGTTGTTGTATACAAACAAAGTGAATGATATACAATATTTTCCAAGCGTTTAAATGTTTCTAAATCGACAATTCATAGCATTATCAAGAAGTCCAACGAGACTCATTGTGTTGAGAATAAATTAAGGACTGGCAGAAAAAAGTTAATTTCTGAGAGAATGGAAAGGTAGATGTCTGGAAGAATCCTCACTTAACGACAATGGACATTGTAAATTATGTAAAAACACGATGATTGAATATATCGACGAAGACAGTAATTAGATACTTCCATCGAGCAGGGATTCGAGCTTGTCGCCCAAGGAAAACGCCGTTGTTTAAGCCTAAACACCTAAAAGTCAGATTAGACTAGAAACCATCTAGAACTTGGGGGTAAATATTGGAACTCTATATTATGATCAGATGAAATCAAACTAGAATTATTTGATCACATGAACTCGTTATGAATGGAGTAAAGTGACTGAAGCTCTCAAAGCAAAAAAAAAATAATACCCCCCTACAATTAAGCACCGTCGTGGAAGCATTTGGAGATGCTTTGCTGCTTCTGGACCAGAAGAACTAGTGAGAGTACAGAATATCATGGATAAAGAGCAGTATTTGGCTATTCTTAAATATACTATAAAACAAAATGCACAGAAACTGATATTGGGGCGTCACTGGACGTTAAAACATGACAATGACTCGAATCACACGGCACGAATTCTTACAAAATGCTTAGATGACAGAAAATTTAAGGTATTGGCGTATACAGTAAAAAAGTCCTGACGTAAACCCCATTGAAAATTTATGGGCATATTTGAAGAAAAGAGTAAGAATAAGAAGTCCTTTGAATTTGGAGGAACTGGAAGTTATTGTCAAGGAAGACTGGAGCAAAATAGTGCAGTAATCTTAATCTTGTCAGGAATTAGGAAAAACAATTAAAGGCAATAAAGAATAAAGGTTACACAATTGATTATTGAGGCAAGAAGGTCAATAATTTTGTCCTATGTTAATTTTTTGTATTATTGTTTGACATTAAAATGAAAAAAATTATTGCGGGCATCACTGCGCATTCTTTCAAATCCATTATTTCATCATTTGTGAAAAGATATACATGAAGTTTCCATGACAATTTGAGGTATTACGGCTTTATGTGTAATTATGGGAGGGGTGAATAATTCTGGCCACAGTTGTGTGATTTCAGCGTTCAAAGCATTAATTTAAAACGGGGTTCGATACAAAAGTAGAGGAATAAATATTTATGTATTATGCACTGTTACATTAGAACATGTACATAAACACTACTTGGGAGTGGGTATGTACATGTTCTAATGTAACAATATATATATATATATATATATATATATATATATATATATATTTGAACGGGTTCTGAAAACTTTTGGTCCGATTCATTGTTCAAATAATCAAACATCAAACACATCAAACACCAATTTTTCAGGGGTTTCCTTGGTTGGGCCGAGAATTATATATATCTCAAATTATAATTGACATTTTGGGTTTCACGCGGTGTTTACTGAATTATTTTTAGGGACCGTTTTTTTTTTTATCAGATGATGACTTGGTTATTTCTTGCCGAGATTTTCGAAAAAGCAAGCTGACAGTAGCAACGCATGAGAACAGGTAAATGGTATTCAATGCCTTTGATGTCTATGATTAAATAGCACTTTTGGGGGTGAGGGCACCGCTGGTTTCAATGCATGAATTGGGGCAATTTTTTGCAACAGAATATACGTTACGAAAGTAAACAGTAATGAGTAACCATAACTCTCAAAGAAGTTGACCTTCTTCCTCCTACACACACACACACACACACACACACACATACACACACACACACACACACACACACACACAATCTGCCGAAGTGTGCAAATATACATACTATTAAATATACATTTACAAATTTGGGGGGCGGGTTCCTCGCACCAAAACAAGGACAAAGTCCATATAAAAACATGTATATGTCTGTAAATCCTTCGTTTTTGAGTTATTCATTTTAAATAAAGTTTACCGCAAATGGCAATGTGTTGGCATGTAGACTAAGTTACATTTGTCATTCGTGTACATTTGTGGCTCATCTGTCTTCAACGTTTAACGTGTGTAGTAGTGAGTTAACTGAGAAGTGTTCCGTTTAACAATGGCATGATATTCATATCGTGAGTAGGCAGAAAGTTTTTTTACTTGCGGCCGCGAAAATGGTAATGCACGCGAGGCTGCACGGCTGTATCAGATTACGTATCCAGATTGAAAGCAGGCGAGTCATCCAGTTTTTGCTTTTGTTTATCGTCGCGTTACTGAGACAGGATGCGTGGCGCCACAAACTATGATATTAAGTATTTTGGGATTGTATCTTGGATTGTATATGTAACAGCGTCTACCGTAAACTTTAAACTTAATAATTAAAAAGTGAAAATGTTTATATGGACTTTTGCTCTTTTTTCGGTGCGAGAAACCCACCTGACAAAGTTTGTCAAAGTGTTTAAATATAAAATGTATGTGAATGTAAGGATGCGCTGACAGATCATATGCGAATTTTTAATATAACTCCTATTTTTAGTTTATTTAAATCATAAAATTATGAGTAAAACTTAATCATATTTTTAATAACGGTATAGTTAAATATTAAAACAACAATAAGTGTTTTCTTGTTAAGCATCAAATAAGTTTTGTTTCGACAATGTAGATTTTATTTGGTAGTGTGTTCATTTTTATTAACTTTTGTTGTATCAGTTATTAGTTAATAATAAAAACACGCTACCACCACTTGTCTCAATGATTGGATTTCTCTGTATCCTTGGAAACAGTGAATTATGAATTTTTGTGTGCGTTTAAAACACAGAAAATTTAAAAAATAAGTTACTCCAATATTCGCTTGAAGATGAAATGGAACTAATGTTTTTAATTTAATTACAAAATTAAATTTGAACATTTTAGCTTCCATTTTTGAAACATGGTTATTACTCTGTAGCGAAAAAAAACATATTTTAAACAAGTTAATTTATAACACACACACACACACACACACATATATATATATATATATATATATATATATATATATATATATATATATATATATATATTCACGCCGGTAAATGTCGTTGATACTGTTTATTATAAACAGAGCATTTACTTAAATATTTGTATCTATAAAAAGAACGTATAAACATAAAAATGTCTTTATATATATATATATATATATATATATATATATATGACGACGCTTTAGGTGGCGTATTTTGCCTCTCGGTCACAGCAGTCTGTCTTCTATTTTCACATTTTTTTTGAAAAGCACATCCTCTTCACTGAGATTATTTTCTCCAAAGCTTCAAATCTGCTCAGTTTCGTTTTCGAAAAGTAAACAAAGCAATTTGCTAAAGAATTAATGGATTTATTTTTAATCTGACATTTTATGTAATTACATAACTACAGATATACATGCACACGCCCACAAAACAGTATACATGCACACACGCACACACACACACACACACACACACACACATATATATACATATATATATATATATATATATATATATATATATATATATATATATATATATGCGTGTGTTCTGGGTGTGTGTGTGTGTGTTTGATGCACAAAGAGAAATGCATATGAGTATCATCATTTTTTTTTTCAATTTCACCAACATCCTCAGGGGTCGGAACTGCCCATCATACTGCCATTTTTCTAATTTCAATTTCCCTCTTTTACAATGCCTCTACCCCACCCACCGCGGTTCTATCTCCTCTGCCATCTCCTGGTACAACCTCCCCCCCCCAATCTCTTATCCCCACTGTGCTTCGTTCCTCATCGCAAAATTTGAAGCCAGCATCATCATCCAACCTTCCTTTCTCTCCTTTTCTTTTTCACTCATCCGACACACTCACCCCCCCCATCTTGCGTATCGATCAATCGATCTGCCTTTCTCCCAGCCTATTTCTTTTATCGATTCAGCTTTTCTGTTAAGGTCACTCAAAATGGCAAGCGGGCAAGTTGTGTGAGAATACCGCAGTTGTCTGCATTACAAGATAGTAACTCTTTTGAAAGGGAGAGAGGGGGAAGGGCGGAGTGTGATAAAGAGAGGAATTAGAAGGAGAGATAGAGGAGAGACACTCACACAGATAGAGTGATACAGAAATTAAAGCATTACTATTAATATTTATATTTACTTGCTAGTCTCGCAATGATAACGTCTCTATAATTGCAACGAGAGGTTCGAAGGCTACCTCCGAATTTCTAAAGCGATTCATTTTATTTTAATGAATTATAATTACACCAAGCTTATCCATACCATCGAAAATGTCGGCATTATCCATATCATCATAAATGACTGCATATGTGAAATTGGCATTTCCTTAAGTCCTTAATATTATTAGAACACTTACATATGTGTCTTTAAATACATATTTGCCAGTTATTATTGTTATACTGTGATCTTTCACATTGCGAATTGGCGTCGCTAGTGCAAGGGAGATAATCTAACACGACACAAAGACACAAGTAAAAATATACAAATAATTGTTGATGTATCGTCAAAACCTGATCGAATGACCATCAAACTTTTTGAAATGGTTTCTTGGCTGTCCCGACAATTTTTCAGCAATTCTTCGCATATATTGTATTGATTGATTTGTCTTTTTTACGGCTTATCAACCTTTTTTTTAATTTAAAATTGCAAGTATTGTTTGAAGATAATA
Organism: Acanthosepion esculentum; assembly: GCA_964036315.1. Classification (NCBI taxonomy): domain Eukaryota; kingdom Metazoa; phylum Mollusca; class Cephalopoda; order Sepiida; family Sepiidae; genus Acanthosepion; species Acanthosepion esculentum. Next base: position 69,930,245 of record OZ038489.1, on the reverse strand, counting down.
ATGATTTTCTGATACAAGTCCTACTAATTAACCCATAGTTGGAGGGAGAAGAGGTGGATTCAAATATTTCAGCAGGTTACTTGCACGTAGGTGAATATAACGAACCTGACTGAAATTCGAACTCGGTATTTACTCGAGTCCCCTCCCCCCATAAGACGGGATGTGACACAAGGACGGTATTTAACATGGGGCTTTCCGAGTGCGTACGCTCCGGCAAAAATTCACCGTTGACGAGAATCTGTCCTTCGGCAGCGCCTCGTCTGGGTTCCTCTCTGCCCGGAGGCAAAGAGATCGACAATCATAGAAAAGCTATCCTCTGACTGAAATTCGAACTCGGCTCTCTGATTTCTCATTCGGAGCCTTTATCGATTACACCAGCCACACACCCAAAGCACCTGGTATTCCCGAGCAGTCATCGAGCTGACCAAGCTCAACTTCGGTGATTTGAACGAGAACCGGTGTTTCAACGTGATATGGCTGGAAGCCGGCATATAATGTGCATTTAACCAAAGGTCTTTCATTAAGATTTTAGGTTGATTAAAATAAAATCTGACAGATATACTTTGTTGCTATTTAAATTTTTATCTAACTTGTATTGTTTGCTTAAAATTTACTGTATGTCTGGACCCAATGAATGGAAATATTGTCCAAATATTTGTGATCGAGCCCTTTCAGCAGCTGACGACATACGTTGTAGGGGTGGGGTCTGCAAATGTAGGTATAGAGTAAGTATTATACCAGCATTAATATGTTTGCATAATAAATACGTTTTGTGGGCAGGTTTTGTTTTTCATTCCGGTATACCTATTTCTGCATCAACCCTGTATATAGCTCAGTGAAGAATCTTGGCTGCATATCGCCCTGTGCGTGACATTTTAAAAGGATTTTGAAAATATTAAGGCCGAAGAAAATCCACAGAATTTCCCGGATCTTGTTAGCTAGCAGAAATATATCTGAAGCGCTGTATCAAACCAAGTAAGCCTATATACCGACTTCAAATAAATAACAGTAGTCCTTCATCCTTCCCTATCTCGCCAACAAATAAATATAAATATGCTCTGTTTTTTACTAAATACACACTCAATACAAGGCCCAAGAGCCAATCAAGGTTGATGGTTATTGCATGTATGTAAAATAATTAAGTACGTTCAGATTATAAGGATATGCTAATTTATCATACTTTTCTTTTTGATATGACCTTATTGCATCTCTATATATTAATAAACTGTAAAATAAAAAATGTCTTTCATTCAGAATGGAGATAAACAAATATTGCCGACATTTAAAATACGTTTTGTAAAGAATTATTATCAGGACCTACCTACTCTGTGTTTTATTATCTAGTGCGTTAACTGAATGCATTTGCAATCTTATTGTTACAAATAAAAGTTCGTTTTTTAAGCTGAGTAAAAAATTATGAAAATGTGTATATGTATATAATAGTACCGCACCTTTTTTTGCCTTTCATTTTCGTTCAAAATTTATCGTATTATGCAGAAGAAAATACGGTATACCAGCTTGACTATTGTAAGCATTAATACGTTCATCTACGCCAGCGATCCAGAAAACTTTTTAGGACATCCACTCCTTGATTTCTCGTGGAACTCCACATATATACAATATATATATATAAATTGCGAAGAAAAACTTAATCTAACTGTGATTGTTATGATGGGAATTATTGTAAACACACGTGAACGCGATCTGTTATAGTTATTTTAAAAATATTCGTTGTAGGTTTGGTGTATTTTTTCTGTAAACAAGCGTCCACAATATGAGGGAGCTAAAAAGAGATAGTTAAAATGAAAATGGCATTAAATGTTGATGAAATACACATTAAAATATTACTACTATACTTCGCAATTCACTCTTGAGGATGATCGAAAGTACTTGGGTTAACAAAAAATACAGCACCTTCCTTGATGAATTTCAACTTAACATCAAGAAGCTAATTAGAGAACAAAAAAAGATTATTATAAAAATAAATAGGCATAATGCGTCTATATTGTTCAGTTATAATAATAATAATAATAATAATAATAATAATAATAATAATAATAATAGTATTTTTTATTTGAGGGTAGAAATTCCTTGGACATTTTTCTTTCAGTATTATTTCACTATAAGATTCATTTCACCCTTACGTCTTGTTATTCGTTTTTTGATTTCTAGTTCTCTTCTGATACTAGACGAGTTTGTTCGAATAACAATAATAATAATAATGACAAAAACTTCATAAATAAAATGGGTAATAATAAAATAAACTCATTAAAAATAACTTAATATACCTTTTTTTTTTACTTTTTGGTTGGCATCATTAATGGGAATAGTAAAGCCGATAAGTTCGATGAAGTAAAACTGACAGCTGATCTAAAAAAACAAATGATATATAATTTGTTGTTAACTGGAACAAGGAAAGCTTCTAAATTTTAACGCTTCCAAAATGAAACTGCTATCTTTTCGTCATTCTTTACTTTCCATCGGCATGGCTGATGCTAACCTCAAGGAGAGCAACACCTTGTGCCTTCTAGGTTTCACATATTTCACTGACATGAAGTGGATTGATTATATTGCATCACTTGCTAGGTCTGATGATAGGAAAGTCTGAAAGTTGGTTCACTCTGTCGAGCCAGACAGTTTCTCTCGTTAGAATTCACCTTGCACGTTTATAAATCTACTATTCGACCGTTCATCAAATATTGCTGTCACATCTGGTCTGGTGACCCTGATAAATATCGCTAGATTCTTCATAAAATCCAAAGAATGTTCTGTAATGTCATATATCATGACCTGGTATCTGGGCTTTAGTCACTTTCTCACCGACATGACGTAGGTTCCCTCTGTCTTTTCTATAGATATATTTTATGGTACTTGTTCTAACGAGCTTCCCTGTTTCCTACCTCAACCTCGTGAATCTAAACATAGTACGAGATTAGAAACTAGGATTCATCATTTATAATACCTATATGTAACCGTAAGTTCTATTCTAATAGTTTCTTTTCTCGCACTTCTCACCTGTGGAACTCTCTTCGGGTCTCTTGCTTTCCTGCCGACTACGATCTTCGACAATTAAATGAAACGTTAGTCGCCATTTTCTGTCTTCCTGGGCCGTTTTTTTTTATTGTCCTTTCTCTTCCCTAATGTTTTCTCATTTTCTTTCAATCACAGGTAATCCATTGCGTCTTAGTGGCATTATCACCTTGCTTGGGGTGAAATGATTAACAGTAAATATGTGTTTGATGTATACAAAGGACAAATGATATTTGGAAATTGGAAGAGTTATAGCCGTAAGACATCACGATTTATTTATCGACCCCTTCTTGACTCTCAGTCCTTTGTCGACCTCCTTTTAACTCGCAAAGCATTTACCGACACCCTGGCTAATTTCATCGACCCCAGGGAACGGTATCTTGCACTTTGGAAACCTCTGATCTCGGCTATGGAAGTCACAAGGTTTTAAACAAATATTTAAGAAAGGTGGAGTGGAAATTTTCAGAACACTATGATGAGGCCTTTACCTAAGCAGATTTCTTACGCCTAGGTTGTTATACGAACGTGTATTTGTATTTCGTTGCATAAATATTTATGGAACTGAATTATTCTGAATGTTTATATTTACGGTGTGAGCTTTTTTTCTGTACATATTTTCCGATGTAGGTATTAATGCGTATGTTTTATGTAGATATTTCCGTAGATGTGCGTGAGTATCATTAATATGGTGATTTTGTAAGCCATGCTTAGTTGTGGCACAAGACCGAAAGTATGCGGCTCCGAGTGAGGATCGAACTCACTAAATCAGTCGAAATTGCTCTAGTAAGACAGGTCTGCTAACCATTACACCACGTCAAAGTGCCGTAAATATCATTAATATGAATGACTAACGCAATCATATTCTATCTATATTATTGGTATACATTGTGTGTACTTGAGTTTATGTAGATGTCGCTTTTGGCCAAAGGTTCTATTTACGCATGACTGTTGCTTCTGTCAGTGTTTACGCTTGAGTGAGTTCATGTAATTCTAGTGCACACTATGATACAGAACAGTCACAGCATTCTGAGTTATGTGTTAGCTTTTAAAAAATGCTTACAGACATAATCTGTAAATAAACGTAACAATTGTCGCCATCTTAGAATCCGATTTCTTTAATCTTTTCACTATCTACATTGTTCGGTCGATTGTTCTCATCTTTATTGTCATATTCACGACGTTTCGGCCGTTGTACGCTCCGGCCTTCTTCAGGTGATATACGTTGGAATTTCGAACGGAACCCTTTATTTAGTTCACGAGGGTAGACTGTTCTACTTCCACGTCCCGTGCCTTTTCTGGGTATTTCTGTTTTCAGTTATTTCTGTTTAATAACTCAACTCTCCAAATTTGTTCACTTCTGCTGAGGCCAGGTATTGAACTCACAACTCTGGGTCTCAAGGAACACATTGCTCAGTGGATAAAAGCGCCTGTTGAAGTAATTCAATGACTTAACCCCAAAAGTTTTGACATCACACAAGAGGTGAGCAAAACTTGGAGAGTTGAGTTACTAAAGGGATATAACTGAAAACTGATATATCCAGAAAAGGCATGACACGTAGAACTAGAACCTTAAGAAGGCCGGGGCGCACAACAGCCAAAACGTCGTAAATGTGTCAGTAAAGATGAGGACAACAGTCCGAACATTGTAAATCGTGTAAATAGTTAAAATGCCTCATCTCAGAAATACAGACAGATATTGTTTAATCATCTAGGCAGTTTTTAATTTCTCAAAATATAGATTGTTTTAGTTAATGTTTAGAAATCGACAGACTCAATGTCTTGACCGGTATATCTGCTTCCATAATACGATCAATGAAATGTTAAAATCAACATGAATGTTCCGATTTCTTTTTTCACGGTATCTCTCTACCTAACACACTGACCTCAGACGAGACCCTGGAGCCCCCAACACCGGACTGTAGTTATTTATTACCCCGTGATATTTTCCATGGCTGTATATGTGTTTCGCCAGAACTACATGCAGTTTTGAATTCAGGGTTATCATTTTTCTAGACTGGTTGCCAACGACGGCTAGAGAGATCAGTCTGCCATACTATTTAATCACTAACTGGGTTTTCACAGAAAATATACGTAAAAATTGATCGCAGATATTGCAGTTAACTAAAAATAAAAACAGCTAAGATAGTAATTACTTACTGTAAATATAAAAGGTTGCATTTCTTCCAATTAATTTGATCACGTATCAAAATTATCCATTATTTTTATGGTAATGATTTTTATTGAGTAACTGATAACAAAGAATATAAATTGAAAATAATCGATATATCGTTAGTTTTACAAAGAATAGAGATACCAATATTAATTTTTTGTTTTTTCTTCTTCTCTTTCACTGAGAGTTTGTAATAAATACAGGGAATAGTAAAAGGAAAACGAAACTGAGGAAGTTATGGTATTAATAACAACGAATCGTTAAACATTGTTATAAAAACCGAAAACAAAACAATGTCTTAAATTGCGGTTCGTAGCTGAGATATGATCATCATCACAGAAACTTCTAAACGTCGGACAGAATCTCAAAATTATAATCGTAATCTGCTAGATTGTTGAGATGATTGTGCCAGAGTAACACAGAGTTTAGAAGGAGGAGAGTGAGACACTGAAATATACCAGGATCTTTTTCCGAATGTTGAGAAAGAAAGGCTGTATGACGATTAGTACTGCGCTCCGAGAAGCAGTTGCGATTAAAACCGTGCCCAAAACACTGGAATCGCGAATGGATTAGTTGGAAATTCAAGAAAGGGTTGAAACTTTAAAGACTATGGCGTTTCTAAGGATACCAATAAAGATTTGTGGATTACTGCTGTTATACAATCTTTATAATCTGTAATCTATTATAGTTAGTGGCAACATGCAAACACACGAAAATAATAATAATAATATTATGTTGGATGCAAAAATAATGTCGTTTTTTGACGTTCAAGATCATGTCAAAAAACGACATTATTTTTGCACCAACCTAATAACTACTCTGATGCTACACCAGGCATTGTTGTCATGACTTCTGATCTTAGTTGATTGAAGGTGTTAATCTATGCATGTTTTGTCTGTCAATTGAGATAAGCAACAATATATATCCCATTCAGCATCACAGATTGTCACTTGCAAGACCATATGCACCTGGGCTTGTTCCCTAGAAGCTGACGTACTGTGCATCTCAGTTAATGAGCGGGAGGTACTGAGGGGGCATTATAGGGAAACATCGAGAGAGTAGTTTTTGTGGGGGGTTGAAATATAAGGCAGCCAGTAGTTCTTGGGAGTTACTCCTACAAACGGACACCACCTTAGCCGACTGGGTTACCCAACCTGAGGGTATTTCTGAAGGATATCACCTGCAAGATTATGTGCTACTTTTATCAAAGCGTATCACCATGTCGTACGCATTTGGCTCCTCTGCATATTTCTAGTATACCTTTATCAGAATGGTTGCCATGATGTGTATATTAGGTTGAAGGGGACCAGCGTTATTTTGTTAGCATGCTGCTCTCTCTTTCTCTTTCTCTTTCTCTCTCTCTCTCTCTCTCTCTCTCTCTCTCTCTCTCTCTCTCAATAATAATAATAATAATATATTTGACCATATCCGCACTGGAAAATATGCAACTTTTTGGGAAGGAAACTGCAAGAAACTGGTATGAACATCACACAGACCTGATTAGAGATATAAGACCTGTAACAATTTTAAGGGACTTTACTATGCATACAGAGAGAACAATCAAAGCTAATCACCCAGACATCGTAATCAAATACTACAATAATAGAATGTACTTTCTTAGTGGCATGGCAGTCCCTGTAGATTGTAATGTGTCTTTGAAGAAACTATCAAAATAGAAGGGCCTTTAAGTGGAAATCTCAAAAATGTGGCACATGAGTACATTAATAATTTCAGTAGTAGTGGTATCCCTCGGATTGATTGGAAAGGTTTCAGATGGACTCATTGAAGGGATTCCTGGTAGCCCATGCCGTAAATAAATACAAAAAAAATTGTACTCACATGTATAGCTCACACATTACGAAGAGCTTTATCTATGTAAAATATGTGTGATATTAGTTTTAGTTTTTATTTTATAAAATGATGAGTAGAAAGGTTTAACCTTAGTTTTCTGGTTGTGACCCGGAAGGAAATATGTATATAACAGAAATCAAAGGAAATAATAATAATAATAATAATAATAATAATAATAATAATAATAATAATAATAATAATAATAACTTTCCTGTTGCTACACCAGACATAACTAATAGATTCTGATATTCATTTATCGGTAGTGTCAACATATACGTTTTGTTTCATGGACTCCATAAATGTCCCCGAGAGTTACTTCAGATTTAATTCTTACTTTTCCGATCTTAATCAGTTGAGAATATCCCCTCGAGGCTGACGCATTATGCATTTCTATCTGTGACCGGGGGCATTGTCGTAACATCAAGGTTGGGTGTCAAGAGTTTTTTTTTTAAATTTTGTAGGATGAGCCCAGCAAGAAGAGTTTGAAGTCACATCTAGTCACATATTTGATAACACCATCAATACTTTTATCAGACTGTATGCCATGATTGATATATTGAGAATCGTATACATTCCTCCCACAGTTACTTTACTACCATAACGTTCTCTTAATAATAATAATAATAATAATAATAATAATAATAAATTGTGTTGACCCCAAATTCCGATTCTGTGATGAATATCCAGAAAGGATTGATCGTCTTGTATGATGTTGCACGGTATTAGAATCCACCGAATATAAGACTTGGCATGTCAGGTTGGGCCAATACCTGTACTGAAAAATCTGCAACTTTTATAGGAAGGAATCTGAACACCACCCAGTCGAAGTTACAGACATAGGACTTGTAAAAATCTTATGGAACTTTACAGTACACACAAACAGAATAAACAAAGCTAATCACCCAGGCATAGCGATCAAAGACGTCAAAAACAGAATGTGCTTTGACGTGGTATTTCTTGCAGACTGTAAATTTAAAGAACTTTAAAAACTATCAAAATACAAATATTTTGAAGTGAAAATCTAAAAAAATGTGGCACATGAATAGTTTCACTGGTGGTTGAGGGCCTGGGATTAGTTGGAAAATTAATGGATTTATGTGATTTCTGGCAGTCCATGCCCTAAAGAGCTACAAAAAATCACACCTTACGAAGGGATTTATCTATGTAAAGTGTCTGTGTCCTTAAGTTGCTCTATTTTTAGTTTACAAAAACGTTCAGTGGACAATTTCATGATGTCATTTCTGACCGTAGGTCTCTGGTTGAAAATGAGTATACAATAGAAATCAAAGGGAATAATAAGAAAAATACGAAGAAGTAAAAGAATAATAATAATAAAAAGAAGAAGAAGAAGAATAGGAAGAATAATACGAAGAAGAAGAAGAATATGAAGAATAATACGAAGAAGAATAGGAAAAATAATACGAAGAAGAAGAAGAAGAATACGAAGAAGAATAGGAAAAATAATATGAAGAAGAATAAGAATAAGAAGAGGAACAAGAGGAACAAGAACAAGAAGAAGAAGAGGAAGAATAATACGAAGAAGACTACAAAGAAGAAGAAGAAAAGGAAGAAGAAGAATACGAAGAAGACTACAAAGAAGAAGAAGAAGAAGAAGAGGAAGAAGAATACGAAGAAGAAGAAGAAGAGGAGGAGGAGGAAGAATAATACGAAGAAGAAGAATACGAAGAAGAAGAAGAATATGTGGGTGTTGGAAACCACATTTCCACAGAATTTTCGAACCTAGCTCCACTAAATCTTATCATTTATAAATGCTATCCATTATATTTGGCCCTGACTGCACTGATAAGAGGATGAAATATACACGTTCATTAAATATCGTGGGAGACTCTTCAAAGTGTACGCATGTCTTCATCCATTAAAGTTTTAATGTAGAAAAATTAAAAAAAAGGAAAAGACAGAGACACCAAAACTAAAAGAAATAATGATTGTAAAAATTTGTTCGTGACGTATTATTTACCAGGTGACATTCCTTTTCTCTATTTTAAAGCAATTTGCTCGATGTAAGTAATTTGAGCATGAATATCTCCCTGCCAAAAATAGCCCAAGTAATTAGTGGTGACAAGTGTTGTTCGCTCAAATCAAGAAAAGTGAGGCAGTTATCTTTAGAACAATCGAGTAAGTCCAAGCATCTGGGAGTCGAAAGAACAGCACCAGTTTGTCTTTGTTATATAAACTCAATCTTTCCCCACCCCGTTAATAAACAACCCAGATGTAACGGTTATCGCGGATGTTTTCTTTGAATAGTGAGTTCAAACCTTACCGAGTGACTATACTTCTGTCTTCGTGCCAAAAATAAATTCCGTTTTATAAATAACTTAGCTTTTAGCAGATATATAAAGGAAACTGCAGGAAATCCTACAGAAGGTAGCAAAAGAAAGCGAGAAGAAAGGACTAACGATCAATTGTAAAAGGACAGAATTTAGGGTTGTCGGCAAGAAGAACAGACCAGGGTGCGAACTTCGAATTGGGAATATCAAAATCAAGCAAGATAAAAAAAAAAATATATAGGATGTATTTTAACAGAGGATGTGACACCAAAATCCGAAGGGGCATTGAATTAGCGAAAGATACCTTCCATATGTTGGGCAAAGTTTGAAGAAACGGGAAATTTTCCTTAGAATCAAATAAAAGATTGCTAAACTGTTATGTAATAGCAATCTTCCTTATCTGTCTATATCTCTGAGATGAGGTATTAGGATTACTTTTATTATTTACATTATTCTGACTGTTATCTTCATCTTCATTGCCATATTCGCAACGTTTCGGCCGTTGTATGCTCCAGCCTTCTTCAGGTGATTAGAATTTCGAACCGTACCTACCCTTTATTTCGTTCACTGTGTTAGACTGTTCTAGTTCTACGTGCCATGCCGCTTGGAAAGTTGAGTTAAAGGGAAATAACTGAGACATCACATGAAGAAGGCCAGAGCGTACAACGGCCGAAACGTTGTGAATATGGCAATGAAGATGAGGATAACAGTCCGAATAATGTAAATAATGTAAGCAAACTTCCTCTATGACAGTAAATGTTGCACAATTTCTACACAGTTGAAAAAGAACGTTGTGGCGACAAAAATGTGGTTCTACAGAAAGATGTTGAGAATGCCATTGAATGAATATGAGAGTACCGACGAAGTTTTAAGAGGAGCAAAAAGACACATACTTAGAATCAGAAAGAGAAAATTTCCATGTCATATATTGAGGAAAGAGGGCCTGGAGAATCTGACACTCACAGGACATATTGAAGGCAAGAGGGACATAGGAAATCGACGATTAACTTACCTAACGAGTTTATGTAAATGGGTGACAGAACAGGGATTGGGTGTTGTTGTGAAAATGCAAACCATACAAGAGCTACAAAAAATAGGAAGTTGCGGAGAGTCATGATCGACGACGTCCTGAAGGAACACGACACATAGAAGAGGAGTTGTTCATGATGGCGTGGAGTAATTGAATATGACTCCTAAGTCCCGTTGGTAATTTTTTAGGGCTTGGTTCATTAGATCTAAGTTCTTTAGCTGGACGAGGTTAAACAAAGCAATTATCAATAAAATATCGCAGACTTCATTTTGACTTTACTTTGGTTGAAACAGAACGGACGAATTTGTTTCGGAGTTGATTTCATTGCATCTTACGATGTTTTAAATAATCTTTTTTTTCAATTTTATGGAAATAAAGACAAAACATTATAGATGAAGCATTAATGATAAAAGAAACATTTAAGCGTTTTATTTGCTCAACCCTTGAATAGAGCGACAAAGAATACACGAATATCTACACCAAAGGGATTCAAAAGTAATTATGTTAAAGGGCAGGTAGGCAGATCTGCGTGGCGTAATGGTTTGCAAGCTTCTCTCGCTAAAACAGTTACGAATAAATAGTGAGTTCGATCCCCAAAGCGTGATTTCGGCCTTTTGCCACATCTTAGCTACGCTTGGAAAATTGCTACAGTGTAACCCGGATATAAGATAAACCCGGATATAAGAGAGATTTTACCTGGTCCCAAATTAGAGCCATACTTACCTAAACAAAATCGAGCAAACCCGGATATAAGAGACGTAATCTCCGGTCCCGACAACTCTCTTATATCCGGGTTACACTGTATATTAAAGAGCAGATTTTATGCTTATTTTAACATTTGTTACATACGAAACGGCACTGTGGAATGATGGATTACGGATCGGACTAACAAATCAGAGGACCGAGTTCGAATTTCAGTCTAGTTTATTATATTCACTTACATGCTAATACCCTTCAGAAAGGTATGAATGTAGCTCTTCTTCCTCAGGTATGGGTAAATAGGAGGACAGGACAGACATGGTTCTAAAGCTTTGGATGGCAACTGGTAGGAAAAACTATGAAGCCAAAACGTGTAAATAGTAGGACAGTTTGGGGTCTGTAGCTATGGTTGACAACCACACTCGAAGAACAACAACTCTGAATTCAAATCCGAGAACCTATGAGAGTCTTTCTGACAACTTCTGCGACGATGCAGTCAAATCAGTCGTTAACGGTTGTCTCACGTCTTTCTGAATTTACGCCCTTTTTTTTTTACTGAGCACCCTGTACTTTCGCCTCTTCTCTTCGAGAAGTATGCATGCAGACATATGACTCTCTTTCGTTTGTTCTTCCAGATTTATTTCCAAGTAAATTCTTCAGGAAATTGCTAAAAACTAGTAACCTCGTGAATCCGAGAGTAGCCAATTAGTCGTTTTAGCTCGAATCATGAATCTCTGAGGCTTGTATCGTTGGAGCATGTGCTGCTCTTACGACCCTAGTGTTTTATAGGACTCGAGACCTAATGTCGTGACGTTGATTTTGACTATTGTATATTTTATCAAATAAACCGATTTCATAAAATAATACCGTCCTCGACCGACATCCGCAGGAGTTTTAAATTGACCCGACCGTTTCAATACAAATAAAAAAAAAATAAAAAAATAAATCTCTTTTCGAAAGAAACAAGAAGACTCATTTCTTTCTTGCATTTGTACTGGCTAAATAAATATATTCAAAGTTGAACGTGAGCCAAGATCTGTTGTTTTTCATTAGTGGAATGATTGTCTTAATTAAGTCGAAGCTCATTAGATTTTTACTTCCTTTCTGCTCGTCTTCATGAATGTATCGTTTTGATAACATTAGTTTCAGATCGATCGACATTGGCTTTTTATTGGAATTATAAGCTCAGAAAGGCGTTTTTCTTTCAACCAATGAAGCAACAGCGGTTACTATCTTTACATAGTATATATATATCACTTTCAACACACACAATATGCGGTCTGATAAAAAAAATATCGAAACTGGTGCTATAAAAAGCTACAACACATATCAATTCGGCATTTAATCACCTTCGAAGTAGTCCCCCTTCTGGATCCATACACTTTATCCAGCGTCGTTTCCATTGATGGAAGCATTCCTGGAACACCGTTTTGGAGATAAAGAGCAGCTGTTTCGTTACATTCTCTTGGATTGCTTCAACGTTTTAAAATCTTGTTCCTTTCAAGTGGGATTGATTTTTGAAGAGGAAAAAGTTGCAAAGAGGCGAGATCTGGGGAATATCGCCGTTGTTAGACCTGAAGAATGTTGTTCTTGGCCAAAAAAAAAAACAGCTACAAAAGCCACGGTCATTGATGAAAGCTTGGTGGTGCGGATGACCACACTCTACACACTTTCCTCCCAAGCAATGCTAGAAACACGGAAGTGAGCGAGTACGTTATAACTTAGTGTATTCGCGACAGAGTTAAGGGTCAGTCTGTGCCAAGCGACTTCACTCTGCGTAAATTAACTCCGTTACCATAGCAACAGTCTCGATATTTGTTTTTGATCAGATTCGTTCATGCAAACTGAAATGCACACATACGTAAGAACATCAACAAGTCCATAACCTAATGTTACAAAAACGCTTTTAATTTACGAATTTTAAAAAAGAAATAATCCCCCTCTTTTATCAATTCATTGGTGAACATGGTCAGTACCCTGATGGGTGACCAGTTGGGAATACCAGGTGCTGTAAGCTTAAATGTGCGGGTGGTATAATGGGTAATGGTTAGGAATTGTTAATCGTAGAATCAAGTTCCAATTCCAGTCATGTTCGTTGGATTCAGGTGCGCAAATACATCTTCGAAAGGTATGAATCCACCTCTTCTCCCTCGGCTATGGGTTGATTAGTAAGACTTGCATCACCAAATCCTTATTATCAGAAAAATTCTTACAATCTAAAAATATTTTCTGACTTTAAATAACCTGCAAAGTGTCGATAAACCGTAAAAAAGATCTTTCTTTCTTTTTTCTTTCTTTCTTTCTTTCACTAAAAACCAACCAGCCTCTCTGATATAATTGTTTCTTCAGTCTTTCCCCTCAAAGTAGAAGAGTCCATTATTTATCCGAGGTAACGGCAGGTTTTAATATATGTACAAAATAACTAAGGAACAATCAAGATTATAAGAAGATAATAATAACTTATAAAAACGCTGACGAACTACTGACTATCCAATACCTGGGCACTCCTACCTACTCCCAAATAAATTTAAATCCAAATCGGATATGGTAGGGAAGATATAACAAAATTATATCCTTTCACATGCAGAAAAACTCTATGAACAGAAACCACAACCAGTAATTACAGTGCCCCGAGACTTCACCATACTTATCGACTACACTAAAAAAACGACAGAAAAGTTATAATAATAACAATAATAATAATAATAATCCCGGACATTATTATCAAAGACAGAAAAGGTGTCAGAAAAAAATTGTTAACTAGAAATTATCAAGTTCATATATATATAATAATATAATATATAATGTAGATTCTGCGAATAAATATCCAGAAACAATTGACCATTTTGTATCCGGATGCAAAGTGTTAGGACCCACTGAATATAAAACTCGGCATGATAGACTGGGCCAATATCTGCACTGGAAAATATGAAACTTTTACCGGAAGGAAACTGCAAGAAATTGGTATAAACATCACCCGGACCCGGTTACAGAGATAGGAGCTGTAATTTTATGGGACTTTGCAATACCCACAGACAGAACAATCAAAGCTAATCGCCTAAACATGGCAGATTGTAATGTATATTTGAAGATATTCAAAAAAACTATCAAAATACAAAATCTTGAAGTGGGAATCTTACAAATGTGGCACATGCAAACATCAGTTATTCCAGTTGTAGTTGAAGCCTTTGGATTGATTGGGAAAGCCTCCGATAGACCCATTGAAGGGATTCCTGGTAGCCCATGCCTTACAGAAATACAAAATATTTTACTCACACATCACGAAGGGCTGTATTTATTTAAAATTTGTGTAATCTCATTTTTCTTTTTTCTTTTACAAAATTGATCAGTGGAAAATCTCATGAAGCCATTTCTGACATTCGGTTTCTGGTTGGTACCCGGAAGGAAATGTATATACAACACAAATCAAAGGTAATAATAATAATAATAATAATAATAATAATAATAATAATAATAATAATAATTATTATTATTATTATTATTATACTGACAGATATATAAATCTAAGAGATCATATATGGGGATTAAAGACGGCAGGCAACGAAATTCCTTCTCACAGGTATGTCAGTGTCATCAGATAAGAATATACCTGCTAAAGGACGTGATATCATAAATAAATATAAGAAACACGTGGGTCCTTAAGACTACAATTGTATCAGTACTAAGCTCTGGGTACGGTAAAAAAAAGCGTACAAGCAAGAATATTAAAAAAATAATCACTGGCATCCCTTGCTTACACGAATTCTTTTTAAATTGCAGTGTGTGGAACTGAAATTCTACTCAGGAGAGTATTATCAGTGTAACAAAAATATAAACAGTATATGTGATAAGTATCCCTGAAGATAGTCGTTTGGGTTAATAGAATATGTATAGTCGCTATCATCTTTTACCACAGGCTGCAGATAATGACCCGGTAAGAGATTGTACGAAACAGAAAGCAATAAATAAATAAATAAATAAATAAATAATAATAATAATAATAATAATAATAATAATAATAATAATAATAATAAAAATAATAATAATAATAATAATAATAATAATAATAATAATAATAATAAAAATAATAATAATAATAATAATGTTAGTTCCAATCTGCTAGGAATGACTGCTAAGAAGATAAATTTATGAACAAGTCCTGCAGATGCATTTTAGGAATAATTCTTAACTAATAAAAATGCATAATTCTCATATCTTTCTTAATTCTACTCGGAACCCGATAAAAACTGGACTGTATCCGTTTTGTGTGTGAACACTATACTTACTCCGTGAACCTTTATCTTCGCAAATCAAAAGTATTCAAAGTAACAGTATTGCTTGGTCTGATTTCGACTTACGTATATATCGTTTGCTTAGTATTATTTTGCCCTGGTCTTTCTTTCTGTTCCTATTGTTTATTGAGAACTTTGTTAATTACACTTAACCATAACAAACTATTCCACAAATGAGGCTATCAAAGAGAGGGACGTTCAGGCCACTATTATCCCAATCGTCACTGGGGCGTTGTGGTCTACACCAACGAACTTACGTACGCACACTAAGAAAATTACAATAAAGCCTAGTAATGAACGTTTTAGAAGTCCGCGTTGCTTGGCGCTGCAAGTATTCCGCCAAAGGTGATATCTGTGGGGGTTGTATAAAATGATGGAGAACAACCATAATACAAGGTCGGCTGAAAACTAAAATCCGCACGGAGAGAGAGAGAAGAAGATAATAATAATAATAATAATAATAATAATAATAATAATAATAATAATAATAATATTAATAATAATAATAATATTAATAATATTAATAATAATAATAATATTAATAATAATAATAATAATAATAATAATATTAATAATAATAATAATATTAATAATAATAATAATATTAATAATAATAATAATAATAATAATAATAATAATAATAATAATAATAATAATAATATTAATAATAATAATAATAATAATAATAATAATAATAACAACAACAACAACAACAACAAAAACAACAAAAACAACAAAGGACTGGATGATACAATTAGTCAAACAGCACAAAAACAGAAAGAAAAAAAATTAAATCATGAAAGAAGGTTGTAAATACAAACTGGAGTGATATCTAGTAGATTTAGTAGAAATCCAAAACAGAACCTAAGAACCAATTGTTGCAGAAGAAATTATGAAAAAGAAAGGAAAGGATAAAGCTTTTGAACAGATGAAACAATGCAGGTAAGACAAACCTCTGCACGGCCAATATCCAAAACGTGCTAATAAATCCGATGTTGATAAAGTTAACACTCATCGATGGTTACGAGTATCTGGATTAAAGGCTGAAACGGAAGGCTTTATTCTTGCAGGATGGTTACGATCATCTGCATTAAGGGCTGAAACGGAAGGCTTTATATTTCACTAGAAACTTTCAGGCAAATATCATACATAATATTGTAAATCCAAAATGCATGGTCTGTGACAAATATCAGGAAACCATAGACCGTCTAATCTCAGGATGTTCTGTAGTTGCGCCAAATGAATATAAAAATCGTCACGATAAAGTGGGACCGTACTTACACTAGACGATGTAATAAACACTAGAGAGAACCTCACCGAGCACCGGTTGCAGAAATAGGCGACGTCACAATTCTTTGGGATTACACCATCTTTACAGACAGGAAGATTGAAGTAAATAGGCCTCATATAATTGTCAAAAACCGAAAAGAAACACTTGCCTACTAATTGATACGGCTTGCTCATCGGACTGTAACAGCGACCAAGGAATTTGAAAAACTATCGAAGTATAAAGACCTGGAAAACGAAATAGAATAATGTGGAAACGGAAAACAAGAATAATACCCGTCATAATAGGTGCGCTTGGAATAGTAATAAAAGGCACAATAACGCATTGATAAAATCACTGGAAACCCCAGCTTCAGAGAAATACAGAATATGCCTTGATAAGTACAGCCCATACACTGAGAAGAAATTTGACCATGTGACACTAATAATGTTATGGAAGTTAGAAAAACAAATCATAAAATGTAGCCATCACCCCCCCCCATATCTACCTTAGGTAGTGTGACCATAGCAGAAATCGAAATGTAATAATAATAATGATAATAGCGAAATATAGTATTGCCCGTGAGGAAATTCTCATATGACTAAAAGTGAATTCATGTTTATTTTGATAAATGCCGATTGCGAAATAGTTTTGCCATTTTCAGATTAACCAGTCAGCCGGATGAACGCGGTATAGATACATTGCATGTATGGCATAAAAGGGTTAACTTTGTTTTACAACAATGTCACAAGAGTCACTCGAGGTAGGAGATTTACAGAGTAAGAGTTACAGTGGATATATGAGGAAGATAACCCTACACCAACAGGCATATTAAAATTGTAGTGATCGCGAAAACATTCTACAAAGTAGAGGTTTGTGTGAAGCTGTTCGAGTGGAACTTACATCTCGCCAGTGGAATACGAAGGGAATGAGGGTTGTTCGCTACAATGCGCGTGGCATGACGGGTCTTAGCCGTAAACTAAGGAATATAGTCCGTCTGTAAACTTTCCATCGAAATAGCGATATTTACTGAAAAATTAAATTTAAATTTGAGTTACATTGAAGATGGTAACATTTAGAAAAGAAATTAGTTTGTAAAGGGTTAAACCGTGTTTTATCTCGATGTGATAAACTACGGCTAACCACCCGAAAAAGGCATACTAAGCACAATTTGTTTATTTCTTGAAAAAAAAAATCAAAAAACAAAAAACGGAAGAAATCATATGGGATTCACTTCTTTCAAATCAAAAAAATTGTATTAAAATGTATTGTTCTAGGACATTTTATGAGAACATATGGCTTGGAGAATTTGACACTCAAAAGACATGCTGAATACAGGAGGGACATAGAAAAACAGTAAGTAATCTACTAAAGCAATTCGTGTAAATGGAACTGGGAGAAATGATGAATAGACTAACTTTACAAAGAGCTGAAAAGTAGAAGTTGTGAAGAGCGATGACGAACTACGTCGTGAATGGATACGGTACATAGAAGAAAGATAATTTAGACTAAAAGTTTTCCCAAAATTATAAACTGGAAAGTTTTCTGCAGACCTTATGGCATTTCAAAAATATATGCAAGATGCTGTCCATGAGATACTGTCTTGTGAGCAGTAGGATTTACGAATCTATATGATAAGAGATGTCCTGGAACCAATTCGAAGAAAACTGCTTAAATTAGTTCATAGTGTAAGATTTTTTATGGTCAACATCTCATAGAAACTGACCAAAACTAACACAATATAGTTGCATTGATTAAACAACTGGGTTACTTTATCGACCGGTTTTATATTGTTTTCATAAAGATGATATATTTATCAATTGCGCAGCAGAAGTCAAAAATTAATCTATAAGCATTACCCCAAAATCTAAATGTATTGGTAAGCACTTCAATATAAAAAAAATCATTCATAATTCATCAGCGGGAAAACGTTATCATCACTCATACACTAATCCTTAAATATGGCGTAGCGGAGACTTTATCCTCTCTGTTTCCGCTAATCCTTTAAAATCAAGCTCTTTATATGCAAATCTTCTTTTTATAAACATTCGACGCGATTAAATATTTGATAGATTGCCTGTCAACCAAACTATTACAATCTTATTAGGGTTTGTTATTTGCTTTTGATTAATTGATACGATATCAGTGAACACGTTTTAATTTCATCAAACTGATGCGGATTGAAACGGATCAACAAGAGAATCATTGAAATAGGGTTCTACAATACCATTACACGAGTTATGAGGCTAAGTATGAAAGTTATCACCCCTTGATATCAGCTCTCGTAAGCACAAAGAAATTAAGAATACGAGAAAAAGTACGCACTTTACTCATTCATTTTCTTTATTTTTAAAATAAAGGAGATTGTGTGCTTATTGCCTAAAGTTTAGTTTTTTTTTCCCCTGGCCATATGTTAACAGCCATATGTTTAATGTAATCTCAGTAGCAAGGAGAACTGACATCAGCTGATCATCATAGCATGGTTTCATAACAGTTCTTACGTAGTCACTTGATTCTTTTCTTTTAGTGATCTCAGCGTGCAACCAAAGTCATTAAAGAAAGAAAATACGTCTGAAAGAAAGTGATAAAACTGAAGAAGATTGAAATAGAGAGAAAGGTATAGAAAGGTCGACACAAACCAAACGAGATAAATATATATATATATATATATATATATATATATATATATATATATATATATATATAGATAGATAGATAGATAGATATTCCGTTCTATGTAATTCAATCATTTAGAGTTTTGTCATTTTCATTTTTAGATTCTTCATGCATACACACACAAACGCGAACGCGCGCACACACACACACACACAAACACACACACACATATATATATATATACATATATATATATATATACATATATATATATATATATATATATACATATATATATATATATATATATATATATATATATATATATATATATATATATATATATATATATATATATATGTGTGTGTGTGTGTGTGTGTGTGAGTGTTCTCCTTTAGAACCGTTAGGACATCATCAGACTAAATTTGTTATTACGTCGCACCAACATAATAAATTTAGTCCGATGATGTCCGAAAGGAGGAAACGCGTCATAAGAAATATTTTTCCACATTTCATTTTAACAGATATATTATATTTACTAAAATTACGCAGAAATATCTTGAAATACTAAAGATTAAATTTAATCAACAAAGTCGCCATTGGCTTCAACTGCAGCCTCCAGACGTCTTCGGAATCTTCTAACTCTTCTAGACGGACTCCTTGTTTAAGTTGGTGAATGCTGCCATAATCCTTGTCTTCAGTTCATCTTTGGTGTTACAAGGAGTTTTCCTGTTCTGTAAAACTTTGTTTAACGTTTGGAAGTTATATTTCGCTATTCCAATGCGCCTTCGGATTTCTGCATCACTTTTTTCGTTATATATATATATATATATATATATATATATATATATATATATATATATATATATATATATATATATAAATCTACCCAAGATAGTTTTTAACAATCTTCACTACTCCTCAAAATGAAGAAGAGACTTGAAGCAACAGGAATGTGGTTCTGCGGAAAGAAGCTGAGGATAACATCGGCCGAAGATGGAAGCAACGACGAGGTTTTGGAGAGATCAGAAACAAGAAGGAAACTTATACTTAACATCAGGAAGAGAAATTGAAATTTCTGGGGCATGTAATGAGGAAGGAGGGCTTGCAAAATCAGATACTCACAGGACAGATTGGTGGAAAGAGGAAAACAGCGTGCAACCTACTTGATAGTCTTGCTTAAATTGATGATAAGTCAGGGTGTAGGAGAAATAGCATATAATTAAGAGCTACAAGGGACAAGACGTCCTATGCCCTGAAGGGAAACGGCACATAAAAAAGAAGACTATAATTTATAAATATAAGTCTAACTGCAATTAAAGTTCATTTTTTCCTTATTAAAGTAGTAAGAAATTGAACTTTAATTGTAGAGTCAGTCATTTTTCTGTAAAGTTTTTAATTCGAAGGGTCTTAATTCGAGAGGTCTCAGTTCGACAGTTCTTAATTCGTGAGCTCTTAATTCTAGATTTCTGAATTCGAGAGGTCTTAATTCGTGAGTTTTTAATTCGAGATATCTTAATTGAGAGTTCTTAATTCGAGAGGCCTTAATTCGAGAGATCTTAATTCGAGAGATCTTAATTCTAGATGTCTTAATTCGAGTGTTCTTAAATGGAGAGGTCTTATTTCCTAAATTCCAGAGTTCTTTATTTCAAAATTGTATTTTCAGAACAAATGTCGTCGAACAAACCCGAGGTTTTCTAACAGGATTGTAACTTACCATTGAGACCCTTAAAGGACAATTATATTAGTTGGTACCGTATGAACTTGTATGACGTTGAAAAGAATCGCGGAGGGCAATGGTTCTTTGCGTACCCTTAGTGCTTAAGATGAACATGTGTTTTCAGTTGGTGTCAATAAAATCGGACTAACCAAAAATAATCAACCATCCGTTGATTGTAAATGAAACTTATCAGTGTTTGATGGCCGGCATGCTTTTACTTGAAATGTTGGCAAATCGTATCAGACAAACACATTAAATTGTTTTCGCTTCATTGCATAAATAGTCTCCAACATACGTTACACTGAAACCTCTTTTCTTTCTTTATCTATGTACCGATCCCTTCAGGACGTTGGCGATTATGGCTCTCCAGAATTTCCTGTCTTTGTCTTTTTGCTATCTCCCTTAAGCTTCGTACTACTATCCATTTACTGAAGTTCTTTATGTGGGTTTTGCGTTGTTTTCCTCTGTGTCCCTCTTAGCTTCAATATGTCCTGTGAGTATCAAATATTGAACGCGAGAGGGGCAGATAGAAACAGCGAGTAACCTACCTAACAAGGTGGTGTATGTGGGTGGGGAGAACATTAATTTGAAGTGATAGTAAGGGAGTAAGTATTGTTTAGAGTTACAAAGGAGAGGACGTTGTGAAGTGCCATGATCTCACACGTCTTGAAAAGAAGTAGTACATATAATTTATCAGTAGTGAATCTAAAAGAATTGATAGACGTCAAAGTTCATGACAACCTAATCGTAGAGCAATAATTCTTTTGCGGTTATTTTCTTCATGACATTTAAAAAGCAAACATTTTTCTTTTAATTTGACCGGATTATTCCATCTAAATTTTGGCCGATGAAGAGGGAAGGAAAAGACATCATATTCAGCAAGTTCTGCGTTCTTTGTTGAACGATACTGGCAGGTCCGTTTTGGATCATTCCGACTTACAGATGCTATCTGGCATTGTACGTTACTACATATTGGCAAGTTTGAAAGGGAGAAAAAAAATAAAACATTTCTTTTGGCAGCTAAAAAGGAACATTCGTTCATCACTGCTAGCCTCTTTCATCGACCGGCGTCGATATTCTGACATCACCAAAGCCAAGTCGATTACAGCTGAAATACTAGCCTTACTCGTCGTAAAGAATAAGTGTCATTGCTCGTCTTATTGGAACACATGTTTTTGTCACGCGCGTTCAAGACCGTAGGTATAGGTTTGAAAAAAATTCTTATTCATTCTAAAATACAAGGACATTTTTCTTTTAGGCTTAACGAGCAGTTTGTATTTTAGAAGAATCTGAGACGAACATGCGCCTACACAAAAATAATAAAATTCGCTGTTCATGCTTTGTTTTATTTGAAAGCCAAACAAAAATCACCAGTTTTTGCAGGTGTATACTAGAATGTATTACAGAAAGTCAACATTTATCAATTCGTCTTCTATATACCATTTCTCTTTTCATATTTTTGCTATCACTTCTAAACCCTCTTCTGACATCCATTTCCACAAGCTGGTTAGTTAATTTCTTCTGCTTCTCTTGCCTTGTCCCGTGAGTGTCAAATTTTCCAAGCTCTCTTTCCTCGTTACTTGCTCTAAAATATCATCTTTTAAATATATTTATATTTTTTTCGCTATATTTATCGTCCCAACAAAGCTTTAAACAGTGGGCTGGAAAAAAAGACGGACGCTTTATGCTAAAATATACAGTATAAAATATTTTTAGTCAAACCCAAAAATCATTAATCTAATTTTTGCCTAATATAGTAAATTAGAATTCCTTCCCCGTAGGCGGAAGTAATAATCACTATTGAAGCTCAAAGATTAGCTATTTATGTATCTAGGGTCATGGGATTGATAGAAATTCATCTGCGATTAAAACTATGACAATTAATAAAAATAGATGAGCCTCCTAAAACTGATGTGTGTACGAGGTCTGTGAGTTTGAACAGTGCGCGTGTAATCAATGTTTTGCTGTTACTCTAAGTGATCAGTACTTTTTGTAGGCAAGGTGGGGAGAAGGACGGAAACTAAATATTGGAATAAGTCATTTTTTTTAACTTAACCTTTTTAGCTACTATAATGGACAAATTATCTAAACTTGTACTTTCACTTTCGTTTTTGTTGTTAAACGAACGAAATAGCTTTCCAGTAACGGTAATTTCACTTTCGCTTTCGGTGTTAAGATAAAGAAAAATCTCTCCAAAGCAAGTACTTCCGTTGTTTTTATCGTTAAGTTTCCAAATATCATACTTTGGTTTTCATTTTCCTTGTTAATCTAAGGTAAAATCTCGCCAAAGCATGTGGTTTCGCTCTCCATACCGGTTGTTAATCTAAAGAAAAAACAGTATAGTACAGGTAATCGATCCGTTGGTATATAATCCGGGTGGATCCTAGTAATATTAATTGTTAAATTTGATCCATTAGCTCGATATTTTTATTTTAACAGAGCATATGTATATATAATGATTTGTACCCGCAGATATAAAACATAGATTTAAACAAAATTTTCACCCAGTTTTGAATTTTAATTATTTGTAATTAAAATTGATCTCTTTTTTAATCACGTTCCAACTTTCCTTCCTCATTCGTTATATTGAGTGTGTCTTTGATTGTTTTCCAATTTGCCAACGTATACCTTTGAAAAAGTGTTGGACGAAAGTTACCTAAGGTATAACATGACGTCCGTTTTGCTTAATATATATATATATATATATATATATATATATATATATATATATATATATATATATATATATATATATATATATATATATATATGGTGTGATGGGTAAAATGTCGCCATTTTATACTTTTAATTTTTATGCATGCGCGTTATTTTGATTTTGATTTTGCCCGATATAGGAACAGCGTCTGTGAGAAAAATACAAAAAATATCTATTCAGCAAAGGAAAGTGCTCTACGCCCAGATTATCTTGACAAAATGACAAAACTTTAAGCAGTTCAAAGGACAAGATACTCAATTGTATATACTTGAACCACCTGAAGATTCTCAGATGGCTGTAAATCAAACTGGGGGTTCATCTGAAACTTTATGCACTCCTCTTATAGTGTCCTTATTTGTTTTATTATACAATATATATATATATATATATGCGTGTGTGTGTGTCATTTGTCATTGAACTTGTGCCAACACTGCATGTGAATTACTTTTTTCAATGTAATTGTCCCACCCTTTCTAATATGCATGCTTGAACACATTGAAGTTTTGATAATGAGCATTTTTGTGGGTTTTTTTTTTTATCATTTCACTCTAAACAAAAACGATAATGCTACTAGGATACCAGGAGTGAAACGGAATGAGAAGACTTTAGTGAGGGGACTTGAAGAGAAAGAGCAATATAAGAAAACACAGACGTTGAATTTTAAATTTTGGAAGTTTGTACTTGAAAGAGAAGTAAGAAAGAGGCTGGGAATTCCACAGGCGAGAAAAAAAACAATTAGAATAAAACTTACGGCTGCATCTAGCTAGTTCAACAATGAATCTGTGAGACCTAGTTGGCAATCTTGTAGCGTTCTTAAATTCGTGCAGTTAAGGCACCAAGGTGGAAAGCTCATCAGAACAATTACCATGAAAATATTTGTAGCAATTGCATTATTCAGGTTTGTTCTTTGGCCTCAATTCACTTAATCTGATTTCGAGAAAGAGAAGCAATCGCGCACGAGGAACACTATCACAGCCGTGAAGCACAGAGACAATATAATATGTTTTTCATCACATGGTACAGGAGGACTTCACGCAATGGAAGGTGGAATGAATGGTGCGTTTGAAGAGGCACTCAACAAGAACCTCATTACTTCAGCGAAGGCTTTAAGAATGAAGTGGCATAGCTTGTTTAGGTGGGACAACAGCCCTAAATATACCGCCAACTCGTCCAAATAGTGGGTTGAAAATTAGAAAATCAAACTATTAAAATAGCCCAGTCAGTCAGTCAGTGATCTGAAACTGATTGAAAATTTATGTCCATGCTCGCAAGCCTAATAGTTTGGACGAACTGAAAAAAGCCGTTATGAAGAGTGGTGAAAAATATCATAATTCTGACAACAGACGAGTCAATCTAAATATGAATAAATAGGCACAAATAGATGTTTCGACGCTCATGGTTACTCATAGGAAGCAACAAGAGGATTCCGGTACAGAAAAAAGTCTATTCCGCAAAGCGTTAGGCTCCGTTTGCTTTTTGTATAGTATATTGAATACTGTTTTACTGCATCATTTTAAATGTAACTGTGATAATTTTATATAAATGGGTAGTGCAACGGTTACTACCCGAGGAAGAGAAATCTAAGACTACATTGCAGAAATAACCTGGAGGACATGTATAAATCCATCTCATCTCCCCGCTACTCGCAGCTATAGGCTGAACAACAGGGTCAACTGGCCTCTCTTGTATGGAGGTACTAACCAGTGTAGGAGAAGCAAAACTTTCAATTCAAAACCTCAATGAAGACGGATTGCCTCTCTCAGGCTATTTTGCCCAAGGCATACCACTGCGGCAACTGCTGTAGTACATGCACCGACCCTCCGACCCTAATGGGTTACTGGAACCGTAAAATGACTACAACTATTTATCGAGCTGATAGCTGTCGTATCGTTCAACTTTCTCACTCTCCAACAAGATGACGTGTCATTTATCAAGAACTCATTCCGGAGGGAATATTATCTACTTTTCTCACTCCAGATATGGAACGCCAAACAAATTTTCCACCTCTTCTTTAGCTAACTCTTTATTTATGGATATTTGAATTCATTGTTATCTATCCTCCTCACCCTTCTAATCTTCACTTTCTACTATCGCAACTTTTTCTTACATCACACATAATTCGTCATTAAAAGTCTTAACTGCAACCCTCTACCTTGACTGGCTCTCGAGGCTTGTAATAGGTGAACATTAGTATGAAAAATGTCTGTTTTACAAATTGTTGAACTTGAAAGATTATATTTTTTTCTTTTTTGTTTTAAAATCTAAACATAAAATCATTTCGCTTCTTGCGAAATATGTTTTCAGCATAAATTAAATAATAAAAGATGTTTTAATAAAAAAACAAAAACAATCACAGGCTTTTTTAAAATTGTATATTCGTGTTGTTAGGTTCTTGTTATTTAACTTCCTGCAAAAAAAAGAGAATCTATTCCTACAAAATCTTATTAATCATTGTACTTGATCTTTATTAATCATGATGTACCTAACTGCAATGTCGAAACAGTCACGTAGTCAACCTTTATAATTACCTCCTGAACAATTCGTACAGCTCAGTCTGAGATTTCGTATTGTTCCTGCTGATCTAAGATATGAGATAAAAACCTGTACTAGAGAATATAATTATTTCAGACGTGCCGTAAATAATAATAAATGTAAGTGTAGATTACCATTCGAGCCGAAGCTTGATAATTTCAGATTGTTATGCTCCGGTTCAGAGCTGAGATTTAACAGGTTAACACGCCTATATAAGAATAGAAAATTCTGATCTTCAAAGAGAGACCGTGTTTTATGTATTCAGTCTTTTAATAAGAATTGGGTAAAAATATTTTATCCATTCAAAGCTAGGTTTACATTTCGATTATTTAAGAGATTTTTTTTTTCTTTGTGTCTTAATGAATGTTCCTGAAAGAGGTCAACATCAACCCTGAGACCTGAGAAAATCGTTGCTACAAATCGGCCTTCCTAGCATAGGACCATCCGAGGGGGTGGCGACTGAAACTTTCGACTCCATGAAGAGGATCTGCGACGTGCTGCCAGGTGGTCCCAACTCGCCCAGCCGCGTCCACCATCTGCACTCCTCTGTGACACCTGCTCACGACTCTAGGCTGGGCCTTCACAGCTATCTCCGCCACCGCCAACAACAATTACGACTGAGTAGTGAGTATGGGTGCTGATACTTTTGGCCTTGTGCCACATCAAATCAAGCTTAGAAAATCAACATCCATACATTGAATATTGCTGGTTTGGTGCTTCTGCTATGTATTTAGAGATTCTTGACAAAATTCAAAGAAGAGTCTCTAATATTTTCGGCCTTGAACTGGCATTTCGACTTTAGTCACTTTCCCATCGCCTTAACGTACAGATAACTACGGAATACTTAAGTGGCAACAGCGCCGTGACGTCAAAGCGTAGCGAGGTTTCGAGATCGCCATTAGAAAGCACTACATCTCAGTAGCTTCTGACGATTGACAAACGAGGTGCTTAGTAAACGACATGTCTTCAGAATACGATTGTCTAACTGTTCTTGTGGAGAGCATTCGCGCGGCGAAGGAAATCATTGAATGGTTTAAATACCATAAAACCATGGTCTACGATTTTGCCAATAGCATGTAGGGCCTCAGACGACAAGGACAATTTCAGGCCAGAACGCAAGACTCATAAGAAAAGCTCTAGCGCCACCAGAATGCCTGTCTTTGTCGTCGACGTTGCCGAGGTTGTCAAGGAGAGCCACAGCAAACGTCTGAGGAGAATCGCCAAGGAAATGGACATTAACAGGCAAACAATCGGGCATATTGTCAAGCAGGACTTGAATTATAAATATTATTTGTTCAAGAGGCACAATGGTCGCCAGACTTATACCCTCGCCACTCATCTCCAGACAGCAAGGAAAGGGAGGTGATCAATAGGCCTTACAACACCAAGAATGCAGAAATCAGAGACCCCTGGCCAACATGGACAGAGACGGCGTCACCAAGGCCTGGTCCAACTTCCGGATGCGCCTGGAGAAAGCAGTAAGCAGCTATAATGCCCATTTTGTATGATTTTTGTACCTTATATGTGTGCTTAATTGTGTATAAAGTTTCATTGAAATATATTAATTATCCGTTAATTTTTTTCCCGACTTATCTATGCCATATTGTAGCCTCACGTCTCATGGTAATTTTTCTTTTGAGCTTTCCTCTTTGGTACCTCGACTTTATGAATTTAAGCGCTGGACTAGATTGGCAGCTAGGTCTCATTTTATACTTGAAATTGCCACTTGTAACCGTAATTTCTATGCTGACAGTTTCTCCTTTCGGACTTCTCGCTTGTGGAACTCTCATCCAGCTACCTTGCTTTCCAACCAACAAATAAATACAATGCCAACTATCATCTTATATCCTCTTCTTTCCCACCTTAAAAATGTTTTTTTTTCTAATATCCTTTCACACTCAGTAACCGTTTGTGTCTTAGTGGCTTGCTTGTGTTGAAATGATTAGAAAATGTTTTACCTTATTGAAAGTCATTGAATTGGTGCAGGAAACAACAAAGTTTCGACACGAATATATTATTACCTAACAAAAATTTCGATACGTCTCTTCAAGAAGCATTTTTTTTATTGTTTACCTTATTTATAATGAAAATATATTATAATGAAAAACATATTTATAATGAAAACAGATCTTGTAGCAAAAGATAAACGATTTTTGTTTCCGTTTTAAAAATAAATCGAAAAGAAAGCAGAACTTTTCTAATCTTTCAAATAGAGTAATTTCTTAACAAGCACATGTTTATACTAACGTGCACCTAATAAAAGGCTCGAGAGCAGCTCAAAGTAAAGGGTTAATGTTAAGATGGTTATGATGAATGAGGCGTGATATATATATATATATATATATATATATATATATATATATATATATTAATCGTTATTACCCCATGCAAGGCAGTAAAGCCACTAAGACACAAGGGGTTACCGGGCGTTGAAGAAATGGGACCAGGAAAATTAATAATGAGCGAGAAGAGGAAAGTTATTAAGAGGTCAGTAGATAGCGATTGACATTGCATTTAAATTTTGCAAATTAAAGGAAGTTCCACAAGCGAGAAGTGCGAGAAAAGATACTGTTAGTATACAACTTACGGCAAAATCTAGCCAGCTCAACTATAAACTGACGAGAACTTGACTGCGCTTAAATTCTAAAAGTCTAGGTATCATAGCAAAGAGCTCATCCGAACAATTACCCTGAAACTATTTACAAAAAGAAAGACACAGAGAGTCAACCTTACAGCGGTGTGGAAGTGACTGAAGCGTGCCGCCAGATCAGGACAAATAATGATTATCTTAACATTCTTCGAAAATAATTATTCGAAAAAACATTTATTCTAATTGTAAATTGTTTGAATGAAAATTAAATGAAAAGACAATTATACTAAATGATAATTATTCGAAATACAAATAACGTTAGTAACACAATTTAGTAAGAAAAAATCCTTATAACCTTACGTTATATGAAACTGCACGTAGTCAACTACTAAAGAGTACTCGTTGAAGGATGCCACTAACTTTTTAAGTTTTTCATTTACACCGCGGTTTTTCTTGGTGCTCTTGATATTTTAGCAACTTACTCTTACTTTTGCAATATAAATTTCTTGAAAGTCCTCCTTTAAGTGCGTCTAAGAATGTCCATGTTGTAGGATGATGGGATGACACTTGCTGCAAAAATAGCCCAATGCCATACTTCAAGGGCGTCATTAGTTGCACGTATTTTAGTATTGAATCTCTCAAAGTAAGACCACATACGTATTTCAAACATAAGTATTTCGGATAATTATTAAACAATTATTTTCGAACAATTTTCTTCCTTATCTGCCGTGTCACTTCAGGACGTGAGCGATCATGACTCTCCACAACTACCTATCCTTCGTAGTTTTTAGCAATGTTTGCCTTTTTACATTGCCTGTCTCCCCTTATTATGCTCTCCATTTTTCTTTAGGTTGGCTATTTATTATTTTCCTCTGCCTCTTTGTTTTTTAATATATCCCATGAGTGATAAATTTTCAAAATATTCTTTTCTCATTATGTGTCCCAGAAATATCAACTGTCTTTTTTCTGGTTCTAAGTATGTGTTCTTTTGTTTCCATCAAGAAGAAAACATTGATTTGAATAAAATGCAATATACATTTATCACAATTTTTTATTATTTTGAATAGGTGCATATTGAAATATATTTGAAAATTATAACACCAGTTGTTTGATATGGTACACTGCATATATAAGCCTGATCAATTCTGGAACATTTATTACTATATTCTTTAGATAACAAATGAAGTGTTGATGGAGAGTAGCATAAAATAATGCATACAGTCGACCACTGTCATCAAATAATCAATCAGTCACTTATGTGGCAAGCGTGATACACGCTTAGGCGATCATGTATCTTTCGATACATGATTGACGAGGCAGATTTTTCCCACAGTAGAATTCCATTTCTTTCTGCAGTCAACCAGATTGCCATTCAAGGCTATAAAACTCGATCTGTCCTGCTATTTACCCATAGCTGGGGGGAGAAAAGAATTTATACCTTTCCCAAAGCACGTAAGTGAATGTAATGGATTCGAATGGAATTCGAACTCGGCTCACCGATTCCTCAACACTTCTTTTATTTGCCGTATATTTCCGCATATATATAAATACCTTTAAATCCTCCAAATCACGATTAAAAATTGGGGATCGTCTTATACTACAATTCTACAAAAGAAACCTTGAATTCAGAGTGATGTTTATCAGTAGACTAACCTCGGCCTCGGTGCGATAAACAATAACGTACATGAAAAGATTCACATTATCAATTAAGTTGATAATAAAAGGGTAAAGTCATTTCTACCAAATATATTACTGACATAACTTCTCAATAAATTGCCTGTTCAAAGAATAATTCCATATCAATGAAATCAACTTGTATCCATGCAGGCTCAGCTGAGAAAATCTAAACAACAAGTTATAATTGCGCTCACAGCAATCGTTATCTTTCGGTAAACTTTCAATAATGAATAAAAGACTGAATAAAAAAAAAGTTGATAGTGGAATGTACATTATTGTACTGATATTAGCAATATTTTGTGATTATCGATGAAGTATAAGTAAATGGCCATTAGTACACCAGGCTGTTTGTAACTGCTTAGATATAAGAAAAGAAGAGGAAGAAGAAGAATCAGTACTTGCAATAGATCACTTGATAAAACGTAAACAAAACAATGGTTTCCCTTTTAAGAAAACGTGTGTAGGAAAAGCGGTTTTGTTATTTCGTTTATTTTGAATTTCTAAGGATACAGCAGTTGACAACATTTCCAATGACATCATCTTTATATAATCAATAAGCAGTCGTCTTATACTATATGTATAGGATAAATTCATGAA
>OZ038489.1:69866670-69894170 GCA_964036315.1 Acanthosepion esculentum | reverse complement strand
CGGGAGGGAAAGGGCAAAAGTAAATGAAGAAATTGATGGATATATAGAAAAGAAATTCATTGCTGTATAAGAATAGGAAAAGATTCCTTTCAGAAACTAAGCAAGGGAAAAGAAGGAAAATTGAACCTATAGAGATGTGGTTCGACTGACGAACACAAAGAATAACAATGGTTATTATTTGTTAGAAACGAAGAATTTTTAAGGAGAACAAAAACTGCATGATGCGGCAGAAATACCTCCCACATATACCTCCCAGAAATACATCCCACATATACCTTCCAGAAATACCTCCCACATATACCTCTCAGAAGTACCTCCCACATATACCTCCCACATATATCTCCCAGAAATACCTCCCACATATACTTCCCAGAAATACCTCCCACATATACTTCCCAGAAATACCTCCCACATATACCTCCCAGAAATACATCCCACATATACCTTCCAGAAATACCTCCCACATATACCGCTCAGAAGTACCTCCCACATATACCTCCCAGAAATACCTCCCACATATATCTCCCAGAAATACCTCCCACATATACTTCCCAGAAATACCTCCCACATATACTTCCCAGAAATACCTCCCACATATACCTCTCAGAAATAACTCCCAGATAATTGTAAAATATTAATGGCAATGGTGCCTTTATCTAGCTAATGCCTTACGATTATGTGGGAGGTATTTATGGGAAATATTTCTGGGTGGTATTTCTGGGTGGTGTCTCTGCTCTACCCTGTACAAATTTGATTACTTGGTTGATTGTACCATATTGCAGCACTTGTTGGCTTATTTAATGTTAAACATTGCATGGGGTAGCAATTGGGGATCGAAATCAGTCTCTATTTTAAGTGCCGTGTACCTTCAGGACGTAAGCAATCATGGCCCTTCGCCATTTCTTGGCCCTTGTAACTCTTAATAAGTTTGGTCTTTTTGTCATTTCTAGCAAGCCTTATTCTATCATCTATATACTCAAGATCATCAAGTATGTTACGCGCTGATTTCCTCTGTACCTCTTTTCTTTCACTCTGTCCTGTGAGTATCAGATTTTCCAAGCTCTCCTTCCTCATTACGTACCTCAGAAATTTCAACTGCCTTTTCTTGATGTTAAGTATAAGTTTCCTCTTAGTTTCCACTCTCTCCAAAACCTCATCGTTGCTCATATGTTCAGTCCATGATATCTTCAGCATCCTTCTGTAGAACCACACTTCTTTTTTGAGTCTCTTCTCCATCTTTGAGGAAATTGTCTACCTTTCCCTGCCATATAGGAGAACAGATATCACCTAACAGTTTAGTACTCTTTTCTTTATTTCTAAGTTTTCTGTCTCTTAATACGCTGCTTAGTTTTTGGAATGCATATTTGGCCATCCCAATACGTCTTCGGATCTCAGTGTCGCACTTTCCGTCCTCTTTTAGAACACTTTCCAGAAATTTAAATTTCTGTACTTGTTTGATTTTAATATCCCCGATTTGTAATTTTCATCTTGAGCTCGTCATTTTGCTGATAACCATGCATTCTGTTTTCTTGTATTTTATATTTAGTCCTTTCTTCTCGCTTTCCCTCGATACCTTCTGTAGGAGCTTTTGTAGTTTCCTTTCCGTATCTGTAATCAATACTGTGTCATCTTCATATCTTATGCAGTTATGATTGTGGCCGCCAATAATGAATCCTGGTAGGACTTCTAATTCTCCAAGAATTGACTTGAACTCAAAACTCAAGTTGTAATGAGGAACCAGACAAACCACGCTAACCACTACTATATCGAAACTACAGGAAACTGTTGGTAACAATCAGAAAGAGACAGATGGCATTTCTGGCACGCATCTTGAGAAAAGAAGGCTTGTAAATTAAAGTCAAAGTGCATAATTAAGGCAAAAATATTCAGGATGAACAAGATACCGGAACCTGTGGAGAGCTATGATCAACCACGTCCTAAAAGTATATGGCACAGTAAATTCAGAGTATTAGAGAGTATAAGACCAAAAAAAAACGAAAAGAAAAAGAAAGATAGAGTAAACATTGAATAATGAGCGTTTATGCGTATAAACATGCAAGCAATAGAGAAGCCAAAACTCCTGAGTCTAATGAAAACAGATAGGGTAAGACGTAAGAGTGAAGGGTGTTAAGGGCCTCTAGCTAGCTCGTTCTCTTCAGTATCTATCTATCTATCTATCTATCTATCTATCTATCTATCTATCTATCTATCTATCACACACGCAAACACACACACACAGTCTCTTCCTCCCTCTTTATCACTTTTGAGGAAGATTTCTGAACTAATAGTTGGCAAAAACTCACAGCGTTTGTGTGTTTCTCTTTCCATTATCGATCTTGTCTACACAACTTTATCGATCAACGTAACGGATTAGTCCAGAGCCAAATATATTTTGCCATTTTCAGTGAACAATATCATATCATATCATATATATATATATATATATATATATATATATATATATATATATATATATATACGATTTTGATAGTAATTTGAATGCATCTATTTGCAGACTAGTAATATTTTTACACTGGATTCCGAACGCAACAGGAATTGTGCGAAATGAAGTTACCAACAGACCCAATAGATCTAAATGGTTCAATGCTTAGTTGCTGAAGATATCTTTTATAAATTATAGAAGAACTTCGCTAGAAACAAAGAAAAGAATAATAAACTGTTAGGTGATATCTGTGGTTGCTGAACAATCCCCTCAAACATGAAGAAGAGACCTGAAGCAACATATATATGATTCTAAAGAAGGATACTGAGGATACCATGGGCGAACATGTGAGCAACGACGAAGTTTTAGAGAAAAGGGAAACAAAAGGGAAAAAAATCTCAGCCTTGTATATCAGCCTTGTACATCGGAAACATATTAAAATCAAATAGAAATATGGTAATACAAATTTCACTAATTTATACAGAGATATTTATTTTTTAAGATAAAAGAATAAATTAAATATCCAAATGGTTTTCAGACATTTCCTCTTACATAGTCTGTTCAGATATTTAATGCCAGTCATTTTATCATAGATAAATAGATAGATAATGAACAGAATGAGATAGATAAATAAAAACATACATACATACATATATATATACATATATACATAATGAATATTTGTGTACTTTCAACAACTAAAATGGATAGCACGTGTTACTTGAAGAGGAAATAATGGCATAAGATGTTGTCATTCCACACTACTTGAAATATAAGGTTAGCAAGGAAACCACCATCAATACTGGAAAGAGCAATGACAGCTACTGGACTTGAGAAGTTTTTATAGAATTAAATGATCTGGTAAGAAGTGTAAAAAAGACTTTCAGCAAGGTGAGCCTGGGAGTCTTGGCAAAGATCATACTTTTTTGAACATTGTTAACTGGCAATACAGATTTACAAATAAAGAACTGTACCAAATAACAGAAACCACATTACTTGAGGACTACCAACAGCGGCAACAACTGAAATGGATAGCACATATAACTCGAAGAGAAAATAATGACATAATCAAGATGTTGGCATTCCACACCGCTTCAAATAAAAGGTTGGGAAGGAAACTCCGATCAGTATTGGAAAGACTGATAACAACTCCTGGACTTGAGAAACCTTTTTTTTCTTGAAAAATTGTTTTAATAGAAAGATTTTATAAATTTCAACTAAAAGCAGTACTAGCTGCTCTGTCAATAAATGCCAAATGTTTCCTTATCGGTAAACGACTAATTCTACCATTACCATTACTTTTCAAATTTGGAGATCTTCAGCCTAACATTTTTAACAAAATGTTTGTCTTTTCAGGAAGAATTAAATTATGAATTAAAATAAGAAAAGTATTGCATGAAATAATAACATTATAAATTAAATATCTGCTCATTTAATAATATAGCAATTTATAAATTTGCGTGAAGATCCCTTTTCTGTTGCTTTAAAATCAGAAATTACTTTCTTTACATCTTTGAATTTAGAATGATCCTAAAGACGGATGAGTTCAGTTGGGTTATTTTATCCTAAAGGAGATTTACGGTTATTGCAACAATATTGAGATGGAAAGTGAAATCAGCAAGTCGAGTTCAAATTCTTGCCTTGATTGGCAGTCAGTCTATAAGAAGAACTATTCTGAATTCCAAGACGTGAGTGAATGCAACAAGAATCCATCAGTTATCTTTCCAGAGAAATCATGGCAACTCACAGACAATAAAAAAAGTCTGTGGAGAACCATGATCGCATTTCGAAAGCCTGAGGATCTTGGCAAAGGTAATCCTTCTTTGAACTTAATAAACTTTCGCGTCAAAATCACAAAGAGCTGTATGAAATAACAGAAACTACATCACCTGAAGACTACCAGCAGCGGCAACAATTTGAATGGATAGCACATGTAACTTGAAGAGAAAATAATGGCATAATCAATATGCTAATATTACGCATCAATTCAAATAAAAGGTTAGGGAGGAACATCCTCATCAATACTGGGAAGAGCGATGGCATCAACTGAACTTGAGAAACCTACTTTCCTGAAAAATTGTCTCAACAGAAAGATTTTATAAATTTCACCAGACAGTAGTACTGGCGGATTGGTCAATGAGTGTCGAATGTTTCCTTATAAAGAAACCGATAATATTACAGTCACCATTACATGACTATCTATACTTTATTTTGGCAAATAGATTTACCTTTAATTCGTTCACTACTACATTGACTATCGTGATTTTCTAAGCATACCTAAGATATGGCACAAGGCCGAAAGCACAAGGCACCCCAATAATGATCGAACTCACTATTCAGTCGTAACAGATCTAACGAGACAAGCGTGCTGTTACATTGACTATCTGAACCTATACATAAAACCATTTCTATTTCTGTTACAATTACTAGTAAATATTTTCTTTCCTTTGTGCTCTGTGGTCGTTTTTAAATACAACAGCTGTAAAAAATAAAGACAAAAACAGCTAGGTCCCATTTGCATTGATAAAAATAAAACTTGTAGAATAGACGCACATGTGCAAAAAGTAGCAATATGTAACAGGCAACAAGACGCATATGTGAACCACGTGGCCGCAAAAGTATTGAGATGGATTGAAAGCGATTGAAATTGAGTTGTTCGCTATGTTATAAGATGACGTCCTTTTTATCGCTATGTTATAAGATGACGTCCTTTTTATCGCTGTGTTATAAGATGACGTCCTTTTTATCGCTATGTTATAAAATGAAGTCCTTTTTAACACTATGCTATAAGATGACGTCCTTTTTATCGCTATGTTATAAAATGATGTCCTTTTTATCGCTATAAGATGACATCCTTTTTATCTCTATGTAATAAGATGACGTTTTTTTTATCTCTATGTTATAAAATGACGTCCTTTTTATCGCTATGTTATAAGATGACGTCCTTTTTATCGCTATGTTATAAGATGACGTCCTTTTTATCGCTATGTTATAAAATGAAGTCCTTTTTAACACTATGTTATAAGATGACGTCCTTTTTATCGCTATGTTATAAGATGACGTCCTTTTAATCGCTATAAGATGACATCCTTTTTATCGCTGTGTAATCAGATGACGTCCTTTTTATCGCTATGTTATGAAATGACGTACTTTTTATCGCTATGTTATAAAATGATGTCCTTTTTATCGCTATGTTATAAGATGACGTCCTTTTTATCTCTATGTAAAAAGATGACGTCCTTTTATCACTATGTTATAAGATGACGTCCTTCTTATTGGCTATAAGATCATGTCCTTTTTATCGCTATGTTATAAGATGACGTCCTTTTTATCGCTATAAGATGATATCCTTTTTATCGGTTAGGCAGCTGAAGACAGCTGACTTAACCGATAAAAAGTACGTCATCTTACTGGAAACAGTGCTTCAGATTTATAAGGCACAAATTCATTTACATGTCTGATTAATCGTCATAAAAATACGGTGCATTTGATAATTAGATCCACTAGGTCAGCTGTTAGAGTCAATTACATTTCAGAGTAACTACCAGGACGTAAATTGGTTGGAGGTATATCAAGCGAATGTGCGAGTGATGTAATGCATAACAGCTCGGAATTGAAAATCGGAGAACCGAGTTCGATTTCAGTTCGAGTTCATTACTCTTGGGAAAGTTATGAATCGATGTCTTCTCCCCATCTATGGGCTAAATAATCTTTTCGCCCCGTTGGATAGTTCGCTCCAAAAATCCCAGGTTACCAAGTATGAAGACAGACATCTAAAGAAGGCCGAAGAGTTCAATGATCAAAACGATGTGAGTATAACAACCAAGATGAAGATACTAATCCGAATGGAATGACATATAACAGGGGTGGCCAAAGCGCGGCTCGTGGGCTACATACGGTATTTGACCTTTAATCTCATATTAAAGGTCAATGAGCTCGTTGTAATATGTTTCTATCACCGTTAATATAAAAGGTAAATAAGGAAAAAATCAAGCTTCATAATTATTCATTGGGTGTGAATTTAGACCCCATTGGATTAAAACGTAAGTTTAATGTTAATGTGTATGTAACAAAAGCGTATGTGTAAATTTTGTACTTGTCTTGCAGTTCTCAAACATCTGAACTTTATCGTAAACACTTACAGTGAGCAAGTTTGGCCACCCATGGCATATAATAATGATAATTCTTCATATAAAAAATTCTTATATAAATAGTTATTGCTAAAAAGGGAGATGAATTTTTAAACACAAAGTCTTATAGTTTATATATTTAGGTATAGTTACTTAAAAAGATTGTTTAGTTTTGCAGAGGATCTTAATTAGCATATACGATAGAAACAACGGTACGATTTGTACTGTTAACAATGTCAACAGTTCACAGGGTATAGTATTAAAGTTAGTATTAAATTTCACATAATTTCACACAATACTTGGCTCGAGAGTCACTCAAGGTAGAACATTACAATTGAAATTGTAATGATGAATGGAAGAGGAGGTGTTACGAAAGGAAGATTAAAATTAATAGAAAAATGTTATGAAAGAGCAGAAAAATCATTTCCTCAATGGAAATATTGACAGCTTTTTTGCTATTGTAGTATAATGATGAGTAATGAATAACTGAGTAGTCCATTTAAATTCTGTGTACTATGTGTGTATGTAAGTGCGTGCTTTACCATATATACACAGCAATATCTATTTCCAGAAGAAACAAAATGGAATGGCTTGGATAATTGCATCATATTCTTCGTTCGGCGGAACGATCAAATTTACAGCAGATTCCTCCAGATTAAAGTCTTCTACTCTAATCCAAAATAGTCCCTCTGGCTGCGTGTTGGCTGAACGGAATTTTCCATATTACCCACACATATAATAGCCTATGTATCATTCAAGTGCACACACACACACACACACACACACACACACACACATATATATATATATATATATATATATATATATATATATATATATATATATATATATGTATAAATTATAAAATTCGCTACAAAATTGCAGTCAATGTTTCGACACATACCAATGCGTCTCATCATGCGATTGTAAATTACGGGCGAGTGAACAATTAATTTGTTTTCAAAAGCAAAATACTTGCTCTTTTTTCGAACAAAAGAATGTTATAAAGTTTGGTTTCCTTTTACCCTGATCAAGCAATCGAATATGACCTACGTTCAATTCAAACTAAGCGAAGAAGAAAAAAATTAAAAGTTTCTTAGAAATGGGTCATGGTCGGTAATTATTTGCTGACTGCAGCCAGACATTAAATTAAAGACATACAATAAAAGCGGAGTGGGGATGTAATTTAACCTAATGCAAATTTTTCATATGCTTTGTGAATTTCCTACATAATTTTTCATATCTTAGCCAGTAGCCCCTTACAAAAATAAAAAAATAAAAATAAATAATAAATAAAATGTCAGAGTTCAGACAAAGCGATCAGAAATGTAGTTCTATCTAAAGATGCTGAGAATCCTTTCAACTGAACATGTGATAAGTGAGGATAAAGTTTTAAGGACGATTGAAACAAAAAAGACACTTATACTTAGAATCAGAAAGCGACAATTGGAACTTCCAGGAAACATTATAAGGAAAAAGAGCTTGGAAAATTTGACACCCACAGTATATATTGAAGGCAGCAGGTACAGATGAAAGCAGCGAATAACCTCCCTATCGAGCTTGTGTAAACAGTTGGCAAACTGGAATAAAAAGAGACAGCAAAAAAGACAAAACTAAGAACTACAAAAGACAGGAAGCTGTGAAGAGCCATGATCACCAACACCCTTATGGGACACGGTATATAGAAGAAAAATGATTTATAATCCCTGGACATGAGCAAAGCTAAAATACGTCTCTTAAAATGGAGAATAAAATTAAAATTTACAACTGTGC
The DNA here is from genome assembly GCA_964036315.1 of Acanthosepion esculentum. Classification (NCBI taxonomy): domain Eukaryota; kingdom Metazoa; phylum Mollusca; class Cephalopoda; order Sepiida; family Sepiidae; genus Acanthosepion; species Acanthosepion esculentum. Next base: position 69,885,824 of record OZ038489.1, on the reverse strand, counting down.
AGGAAATACTTAAATACGAATCTGGATTCGCTATCAGACATTTTTTAAAAATAATTTCTGAACGCTGGGTATACAAGATACACCGGGCATTTTAGCGATCCATAAGCTACCTAACATAATGTTACGTGACATGCGCCAAGTTTTAGCGTTCTCATTATGCTATCAGATGCATCGAAAGCATTAATAAGTCAGCGTTCAATCTGACATAAAAAAACTGTGGCTCGGAGATAGCCAGCTTCTTGTAAAGTTTCTGAATATCTAATGAAAATGGCGGCTGAAATTTTCTCCAAAATAGAATAACAGTCCGCTCGTTTATTTCAATTCGATTCAAGAGAATAGGTAAATGTCATTAATTTATATGGTAAATTATTTTGAGTGTTCCCAAACCTCCAAAATGACCTACTTCCCTTTTTCCTTTTTTTTTATTTACAATGATATTCAGTAATACAAGGCCCAAGAGCCACTCGACGTAGAGGGTTGCAGAGTAAAAGGGAGAGTTTATTGTTGGGAAGATAACGGTTGACCCTAGACTTGAGATAGGTTAAGATTATAGTGATCGGGGAAAGCATCTTCTTCCCTAAAGCAGCGGTTCGTGAAAAGAAGCTGCTGGAGTGCAACTTACATCTCACCAATGGAATACGGAGGAAATGAGGCTGTTTCGCTACAATGGGTGTGGCACGGCGGATCTTAAATGTAAAGGTTAGAACTGGTGGAACTAAGGATTGTAGTTCGTCTGAACACTTTCCATGGGAATATAGATAGACCAGTGAGACGCTTGCGACATTTCATTTGTAGGAAATATATGGCAGCAGTACTCCATTTTTGGACTGAAAAGGTTGAGGAGGGTAGGAGGAGTCAGGTAATTACTTGAGCTGTACAGGCATTCGACTATTTTTTCAGCCTCGTAGAGTATTACGTGACAGGAGGATTTCGTTGATAACAAAGGAAAGAGTATTGAACTACTACATGATATCTGTCCTCCTTTACGGCAGCGAATGTTGGACGGGCTCCTCAAAGATGAAGAAGCGACCCGAGGCAACAGGGGTATGGTTCTACAGAAGGATGCTAAGGATACCATGGACCCAACATGTGAGCAAAGATAAAGTTTTGGAGAGGATTCAAACAAGGAGGAAGCTTAAACTTAACATCAGGAAGAGGTAGCTGAAATTTCTGGGACATGTAATGAGAAAGGATGGCTTAGAAAACTTGATACTCACAAGGTGGATAGAGGGAAAGAGAGACAAAGAAAAGAAACGCGTGACATACCAAGCGGGCTTAAGCAAGTGGATGACGAAACAGGGTTTGAGAGAACATATTGAGAGCTACAAGAGACAGGGAGAAGTGGAGAACCATGATCGCCTACGTCCTGAAGGGACACGGAACATGAAAGAAGAAGATGTAAGAATTCAAGTTGCCTCAATGTTGAATGTTGATTTTCGCTGTATGCTGTGGCTGATGTGGAGGGCTTGAAATACAACAGTATGCTTTGACTCGCACTTTTCCTGTCGTAGCGTTCTTTGTAAGCAGTTAAAGTATTATTCAACATTGCTGGAAATATAGTGTCCTTTCAGAATTAAAGTCATAATTTACTGCAATCAAAGAAGTGTGAATGATTATTTTGAGTTTAAGAACATTCAAATATTAAACCTCTATAAAGTAATAGTAATTACTTCTTTGCTACACTTTTTCTCATCTTGCTAAAAGATTCATAGTTAAGGTCTACTTTTGAATAGCGCGTGAGGGAACTGTACTATGTTTTTTCAAATGGAATATTTCGCCTACGCTTGTAATGAAAAAATGTTGAAGAAATTATCTGCATGTCCATTCAAATCCTTTCTTTATACCCGACAGCGTTTCGTTTTTATTTTTTTTTTAATCAATTTGAGAGAATTCGCGTCATTATTGGAGATTATTTGTTTTTCATCTCATAGTCAATGTTTTCTCTATTCGCTCTTTGCTCTTCAATATTTTTCTTTCATTCTTTCTTTCTTTCTTTCCATTCTCTCTCTCTCTTTAAAGTTTCTTAATTTCTCTCTCACTTTCTCTCTCTCTCTCGACTTTTTCCTTACTCTTTCCATTCTTCTCACTCTACATAAAATCAACGCAATCCAAAGGCATCAGGGTCAAAATAAAATGATAGATATCACCATGAATCAGGATCTAGAAAAAAACTATTTCTGATTTCTATTTTAGTCCGAGAGCTTTTGTTTGTATCGCTCAGCATCATTTCACTTCTGTTATAAACAATCATAAGCTAAATGTCTTTCCGATGCAGACTAGGATTATGCATAATCCATTGTTATTCATATATCATAATTAATTTTCCTACCCTCTCTGGATTATGTTGAACACAAAGGTACTAAATATAAATGCATTTCATTAATGCACCAATCAACAAGAAATCTTTGGACCGAAGCATATTGCTAACTGCAGCTCTTGTATAATTTTCATAATTGTTCAATATGGACACCGAATGAATGGCGATATAAAAACCTCTTAAATTAAGAAAAAGAAAAGAAAAAGTACTAAGTAATATCCATATGTAGGTATTTATATTTTCTCGACTTTAATACTGATTGTTAGTACTGCACAGTAGACTCTGATATAAATATCTTTGGATTATTATTCTGAAAAGCTAAAAAAATATCTTTCTTGGTTTAGTCGATATAGGTAAGAGGAAGACTTTCTGTAGTAATTCTTTAAACTGATGTAAAAAATAAAGCTAGAGAAAAAAAAACTCCTTTTAATTTTGAAAATTTTGGTTGAAGTTGTTTAGCGGCATATCAACACCTCTATGAGTTATTTAATGCTACAATCTAAAAAAAGAAGCTTTTAACACAATTTTATCGATTCGACTAAATATATTTTGAATGCAATTGTATGCCCTCAACTACAGATAAAATGTATTGGTATGTTGGTCATTTTGCTTTAAAATTGTATTGTTGGTAATTTTATTTTAAAATGGTATTATTGGTATTTTTAATATGAATATATACTGCTGGTAATTTTTACTATAAATAGATATTGCTGGTAATTTTACTATAAATGTGTATTGTGGATAATTTTTATTTTAAATAGGTATTTTTTACTCTAAATAGTTATGGTTGGCAATAAGTATTGTTGGCAATTTCAAATATAAATATGTACTGTTGGTAATTTTTAATATACACTCGTATTGCTGGTAACTTTTTTTATATATGAAAATGGTATTTTTACACTTTCATAGTGTTTTTCTTGAGGGCACACTATAGATGGGACCCTAATAGGTGCTACCATCCTGCGTTACGGTGGGCCTTGGAACAACAGCTATGAAGAGGTGGTTATACGCTTCTGAAAACCTCCAGTCTCACGATCAGACCGGAATTAGCTTCTCGTCATACCAAGGACTGAGTTTTGTAAATAGGAAATAGATGAAGTATAATCTGTGAAAAACAGAAGTAATATAAAATATATATATATATATATATATATATATATATATATATATATATATATATATATGTATGTATATATATATATATATATATATATATATATATATATAATTTTAATAATTTAATATATATATATAATCTTAATAAATGCAAATCTTCAACTAAGTATGTAAATCGACATTCTATTTGTTGTTGCAAAAGGCACTGCAGTTATTGTTGCTGTTATTGTAGTAACTTAATGTGATGCACCCAATGGGTTGCAGTACTAACTCTTTACCCGTTACCCGACGGCTTGGCTCTGATGACTTGTTGAATATCATTTGACAAATCCTGCCCTTAAGGAAAAAGGATTTCTCATTTTTAAATTTTTTCCCGCCTCTTTTCTTTTTTTCTCTCCCCTTCCCCTCTTTTTTCTTTTATTTCCTCCTTTCTTTTTCCTTTCCTTTCCTTTCTCTTGTAACTTCTTAACCATTTTGTAATTTTCTTTTTTTCTCTTCATTTGTTTAAATTGTTAGTCGTTTTCAGTCTTTCATTTTGTTATTTTTCTGTCTCATTGTCTTATTTTAATTTTGGTTATAATTTTTCCTTCTTCTGATATATACACCTTCCCTTCTTTTTTATCTGTTTTTTCTTTCTTTCTTTCTTTCTTTCCGTCCCTCCCTATGTCAACTTACCGTTCTTTTTCTTTATCCAGTCTTTACTTTTTCCTCTTTTCCTTATGGGAGTGAGGCGCTTCTTCACGCATCTGTTGATCGCGTTATCTAGAGCGAGACTAAAATTCACTCGAAAAGACTACCGACATCTGGTAAAATCGATCTTCCCGTCCCACCCAGTCTCCTCTAAGCACCGTCTCTCCCTGTCTTCCATAAATGTGGCTTTGAGGCAAATGACATCAGGTGAACTAGTGTGAAGTTTGTTTTTTTTTCCCTTTTTATATTCGTCTTAACGTCTCCTGATTTTATTTCGGGAAGACCCACTACGAAAAAGAAAACGCAACCTTGGGATAAAAAATGGATTTAAACTCTGTTTTTAAAAAGTATAATTTTTCAATAGATCCTTAGAACATCCCCCTCCCATCAAAGTTAATTTTATGCTTCTATACAATATAACAAACGATGATGAAGCTGAGGATTTCGTATCTATTCTATATTTGTAGCACTATAGTACAGGGTTTCCCTAAAGTTTAGACATACGAAATCTCATTAACTATATTATTTTACCTCCACAGATTAAAGATAGTTTTGTCGAAAGGAAAAATAACTGACTTCTTTTTCTGGGGTAAGCTAAAGAAGGTGTACTCAATGAAAATTACAGATGCAACACGATTTATCTGGTTGATTTTGTTTAGCGGCATATCAACGTCTATGGGTTATTTAATGCCAAAATTTAAATATTTTGAACACAATTTTACGGCTTCAACTAAATATATTTTTAGCGTAATTTTATGTCTTCAACTACAGGTATGGTTGGTCATTTTGCTATAAAATGTATTGATGGTCATTTTACTAAAAATAGGTATTTTTTATACTTACATAGTTTTTTGTTTTTGATTGTGGGCTAACTATTTGCCTGTATCTGGGACCGTAACAGATGCTACCACCCCAGGTCAGGGTGGACCTGGGAACACCAGCAATTAAGAGGTGGTTTCACGCTCCTCAAAACCTCCAATCTCCCGATCAGAGGCCTTGCTGCCAGATGTAATTTATCATCATACAGAAATAAAAGAGGCCAATGAGCATACATCCCCTAGCTAAGTTAATTTGATGGAAGACACTAAGACCAAACCTAAACCACCCTAATTGAGCGGGGTTGCCTATGTTCAGCACAGAGTTCCCAATATCCTGGCGCCTAACCAAAAAAAGACGAATGTTCATGAGAGCAATTACCATGAAAGTATTTATAGAAAAGGCAGAGGAAAGCTACATTACTGCGGTGAGAAAGTGACTGAAGGCAAGATGTCAGGTGAGGACTAATAATGTAGCAGATTCTTCTTTGGATTTTATCAAGAATCTCTAAATACATAACAGGAGCATCATACCTCATGTGTCAGCAATATCCAAAGCAATGACGAATGGCAGACTTATATATTGCAAAATTACTTAAATAGTGTCGTCAGTTTTTGACTACTTATTTTATCATGTTTATTCTAAAAGGAATAGATATATTTCATGTCTTTTCGTTAATAGAATTTCAGCAAATGGCTCGGAAATCTGATAAATGTTGCGAAAAAAGATAGGGCTTAATAATTAAAGGTTTCTGCATTACACAAGTGATAAGGAAATACTTTTTAAGATGTATAAGGGATGATTAATGAAATCCATTCTAAGCTTTAATGGTTTCATTGGAGGGTGAATATTATAACACATAGTTTTTAATCTGATCTGCATAATAGCGGTTAAAGGCCTCTGTAGTAAAATTCAAATGCCTCTTTCTCACAATTGGACAACGACTTGTGCCGGCCGGTTGCCAAATAGCTCATCTCTCTGTTAAAGTGTCTGCTTAGCAACTAATGTATTCGTGATAAACCACTTTAAAGAAGTTCTTCGAATTGCTGACATTTGACCTTTATATTTCGCTATCAATAAGTAAAAGTTCTGGTCGAAATTGACTCTGAAATTGTTCGAATATCTGCAGGTCGGGTTTGTTTGTTTTTTTGTTTGTTTTTTTTTTGTAGTTTTTGTCTATTGGACTATAGCACTAGTATTTATTTGGTTCAACCAACTATTGAAAAAAGTCTAAGAGACTTTTAGTTTTCTGAAGATTCGGTTTGAAAGTGGGAGGTAGCATTTCGTATCATTAAAGCCAGGCTGGGTTCTATCGATTAGAATATCAGATGCAGTCTGCGAATATTTCCAGTATGCTATATCCAGCTACTGAAGAATGGGTGCTGTTCGGTCGACATTTTTATTAGAGAAAAATAAAGAGCTCATCTAATTAGTTTTTGCACTGTTCTTACATATTAAGTTTTCAACATCTTTGTTATTATTACTAAATGAGCGATTCAAAGTTTTTGAAATAAGGCTGTCGTTGTTTAGAGATCGCGAATTATATATTCATATCTTTATTTTTGCACAACGTTGTTTTCTATTTTATACTAAAGTAGGGGGCTATTGTTAGAAATGCTATGATGAATATGGTCTGACATATGAATGAAAGAGGAGGTGGTAGGAGGTGACTATTATGAGGATAGGGATGATAGATAACGATTTAATGCTAACTTGAAGAGGTTAAGAATGTAGTATTCAGGGAAGCTGCAGCTGAGAACCTCCAGTCCAGATGCGGAGGTAATACTCCATTTTTGGTCTAATCTGACTATCAGAGGGATAAAAGCATGACATTAGACGTTTGGTTGTTTGTTTACCGGTATATTAAATCCTTATGGGTCATTTAATGCTGAAATTTAATCTTCTCGGGAGCATTAGTAATTTCTTTTTAAAAAGTGTATTGCTGGTAATATTTTTTAGTCAAAAATGCGTTGCTAGTAAATTATTTTGCAATGAAAATGTATTGCTTGTATTTTTAGTATAAAAATGTATTTTTATACTTTCATAGTGTTCTGCTTTTGTTTTTGGAGGAGGTTATTTGCGCATAGCTAGGATCCTAACAGGTGCTACCACCCAGGGTCAGAGTGGACCTAAGAACAGCAATTAAGAGGTGATTGCACGTTCCTCGAAACTTCCCGTTCAGAAAGCTTGCTGTTTCATACCCGCACGCTTTAGATATAACAAACAAGATGTTTGTTTGGTTGGTTGGTTTCTTTAACGGCATATCAACTCCTTATGGGTCATTTAATGCCGAAATTTCATTTTCTTGGTGGCTTTGGTAATTCATTTTTTCTAAAATGCATTGCTAGTAGTTTTTCTCTTCCTTATCCAATAATGCATTGCTGGTAAATTTTTCTTACTACGAAAATGTATTGCTGGTATATTTTGAACCCAGTTTGGGAGTTAACTATTTGCCCATAGCTGGGGCCGTAACAGGTGTTACCACCCCAGGTCAGGGTGGACCTGGGAACAAGCAATTAAGAAGTAGTTTCACGCTCCTCAAAACCTCCAATCTCCCGATCAGAGGTCTTGCTGCCAGATGTAATTTATCATCATACAGAAATAAAAGAGGCCAATGAGCATACATCCCCTAGATAAGTTAATTTGATGGAAGACACTAAGACCAAACCTAAACCACCCTAATTGAGCGGGGTTGCCTATGTTCAGCACAGAGTTCCCAATATCCTGGCGCCTAACCAAAAAAAGACGAATGTTCATGAGAACAATTACCATGAAAGTATTTATAGAAAAGGCAGAGGAAAGCTACATTACTGCGGTGGGAAAGTGACTGAAGGCAAGATGTCAGGTGAGGACTAATAATATAGCAGATTCTTCTTTGGATTTTATCAAGAATCTCTAAATACATAACAGGAGCATCATACCTCATGTGTCAGCAATATTCAAAGCAATGACGAATGGCAGACTTATATATTGCAAAATTACTTAAATAGTGTCGTCAGTTTTTGACTACTTATTTTATCATGTTTATTCTAAAAGGAATAGATATATTTCATGTCTTTTCGTTAATAGAATTTCAGCAAATGGCTCGGAAATCTGATAAATGTTGCGAAAAAAGATAGGGCTTAATAATTAAAGGTTTCTGCATTACACAAGTGTTAAGGAGATACTTTTTAAGATGTATAAGGCATGATTAATGAAATCCATTCTAAGCTTTAATGGTTTCATTGGAGGGTGAATATTATAACACATAGTTTTTAATCTGATCTGCATAATGGCGGTTAAAGGCCTCTGTCGTAAAATTCAAATGCCTCTTTCTCACAATTGGACAACGACTTGTGCCGGCCGGTTGCCAAATAGCTCATCTCTCTGTTAAAGTGTCTGCTTAGCAACTAATGTATTCGTGATAAACCACTTTAAAGAAGTTCTTCGAATTGCTGACATTTGACCTTTATATTTCGCTATCAATAAGTAAAAGTTCTGGGACCGTAACAGGTGTTACCACCTCAGGTCAGGGTGGACCTGGGAACAACAGCAATTAAGAGGTGGCTTCACGCACCTTAAAACCTCTTGATCAGAGGCCTTGCTGTCGGATGTAGTTTATCGTCATACCCAGAACGAGGCACGAGACATAAGATACTTCCAGGAGAGATAGAATGAACCGATCAATTTTCCAACATCTTTAGCAATGGGTCGTATATATGAGTTTCAGTTGCGGTCCGGAGTGAACTTGAGATCCAATTCTTAGCTAAATGACGACCAGAGGCACAGAACACAGATATTCGATTTTCAATTCACTTTTGCAATAGCATTATAATTTTTTCTTTAAATTAAATGTTCTAAATGTAGTTTGGAATTGTTTAAATGAAACGAATATTTGCTCTCAGGAATATAACGCTTTCTTCAAGCTGAATAAAACAAAATGACCGGACTTTCTGATTGGTTGTTTTGGTTTAACGGCATATCAACACCTCTATTGTTCATTTAATTCTGAAATTTATATACTCTATATGCAATTTTATTTTTTGTTTTGGAGATAATAACGATTTAGTGATACAAGTCTTACTAATTAACCCATAGCTTGATGGAGAAAAAGAGGATTCATATCTTTCTCACGTAAGTGAATATAAGGAAGCCGACTGAAATTCGAACTCATTCCATTATAATAGCCGCATATTCAAAGCACCTAGTATTCCCGAACGGTCACCAATCTCGTTACCGACCAGGCTCAAAGTTGCTTAACTTCGGACGAGAACCGATGTTTCAACGTGATATGGCCGTAAGGCGGCATATAATATACATTTAGGCCAAGGATTTTCATTAATATACAAGTGATATACAAATGTCTTTCATTAATATACAAGTGATAAACGTCATACTAATTAACCCATAACTGGGGGGAAGAATAGGTGGGTTAATGCCTTTCCCAAGGGTATTTGCGTGTAAGTGCATATAACGAAACTAACAGTGATTGGAACTCGGCTCTTCGATCCTATATACATTATAGCACTCGCACATCCAAGCTTACAGCATCTGGTATTACCAAAAGTCGCCCATCTAGATCCTGACAAGACATTGCTTAATTGCGGTGTTCGTTCATGTATCATGACAATAAAAACTCAAAACTTGTAATTATTTAAACTATTTACATTGTTCGGACTTTTGTCCTTATCTTCGTTGCCATATTCACGACGTTTCGGGCGTTGTGCGCTCCAACCGTCTTCGGGTGATAGGAAGTTTGAACTGAACCCGTTATTTCATCCACCGGGTTAGATTGTTCTATTTCCACGTATCATGCCTCTTCCAGGTGTCTCAGTATCAGTTATCTCCCTTTAACTCAACTCTCCAAGTTTTTGGTATTGAACTTACAACTGCAGCTGACTTTGGGTGAAATCACTGGATTCAACCAACGCTTTTATCCACTGGGCCATGTGACCTTGTGGACATCAGGGTATGAATTTTTTGGGACTTATAAAACTAATGTCTCACTGACCAATTTTAACAGCGCTCCAATTACAATTTTGTTGTTGTTATTGCTTTTTTTCTAGCACTCCGTATTACTGATTCCAATATCGTATTTATTTCTTTGCTTGGACGATTTAGGAGATTTTTGTGGCATAACATATCCGCTGATTCCTTAAGTTTTCGTATTTTCAGTAATGTTCTCTGTCTATTATTTTAACCTCAGCCCACAGGTAGTAGTGATCTCCCTTCTCCCTTGATATGTGGTCAGCTACGTTTGATTTTTTCTATTTCCCCTCTTGTCAAAGAATCGTCGATTACCTTTTGCAATAAACGTATATGCTTGGTTCCGAGACCATTTATCGATTCAAAGTTTCCAGGTTGTATACTGCTATGCAGACCTTCTGTATGATACATTTATTTCCACAAATGCTTGGTTGCATGACCCTATCAATACCCATTCTACATCATTGGTTGTGAAAGACATTCTCCCGAAATTAATTTAATACACTTTGAATTACTTATGAAACAAATATTAAAACGAATATTAAAAATGAAACGATTATTAATATAAAAAAAAAGTAAATATAAAACCAACACAGAACTTCAATAGAAAAAAGAAGAAATATTCCTTGTGTGAGTACGTATGTGTGAGAGGGTATCCTTAATTCTGAGTCCTGGCATCGTTATTAATTGAATTCTGATCTGAAATTTTAATTGTATAAACTTTCGCTTATTAGAATTTAAATTACGTCACTTAATGTCCTTCATAATTTACCCAGATTTTTCAGTTAACCTGATGAATATTTATCATCGTCTCTTAAATTTAAAAACTTTGAAAAAATAACAACATTTTTACTTTTGTTTATATATAAAGTCCTGACGTTTGCCTTGATAATATCCGTCAGAGAACGAAACGTTACGATAAGTTTTCTTTTTTTTTCTTCTTTTTTTATCATTTCACCCCAAGCAAGGCAGAAATGCCACTAGTACGCAGGGCGTGACAGCGCATGAAAATGTAGCTCTATTCTATAAGATCTGATAAAGGATTGTCTAAAAGAATTCATCCCATGAAGTCATCATTGATCCGAGAAAATGGTTCTATATGACTGACAGTTTAGACATTTCTGAACGAGATGGATGTCATATAGGAGATCCGCATGAGAGCCTAAATCTGTCGAGCCTCTTTAAGAACTTAACTCCAGTTCTTAGATTAATATTTTAGAAGTTTTTTTTTATTCTTAGTTAAATAAAGCACACGACCAAATAGGAAGAAATTGGGTAGAAAGCTTGTGTGACTTCAAAGAAGGGACGAGAAAATTAATATTTATAAAAGTATTTTTTTAAGTAAACTCGAACACCGTCGTGTATACAACCAGTGCAAATATGCTTATGAGGGGTACTGAAAGATTCTTTAAAATGACCAAAAATGAGAAATTCCAAATTCCTCTTTGATTAGGTTGAGAACCGTTCAACAATTCTCTTAGATAGTTTGTTTTAAAAGAATTTAATAAATATTATACAGTGATTAATTTCAAATGCTGTCTGCGACTCGGTTCTCATAGGCACAAATTTTTGACCGTTTTTCAGGCGCCTGTTAACACTTTCTGAATTTCGGACTGAGGTTTTTATTTAGTTTACTGGCTCGATTTTTTCAGTTCGCTATTAATACTAGGGGGTCGCTTCAATATGTTTTTTTTTTGCTGTTATTTTGCTTTTTTTTTAATTCGTAGTGGAGTGGAGTGAGAACGATCTACTTCTGTGGATTGAATAAAGGGTTAAGTTTGATTTTCTCATCAAATATGATAGAATCCGAAGGACAGTGACCAAAACATCGCGACTATAAAAGCCACTATGAAGACATCAAACCGGATAAATTAGCGTATAAGAAAGATAATTCCTAATCTCAACGATTCAGCGACAGTAATTTAATCATATCCATTGATTTCAGACACTGCTGGATTTAAGTTATCCAAATCTTTACGGAGCAGACTTTATTGGGAAATGATTCAATTTAAAAAGCATCTTGTGGACCAGATTTATTTAGTTCTATTTTATGAGCCACTTTCTGTTATTAATGACTTTTTCCAACAATTCTTCGTCTTCTTGCTTACATTTAGGGGCCTAATACATAGGGGTCTTAATAAGTAAAGGGGTCATCATAAGGGTCTCAATATAATATTAATAGAAGTCTTAATAAAAGAGAAGTGTTCGGGTACTATTTTTTTTTTAAATACGAAATTGATAAACGGCTGGTTTTAATAAACTCAGTAAGAAGCTTTTTGAACCTATACAGTTGCCAGAATTAGAAGTCCTACCAGGATTCATTATTGGCGGCAACATTCTTAACAATATAAAATATGCAGATGACACAGTGTTGAAACCAGACAGAGAAAGGGAATTACAAGAAATCTTTCAGAATGTCGTGAAGAAAGCGAGAAGAAAGGGATAAGCATAAATTGCAAAGATAATGAATGCATAGTACTTAGCAAAAGGAACAGCCCAACATGCGAAATATATATTGGCGATACCAAAATCAAATAGATGCAACAATTTGGGGAATATCTGGGAATGGTATCAATAGAGGACAGAATATGCGACACGAAAATCCGAAGACGCATTGGGATAGCGAAAGATGCCTCCCAAAAGCTAAGCCAAATATTAAGAAAGAGAAAAATATCGTTAGAATCCAAGAAAAGAGTACTGAACTCTTAAGTATTATCAGTCCTCTTATATGGCAGTAAATTCTGGACAATGTCTTCACAGATAGAGAAGAGACTTGAAACAACAGAAATGTGTTCTACAGAAAAATGCTGAGAATATCGCAGACCGAACATGTGAGCAACGCCGAAGTTCTAAAGATAAAGGCAACATAAATGACACTTATACTTAACACCAGAGAGACTGTTGAAATTTTGAGGGGCACATGATGAGGAAAGATGGCCTGGAAAATTTGATACTCACAGGACAGAGTGAAGAAACGCATACTCTACCTAGCGAGCTTGAATAAATGGATGGTAGAACAAGATTTAGGAGAGATAACAAAAAGACACAATTTATTAAGAGCTACAAAGGACAGGAAATTGTGGAGAACCATGTTCAACAACTTCCTGAAGGGACACGACACATAGAAGAAGATGAAGGAGTAGGATGAGGTGGAGGAGGATTTGGAAAATTTACTAAAAAATCCCTTTTTCTCCATAAGACAACAAGGAGTAATATAAAAAAAGATATCTTTTAATGTCACTTGGGGTCATAAGCGAACCTGATTCTCTACAGATTCCTATTATTTATGATATATGAATTACTATTCTTGCGAAAAAATAGTAGACTAGTTTACTCCACGATTTGTAGTTCAGCGTTTTCCTTCTCTGGGGGGAACCCATTCTACTTGGTTATTTAGCCCTTGACTATGGGTGGAAGAGGAAGAAATGAATTCATGCCTTTCTCAACAAACTAGCCAGGAATTTGAACTCAGCTCGCTGATACCACTTTCCAGTGTAAACAAGTGCATATTTATGTGGCATCCGTCGGCCTCGAGAGCCTATGGATCCGCGCCCAAAGAGTTATGCTTCAGGGAGTGATAGTCTCGATTACAACGAATGCATGTGAAGACGCTCTCTCCTGATGTCGCCGTCTTGTTTTCTTTCCGTCGAGCACGCTCTCGCCGGCGCCAAACCTACGTTTCTCCACATCTCGCTTAAGCCTTCAGTATAAGTCGCGTCTACATAGTGAGCGATCGTTGGTGACGTCTTCACGTATCTCAATGTCCATGTCCATTGCCCTCACGTCCCTTTTTTCCCGTACAGAAGGCCATAAGGAAATACCCCATCCGATATACGGTGTACATGTCCAAGCCAGCGAAGCCGGTACTGTTGAAAAAAGGGCGTATAGGCTTGGTAACTGGACAGGGGTGAGAACTATGGCACTGGTGACGCGGTCGGACCAATTGATGCCCAGAATAAGACTCAGACAACAAAGATGAAACGCTCCGAGGCGTTGCCCCTATCTGGAGTAGATGCTCCAAGTATTGCTGCCTTAGAGAAGCTCTGACGATGTGTCCTCTCCAGGGCGCAGAGTTTTATGAGAGATCGGTGGTTGTCCATGCAGCACGTCTCCCCTCTCCACGCCAGCAATATTGTCCAAGGGAAAGGCAGAGGTTAATACAACTGGGCATCTGCGTCGTCGCAGAAGTTGTCAGAACAAAGTTGAATATAACATGGGATATGTCCTTAGCCTTTAAAGATATGAATATCATTCGTATCATTAATTATCTTAGTAAAATATAACATGGGTCTCTACACAAGTACAGATCTGTTTCAATTCTCCAGGAAGCAAATACTCGTATCTGATTAACGTCATTTTCTGAAATAACCGTTGCTGTTATTCCAACGGCAAACCAAAACGCCATTCACGTTTAATATGCCCGATATGGACGTTGATAGTCGTTTTGGAAATTAGCAAGATAAAAATATGATTGCTTGTAGTTCGGACTAAGGATCAAGCTTCTAAATCTTAGAAAACATTTCTCCCTCTATGCTAAGAACACTTAATTCTAGGATATCCGAGGAGTACAAATGCGATTACCATTATGGCAGTAAAGTAATAACTTATTTTACAGATTGCCACAGCCAATCGCCGGCTCAGTTTTAGACGTTCAGGAACCACGCCTTGAAGTCCAGTAGTTGCTTTCTCCGCTGCCTACTTTCCTTCTCTTCGACATCTTGATCGATGTCTTAAAAGGCATTACAGCGCTTAGATATCGTGTGTTTTCTTCGCCAATTTTATCCTTGCCATTAACTCGAGCTGGCAATGAACTGACTGAAAAAATTACGTCTGTTTGCGGGATTGAATATGTCTTTTCTCATGCATGTGTGCTGCATTTCATGCCGATTTAAAAGATGAATATCGGTAAATAAGTAAATGTGTGGGTCCGTTTACGTATACATGTATGTGTGAGTGTATGGATATGTGTGTGTTGTGTGTGTGTGTGTGTGTGTGTGTGTGTGTGTGTGTGTGTGTGTGTGTGGCATTCTCATTACGTGTCTTTACGTGGATAGAAGAGTCCATAGGACAAGGCTGCCACAGCAAATTAAAAAAATACTTCCTTATTTTCTTTTTCACTCTATACCAAAACGATATTTTAATTGCGAGTTAGATAGATAGATATATAGAGAGAGATAGAGAGAGAGATAGGAAGTAACATACTGAGATAGATAGATAGATAGATACATAGATAGATAGATAGATAGATAGATAGATAGATAGATAGATAGATAGATAGATAGATAGATAGATAGGAACATATTGAGATAGATAAATATATAGGAATATACTGAGTTAGCTAGCTAGATAGATCGTACGAAATTTAGAAATAAAGCACTCACACAAATACGAGGCTCCCATGTTAGTATATTGTATTTTTTATTCATTAAGTGATTCATAACCCTTTAAAAAGAGTATGAAACAGAAATGTATAATTCTTCTTCACATAAATCCTGTGAGAGATGTTTTCTTTTTAGGGTTTATTATCTATGCCTAATAAAGCAATTCTTGTAGATGTAAAACTGTCATTGAATCATATTCATTTGTAAATGGCTTACAATAGCAATAACAGAGATCATAGATAAATACAACAGTATGTCATAATTCTTATCAATTTTTTAGTAGTATACATTTCTTATTATTTCCCATGTTTTTACTGTCCCTTCCAGATCGTTACTCTACGGTATTTGAAATTATATTCATTTAACTGTTCAAGAATAGCATTCTAGAAGTAGCGATTTAATATAATATAAAAGAAGTCGAGTCAAAAAAGAATAATAATATCAATAATCTAGTCTAAATTATTCGTGGACAATTATATCTAATATAACATTATAATTTGAACAACCGACGAAATAATACAATGCATTTGCCTCTAAGCGTCAGTTGATACAACAGAGATGGTTATGTATTTGTCATTTTATTTTAAGCTCTATCTGTAAAATAATTGAGAATAAAGCTTCTTGTAAGGAAGGTGAACAGATAGATTCATTGTTCAACGAATACATGTACACACACACACACGTACATATATATATATATATATATATATATATATATATATATATATATATATATATATATATATTATATCGATTAATTTTGATTATCAACTGTTCCAGATTACAAATAATCCTTTTTAAAAAACAGGAGCTAATTTCTTCAAAAAGTGTCCAAAGTTCATTTTAGATGAAAAAGTAATTATATGGTCTGAGCTTTCGATTTCTTTAAGTCATCTTCAGGATAGATGAGTAAATAGGTAGTAAATTAGTGAATTTAATAAAATTTTAGAAATGTGTGTCACGACGAATTAACTGTTAGCGTTTAAACGTTAGAAGTCATGTGATAAATGCGCTTAGGGTGCATCTTTTATTAGAGACACGTAAAAGCAATGAATGTTTTAATGCAAGCAAAGTGTGAAGCATTTTATTTTATTTTATATATATACATTTAAGGATGCGACCTCTTAATTAATAATTGTTCTTATTTCTTATTTGGTGTTTTTGTTCCATGAGTATTGCTTCAAGAATCATAACGTTATTATACCATTTGATTTTACTAGTATTTTAGCATTGTTTGTAAGTAAATGTCCAATGATGATGATTCGTAATTTGGAATAGTCGATCATTAAAATTAATCGACATAAAATGCCTGTCGTTTTCAATAGTATTTCCATTAAAGAACATTTCATATATATATATATATATATATATATATATATATATATATATATATATATATATATATATATATATATATATATATATATATATATATATATTGTTTATGCATTACTTTTATAGATACAAACATTTAAGAAAATGCTCTCTTTATAATAAACAGTATTAACAACATTTACCGGCTTGAATGTCTGAGAAAATTCATAAAACATTATGCGCCCTCCAAGAGGAATCGAACCTATATCCCACACCGTCATATAACGTGACGTGCTAAACCGTTCAGTTACAGAGAAATTGTCTTGTTAGCATTGTTGAATTAGTGCTTTTAAACTACAAATTTTCCATGATTTCTCTCGAACGCTCACATCTGCTCGAAGCGTATCTTAATGTAAACAAATGACGTCATATATTATAAGATGGACTAAATATTTAAATAAATGGTCTTCATTTACTTAAATATTTTTATCTATAAAAATAATGTATAAATATTAAATACATTAAAATAATAGCCGGACTTTTCATAATATATATATATATATATATATATATATATATATATATATATATATATATATATATATATATATATATATATATATATATATATATATATATATATATATATATATATATACTCAGATATTTTATAGACTTGTATTGGAAAATGAAGAGAGAGGGGCGAGTCAAATATGCGCATTTAATTTTAAAGTAAGCCTTATTATTTTTTACGTTTTATTTTTGGCTTACTTGGGAACATCGACGTGGTGTCATGGTTAGTAAGCTTCTCTCGCTTGATCAGTTACAATTGAGTTTTGAGTTCAATCCTCGCTGGGTACTCCATACATTCAAACTTATGGCGCATCTAAGCTACGCTTTGCAAATCGATATACTTTGTAAGCTTGTCTCGCGCGGTCAGTTACAACTGAATAGTGAGTTCGATCATCACTGGGTTCTCCATACTCCCGGCCTTGTGCCACATCTAAGCCACGCTTATATAAATCGCTACGATTGGTTTGCATTAGCAATGTACCAAGCCATTGTTCCGCCTGAAGCGGTTGTAAATTTTGCTACCTCTCTAAACAACATTCCAAAACTGGACAATCTACAAAATATAAGGAAAGATTATAATTACGGCCTTGATTTTTTATTATTATTGAAGACAAAAAAGGAATGTAGTAAAAAAAATAAGATAGAAAAAGTATTAGAAAAAAGTGTTTCCTTTTTTTGTTAGTAAATAGGTATTTTTTTTATTAACACTATAAGCACTATGAAATAATTCTCTGACAGTAACAGGATCATAACAAATGTCAAAATATATGTGCAGTAAATTGCTTAAAGATAACGCGAATTTAGGTAAAAATATAACATGGGTAAACGTGTTTCATTTCACCAGGAAGCAAATATTCTGATTTGAGCAAACTGTATCTAATAAATGTTATTTTCTGAAAAAGATTCCAACGGAAAACCAAAACGCCACTCACATTCCAATATGGCCGATATGGACGTTGGTGGTCGTTTGGGAAATTAACAAGATAAAAATATGATCGCTTGTAGTTCGGACTAGGGATCAAGCTTCTGAGCCTTAGAAAACATTTCTCTCCCGATGCTAAGAACACTTAATTTATTTAACACTTTATTTAAGGTAATTTATGTAAAATTTAGGTTAAAAATGCCGCAAGTGGAATGAGAGAAAAAGGACAAAACTAATTTTGCTACTAATTCACCTAATACCGGCGCCGAAAATTTGCAGCACAGGTCGGACTGAATCTCCAGTTCTACTTTAGGTCACCAACGTTTACAGTGTTACAATATTCTCAGTTTTTGTTGGTGAAATTATTACAGTGGTTGTGCATGAAGGAAATATTCACTTCTGACTGATTTTTTACGACTTATCAATCTTTTGCAGGATTCTAAAACTCAGAAAATATTTTTAGATTATAAGAAGTTTTTAGAGATAATGATAATTTCCTGATACAAATACTACTAATCAACCCATAGATGGGGGGAACGTGGATTCATACCTTACCCAAGGGTATTTGAGCGTAAGTGAATATAACGAATCCAACGATATCCATTACACCAACGGTACGCTCAAGCTTACAGCGCCTGGATCACTAAGCGGTTACCCATCTAGGTACTGACCAGGCTCGACGTTGCTTAACTTCAGTGATCCTACTAGAACTGGTGTTTCATCGTGATATGGTCATAAGCCTTATCTGCTTCCTCGTCAGTATCCTCCAGAATGGTATTTATCGAACATATATACGTAATTCAATTATGTTTTGGGGATTCTGATAAGGAATGCTTGTAAAATCTGATACTCACAGAACAGATTTAGGGAAAGAGGGACAGAGGAAAGCAGCGCGTAACATATTATTTGAGCAAATGGATGACAGAACAGGTTTTGGGAGAAATAAAAAAGAAAAAACTTATTAACATCTACAAGGGACAGGAAGATGTGGAGGGCCATGATCGTCTAAGCCCTGAAGTGACACGGCGCATAAATGAAGAAGGTATGTGTTAGAGGTCAG
>OZ038489.1:69854170-69856670 GCA_964036315.1 Acanthosepion esculentum | reverse complement strand
TTGGTGTTAATGAGTGTGGGCTTTTTCTTTTTTTTTTTTTAATAATGCTTTCATTATTTTTAGCCGTTTTTTCAAGTGCATCTAATTTCCCCTATATATGTACATACACTCCCCATTTATAGGTGTATATATATATATATATATATATATATATATATATATATATATATATATATATATATAGATATAGATATAGATATAGATATATAGATATAGATATAACTTATCCATTTTTAAATTTCCTAAGTAACAAATAATACGTAAATTGGCAAATTATTAATTATTTGTTTATTTTAAAGTACTTAATTGATGAAACATTCAAATTATTTTATTTAACTAATTTATAATATTGGCATTCAGTAAATATCAAACACATTTTTAGATAATAGTTTCACATTATTTATTAAAAATATCGATTTAATATTTTAAAAATTTGGTAAAATTTCTGGTAATATAATTGTCCTTTAATTCATTTATTTCATTTTTATTTTATTTTAAATTATCTATCTATCTATCTATCTATCTATCTATCTATCTATCCTTGCCATTCAGAATATTTATTTCTTAAAATACAGAAACTGTGGCACTATTTATCTCATTCTGTTCATTATCTATCTATCTATCTATCTATCTATCTATCTATCTATCTATCTATCTCATCCTGTTCATTCTCTCTCTCTCTCTCTCTCTCTCTCTCTCTCTATATATATATATATATATATATATATATATATATATATATATATATTTATATATATATATATTTATATATATATATATATATATATATATATATATATATATATCCTTGCTTCCGCTAGGTTTGACCTGCGGTTAGGACCCGCAATCCCACTTAAATAGTAGCAAACCACTTACATTCCCTCTGTATTCCATCGGCAAGAAGTTTCACTACAAACTTATCCTGTTCATGTCTAGAGGTTACGGTTAACCTCCTATCCTTATAAACGAGCCCATAACATAACCTTCTGCCACGAGTGGCCTCGGACCTTGTACAGGGTGAACCTTACTGTAAAAAATATTATAAGTATTATTATTACTTCAAACATTATCATAGCTGATACTTCGTATTTCAAATACGAAATATCCACTATAGTAACGTTTGAAGTAATATATATATATATATATATATATATATATATATAGATATATATATATGTGTGTGTGTGTGTGTGTGTGTGTGTGTGTATGTGTGTGTGTGTGTGTGTGTGTGTGTGTGTGTGTGTTTGTCCACTAACACTCATTATTAGTGACTAAAACGTATACAGAAAAATTATTTGCTCCATGCTCATATACACTTAAACACTAAAACAACAACAATTCCGTGTATATTCATGAAGTAAAATTGGTAATTATGGATGCACATATAGCCACTTTAGTTACGTGGAACTAGATAAGCATATTTGTGAAGTCTGTGGCGGTCATATGTAACGAGACATACGAGAATCTAAATACATGTGCACTAAGAGTGCAGAGACGTAAGTATATAAAAAGCCACACCTATATATGATAATAAGTAGCACATATTGACGCCGCATATATTAGAAAGAGATAAGTAATCTCGACCAAATTCTAAACGTCACACAAACACAAGGATTTGCAAACTTAAATGCAAATGAACAGACAGAAAGCCACAAATATGAATCCCCTATTATTAACACGATTATACAAATAAAAAAATAAAAAAAACAACCCGCGTACTTAGGTAGGAACATACATATAAATGCTAATAACTCTTTAAACAAACTCATATATACAGTGCTGTTCGATAAAAGTGACTCACCTAATTTAATTTTGAATTTAGCTCAACTTTCGTTTCATCGGAGAAGAGAACATTCTTCCAGTCTTCTACGGTGACATTTTTTGTAATAGTGAGCCCATTCAAGTCTCTTGGCTTTGTTGGCTTTGCTTATTAGCGGATTAAACCTCCGTGTACAAGATTTGTAGCCTTGTTCTAACAGCCACCGACGGACTGTTGAAGAGGCAAGACTAACACCTTGCTCTTCGCTTAGACTGGCTGCAATTTCTTGGCTAGTTCTAGTCCTATTCTTCGTAACTTCTCTCTTGATTACCCTGCCAGTTCCATCATCAATCTTTTTCTTTTGTCCCCTTGTTTCCTTCTTTGGAGAAGGAGTGGCATCATTATGTGCCCTAAGCACTCGAGAGACAGTTGATTGCGAGGTTATAGCAATTTCTGCAATTTCTCTCGTAGACTTGTCTGCTTTTGAGAGGGCAATAATAGATGTCTTAAGTGGTTCTGATGCGTGTTTGTACTCTTTCATCTGGTTAGTGACTTGAGTGGCTATTTCAAGCTGTTTTTATACGGTACGAGGCTTTCTGGAATATTCTGGAATACTCTAGATTTAATTTAAGCCATTCTAGAATTCTCTAGAATATTGTTCTGAGTGTATTGTAAAATAGTTTTCAATATTTTGTCAAAAACTCTTTAAATTTACCAGTTTAATTATTAGAATGCTATATC
>OZ038489.1:69799170-69844170 GCA_964036315.1 Acanthosepion esculentum | reverse complement strand
TGAAGCTATAATATCTACAAAATCAATCGATGAATGAACACCACAGAACATTGTTTCTCGCCATCAGGCTGCGAGTTTGTCTAGCCGAACATCAGAGAGTGAAATCTATAAGGTTTACTGAAAGGATTGGTGTTTCATGCCAAACAGTCACACACTTGAAAAGATTGAAAAAAATGATGTAAAGAGTAAGACAGTGTGTTGTCTAAGTCGAATCATTAGTTATATATATTTATACATATATATATATACATATATATATGTGTGTGTGCGTGTATATGTGTGTGTGTGTGTAGCCTGAAGATTGACTTTAACCAAGAAACATACTCTCGACACTCAGTGTTGACTTCAATGTCTACTCTTATATTTACACACGCGCTAGGCCTGATATAAAGCACATTTATCCCTAAATATAGCATACCAGAAAACTATATATATATATATATATATATATATATACATCTGATACATTAAACAGTTTTTAATATCTGGGTGAGAGTGTTTATCGCGTAGATGTAAGCAGTGTGGAAATAGGAATCAACACTGTATGCCGATAGGCAATTTTACGCTTTAAAACGATTTGTAGACAACGTCCTCATCGGAAGTTCGCTGATATATATACATACGCACGCACGCACACTCTCTCACACACACACACACACACACACACACACACACATATATATATATATATATGTGTGTGTGTGTGTGTGTGTGTGTGTGTGTGTGTGTGTATATATATGCTTAAAATATTGACTAAATCATACAGAACTACTTAATTTAATCATATATATATATGTGCGTGTGTGTGTGTGTTTTTGTGTGTGAGAGAGAGACAGACAGAGGTATTGATATATCTGGTCTCTTTGGTGTTGAACAAGAAGGAGAACGCTATTTTACCTTAAAGTTTACTAATGTTAAGAATTCAATTCTCACGGAGTTCAAAGATTTATGCCTCAATCTAAACTGAGTGTTTATAATAAACTATATCTATCTATCTATCTATCTATCTCTCCATATATACATATATTATTTATCAGAGTCCTGCAGAAAGAGAGGATTAAAAAAAGGATGTGTTTATAAATTTAACATGTTTCGCTTTTATTTAAGCTTAATCAGAAAATGCAGTATGGACGAGAAACGAAAATTCTGATATTTTTATTTTTGTTTTTCATTGGTTAAATAGTATCACTTCTATCTGTCCTGTGAAGTACCGTTCATTTGTATAATTCGTGTGTGTATTTGTATTCCAGTTCTACTTGGTTTATGCGAGATTCGGTTGATAATGTGTATGCTTTTGCGTGCGTTTGAGTGTCTATGGATATTTTCACCTATGTGTGTTAGTTGATCGCATGGTGATTTGGGTATGTTTTATGAGAAAGTGAAAAACATTAAGTTACACCGGTTGTGGTTGTAAGTACACAAATCTTTTAAGTATGGATTTTATAAAATTTGGTCATTTAATAAAGTGTTTTTGACGTATGATTATAGATGATAAAATATTAATCAGGACTTCTATTCTTACGTAATAAATTATGTTCTTTTCAAATTTGGGTGGCATTTATTAAATCGAAATTATGGTCTGTTTCGTTTCGGTTTGTCACGAGCGTGATTAAAGGGTTGTCCTAACGTAGGTCTCTCTTATATTCCGAGATGCGGGCTTTTAGATGATTTGCTTATGTAGCTTTTTCTAGATTGCGAGAATTTATATTATAATTCTTGGCATCTGATGTTGTGTTGGATCTATTTTTCTTTCTAACTATATCTCAGATTGTCTTGAGATGGCGTTAAAGATCTTAGTGTTGTGGATAACTAGTTTGTTTTCAAATTTCGTTAATAGAGTTTTGGAGGTTATGATTATGAATTTTTGTTTTCGGAAGTGTCTCTGTTGTCGGTGGTGTCTACTTTTGAGGACACGTGGACATTGTATGCGCGGTTTTTAGCGTTCGGTAGCTGGCAACGTTTTAAGAGAGTGGTGCTTATCTATATTTATGGAATATTCTAGGCTAAACCGATAAAGTATTCCACGGTTTCAGTTATCCGCGCTACTTACAGAAAAAACATTTCCAATAAAAGCCATAATGCATCAGAGTAGCGATGTAGGAAATTCGGTAATACCAAAAATAGAAAATTCTTCTTCCACTTAAAAGAAAGGATAACACTCTTATGCTTAGGTTGCAAAGATCTACGATAAGAAAGAATAGCATCTATTATAGTACATTGTCATAATTTTTCTATTTTATTAATCTTTACTGTTCTTAATCACTTATCACGCCTAATTTGTAAATTAAAAATGAATAAAGTATGTATACAGTAAACAAAAAGGATTATATATATATATGAACACTACAATATTTGTCTCGTAATAAACAACACCCTGACGATGACATTGTGCTATGTCGAAAGTACTCAAAATTAAATAATATATATCAACACTCTTTCTTTAATAATGACGCAAAAAATCTTGTCCGTGAATATGAAAGGATCCATTTGAAAATAAGGTACAAAACTTATCTAAATTATTCAATGAAACATCTCTCTCTCTCTCTTTATCTATCTATCTATCTATATATATATATATATATATATGTGTGTGTGTGTGTGTATGTGTGTGTGTGTGTGTGTGCGTGCGTGTATTATAATTATTTTTTTGAATATATTTAAAAAATACATATTTTCAAAGAAATTATATTATGCTCTACTGTTGTATCAAGCACTCTTTTTAAAAAATAAAAATAAATGGTATGAACTCTGGATTATAAATCTCCCTATATATATATATATATATATATATATATATATATATATATATATATATATATATATATATATATAATTCTTTAATATCAGCAGTTTCGCACATCCGATTTGGATCATATCTTCCGCGGATAAAGAGGGATCTATTGTAATTGTTTTGGATTCTTAGATACTGTATTTTCGATTTCTTGCATGTGTGTGTGTGCGTGTATGTGTGTTCGTAATTATACAAAACAGTTACCCTAACGAATTCCATGAAGGAATCAACTTTAATTAATCTTTTTTCCTTACTATTGTTTACCCAAACCAAAGCACAAAAGCCACTCAAGGTAGAGTGTTACTGAAAGAAGTTGTTGTGAGAAAAGCGATTACTACAGACATAGTATAGTAATAGCTTTTTTGTTTTGCTAATTACTCACACAACTCAAGGAGCAAGAGCCAATCAAGGTAGAGTATGACTGAATGAAGTTGCATAGATGCAAAAGAATAATTATATTTGGGATACATAACGGCTGACTGTAGACTTGAAAGGGTGAAGATTGTAGTGATCAGAAAAGGCATCTTCTCGAGAGTCCGTTCCACAAAGTAACGGTTCTTTGGAAGAGATGTCTGAGTGGAACCTCCTCCTTGCCAATGGAATACGAAAGAATAATTGTGATTCAGGTCTGTGCACGTGGCGTCACGGGTCCTAGCTATAACGGTCTGACCTAATGGATTTGGTTTGATTTGGTGGTTTAACGGCATATCAATTCCCTATAGGCTATTTAATGCCGAAATTTAATTTTCTTGGGAGCTTTGAAGTAATAAAAATATGATATATGTTATTCTGCTTTCACAATTGAATACATGGTAGATGATACTCAGCTTTTGTACATATTCATGTTTGGGTGAACATAATTGCTAGAGACGGTGATGTGTGTGTCTTATGTTGTAGTTTTGTTTATATTTTGGTTATATTTTGAAATACAGTTTGATGTCTTTAAGATATTGTAGGATATTATATGAATTAATGTCATGAAAGTGTCCTTTCATAGTTGATTGATGTACTATTGGTAATTTTACTAGAAATATGTATTGTCGGTAATTCTGTATATAAGAATGTATTGTTGGTATTTTTACAATAAAAAGTATTTTTATACATTGATAGGGTTTTGTGTGTGTGTGTGTGTGTGTGTGTGTGTGTGTGTGTGTGTGTGTGTGTGTGTGTGTGTGTGTGTGCGTGTGTGTGTGTCGGTGGGGGGTAACTATATGTCCATAGCTACGACCCTGACAGTTGCTACCACCTCGGGTTAGAGCGGACCTGGGAACAAAAGCAATTAAGAGGTGATTCCACGCTCCTCAAAACCTCCAATCTCTTGATCAGAGGCCTTGTTGCCGGGTGTCATTTATCGTCATACCCAGGACTGCGAACTGGTGGAACTAAGGAATGTAACTCGCCTGAATATTTTTCATGAAAATTGGGATAGAGCAACGATAGATTTGCGACATTTCGTCTGGGGGAAAGCAGTTGAAATTAATTCATCGCCCGCAAGGCTGTGTAAAAGCTTTTGGTTTCTCTTTCAGGGCTGGAAAGAGAGAATTGGACAACTCCAACCCAGATTAGATAATAGTGATAATGAAGTATTAGTTTTATTATTACTAGTAATTGTTATACTTCAGTAGTAGTTGGCGAGATTAACTTGCTAACCCCTACTCCTGAGCGAGCTTACAAGTCGAACGCAGAGCTTATATTACATACTAACTGTATTTTCAGTGCTCGTCTCTCTAAATAATCTTAGATGACAAAAAACTATTTTAGTCCTCTACCTTTCAGCATTTTATACCAAATGCTTTCGTTTAAATAAGTTTCGAATGACAGGGGATATATTCAAACTTCAGAATCCCATTATTAAACTCTTGATTTTTTTTTCTTTCACTTCTCTTCGGATAATTACTTTCATGGTAACTGTTCTGATGAAACCTTCCTCTATGGAAACTAGACTTTACGAATTTAAGAGAAGTACTAGATTGGCAAGAAGATATCATTTTAGAGTTGACTGTAACTCTAAGTTCTATGTTAACAGTTTCTTTTCTCGCACTTCTGCTATGTATTTAGAGATTCCTGCTAAAATACAAAGGGGGGGGTCAGCAATATTACTGTCCTGACCTGGCATCTCATCTTCAGTGACTTTCCCACCGCTGCAACGTAGCTTCCCTATGCATTTTCTATGATTACTTTTATGGCAATCGTTCTGACGAACTTTCCTCTATGGTAGCTAGACTTTACGAATTTAAGCGTAGTACTAGATTAGCAATATGGTCTCAACAATTTACAGTTGACCTGGCGAGATGTAACCGTAGGTTCTATGTTAACAGTTTCTTTTCTCGCACTTCTCGCTTGTGGAACTCTTTTCCGGCTTCTTGCTTTTCATCCATCTTTGATCATCAAAAATTTAAATGCAATGTCAATCGTTATCTACTTTGTCCCACTTCTTCTTTTTCTTATTCACTTACACTCAGTAACCCATTGTGCCTTAATGATTTAATTGCATTACTTGGAGTGAATCATTTAAAAAATATTCTATATGAGTAGATGATGAAAGCAATGTTTATGTTATATGAAAAAAAAAGGGTTTGTTCCTGTTACAACCAAAAATTTTTACTCGTCAGCCTGGGTGAAAGGAATCTCTGATACGAAACGAAAATAAATATTATTTACATCATTTACCTTATTCGGACTGTTATCCTCATCTTCATTGCCAAATTCACAACGTTTCAGCCGTTGTATGCTTCGGACTTCCTCAGGTGATTGGCGAACACATGGCCCAGTGGATAAAGACGTTGGTTAGATCCTGTGACTAGACCCAAAGAGTTATGAGTTCAATAACAGGCTACAGCAGTAGTGAACCCCAAAATTTGGAGAGCTGAGTTAAAGGGAAATAACTGAGACATCCGGAGTCCGTGGAACTAGAAGAATCTAGCCCGGTGGGCGAAATAAAGTGTTCGGTTCGAAATTCCAACCACCTGAAGAAGTCCAGAGCATACAACGCCCAAAACGTTGTGAATATGGCAATGAAGATAAGGATAACTGTCCGAATAAATAAGTAAATAATGTAAATAATCATAATACCTCCCCTTAGAGATATAGACAGATATTCAAATAAAGATTCATATATATATATATATATATATATATATATATATATAGGTGGTCTTTATTCTGCATTTCAAGACTCCAATTGAGATCCACGTCAATCCATTCTTAACATTGTCCAATGTGAATCGCCAAAAGAATCGACGCCAAATGTTTCGAATCCCACCGTAACATTGATGGAGCGAGGCGATTCCAGCGTACGGCACCTGTGTAAAATTTTCTGAAAAGCATACAACGAGTTGACCCAAGATCTTGTGAATGAAATTGGGTAGATGGAGAGACTTGGAAGTTGTCGATAATTGTGCTAGCACAAAATCGCAAGTCATCGTGACCGAGGGTGTGAGCGTACTGGCCTTGTTCAGACTGTTGAACACACCAGATAATGCGCTCTCTCTCTCCCAGAAACTGTAACTAAGGTCCGGTCAGCATAGTTGCAGTATAAACAGCAGATGTCTAAGCAGGCGCCCGCAACAAGAATTGTCCAGCTGCCCTAGTAGAAAGACTTACTCGGTTTTGGGTTATCGATTTATTATTATGTATTCTTTGGAAGAAATCAGTTTGGAGATAAGGTTTCATTGACGTATTTTTGTAAAGAGGGTTCTTGTCGAAAGTCAAATGCATTACTGGTAATATTTTTAAAAAAAAAATTATTGCTGTAATTTTTTTAATTTATTGTTGATATTTTTACTATAAAAATCTGTTTTTATACTTTCATAGTGTTCTGACCCCAGTTTGGGGGTTAACTATTTGTCGATAGCTGGAACCCTAACAGGTGCTACCATTCCGGTTCAGGGTGGACCTGAGAAAAACAGCAATTAAGAGGTGTTCTACGCACCTGAAAACCTCCCGATTAGAGGCCTTTCCCCCGGATATAGTTTATTGTTATACTGAGAGCATCAGACATACTCAGATAAGAGTTAAGTCAAGAACTACAAATTTTGCATTTGCGTATTCCACTGTCAATAATGTTTACCTTGGCATTGTCTGCCATGATTAATTAGGACTAAAACAATTAACGAACTTTTAATCCGACATTATTTCTTATTTTATAAACATTATTATAGTGAGTACGCGTGTTTGAGTAGACATACCAGTTTACTTTTTAAAAAAAAGAATACAGTGACATTAACGTCTAGCGCCTAGATCAACAATGTTTCTTTAATAAGTTTTACAATGATCTAGGCCGGTAGATGTTGGTTTTACTTTAAAAAAAAAAAAGAAAAAAAGAACGGGATTGTTTATTCTATCTGCTAAAATAACTTGTTTTTAACCATTTTACTCTAAGCAAGGTGAAAATGCCACTAAAGCATTACTGGGAGTGAAATATATTTATACTGCGATTGATAAGATATATAGTTCATTTTGGGATAGCTACCATTCGTCCATGCATTGAATATATTCTGTCCCATCTTGTCTTGTGCCTCTGCTATGTATTTAGAGATTCCTGTTAAAATATAAAGGATAATCTACAATATTATCGGTTCTGACCTGGCATCTCGGCTTCAGTCACATTTCCACCGCCCTAATGTAGTTTCCCTGTCCATTTTCTATAAATACTTTCATAGCAATTGTTCCGATGAACTTTTCTCTATAGAACTCCGTTTTTTTTTTTAATAACACTATTTTATTTAGTATATCATTCATTGGAAACATTCATTGAACTTTCATTTTTAAATGTTGTTATTTTTATACAACCCTGCCTCCACTATAACAGACAAATTGTACATATGGGAACTACATAGAGACTTGAGGTATTACGGTGGCTGTGGTAAGAATGATAAGTAAGAATGTGTCATTTTGGTTTAAGCAATACTGTTGTATACTTGAGTCAGAAATCGTTGCTAGCTAAGTTTAAGATAAGACAAATTGAAGACTATTCTTCCCTTACCCCCCCCCAACTACATGAATTTAAGCATGCTACTAGACTGACATCTAGGTACCACCCGTTTACTGTTGAAATAGCTAAATACAACCGCAACTTCTACTCCAACAGTTTCTTTTCTTGCACTTCCCATCTGTGGAACTCCCTTCCGATTACTTGCTTCCCTGATAACTACAATCTTCAAAAATGTAAATGCAACGTCAGTCATCATCATCTGTTTTGAATCCCACTCATCTTTTGTCCTTTCCTCAATCCTCACTATACTCAGTCTTTTCTTTCACTTTCACTTTCACTCTCTGTAAACCGTGCGTACTAGTAGCATTCTCGCCTTGCTTGGGGTGAAATGATTAAAAAAAGATACTTGGATACAAGTGGCCAGGAATTTACATTTAGTACATCAGAAAGCAGGAAACTTTCGCGTTATTATCCATTCACAACCGCTTACAGTCAAATAATGCTGAAAATAACGGGTCTAGTACTATCACTGAAGTTACGCAATATCAGGCCCGGTCACAGAGAGGGTGAAAGATAGAGAGAGAGAGAGAGAATGTTTTATTAAAAAGAACCAATAAGGTCTGTCTGTTTAATTATTTATTATATTTTTCCAATTTTCCAATAAGATGTAGCTTGATAATAAGTGCGATAGTCGGAAGTCAGTTAAATGCCATACGTGATACATATTTGGACGACCATGTGTCTTTCAAATCATGACTGACTAAACAGAAGATATTCCCACAGTAGGTTGCAATTTCTTTCTTCGGTATATTGGTTGCCAACCAAGGCAATAGGACGAAATATGTCCTGTTATTCAATCCATAACTGGGTGTAGGGGGAAAAGCGATTCATAACTTTCCCGGGGGTATTTTTGCGCGTAAGTTTAGGTAACAAACACTTTTGGAATTCGAACCCGGCTCTCTTTCTCCAATTCTCATTACGAGCCGATATCTATTACACCACAGTCGAAAATACTTGAATTCAAAAACTGGAAAATATAATAAACAATTAAATAAACCGACCTTGTATTTTTTTTTTAATCAAACTTGTTTAGATGGATATTTGCCTAGTGTGTAGACTGTGGTCGTTTGACCACACCACTGAGTTTCTGTCAGTGATCTTGTCAATGAAACACAACATTCCCTATGTCCGAAAACTACCGGATTTCGCTCCTTGCGAGTTTTTCTTTTTTCAAAAGTTAAAGAAAATTGAAAGGAACAAGATTTTAAGACACCGAGGAAATCCAAGAGAATTCGATGAGGCAGCTATTCGCTTTCCCCTAAACGGAATGTTTTCATCAAGGGAAACGACGCTAAAGTGTTTAAATTCAGAACGGGATTACTTGGAAGGAGATTAAATGCGCAATTGATATGTGTTGTAGTTTTCTTTTTGAAGCACCAGTCCCTATACATTTTATCAGACCACGTATATATTAACAAACATTTCTTTATTCCATTGTATAAATGGGGGGATATAAATATTCTGTCAGTCAGCAAACACGTTCAAGGCAGTGATATATATATATATATATATATATATATATATATATATATATATATATATATATAATGGATGCGCACTGCTGATGAGTCCTAAATATAAAACTTAAAATTTGGTATTTGAAGTGTGCTAAATATCGGAGATATAGCGTTTTTATATATAGATAATGTGGACATAGGAATCAACACAGCATGGTAATTGTGAGTTTTATGCTTCAATATGATATTCAGGCCAAAAGCGAGTACTTATTTAGTTGGCATCAGAAAATGCAAAAATCAAAAATCAAATAATTTACACGAAAAATTATATATATATATATATATATATATATATATATATATATATATATATATATATATATATATATATATATATATATATATATGATTCATACCAATACAATTCGTTACTAAGCTGATTGATGTTATACTCAGCACCTAGCCTCTAATAGTTTCGTAGACGAAACTTTTTGTAATCGTTCAGACCACTCGTCAGCAATTACACAGTGAAATCAGTTCGATGCTCTGGTACGCAGCATTAATGATGTTTTTTTAGATGTATTTTTCTTCTTCTATTTTCATTAACTCCCTCGTCACTTACATACACAACCCGCTATATATACAGCCCACTAAATTAGTAGTGATAGGTGATATAGAAATCGCAGAAACGCCTCAAACAGTCAGCGAGTGTTGATTGTTATGTCAACCCTCACTCTCTCGCTCGCACTCTGATTATTAGGAGAGAGGGGGAGAGATGAACAAGCTTAGATAGGGATAGATAGATAGATAGATAGATAGATAGATAGATAGATAGATAGATAGATAGATAAACAGCCTGAGATAGATAGATAGATAGATAGATAGATAGATAGATAGATAGCCTGAGATAGATAGATAGATAGATAGATAGATAGATAGATAGATAGATAGATAAACAGCCTGAGATAGATAGATAGATAGACAGATAGATAGATAGATAGATAGCCTGAGATAGATAGATAGATAGATAGATAGATAGATAGATAGATAAATAGATAGATAGATAGATAGATAAACAGCCTGAGATAGATAGATAGATAGATAGATAGATAGATAGATAGATAGATAGATAGATAGATAGATAATAAACAGCCTGAGATAGATAGATAATAAACAGCCTGAGATAGATAGATAGATAGATAGATAGATAGATAGATAGATAGATAGATAGATAGATAGATAGATAGATACATAATAAACAGCCTGAGATAGATAGATAATAAACAGCCTGAGATAGATAGATAGATAGATAGATAGATAGATAGATAGATAGATAGATAGATAAACAGCCTGAGATAGATAGATAGATAGATAGATAGATAGATAGATAGATAGATAGATAATAAGCAGCCTGAGATAGATAGATAGATAGATAGATAGATAGATAGATAGATAGATAGATAGATAGATAGATAGACCACTAGTTGAATTATCTAAAACCCACACTTCTTTATTAAAGAACATTTGATAAGGAGCTCGTCGATTCAGCTAATGAATATACTCAAAAACATATTTCGATTATGATGACATCATTCGATAAGGGATAGTAGACTGCACTTCTCCAAAAGCAACTACTATCATACATTGCACACAAAATTTGTTTCCTCCCGCGGATGTTTGTGGCAACAAACGTCAACAAATATGCTCTATCTCTGGTCTGCACTTCCAAGCGGGTTTGCCGCGAGATGTAGCTTCATGATTATTATGATCGGTGACTGAATGAATTGTAATATTTCTTTTATGTATATTTACTCTTCATCGATTGCAATAAATATATAGCAAGCACAAATTGTGGAATAATAAAATTTGATCTTTTCTTCCACTGCTGCCTGGGTACTGCAGATTTTACGAGTATGTAAATGGATCTAGCTGAGGTTGGAGCGTGGAAGGCCTGTTAATGTTGCATCGTTTCATAAAATCGTTAACTTTTCTGTTCATAATTCGGATTCAGTTTTCCTTGAATATAAGCACCAAGAATTGTGTCACCAGTAGCTGGTGTTCCGTAGTAGCACTTATAATACAGGCACTAAAATGTATTGTTGAATAGCACTGCTTTAGTTGCAATAGTAATTACATCTGTACTAGTGTTTTCTTTTTTTGTCCCTTTAGGTCGTGAGTGATCAATGCTCTCCACAACTTCCTATCTTTCGTAGCACTAAGCAAGGTTTATGTCATTACTATTCCTCTCAGCTCCTTTTCTGCCATCCATTTACACAAATTCGATTCCCGCTTTCCTTCATGCCTTCAATATGCCCTTTGGGTGTTAAATTCTCCAAGCCCTCTTTCTACATTATGTATCCCAGAAATTTCAACTGTCTCTTTCTAAGTATGTGTTTCTTTTTTCTTCTTTTTTTCTCTATAAATCGTCCTCGTTACAAATATATTTCGGCAATGGTATTCTCAGTATCCTTCTGTAGAACCAAATCTCTGTTGCCCCTCCTCTCCATTTGTATGGAACTTGTCCACAATTAACTGAGGGATAGATATAAAATAGCAGTTCAAGACTTATTCTTTGTTTCTAAGAAAAGAAATTCCCATCTCTTACTAATTTTTCCTCTAATGTTCTTTTGTGTACTTCATTCACTCACTAGCAGATATTACAGCACTCTTTTCTTTGTTTCTAATGAATTTTTCCTGTTTCTTAATACTTCACTTAGCTTTTGGGAGCATCTTTTGCTATCCCAATCCGCCTTCGGATTTCTGTGTCATATTTCTTATCGCCTGTTACTGCACTAATCAGGGAGTTAAATTTCTATAACTCCTTGATTCTGACGTCTCCAGTTCGTAGCTTCCGGTCCTGATCGCTGACGTCCATGCATTCTGACTTCTTACAATAAATGGTTAATCTTTCGTTTAGAGGAATAATTTCAAGGAAAATCTCATTTGTACTTGCAACACATTGCGTAAAATAATTATGTCTCAGTAGTAAAATTAAAAGCTTAGTTTATTGCAAGCAGCTTGAGTGTAACTTTCTATATCAACTATAAGGAAATCCTTATTATTTATCATTTTATAAAGTTCGAATCGCTTGGCATTTATCCGATGTTTTGCCAACTATTCCAATAAGAAATATAATAGTGTAAATAAACAATCTAATAGATAAATTGTATTTCTGACTTTTGCTGTCAATTCTCAAGAACAAAGAAAATGTAGAAATTCACCTTCACATGTTTAGGTTTCATCGCTTTTTAAAACAAAAAACATTGTCGAGGAGTGAAGGTAGTTAAAATAATTGCGGTGTCAAGAGAAAAACCGTTCTTTTCACACTTCGTTTTTATTTTTATTTTTTTTGTTCGTTTTTTTTTTGCAGACATAAAGGTCTAAGTTCGTCAAAGTTTATTTATAATGTGAATGGTTCCCTATCTTACAGAACAATCAAAGTTTATAGTTGTTAACTGTCTATGTAATATATGATATCATGGGCAGGATTATTAGATTGGGCTACAAATCCAGTGCTTGTAAATTTCAAACCGATTTTCTTATCCCTTTTTCTACACTATTGTAATTACCCAGCTTATTTTGAACCCATATCCCGCTGGCGTCAATTTAAACTGACACCTCCTTTTTCCCTATTTTCTGAAGCATTTTGCTTAAAGTTTGTATTCTCCTGATTTCAGATATTTCAGTGAGATTTTTCACTTAATATAATTCTATTTTAGAATTATAGTTTTGATATATGAAAAAAGGAAAAGGCGTCATTTTCAACTTATGCCAACAAACTATAGGGATAACGTCCACCCAAAACTTGCAAGTCTCTTTTTTTAATCATTTCAGTCCAAGAAGGCAATAAAGCTACTAAGATGCAAGAGGTTAGTGTTAGAGAATATGAGGTAAAACTAATTAAGATCACTTCTCTTTAAGTCTAGGGTCAACAGTCACCTATCCTGCAGATAATCTGCACTTCATACAACAACGTCGCTCATTATCTGTTTAACTTGAATGACTCTTGGGTTTTATTATTAAGTGAACATTTTTAAAAATCAAATATTGGGTTTATATAATCGATAGCGAGAGATTTGATTAGCGTTATTTCGTTTTATTTGTTCTCGAGTTTCTTCCTCACGGGGTGCACCAAAATATGACCTCGTACCGAAATTTGTTTTGCCCGTTTAATAAATGTTAGCAAGCGCACACATTATTTGCTACCTCATTATTAATTCTTATGTGGATTTTTGTAACACGAATCGGGATAATTAGAGATAAAGTGCTTGGAAAATTTGACACACACGGGACATATTGGAGAGAGGAAACCAGTATATTACATATCTAACGGGGAACCTCGATGTGGTGTGATGGTTAGCAGGTTTGTCCTGATAGAACAATTACAACTGAGTAGTGAGTTCGATACTCACTGGGTGTCCCATAATTTCGGCCTTGTGTCACATCTACGCTTAGAAGATCACATCTTGGAGCGGCTCGAGGCGGCGTAATGGTTAGCAAGCTTGAACAATTACGACTGAGTAGTGAGTTCTATCCTCACTGGGTGTTCCCGACTTTCGGCCTTGTGCCACATCTAAGCTACGTTTGGAAAATTACTGTTACATATCTAACGAGCTAATATAAATCCTTGGCAGAACAGGGTTTAGGAGAGATAGCAAAAAGACAAACTTTACTAAGGGCTACAACAGACAGAGTATTGTGGAATATCACGATCGCCAACCTCCTGAATAGGCATGGTAAACAGAAGAAGCCATCTCAGATCCATTTTAAATATACTGAATATTTTACAAGTATATGACTGACCTTTATAAATAAGCATGAGTTGAATCCTCATTCAGAGATTTACAATGGTCGTCTTGGACCAGACTAAGTTTATTTAATATCTTATTATAATTCTGCTTGTCCCTTAGATCGTAACGTAGAACATAGGTTACGTTTCTAGAACAGCTGTATATTGGACATTGCGCTTCGGACAATTGTATACCAAACAGCTGCGTCCCTGGACATTTGCTTCCCTAGACAAATGCGTCCCTGGATAATGGCGTACCTCTGATAATTTTTTGAAACTTTTAAAGGCATTTACCATAAATTTTGTAAAAAGCGTAGGTAGTAATCATAGATTTTTAAAAAAGGAATAAAATTTTAAAAAATAAAAATTTATGTTTGCTTAAAATGCAATGACAGATTAACAGTGTTACAAGATCACTCTACACATCGCCTACACATTTTTTTCATCGGCGTTTTTCTTATGATAGTGATAGCTGTAATTTTCCTCGTCCACAAATATTTTTCCACCAGTGTTTGATTTTCGGAACATAGCCATGGGTTCCAAATAAAAATATAATCTATAAAATTCAGAATCTATTAGATGTTTGTGGTGCGCACTGCTGGAGTGAACTGAAACTGCTAGCGTAATTTTCTCTTACTTTAAAAAAGAAATTTTTATCCCTTTTTTTAGTTATGGTAACTTTCCGTTTGTTTAGAGTAATTAAAGGTATTGGTGTGCAAATTTCTATATTAAACAATTCTTTAAAAAAAATGGTAACTTCAAAAAATTATCAGAAGTACGCAATTTTTATAAAACAGATACATTTTTAAGGTCTGTCAACATAATAAACAAATCAAGAAAAATATGAGGCAATAATTCTAACGAGATAGGTTTATGGCCATATCACATTGAAACACTGAAGTTAAGCAACGGCCGCTTATAAGCTTCGATGTGCGGGTGGTGTATTGGATAATGGCTCGGAATTATTAATCAGAGAGCCGAGTTCCAATTCCAGTTGGTATTTATGCGCAAATACCATTGGAAAAAGGGATGAAAATAGTTCTTCCCCACAGCTATGGGTTGTTAATGGGTCTCCCCTTTTTACACAAATGGACTCACCTGAGGTATACATATACTACTACCAGTGAATACCCGGACAGTCTGTAATAGAGGAGGGTAGCACAAGAATCACAGTTAGCGAGCACTTAGACTCCGTAAGGAGTCATTACCGCGATACATCAATACCAAGACTGTATATATATATTATTACTACTAACCCGCATTCCTGGATCTAGTAACCGTATTATCAGTTTGTATTATTACGTTAATACATTTATTTTCCTTGGCGTTTATTATTCATTGATATCGGATTTCATCCCGGAATCCACAATAAATTGGCGACGAGAAATTCGAACTCACACGGGAAGAAGAAAAAAAAACAATTATCCCTCGTCGACAACAAATTGGCGACGAGAAATTCGAACTCAAACGAGAAGGAAATCGAAACAAAAGACTCCCTCGTTGTCCACAACAAATTGACGACGAGGTATTCGAACTTACACAGAAAAAAAAACAAAAACAAAAGTCTCCTTTGCCGTTTTTTGCACAACTACTTGGCGACAAAAGATTTACGAGGACTAAAATACGGAAAAACGAGTTTTTCGTAAGATTTTTATCATGGAGGATTTTTAAAATATTTTAGTAGAACTTGTAAAATACCAAAATGAACAGCAATTACAACTCCAGGAAAGAATGGAAGAAAAATGGCAAAAACAATTACTACAAACACAGGAACTAATATTAAAGGTAGCGGGTAACAAACAACAAAATATCGAAAAAGAGGCGACTTTTTCCCAAGACACAGTGTGGTATACGATAGAAACTTTCAATTACTCGCTAGAAGAGGAAAAATAATTGGGGGATTATTTCAGACGTTATGAAGACATCTACAACATCGATTGTCAAAATTGGACAGAAGCAAAGAAGCTACGTCTGTTGCTCAGAAAACTAGGAACAGAGGAATACACAAAATTTGTGGATTACATTTTGCCAAAAAAGACGAACGAATTAACGTTTGACGAAGCAGTTACATGTCTTACAGAGCTTTACAGTCCAAAAACGTCACTCTTTCACATGGTGAAAATGTCTTAATCTGGTAAAGGGCGAAAATGAGGACTATTCCACGTTTGCCGCAATCGTGAATAAACATTGCGACGACTTCAAGTTGGCAGAATTAACACCGGACAATTTCAAGTGTCTCATTTTTGTTCAAGGGTTAGTCTCAGCAAAAGATAGTGAAATGCGCAAAAGAATGCTTTCAAAACTACAAAATGAACCTGGACTAACACTACAACAATTATCAGAAGATTGCCAAGAATGCCTGAGTATAAAGAAAGACTCGAAGAACATTGAGGAGTCGGGAGTATCATATATACGTAAGTTAAACAAAAGTTTACGTTCTTCACCCTCCCCGGAAAGAAAACAAAAATTCTATAATGACATACAAAAATTCTATAATGACAACATATAGGACAAATTATGATGAAAATCGAAGCAAATATAAGCCCCCCACCCTACACTGGAATAAGGATTGCCGTTTTAAATATAGAAACTGTCTTGTGTGTGGAAAAATGGGACACAGGGCATCTCAATGTAGGAACAGAAAAGCTACTAGTATGATAAGAGCTACTAGGATGCAATACCAACATAAGGAAATATGTGGAACTTGAAATCTTAAATAAAAAGATAAAATTGCAACTAGACTCGGGTTCCGATCAAACCATAATTAACCTACAGACATATAAAAAGCTTAACAGACCAACCATGTTACATACACAAAAAATTGCTAAGTCGGTGACAGGAAAGCGTATAAAATTCGAAGGAGAAATAATCGCAAATGTTAAATTTCACGGAAAAACAAGAAAACTCAAGATATACGTAATGAAAGATACAGAAAATCTGGTGGGCACAGACTGTATGCAAAAGTTCGACGTATGGGATTCAGCTCCTTTTGTAAGGGTGCAGCTAGAATTGAATTGAAAGAAAATGTCCAACCAGTATGTAAAAAGAAGGGAAACGCGCCATTTGCTACCACAGATGAAAACAGTAAAGAGTTATGCAAGGCAATAAAGGAACTACCATGCGAGAGATAAGAAAAGAAACGAAAAAGGATGAATTTATTCAGAGGACGAAGGAAAAAATAAATAAAAACCGGTATACACCGACAGTACTCAAGAGATCATTCAAACAAGAATGGGTCTATTTCAGTAACAATATGGCTTATAAGGAACCAAATACAATAATTAACAGACTAGAAAACGTGATGTACATTAAAGGCGAAAAATTTACCCACAGAAAACATATTGACCAAATACAAAAAAGACGGGTTGAAGAGCCAAGCTCGTCACCCGCAGAAAATGACGAGTCGATGGAGGCGATCTTTGAAGTTTTTGAGATTCAAAGACCACAAGAAGACACAGAAATTGGAAGGACTAGCAGGAAGAGAAAATTTACAGTGCCTGTAATTGTCGACCTTAAGGGAAAGGAAAATATATTAACTCCCCCTAAAAGGGATTTAAGGAGGGGGTGTTAAGGGGACTCCTCTTTTTACACAAATGGACTCACCCGAGCTAAACATATACTACTACCAGTGAATACCCGGACAGTCTGTAATAGAGGAGGGTAGCACAAGAATCACAGTTAGCGAGCACGTAGACTCAGTAAGGAGTCATTACCGCGATACTTCAATACCAAGACTGTATATATATTATTACTACTAACCCGCATTCCTGGATCTACTAACCGTATTATCAGTTTTTATTATTACGTTAATACATTTATTTTCCTTATCCATTCCTGGCGTTTGTTATTCATTGATATCGGATTTCATCCCGGAATCCACAACAGGGTTAATTAGCAAAATCTGTATCAGTAAATCATTATTATTTCCCTCCCAAAGTTCTTACAATCTAAAAATATTTTCTGGTTTTTAATAACCTGCAAAGGGGAGGTAAATCGTAGAAAACGAGTCAGTCAATCAATTTGAGTAGATTTGATGTCCTCGATATAATGTTGCCTGATAGTATGAATAATTAAAGATACAGCTCCTCCGAAAAGTAAACATTAATAATGCCAGATTGTAAGATGCCGATTTTCACTAAACATCTAATGCAGATTTTTTTTTAATGCAGATGCCTCAAGAATGTGA
This sequence comes from Acanthosepion esculentum, assembly GCA_964036315.1. NCBI lineage: Eukaryota > Metazoa > Mollusca > Cephalopoda > Sepiida > Sepiidae > Acanthosepion > Acanthosepion esculentum. The sequence continues at coordinate 69,825,954 of OZ038489.1, read as the reverse complement.
TTGCACTGACTACAAACAGGATATTTTCATACTATTTTTATTTTCATTTATCTTGTTTAAATAGGCAATTCGTTTTAACTAGAGTTTTATCAAGACAATATGCATATTAGATCAATAGTTCTCAACCTATTTTGCCTGATGCACGCTTTTCACCATAAGTTAGAATGTCATTCCGCCTTTTCCAAGATTGTCCGACTCAAAAGGTGCATTCCAAATAATATGCATATATTATTGAAAATCTTCATTATTTTCCCTTTTAGTATGCATACATTTACATGGATTATTTTTGTTATCGCAAAAAAAACAAGAGAAAAAAGGGAATTCTCCACTAATTGAGAAGCTCTCCGTTAGAGGAAATTATCACGAACTTAACTGGAGTAACATTGACGAAGAGAAGAATAAAAATTACACATATTTTGTACAACAATTTGACTAGGTAATAAAAAAAAACTAATGATGTTATTAATTCATTTTGTAAAGAACTCTAAATTTGCAGTGTAGTGAACTCGAATTTGCCCCATTACGGGTGCGCCAATAATATCGCTTTGTACTGAAATTTGCTTTGTCCGCTAAATAAGTACCAATGAACGATGTGACTTCTCCACGGCGTGTGATTCAGCGTTTTCCATCTGTTAGACTAGCAGCCAATCAAAGCTAAAAGGTCCAGTCTACCCTGATAACGAAAGGGAGAAGAGACGGATTCATGGCTTTCCCAGATAGAAGTTTTCAAAAGTGAACGGAACAGTCGTGGCTACAATTTGAACTCAGCTCCTTGATTTCACTTTCTGGATAGACATTACACTAACAGCTCACCCTCTGAACAGTACTTTATTTAAATAAAAATCGTCTGGGTGGTTTTACATTTTTGGAATTAGTGAAATGAATAATGACATTTATATTTATATCTTTTGGGGGTAATGGTTTTTACCAATAAAATAAGGAGGTATGTATGCTTTCATTTTAAAGTTTTTGGTAATAAGTATCAATAACCTAGCAGTAACAATCCAGCACTAAATGACCATAAGTATTCGTGTAAGACCTTCTTTTTCTATGCGCTGTGTCCCTTTAGGACGTTGGCGATCATGGCTCTCCACAATTTCCTGTCGTTTGTAGCTCTTAACAATGTTTGTCCTTTTGCAATCTCTTCCAAACCCTGATCCGTTATGCATTTACACAATCTCGCCAGGTAGCTTATGCGTTGCTTTCCTTTGTCTTTCTTACCTTCAATCTGTCCTGTGAGTATCAAATTTTCCAAGCCCTATTTTCTCATTTTGTAACTCAGACATTTCAATTGTCTCTTTCTGATGTTAAGTATAGGAGTCATTTTTTGTTGCCATTGTCTCTAGAAATTCGCCGTTGCTCCCATGTTAGGTCCATGGTATTCTCAGCATCCTTCAGAAGAACAACATTTTTGTCGCTTTAAGTATTTTCTACGTCCAGCGTTCACCGTCATGTAAAAGGACTGCTATTACGTATCAGACGAGCATTCTTTTCTTTGTTTAATGATATTTTTCTGTTTCTTAATACTTCGTTCAGCTTTTGGAAGGCATCTTTTGCTATCCCAATGCGCTTTCGGATTTCCGTTTCGTACTTCCCGTACTCTGTTAATACACTTCGCAGATATCTAAATTGTTTGATTTCGGCATCTCCAATCTATAATTTGCATGTCGGGCTGTTACTTTTGCTAACTACAATGCATTCTCTCTTCTTGGAATTGATGCTTAGTCTTTTCTTCTTGCTTTCCTTCGCTACATTCTGTAGCAGTTCCTGTAGTTTCTTTTTTGTGTCTGCTATCAATACTGTGTCATTTTCATATCTTATGTTATTGAGATTGTGGCCACCAATAATGGGTCCTGGTTGGACGACTAGCTCTCTCAGAATTTTCTAGCTGTATAGGTTGAAAAGGTCTGGTGAGAAGACGGATCTTTGTCTTACACCCCTTTCTAGTTTTATATATTTACTGAACTCATTCCCTATCCATATGCATGTGGTTTGCTGTCAGTATAGGTGCTTGATTATTTTAATATCCTTCCAAAATATACGATTTTTTAAAAAGATTTTTAAGACCAATATTTTGTGTTTCAAATTATACACGAGAAATAAATGCTCTTCTCAGTCACACGTGTCTCTATATTCAAGACTTATGAACGAAAGTATGTTTATATCTATGTTGCATACTAATTTGTAGTAAAGAGTTTATACCACTAACTAGACGATATTTTTTTAATATTCATAAAGTACATTTTAAAAATATTCATAAAGTACATTTTAGTCTGATTCATTTTTGTCAGGCTTGACATCACTACTATTTCATTTATTCTGCCACCGTTGTAGATGTATTCATAATCCTACATGTTGACTGCAGGGCCATTTTGTCCTTCCTCGAAGAGGATTTTATCTTCACTACTGTCATTTGTGATTCTGTTTCACTTAGACTGAGTTTATTTCCACCACAAGCTTGCTGGTTTTTTGTTTGAATATGTCTGTGTGTTTTCTAACCAATAACAAATTATACGTGAATAATTACATTATCAGCAGCAGTTTGGGGTTTTTACCTAAAAACCTCAAACTAAGAGGATACGAAGTTGTAGGAGTGTCAGAATTTTATTAGTTTTAGTAATCAGAGAAGATAATGTGTCAAGTCATTTTGAAAGAGATTTCTGCCGAAGTAGAAAGATTTCTATAAAATTTTGGAACTGTTTGATGCAATTAGAACTTTTTAATAGCGTTGAATTTGTGTTCTCGGGATTTGTTGAAGGGGAATCGGGATGATTCAAGTTTGTTTTTGTCGACAGCAGCATTGTCTAGATCCATTAAAGCACACACAGACATACACACACACAGTAAGAAAATGTGAACTCACGCGTGCATTCGGACAGAATGAAAAACGATTTACGATAAAGCCAACCAATTACTATTTAAAACTCTTTCACGTCTACATTTAAAATAAAGACAATGACCACAGCGTTTTATACACGTTTATATTATATGGGGAACTTTCTTTCTTTCTATCGTTTTTCCTTTCTTCCTTTTTCTTTCGTGTTTCCATTTTCTTCTTTCTTACTTTCTTTTTTCTTTCTTTCGTTTTTTCGTTTTTTTTCGTTTTTTTTAGTTTTCCATTTTCTTTCTTTCGTTCTTTCTTTCATTATTTATTTATTTCGTTGTCCTTTCTTTCTTTCATTTTTTCATTCTCTCTTTCTTTCGTTTTTCATTCTCTCTTTCTTTCGTTTTTCATTCCTTTGGTCTTTCTTTCTTTCTTTCTTTCTGTTTGATTCTTCTTATGAAAAAGCGAACACGGGCAAAAACATACACACATCAGTAAATCCGTAGCAGAGGGATAAAAATGGCATTTTTTTCATAGAAAAAAATATTCATTTTTCAAAATTACATCCTTCTTGCGCAATGCACTTAACTCAATGGGGAATATTAATCGCATAGAGTAAACATTATTCAGTGATCATTTCAGATCAAAATCCAGTTAATAATTATATATCTCGCTACGGACTTATTGGTCTGATTTTTAGAAATCGGTCACGCTGAGTGCTTTTCATCATTCACTCTTACACGTAGCAACACATCTCCACAATGTATAGATGCATATGTACAAAATAATTATTATAAGAAGAAGAAGAAGAAAAAGAAGAAGAATATTAAATTGAAAAAATTTAAACGTATTGGATATGCAAATATATACATACACTGACATGCACGCAAACCGCTACAAATTTCACTAAAACTACAGGAATTTCTACTACGACTACTATTACGATTTACTATTACTATCCTCTCTACAAAAATCAATGCGAACGCTGAAACATCAATAACATTGTAAAGTGTATAAATTAATGATATAAAAAGCAACATAAAAACCATCCTTTTCCATCACAGTGTGATTAGAAGATTCATTTTTATTGTATTTTGGTTAATTCAGGTTAATTTTTATGTTTTTGTTGTTTTTATAACAATATTCCAGCCGCCATACTCTTCATCCTTCGTCGGGTTTATATTATTTTGGAAATGATGTTCCTGAGAAGATATACACGTCTTCTTCCATATATATTAGACACGATACCTTTGCTTTGTAATAAACGTCACTGACGAATACATTGAACCTGTGATCTTGGTGAACTAGTTGATGCTTCCACGATCCCTATAATCTTAAACTCTTCAAGTCTAAGGTCAACTGCTATCTATTCTACATACCCCCATGCACGTCTTACTTCCTTCTTTTACGCCCTTGTAACAACCTCATTCAAAAGCCTCTACCTTGAGTTGCTTTTCGCCTTAAATTCTTTGGACATTTATTAAAAGGAAAAGTGTTTTTGTGAAAATTAACAGCGTCGGCTGAAATTTGAACTCGTCTCACATATCTTATAGTTAAAAAAAACGCCCTCATTTTGATGGCCATGTTTTTTTTTAAATCTTAAATTCTTCGGTTGCTAATTTTATAAAAATTACAATATATATCGGGGGAATGTAGCAGTTCAGATGTTAGAATAATGCAACAAAGGTGAATAAAAATGTATTTACATTATATATATTTGAACTATTGTCCTCATCTTGAAGGCCGTAGAGCAAAACGACCGAAACGTAGTGATAATAACGACAAAGATGGGGATAATATTGCAAATATAAGTAGTGTAAATAATGATAACTTCTCATTCCAGAAATTAAGGGGAAAAGTAGTTTGTTTAGCGAAGAATTAAAAACTGTCTTGCAAGATTCTAACAGATATGTAAAGTTATTAAGATTTGTGCCTCGTTAAAATATAAAATTCAAAGACTGATTTGAAGTTAACACGTAATAAATAAGAATTGGTTTTGGCAGTAAGAACATTGTCATTAAATTACAAAAGTGCCGTAAGCAAAAATATTTACGATCGAAAGAGTGACGTTTATCCAGATTTGAAAATAGTTATCTATATATATCTATATATATCTGAATTTCTGGAATGAGAAGTTATCATTATTTACACTACTTATATAACTCTAGATACATATATAAAATGTATGTGCTTGTGTGTGTGCGTATACATATGCATATATATATATATATATATATATATATATATATATATATATATATATATATATATATATATATATATATAGCTATGTGCATACACACACACACACATACACACACATATATATATATATGTGTGGGGGGAGAAGTGATTGTCGCGACCTTCGGGACTTGTTTTTATGCATAAATAATATGTATCATAAACAAGGTTCGAAGGTCGCAACAAAGCTAATTATTTTTATTCTTATTGAATATGTATTAATACAAAATCTATTAATATAAAAACTAAACATAACATACATTAAAATTATATATATATATATATATATATATATATATATATATATATATATATATATATATATATGTATGGGCGCGTGGCCAAGTGGTTAGAACTAGAACGTTCGAAACTCACCACGGTTGATTTGTTAGGACCATCCCAGCGTTCTGCACTTTTGGAAAGTACCTGAAAACTATAACACGGGTTGGGTAGACGGAATACTTGGGGGCCGTCGATAGCTGTGCTAGCGGTAAGTCACAAGTCATCGTGACCGAGGGTTTGAGTGTACTGGCGTTGTTCAGATTGTTGATCATGCTAGATAACACATTCTCTTCCAGAAACCGTAACTAAGATCTGCTCAGCATAGTTGCAGTACAAACCCCAGGCTGGCTCTGTGGACGTTGAACAAACACAAATGTGCCGGAGTGAGAGTCTGCAATAGGGATAGGCTAGCCGGCCTAGTAATCGGGTATCCTCATTGTGTATACGAGAAGAAATCACGTTTTTATATATTGGAATATATATATATATATATATATATATATATATATATATATTGGAATATATATATATATATTGGAATATATATATATATATATTGGAATATATATATATATATATTGGAATATATATACATATATATATATATATATATATATTGGAATATATATACATATATATATATATATATATATATATATATATATATATATATATATATATATATATAAAGATATTATAAAGATATTACATAAACAAGTACTCACGACAAAGATGCATTTTTGTTTTGATGCGAACGCATCTCTGCAGGTGAGGAACAAAGATGGTTATAAACGATTCTATTTTAAAAATGCTACTCACGAAACATCACTTTCTTTTTTTTTTCCTAATAAATAACTTATGCTCTACTCTTGGTATTGAGCCCTCTTGTAAATTAATGCTATGAACGTTTGAATTTATATTCTTTTCGTTCTCATTACATTTATATATATATATATATATATATATATATATATATATATATATATATATATATATATATATATGGGAAGTAATTCAGTTTAACAATGTAAACCTTATAAGTACTTCCTTGTCTGTTCCTAGAATTTTTAGAAGACTTTGCCCCATTTACACATTTTATATCTAAAAACTCCATTTACCTCCGATACACAGATGTTGTCCTTCCAATATATCTACAATGAAAATCTAATAATAATTATGGAGAGAGCCAATAACAGAGCTAATCATCAAATTCATATATGAGCATGAAATATACAAAACTCTACCTTTCGTCGACATCCTATTTATATGAAACAATAACAAATTACATTTTAATATTTACTAGAGACCTACAAACAAACAATTAATTAATCAATTTCTATTCCCGCCGCAGACAAAAAAAAATAGTATATGGACTAATAATAGATTTTTACCTCAGAGATATGCAGCCTAGAACAACTAGATGAAGGAGAGAAATGCATTGAAAAGAACGTTTAGACTTCTTCACTACACACATCATTTCATCTAAAACGATATGAAACGAGCATACGAAGTTCACAACTTCAAAAAAGTAGGCAACACTGATAACAAAATCACCAAATCTATTATCCTAGTCTCCAACGCTCTGCCAACAAAACTTGAGAATCAAGTAGTTATCCCCAACACCAAGATCATAACAACCCCCTACAAGAGTATCAGAGATATAGTTAGCAAGAAACATAGATCCAACACCGCATCAGATGCCGGGATTTATAATATTAAATGCCTGCAATGCCAGAAGAGCTCTATTGGTGAAACATCTAGAAAATCCCACATCTAAGAACAACCCGCTGAATTCAATCGTTGCACACAGAAATAAAACACAAAATGCCTTCGATTTAAATAATGCCATCCTAACAAGAAAAAAAAACTTACTTCATTCCTCATAAAATACTTAGAAGCATTCGGGATGAGTATTTTCCTATATATAAACGCACACTATACACACTTTTCAAAAATCCCTACTTAAAGAATCTAAGATCAGATTCCCCGCAATCACAATTCTTTCATTCTCGTATAAAAGATCCCGCAACCGACATACGAACACTACCAGACAGAAAGTAAATTCCAACTAGATACAGACACGGGCAAGCTCACAAGCATTATTAGGTTTATGATACATAAACAGACAGGAAGTATACACACGAACGCTACTAGACAAGACAAATACACTTGAGGTCTACTTCACAGACATCATAAATTTAAAAAAAATATCAAAAGCTTCTCTTAAATATTTAATTTCCGATGAAACGTAAGATGTTTAATTTCTAAACGTTTTCTATTTGTTATTTATCCTATCACATATACATATATATATATATATATATATATATATATATATATATATATAGATATAGATATAGATATAGATATAGATATATAGCTTAAAACTATATTTTCATCATACACACACATATAGATAGATAAGACTAATGATTCGTACTTAGACAATGCACTGTCTAACATGCTGCATCATTTTTTTTTCAATCTTCAAAAGTGCGGGATAAAGTCATCAATATAGAACGTATGTAAATGTAAAAGTGAGCATTTGGCCTAAAGATTGCGTTGAAGCATGGAACATGGTATTGACTTCAGTGACTACTTTCAAACATACATACATACATACAGACATACATATATATATATATATATATGATTAAGTAATTCATCGAGTCTAGAGGAAACCTCAACAGAATGCAGAAAGCACTGGATGGCCGTTTCGTCCCATATTAGGGACTCATCAGTAGTGTGCACCCACTACCGAGAATTGAAACTCGGACATTTACGTTATCGGGCAAACGTCATACCAACTGTACCAACGGGTCTCGGTGACGAAAATATAGGACGAAACGGCCGTCCACTGCTTTCTGCATTCTGTTGAGGTTTCTTCTATACTCGATGAATTATTTAATTATAATTATCTCAAATCCTCTAAATAATTTCTATCACATATGTGTGTGTGGGTGTGTGTGTGTGTGTGTGTGTGTGTGTGTGTGTGTGTGTGTGTGTGTGTGTGTGTGTGTGTGCGAACGCGCGTATGGCCGAGTAGTTAGAACGTTCGCTTTCTGACCATGAGACCCGGGTCGAATCTCAATACGCAGACTTACTAATATTATCGGTCTGGAAGGGGAGATCCCAGCGTGCGGTACCTTTGGAAAGTGCCTGAAAACCATACCACGGGTTGACCCAAGCCTTGTAAGTGAAATTGGGTAGAGGGTGCCCTTGAGGGCCTTCGATAGCTGACCGAGGGGTTGAGTGTGCTAGCCTTGTTCAAATTGTTGATCATTCTAGATAACAGACTCTCTCCCAGAGCCTGTAACTAAGGTCTGCTCAGCATAGTTGCAGTATAAACCACAGGTGCGCTTTTTGGCTGTTGAAAAAACAAAAATGTGCCTGAGCGAGCGTCCGCAATAGGGATTGGCTAGCCACCCTAATAGACGTGTATCCTCGAATACGAGTGGCCAGCTATTATATATATATATATATATATATATATATATATATATATATATATATATATATATATATATATATATATATATATATATACAATACATATATATATATAAGTAAATTAAGACAACTTTTATTCATATAAATGCTTCCTAATAACTGTTATCTTCATCTTTCGTTCTGGTTTTGGAAAAGGAAAGACAATATAAAAAGTATTAAAAAATCACTACGTTTTTTTTATAAAGGTGATATTATAAAGATCAATATTCAAATTTAATATGTTGATTTTGGACACTCGAATGTATTATATGGGACGCGGGAAAGTGTTGAAATTAATATTTATACGATGGTTCAATAAACCACTTATATAGAGACACATAAGATAGGACATCAATATCTATATTTAAATAGATTTGTTTAGCAAGAAAAGCAACTCGGAAGATAGGTTACCAAATTATTTGGCACAGTTAATAATAATAAGAAAAACAAGATTGAGGCTACGAAAGTTATAGCCGTGCTGCGAATACATATATATATATATATATATATATATATATATATATATAGATAGATAGATAGATAGATAGATAGATAGATAGATAGATAGATAGATATGAATAGGGTGAGGAAGATGTGAATAGATTGATAGAAAAAGATAAACAGATAAAAAGATATATTGATAGATATAAATACACTGCGATAGATAGATATGAATAGAGTGAGATATATATGAATATAATGAGATAGATAGATAGAAGAAATAAATTGAGATTTAAAGAGATAAGCAAATGTTTATTAAATAATAACACTCTTACTTAAATTAAAATGCGGAAAGATCCCCATACTTTTAGAGCCTCTAATTTATTTAATATTATACAAAATATTCAGAGGAATGTCTCAGGAAAGAGCGCTTTCATTTGACCTTAATGAAGATAACCGTTTAGCGAATTGTTAGCAAAAGTGTGCATGCGCGTACACCCACGCCTTGAACACACAGACAGATCCGAAGAGGTTTTAAAATAAATTTAGTAGGCGATCATACATCTCTCGAACTTCCTTTTTTCATTATCTGTGAATTAGCAGGACTTCTTGTGAACGGTAGCGGGCTGTTTTCTCATTGCCTTCTCCAAGGTTTCGAACGAAATAGACATGCCTTCTTCAGGAGCACTACTACTGCGAAAGCAGGCGTAGTTATCGAGGACGGAAATTGAACTCGGAACGATGATTACGCGTTACTCACGCATTCTGGCACAACTGATAGATAGGCCAAAACAGATAAAATAACTGAGATGGAGATCGGTAGCCACAAACAAGATAGATAGCTATGATATATAACCAAATGAATAATGGAGCAATAATTCAGATGTCATGTATATTTCTTAACATATATGTATGTATGTATGTATGTGTGTGTGTGTGTGTGTGTGTGTGTGTGTGTGTGTGTGCGTGTGTGTGTGTGTAAGAGGACATTTGCGTCAATACCCAGCGGCGACAGTCACTTTCATGCCTAAACGAAATCGTCATGCCATTACCTTTAAGCATGAAACAGACTGTCCCTGCTTGTAGATCTCAATGTTCACTTTTATATTTACGTACGCTCTATCCCTGATAACGGGCACTATAACCAAAAATATTATATATATATATATATATATATATATATATATATATATATATATGTGTGTGTGTGTGTGTGTGTGTGTGTGTGTGTGTGTGTTATGGTCAATTTGAAAAACGTTCAAGAAAGTATATTTCGAAAAAACATCTAACTATGCATTTCGCCGATTAGGCTTCATCAGATCGAAGGCGAAAAAATGGGTTACGTGTGTATGCATTTTTCTATGTTTAAAATAATTAATGGAAATCTTATTATTTTTACCAAGATGTGACTAAAAAAAAAGAGAGAAAGAAAATGAGTGACTTTTAAAAAGTCGTCTAACATATTATGTTCTTTGCTTTAAGTGTCAGATTCGAGAGATAGAATCCTTCAGAATGGGTAGAAAATAAATGAAAGATTTTTTTCTTTGCGTTCTTCGTGTTGACAGTATGTTATAAATTTCGGTATATGATCCCGACAAAGCTGTAAATTATTGACAATTTGAAAAACGTTCATGAAAGTAAGTTTCGAAAACATATCCATCTATGCATTGTCGGGATGATATACAGAAATTTAATACATACATATATATATATATATATATATATATATATATATATATATATATATATATAAATTTATATATATATGTATATATATATATATATTTATATATATATATATATATAGTATCGCTTTAAATGTAATTTTTAGTATATACTCATATTTGTGAAGACGCTCCATTTATTTATTTTACTTATTCAACAGTATATTTATTTATTTTACTTATTCAACAGTATATTTATTTATTTTCGTCTCCCTCCCTGAATATTCGAAAAATAGCATTAAAGAAAAATGTGCGGCAAGGATTGAACCTGCATCCTCCTAGGAAGAGGGAACTGTCGTTAGAGCTACGGACAAACTGAACAGTGACCTTAAGCGAAGTCCTTCTCGTCATAGACTCCTTAATTTTCATATCTGCTTCGTTTCTTATGCAAACGTAAACAAACCAATTTTTAATGAACTAATGGGTTTTTATGCGACAGATTTTATCACTTTAAGCGTTTAAAATTCATTACTTCTTTAGAAATATATATATATATATATATATATATATATATATATATATATATATATATATATATATATGTATGTATATATATATATATATATATAAAAAACAATATTGGGAAAATTCTATGAGAAAGTGGAAAAGTTTACTTGTGATGCGTTTCACCTTTCAAGATATCATCGGATTAAATTTGTTTTCTTGGTTTGACTAAACATGCGCACAACACACACACACACACACACATATATATATATATATATATATATATATATATATATATATATATATATATATATATATATATATATATATATATGTATGTATATATATTTAAACATATATTGTTAAATATAAGAGACAACCAATGCCTATTAAGTTTGATCATGAGCCGTGCTAAACTCCGTATATTTGCCTTAATTTCGGGTGAAAATAAGGACAAAAATTGTCCAACACTTGGATATTCTTTATTAAGCCGTTCCTTGATCTAAGTTTTCCGTTCACATGATCCATTTTCAGAGTGGTTTTACGGACATTTAAACAAAGATATTCACCATCAAAGATGATATTCGGTCATGTTGACATAGAAGATTGCTATGCCATGATAACGGCCGCGGAATAGCAGACGCAAGTCAGAAATTCATTATGCGGTTCTATGACGTCATACCACGTGAGAAACCGAAATATTCACAAGAGAACCATATATATACATATATATATATATATATATATATATATATATATATATATATATATATATATATATATATATACAGATAGATAAATAGATTAAAAAAGAAACCCTATGTCTAGATGCAGTGTAATGTGTTGCGATTATCTATCTATCTATCTATCTATATATATATATATATATATATATATATATATATATATATAGAGAGAGAGAGAGAGAGAGAGAGAGAGATATATATATATATATATATATAGATAGATAGATAGATAGATAGATAGATAGATAGATAGATAGATAGATAGATAGATAGATTTCGTAGGATAGCATCAAGTGGAATGGTAATTTGCAGATGGCTGTTACTTTAACTTCACAAATAGCCTTCTTTAACAACCTTTGCGCTATATAATTATTGCTTTTCTGGAGGGTGTCTCATCATTGAAGGCTTCAAGTGTTTCTGAGATCTTTTCGAATGTTGGCACAGAATCCTACCATTATTCACTCCTACTACTCTATTATATTCACCATTATAAGTTCAGCCTCTTCACTGGTTCTACCTCTGTCTACTTTTCATCGGAATGTATTTAAATTCAATGTATTGAATACAAGAAACAATTTCAGCTACGTGTTGACGCATCTCTTTGGAATTGCCTAGACGCAGTATATCAAGCCAATTCACAGAATGTTTGAGCACACGTTAATGTCAAATATATATATATATATATATATATATATATATATATATATATATATATATATATATATGATATTAACCATTTTTGGTTCTCACCAGTCGAGGTACAACTGAAATGCACCGAAACAAAGTTGCATCTTTGTAGTGAGTAAACTGTTTCTGTCTATATGATAAAATTATAATATATATATATATATATATATATAGAGAGAGAGAGAGAGAGAGAGAGAGAAAGAGAGAGAGAGAAAGAGAAACTGAGACAGATAGTTAGATAGATAGATAGATAGATAGATAGATAGATAGATAGATAGATAGATAGATAGATAGATATGGAGGACTCGCTCGTCTCTTTGCGATGTATGATGGTCCATCAGCACAGTTCTTAGAACCAAACAGTCAAACTATTTAATTATAATGGATTGTGTCGAACCGACCACACGTTTTGGAAGACTACAGAGAAAAGCCTGGTACACGGTTCCTTCGGTTTTTGAATTCAGAATTATATCTATTCTGCTATTTATCCATAGCTAATAGTGGTGGATAAGATGGATTAATTCCTTTAGCAAATGTAATAATACGTATGTAAATATAATACACTCGACTGGAATTCGAACTCGGCTCTCAGATTCCTCAAACCTTGTCGCTATTGACTTCATTCCTTCATTTATATTTTGTTCGTGTGTGTGAGTATGTGAAAATGCCGAGTCGTTAGAATGTTAGTAGTCCGATCATGAGACCCCGGTTTGAATTTCACTATGGTCGATTTTTCAAGACGTTATCTTCTTAATAACTAGAGACGATTTCAGCATGCAGTGCCTTTGGAAAGTGCCATACCACTGGTTGACCCAAGCCTTGTTCTGAACCTTTCGATGGCTGTGCTAGCAGTAAGTCACAAGTCATCGTGACCGAATGTATGTGCGTACTGACTATTTTCAACCGGTGATCACGTGAGAGTATACATTCTGCTTCCCGAAACTGCAACTAAAAATAGTTGTAGAATAAACCTCAGGTTGGTTCTGTGGGTGTTGAACAAACACAAATGTGCTTGTGCAGGTGTCTGCGAAAGGGATTAGCTAGACAACTTAACAGATAAGCAAACGAGCGGCTAGCTTACATGATTGTATGACGCCAATTATAAACGCAACTTCGTAATAAATTCCTCTAGAATGATTACGATAAATGTGGTGAATGTGGTTGTTGTTTCAAAAGCTTTTTTGCCAGGTTTAAGTTACTTGATTGATGTAATTTGCCAACTTTTTCGCCAACCTTATATATTGTCTCTTTACAAATTAACAATCAATCTGTGGTGTAACAAACTGATTTGTTATTCTGAACTTAGATTCCGTATATTGCAGACCCATGACCTTCTCATTATTACTTCAGACTCGGCTTGACCCAAAGAAAATATACTGCTTTACGGCATGTGGAAAGTTAACTAGACTGTAATCTTCTTCTTTTTGCCAGTCCCTTTATGACGTAGGCGATCATGGCTCTCCAAAATTTCCTGTCATTTTTAACTATTAATAAATTTTGTCCGTTTGTTATCTCACCTAAACCTTGTTTCATTATCTATTTACTCAAGCTCACAAGGTTCATTGTTTTCCTCTGTCACTCTTCCCCTCCATCTGTCCTATGAGTGTCATTTTTTCCAATCCTTCTTTCCTCGAATTTTAAACTCTCTCTTCCTGATGTTAAGCATAAGTTTCCTTTTTTTCCATTTCTCTAAAACTTCGTCGTTGCTCACGTGTTCCGGCCATGGTTTTCTCAGCATCCTTCTGTAGATTCATATTTCTGTTTCTTCAAGTCGATTCTTCGTCTGTGAGAAAATTGTCCATATTCACTGCCATATAGGCGGACCGATATTTCATAACAGTTCAGTACTCTTCTTTGTTTCTAACAAAATATTTCTGTTTCTTAATACTTTACTTAACCCTCTGAGCCCTGCGTTCCTGAAAATGTTTAACCCTTCTGCCTGATCTCCTGAGTCAAAATTCGCAAATAATTGGTATGTAATGTTTTCACGGTAGATATAAAAATAGTCCCTGATTGCTTCCTTGGCAGTTCAAGTTGAGACTCTGCACGCTTCATGGCAAAATCGATCTTATTATAAAAAAAACATGCACAAAACACAATGAAAAGGCGCGGACATGTTGGTATAACGTGCGATGTCATCTGAATATTATGGGTTTTCTGATTGGCTCTTCAAAATAAGACAACCAGTAGCAAGCAAAACACGACGTAAGTGTTTACCCACCGTTCAACGGGTGGCTAGGAAATTACGCCATTTTTCTCTACCATCGGTAAAGCGGTGCACAGAGCTGAAAGGGTTAAGTTTTGTAATGCATTTGTGGCTCTCCCAATGCGCCATTTTTCACTCTGTGTTAAAACAATTCACAGAACGAGGTGTTTTTTACAGTCATAATCATTTGTGAATACTGTTAAGGAATAATGTTGCAAATATTAACTGAATATCGTTCATAATTCAGGTGTGATAATTCACAATGTCAAAATTTTGCTTCCTAATTGAGCTGTGGATGGCGTAACAGATAGCAGCTCGGAATAAGATCTCGGAAAGACGAGTTCGAATTCAAGTCGGGTGGGTTACATTCACTTACATGAAAATAGTTTTGAGGAAGATCTGAATCCATTTTTCTAGCTGTTTATTATATAGTAGGACCGACTGGGGTCTTTAGCTTTGGTTGACAACTAATCTTGGGGAATGACAAGTCTTTAGCAAGGCGTAACACCTGGAAGCCAGTTCTGTCAGGATTACGCTGATGACATCGTCATCAGGATGTTGAATGTAGTCAGTAGCAATGGCAATGTTAATATTAGCTGTTTACTTATAAGGAAAAATTTTAGTGTCCATAGACCAAGCAGCCAGTACTGCTATCAGTTGAAATTTATAAAATCATTCTCTTAGAACAACTTTTCAAAAAAACAGGTTTCTCAAGTCCAGTAGTTATTATCGCTCTTTCCAGTGCTGATGGAGGTTTCCTTCCTAGCCTTTTATTTGAAGTATTGCGGAATGTCAGTATGTTGATTACGTCATTGTTTTCTCTAAGAGTTGCACGTGCTATCCAGTTTAGTTGTTACTGCTGTTGGTAGACAACACTGGCGGAATCTAACAGACTGTATATTTATCATTGAACTCCAATGGTATGCAAAAAGATCCTTCATACAGGGCAATAAATGAAACAGAATTATTCCTAGTCAGATGGAAACTCCAGGAACACAGAGTAGCATCTTGTGTATCTTAATAGCAACCAAAACCCTTAAAGAGTATACCGACGGATTATCAGGTTAATTAGGCCATGTGCTGCTCAAATATGAATGTGAAGCTTTTCATAACCTTGGGTTGTAACTAAACACATAAAAATTATTAGTACCTTATTTAAAATCAACTACTATGGGTCATAAATTGATTCCCGTATCAGACAGGGAACTGTCAGAGACGAATGAGAAACACCAGCATTCTGAGCGGGGGGACGTTAGCAAAGGAGAAAAATGTAAGACACCAAGATACTAAATAATTGCTTTCAAGTATAAATGATCAGAAGCTTCGAAAAATATCCAGAAAGAAATCTGGATGTTAGAAAATGGGTTATTTCTTATCACCATAAACGCTATTTTAATGGGTAGAGCAGTTTGAGTATATATCCCTGTGAACAGTGACATTGTTTTCAACCGGCCTAGAGCTCGTAAAATCCTATTAAAGAAAAAGCACCTCCCGATAGGGATTGAACAATCCATTAATTGATTCAAAGTAGGCCTTATTTAACTGGTCTTGATTTTAAATTCTGTTCAGACAAATGAATTCCTTAACTTTTTAGACGCTGTAACAACGTTTCTGTCAAAAGATTTTCAGCCCTCGTCAGGAAAATATAATCAGGTTTTCACAATTGTTACAGAAAATTAGTCGTTGATGTACAAATACGTTTCGTTTGTATATTAACAACCATTTTGTATGTCGATAATTTCCGAAGAAATAAGTTCGTTTTCATTTCACTTTTCTTATGAATTATTTAACGAAGATAGAATAGATCGGCTGAAACACTGTGACACCGACCCGAATAAGAATGGGTTTAATTGCAGAATTAGTTTGGTACGTTAAAGAACCTTCTGAAAGTTACAAACATTATGACCAAACAAGAAAGGTTAATTTGCACATTCGAGATTCATAAAAAGTATATAAAAACTGTAAAAATTGAAATTTAAGGAATTAAACTAAATGTGAAATATACTAGAGGAAGGTACTACAGTGTAACCAGGATATAAGAGAGTTGTCGGGACCGGAGAAGAAGTCTCTTATATCCGGGTTTATCCTATATCCGGGTTTGGTCTATTTTGTTTTATTAACACAGGCTCTAATTTGGGACCAGATAAACTCTCTCTTATATCCGTGTTTCTCTTATATCCGGGTTACACTGTATTAAAATAGCTCGAGCTTAAGAATTGTACACATGAAATATTAAAATTATACAAAGAAAGTGCCATATAAGGCGCACTATTTTCCTCGAAATCTAACATTTGTTGAAATTTATAAAAAATTTTAAGAATTTAGGCTTCAAGTCCACTAATTTTTATTGCTCTTTCTAATACTGATGGGAATTTCCTTTCAAACCTTTTGTTTTTTTGCATTACGGGAATTGATTATCCAGGGTGCGGCAGAAGTACCTCCCACATATACCTCCCAGAAATACCACGTACATAATGGTAAGACATTAGTGTCATCTAGAAAATGCCTTACGAGAAGGGATATTTCATAACCGCTGGCTGAACACTAGCCAACCAATGTTGGCCGCCATAGTGGGCATATTTCTTAGACCGGCTTCGAGTCGTAGAGATTTTGAAAGCTGGGCTGTTTGTCATTACTTACAACAACCTATTTGACTGACTGGTGTCTAATTTTTAAACTTTTCATTAAATCGAAAATGGAAATTCTAAGTCAGCGAAGAAAAGAAAAATATGGACTCTTGTATTTGAGAGACAGCAACGTAGAATTTTGGCATTGTGACAAAAATAAATGATCCTTAATAAATTAATTTTATTCGGTTTTAAAAAGTTATATTTTAAAATGGGTCCATAATAAATTACTTTTATTTGTTTTTAAAAGTCGACAAAAACTTTCATAGTTTGCATGTCGCTCTTGAGTCGGACAACTTTGCGTCGACGGCGTTGAGTTGGCAGTGATGAGTCATCCTGCACCCAGTCTCTTACCATTATGTGGGAGGTATTTCTGCTGCACCCTGTATCATTGTTTTATTTTAATTATATGTGCTACATATTTTTGTAACTGATGCTGTTGAAAGTGTTCAAGTGATGTGTTTTTTGTTATTTAGTAAAGCACTTTGGTTATGATTGTGTAGCGCCAGTCTATAGGATCTGATGAAGACCCGTCATCTTTAAGAATTGTAGGATTAAATCTTTTGAAACCATTTTTAGGCATTAACCTGAGAAAATATATAGATGATGCCTTACTTTCTGAACAAATTGGGCGCCAGTCTGTTCACATCTATCTGAGCCTGTTCATATCTTTCTTAGTCTGTTCACATCTATCTATCTATCTATCTATCTATCCGTTCTTTTTTCTTTCTTCCATCAGTTTATCTATCTATCAAGCCGTTCTTAATTTCTTTTTTCTTCAATCACTTTACTATCTATCTATTCATTTCAAACCGTTCTTTCTTTCTTTCTTTCTTTCTTCAGCCAGTTCATTATCTACTTATTTGTCTATTTATCTATCTTAATCTGATCATTATATTTCTTTCTTTCTTTCTTTCTTTCTTTCTTTCCCCCTTGAATCAGTTCATTTTTCTTTCTTGCTTTCTATCTTCAACCCATTCATCTATCTATCTATCTATCTATCTATCTATCTATCTTTCTATCTATCTATCTAAGTCTGCTGACATCTATTTATCTATCTTAGTCTGTTCACATTTATCTATCTCTCAATCTATCTATTTAGTATTTAGTAAAGCTCTTTGGTTATGATTCTATAGCGCCAATCTATAGAATCTGATGAAGAATCGTCATTTTTAAGAATTATTGAATTATAGGATTTAATCTTTTGAAGACATTTTTAGGCATCACCCTGAAAAAACGGCTGTATATAGATGACGCCTTATTTTCTGAACGAATTGGACGCCACTCTATTCACATCCAACTATGTTCACATATTTCCTAGTCTGTTCGCATCTATCTATCTATCTATCTATCTATCTATCTATCTATCTTAGTTCACATCTATCTACCTTAGTTGACATCTATCTATCTATCTTTCTATCTTAGTTCACATATATCTACCTTAGTTGACATCTATCTATCTATCTTTCTATCTATCTATCTATCTATCTAAGTTCACATCTATCTAAGTTCACATCTATCCTTCTATCTATTTATCTTAGTTCACATCTATCTATCTTAGTTCACATTTATCTATCTATCTTAGTTCACATCTATCTATCTATCTATCTTAGTTCACATCTATCTACCTTAGTTCACATCTATCTATCTATCTATCTATCTATCTTTCTATCTATCTAAGTTCACATCTATCTATTTATCTATCTTAGTTCACATCTATCTACCTTAGTTCACATCCATCTAAGTTCACATCTATCTATCTATCTTAGTTCACATCTATCTAAGTTCACATCTATCTATTTATCTATCTTAGTTCACATCTATCTATCTATCTATCTATTTATTTATCTAAGTTCACATCTATCTATCTAAGTTCACATCTATCTATCTATCTTAGTTCACATCTATCTAAGTTCACATCTATCTATTTATCTTAGTTCACATCTATCTATCTATCTATCTATCTTTCTATCTAAGTTCACATCTATCTATCTAAGTTCACATCTATCTATCTTAGTTCACATCTATCTTAGTTCACATCTATCTATTTATCTATCTATCTATCTATCTATCTAAGTTCACATCTATCTATCTATCTATCTTAGTTCACGTCTATCTATCTATCTATCTATCTATCTTAGTTCACATCTATCTATCTAAGTTCACATCTATCTATCTATCTATCTTAGTTCACATCTATCTATCTATCTATCTATCTATCTTAGTTCACACCTATCTATCTATCTATCTATCAATCTATCTTAGTCTATTCACATCTATCTGTCTTAGTCTGTTCACACTTATCTCTCTATCAATCTATCTACTATGTATAACACAATATTATCATATGTCTATCTCAAGACTAAAATTATGGACAAACTGGCGAAAGTTCTTGTTTTTCAGTTTTGTTAAAGAACTTCCGAATCTCTCAAACATTATCAAGAACTATATGTCATCATACATACACACACACTCTAAGTAGAGCAAAAGTAAAATAAATTAATCCTAATGAGCCAGATGATCCCATGTGGTGAAACCTAGGTAGGTAGTACCTGGCTCATTAGGATTTATTTATTTTAAATACACACACACACACACACACACACATATATATATATATATATATATATATATATATATATATATATATATATATATATTGTGTGTGTGTGTGTTTATGTGTGTATATATATATGTATTTTTTAACTTTAAGTTCAAAATTGCATGCATGTATGTATGTATGTATCACAGAGCGTTAACTTTGGCATAAATGATGGAAATAATAGAATTCTGAATGAAAATCAGGAAAAAAGATCTATCAGATGAAGACATGGTCTTCTTTATCAAAGAAGTGACAATCTTCATATTTGTATACATGAAGCGTATATTCTATTGTTACTAAAGTTGCACATGCAGATAATATTTACATTCCAAAATATATATACACATATGTACATGTATATATATAAAAGTTTGTATAGGTCTACATATTTATTTTACATATGTTTACACGCAATGTAAGTATCTGTTTCGTCTGTATTCAAATTCCCCATTAGTTCAGCTAAAACGCTGAACGAAAAAAAGAAAGTTACATTTCTCTCAAAAATGAAACCTGATACATTTTACTATATTCACCACAAAAATGCAAAATTCATATTAATATGGCGAAATCACTTGCAAAATTCCCAAAGTTTTATCTAATTCTCGTTTCAGAAATGATAATAAGAGTTTACTCAAACATAATAATTTGTGGTTGCACTATTTTGCAAGCGATAGAAATGTCTGTCAAAACCTTTTTGAAATAAATATTTCTACTAAGCAATTGAAGTAAAATATTTCTGCTTATCTTGTGTTTGCTTTTCAGTTCTTTAATAAGTGACTGCCATCATTTGGGGACAACCATTTTATAGATAAAAGGAATTTTAGTTACGTTCTACCTTCAAGAAAACCCTGAGAAGAAACATGGCGGAAGAAGTCACGTGGTTTTGGCGTAACAGGCTTTTGTGTTGGTCGCTTTTCAGTAACGATTAGCCTCTCAACTTTCACACATTTTCAGGCATCTATATTCCATAGACACCGTCGAGTTTGGATTGACGATTCGTTCAAATGCCAGACCTGACAACTCACCCAGTTTCCCTACTGTGACAAAATGAAAACAATGTGAAGAATCCCTGTGATGCTGCCGACATGACGTCACCATCTCGATTAGTCTTTGCCACGTAGCAGCGAGATGTGCAAAGTGCAGCACAAAAACAAAACTATGCCAAAAGGTGAGAAGAAATATAGAAAGATTTAGCAAAGCAAGAAAAAAAAGAAGGAGAAAGAAAAAGAATATCAAGTGTAAAAGGAGAAAAAGAGTGAAGAAAGAGTAGAAGAATTAAAAAAGAAGACGAAATCGGTTGCTAAAAACTACATCTACTCAATGCTGATACAGAAAACGAAGCGGCTGGGTTTGAATAAGCGACTAGAATATTCTCTATAACATGCAAAGAAAGCTAAAGCCATTCTTTAGTATCTTACCTTTTTTTCTTTTTAATGACAGCTTAAAAATATCCACAGATGGCTAAATGACAATGCAGCCCAGTGATACAGAGAAAAAGTTCATGTGTAGCCATTTTTTGTTCTTTTATGTTTGTTATTGCAATAATAAGAACAATGATAACAATAGTAACACAGTCGATAAAACCTAAAAAGAAAACACGTAAAATTACTAGAATTTTACGCGTTTAAAGATGAACAGATTTTTGTAAAAAATGTGCTCAATAATATATCGGATCCTGACGAGAGATTTACACGCGAAACATAAAGTCAGTCGCAACGATAAGTCCTTTGAAACTTTCTTTATTCGTTAACTTTTATTATTGCAGCAAAAACGGACATATAAAAACAATTTGAAAGGGCACGAAGAGAAAGGGAAAAGAAAATATATAATTATGAGAAAGAGGCAAATCGAAAAAGGAACAGAAAAGAAAAAATATTTAAAAGGAAATCTAAATATCTTTCTTTCAGAGATCAATCGAGGAATAAAAAGGATTTGCATAACGATTAAAATACCAAAGACAATTATAATATATATAGTGGTTCTTTTGAGCGAAACGATGACAACAAAATAAAATATTTTAATGGAATATGCGACATACTTTGTCCGAATATTTCATATAGGACATTTTATCCCATACATATATATATATATATATATATATATATATATGATAAATTTAGTTTTAATCTATGTTATGTTTATGGGTAAAATGCTCAATATCAGACATATAGCGTATGTAAATATAAAAGTGAACACTGAGGTAAATACCAAACGACAAAAAGTTTGTTTCATTCTTCAACGTCTGAAGATTTCGTTCAATCATGAAACATACTGTAGCTGTTGATGTTGACCTCGGTGTCCACTATATATATATATATATATATATATATATATATATATATATATATATATATATATATAAGGCAAATGTTAATAAAGTTCCAGCTATTGCAGAACCGGATGTATTGACGTATACAAAATATCACAATGTTCTTTAGAGGTTTTGCCTGGTACTTGCTGACCTCCGCTTGCTTTCAACCAATTACTGGTTTTAACTATACATTTAGTGATACATTGGCATTTTAAACGATAAATAACTGAACTAATATGAGGTAGAGATGGAATATCCTTACGGATTGATCGTAATGGTCAATACAGACAATACAGCAATTAATAGATAAATAACAATGTTGCATGCAGTTAGAAATATTCTGAGCAAATATCGGGCTAACATCCTCAACCCACGGTATACATACAGGACATTTTTGTAGACCCATTTAGGTTCAATGAATTGAGCAATTTTTGGATAAATGCTTGATTGCACAATATCGAGTCTGTATCCATTATCAACCGAAACGTTATTAATAAATTCAATTTCTGAATTAAGTTTAATCTGTGAACAAATTAATAGGGAGACGATGGATCAAGGTCTTAATTAGATTTAATTTTCATTGCTTGTGACAAAAAGGGTCCCAGCGGATATATAAACCTGTGAAAGTTAGTTTACGGTACACAGACACGAGAAATATGTAATCTGATGCGTTATTATCCGCTTTTTATTTTCCTATTACATTGTTTTCATTTGTACTGCAATAACATATTTCACGACCAGAAAAATATTATTATGCATTTTTCATGGTATTTGAAATCTTAAATAATGTACTTTTCTGTGTCATCTGATAGGATGAAATGAAAAGAAACATTTTTGTAGTAATTTTTGATAGGATGAAATGAAAAGAAACATCATTGATAGTATGAGATTTTAAAAAATAAACATTTTTGTAGTCATTTTTGATAGGATGAAATTAAAAGAAAGATTTTTCCAGTCATTTCTTTTTACAGATTTAAAGAAGCAACTCAAGCTGTAGAGCAAATTTGGTATAACGGTCCAAATGATCTAAAAATTGTGAAGACGACTGAACTAATTTTTTTCTATTACTGGTATTTTTCGATACGTTCTAATATTTTTTCGAGTATACAATTTATGACGACACTTGTTTTTACACCTGAATAAGGCGGTATGTATCTGGCGAAAAAATTAGGATGGTTTGTTGGTTTGCTTCGTTTAGCTGCATATCAACCTCTTTGGGTTATTTAATGCCAAAATTGAAATATTTTGAACACAATTTTATGGCTTCAAATACAGATAAAATGTATTGGTCATTTTACTATAAATATGTAATGTTGGTAATGTTTTATATGAAAATTTATTGCAAGTAATTTTACTATAAAAATGTATTTTCATACTTTCATAGTGTTTGTTTTTTTGGGGTTTTTTTTGTCTCACTAGTTGCCTATAGGTGAAAATTTGGTGCTACTATCTGGGATTAGGATTGACCTGGAAACGAGAGCAATTAAGAGGTGGTTCCACGCTCCTCAAAACCTCCCGAATTGAGGCTTTGCTACCGGATGTACTTTATCGTCATACCAATGAATAGAAACGTTTAGATAAAAGCATATGAACAGAAAGAAAGATCTGAATTATCTGCGCATATTTTACAGAGTTAATGACACAACTCAGATTTAATGAAAATATGACAAAAAACACATTCTGGAGATACGCCATGTAAATAAATATCCGCGTTTTAAGGATGCAAGTACGAAAAGGATGCTAGCAATGTAAAGTAACGGGTCTGCTGTCACAAACAATTTATTTCAATTCCAAACAACAAACTACATAGTTTCCCCTTCAAAGTAATCGCCCTTGGGCCTAATGCCCTTTTCCATCCTACTCTGTCACGCTTCTATGCGATGCACCAAGCTCCGTCGTTACAGCTCTCATGATTGCCTCGACGCCTTCAAAACTGATCCCCTTAATGACCCCCTTGATCTTGAGGGAGAGGAAAGAGTCATTCGGGTCAAGATCAGGTGAATATGGAGGTTGTTCTAATACGGCGACGTTCTTCTCGGCTACGAACTGCCGGATGCTTAGGGAATTGTGAGCAAGTGCATTGTTGTGGTGAAGCATCCACGATTTGTCCTGCTACAGAAGCATGTGAAAAAATGCAATCGTTGCAAAAAGCTAAGATTACAGTTATATACACCCAAGATATCATGTTAGATGATAACACAATCCGCTTATCCCTCTTTCGTCCAGGAGCTCACACAGCACACCCAATCCCATTACTTTTCAGAGAGATCTCGTATTCTCACATATTAAAAACTGATATATAGCAACAGCGTTAAGTTTCAATAGCTGCGCTTTCTACTTTTGTCTTCTAGAATTTGATCTCACGCAGAAGACAGGCTTACGGCCATATCACGTTGAAACACCGGTTCTCATGCGATCACCGAATTTAAGCAACGTCGACTATGATCAATAACTAGATCGGTAACCGCTTGGGAACTCCAGGTGCTGCAAGCTTGGATATGCTGGTGGCGTAATGGATAACGGATCGGAATTGGAAAGTTCTATTCTGAGCGTTTCTTTTCTCGCACTTCTCCCTTGTAGAAATCCTTTCCAATTTCTTACTTCTCTGCTATCTTCAAAATTTAAATGCAACACGAATTGCAATCTAAATCCTGTTCTTTTATTGTCCTTTTACTTCACTAAAGTCTTCTTATTTTCTTTCACGCCCAGTAACCCAGTGCATGCTAGAGGCATTATCGCCTTGATTGGGGCGAAATAATTAAAAGAAAAAACTTTCTCAAAGAATTTCCTAATAATATAACAGTTGTCTATATTTTATGTTATTACTTACTTGCTTATAATTGTTCTTCATTTAAACCCTTCCACCTGTGCATCTGTTTATATTTCTGAGATGAGGTATTGTAATTATTTACACTAGTTACATTGTTCGGACTTTTGTCCTCATCGTCGTTGCCATTATCACACCTTAATCACACAAAAGAGATAATCTATACATCAAAAAAGATATTTACCTGTCACATCTAGCAACATCTGACACGATTATCATCCATCTCACAAACGGAAAATTTACAGAGTACCAAAAGAGTTTTATATGCCCTTGAACTAATTTCCACCTGTAAAATAAATATAATACAATCGGGAAAATACGGAAATCAAGATATAATATAAATCTTAAAAGTACAAAATAATAATCTTATCACAACCCACCCAGGATTAGGTGATTTGCTAAAAGCAGAGTTTATTAAAATAATGATATTATCAGAAAAGCCGATCAAATTAATATTTCATGATATGAAAGAAGAAAGACGATCACGTGACTTTACCAACATTCGAGACTCAAAATCCGAAACCACAAAGACTGAAACAATCACAAAACAGACTTTTTAATTTCTTTGATTTCCTTTATTCTTGATAATGATCGAATTGATTCGAAAACCCGAATCTTAACAAGAAAAAACAAACATAACCCGTGGACATTTCCCATAATCTTTTAAAACCAAGACACGGAAATGAATCCGTCAACAAGAAAATCACATTAAAAATATAAGTTAATCCTAAAAAGCTCTTGCCGTTTTATTTTACGTCGTGTGGGAAGAAGTCATCACTGATACACAAATGAGTTGGTCGGGAAAGCGGTGGGTTGTGTGAACTTATTTAGCGACATATCAACCTCTATTGCCGAAATCTGAATATTTTGAATACCATTAAATTCCTTCAACTACAGATGAAATATTGTTGCGAATTCTACTCTAAAACATGTTGCTGGCCATTTTATCATAAATAGATATTGTTAGTCATTTTACTACAAATAGGTGTTGTTGGTCATTTTTTATATAAAATGTAATGCTAGTATTTTACTCTAAAAACGTATTTTTATACCGCATAGGGAGGGTGAACCTGTTGAGTCAGTGGGTACCCCACGTACTGTCAGAAGCCAACAAGCAATAACGTGTGACAGTCTGTTTCTCGTTGGTTCCTCGGCAATGTAACGAACCTATATTTGATCGAGTGCTCACCAGTGACGAAAAGTGAGTCCTGTTTCACACTCGCAAGCTTGCACGGGACCCTGTGCTTCACAACGCAAGAACACCTCTACACTCATGCAAGATCATGCTCTGTTCCTGGTGGACTAGTTGACAAGTGGTGCACTATGAGCT
>OZ038489.1:69761670-69794170 GCA_964036315.1 Acanthosepion esculentum | reverse complement strand
AATGGGTGCAACTGAGGCACATTCCCAAATGGGGGGCGGGGTAACAATTTCCAGGGGGTGCCTGAAAAGGGCCGTACTTGCGTTCTCAATCTTGCAAGGAAGAAACTTCTTCGATGGACCGTCATAATAATAATATACGATAATTTTTATTTATAATATAATTTTTTTTTAATAATTCTAAAAATCTTTTGCGTTAGAATTCAACTCTCTAAATTGATTGTATGCTGGTTTTACAGATATTAAATTTTGCATTTGATTTTTTGCGCAAACTGTAAAAAATGAGTTTTTTCGATTTTTCACCTTCAAGGTTGTAATTTTTTCCAGCCAATTTGGACTCAAAACCGGCACTGAATAATTATCTATGAAACAAAAAAAATTCATCAAAATCGGATGAAAACTGTGGAAACACATAAACAACATCAGATCACACACACATACATATGGACATACATTTTAAGAATTATAGATATAGATTAAGAAATGCATGTATGCAATCATATTTATTCACGTATACAGTTTTTAAACTGTTAATTTGCATTGGTTTCAGTAATCACAAAGTACACACACGCACACATATATATATATATATATATATATATATATATATATATATATATATATATATATATATATATACCAAATGTTTTCAAAATCTTGACACTTTTAAACAAAACTTGTATCCAAAGTCTACCAACTAGGTCTGCACAGTTC
Source organism: Acanthosepion esculentum (assembly GCA_964036315.1). Taxonomy (NCBI): domain Eukaryota; kingdom Metazoa; phylum Mollusca; class Cephalopoda; order Sepiida; family Sepiidae; genus Acanthosepion; species Acanthosepion esculentum. Next base: position 69,793,459 of record OZ038489.1, on the reverse strand, counting down.
AACGTCTTTTGTTACACTTCATTAATGTAAATGGTGTGAGTGTAGTCCCTTCAATCCCCTTACCCATGACCTCAGTCTTCTGAAATTCCTCTGTAATCCTTGGTGACTGGAAATTTCTTTAATCCCTCTGCCACCTACCATTCTTCCCTTCAGCAAGAAAGAACAATGCCTCACTCAGATCTAGCATTAAAATTCTTAAATATTTTTTTCTAAACATGAACATTAAACTTGTGTTTTCATCCAATGGGGGCTCAATTCATACCCAGTAAATAATTATAAAGCTTGAGATTTTTCTTATTTACTTTTTATGTTAACTGTGATGAAAAAAAGGACTTCAGCCAACATATTTCCAAGAGTCGCATATTAAAGGTCAAAGAGCCGCATCTGGCTCGCGTGGCGCGGTGTGGCCACCCCTGATATATGCAATAATCGAATGGAACATACTTAAGAAGGCTGTTAGTTGTTGAAAAGGATGTAAAGCAGAAGTCTGCAACCCCCGGCCCACATTCGGCCTGCAAAAGTTTTTTTCCGCCCCGCCAACCTAACAACTAGGCACTAATTTGTGGAGCAAGTGGGAGAAAAAATATCAATTAATTGACTGACAATGCGACGAATTCTTTAAATCAAAATTTAATTCCGAATACATTGCTGACTTCTACAAGAAATATGTTTTGCCAAGCGGATAATACAAGCGCTTATTGAATAATGCGAAAATGATGGTATCATTATTTGAAAGTACGTAAGCTTGTGAACAATTTTTTCGAAAATAAGTCTCTTGACAGAGGATGGTAGGTGCGACACTGAAATCTGAAGACGGATTGGGATGGGCAAGGATGCATTCCAAAAGCTGGGCAGAGTACAGCGAGACAGGAGGATTTCTTTGGTGATAAAGAAAAGAGTACTGAGCTGCTACCTGACATCTGTCCTCCTATACGGCAGCGAATGTTGGACGGCCTCCTCAAAGATGAAGAAGAGACTTGAGGCAACGGAGATATGATTCTGCTGAAGGATGTTGAAGATATCATGGACCGAGCGTAAGGTATTGGAGAGGATGCAAACAAGGAGGAAGCTTATACTTAACATAAGGAAGAGTCAGATAAAATTTCCGGGACACGTAATAAGAAAGGAAGGCCTGGAGAATCTGATACTCATAAGTCGAATAGAGGGGAAAAGAGACAAGAGAAAGCGATGCATGACATACTTGGTGGGCTTAAGCAAGTGGATGGCAGAACGTGTGGCAGAGGCACGAAAGTTATTGACAGCTACAAGGAATAGTGAGAAGTGGAGAGCCATGATCGCCTACGTCCCGAAAGGACACGGCACATAAAAAGAAAAGAAAATACTAAAAGTCATTTAAGAACAAGTTTGACCATTTGGATGATGTTTTGCTTCTGTCATGGACAAATATTTAACTCAATGAGAATTGTTATCGAACAATAAGCAGAAACAAGCGTCTCAATAAATAATTTGCCCTTTCTGACTGTATTTCGATTGTCGTAAGGAATTTGCATTTTTTGTTGATTGTGTTAGTTGTTATCCTGTTATTCCTGCAGTAAAATAAGGAACCTTGTTTAAATAATATAACAAGAACTTCGTTGTTTTTTCTTTAAATCTCCAGACCAAAGCAAACTTCCGGAGTGGTCAGAGGTTGAAATAATTTATTATACTACATTTGAGATAGTAGAGACGCTACATAGTTTTCGGGCCCGCTCCCCCCCCCCAAAGATTACCGACCCCTGATCTAAAGTTCGTTGTGTTTGGAGGAAAATTTAGCCAATGTTCGCAGAGCCTAAAAACTTGCTAAACAAAGGACCTGAATTAGTGGTTAAATTTCACCATGAAAAGAAATTCATTATAACTTTTTCATATCTTATGTGCATTCTTGTCATTGTAAAATCAATAATATTTAATGGCAAATGCATAATATTATTTTCTGTCTTAATTCAGTAGCAACTGCGGTTTCAACCCCTGGGTCGACGCAGTGTGTATATGGACGCAGCGGAAACAGAGCGAGAGATAACCGAACAGTACTAAATAAGATCTGAACGAGATATGGTCAGCGGAACGAGAACTACCTCGACGTAGATTAAATACACGATTCAATGAGGATTCTCCGAAGTTTACCCTGATTTACAAGTACCTGATGAAGGCTGGGGTGCACAACGGCCGAAACGTTGTGATAATAACAGCAAAGATAAGGACAATAGTCTGAATATAAATAATGTAAATTAGCATAAGGCAATCTGCTACCAAACCTGGAACGGATTATTTTGCGCTAGACAATCATCATGCGATGGAAAGAACACCTGTAAGATCTAATCATGGCCGGGTCCCATTGTGTCACGCTTGTATCTCCGATGCATTGTTTTTATTTTTGGTTTGTTGGAGTTTTACTTTTTATAGATATGTACTCTGCTTGTTTTAGGTTCATAAAGATCTTGCCAAAAAATCTTTATACACACGGTTATAAGGCTTGAAACAAAGCCAAAAGATGCAATTAGTATTAACATTCATAATATTGCCTTTAGTGGTGTTAATGCACATAGTTGAAGTGCTTGGCTACTTGACTACTGGATGACCTCGGCTCTACCAAAGCTGTTGCGATGTCTATTAAGCAAGAATAGCTAAATACTTTAACAGTTGTATCTGACCAAAAAAAGAAAAAGAAAGTTGCCTATAGCTCAAGACACAAATACTATGCCCTTTCCTTTTCAATTTGAGAATAGTAACTTTCCAAATGTAATATTCACTTCAGTTTGAGAATAGTAACTTTCAATTTGAGAATAGTAACTTTCCAAATGGAATAGTCACTATCAATTTGAGAATAGTAACTTTCAAAACAGAATAGTCAATTTCGATTTGAGAATAGCAATTTTCAAAATGAAATGATTTATTTGAGTAAAACAAATGGAAAATTAAACAATAAAATTTGTATTTTTTATATATTTAAATTCAAAGTTAAGATTGTTTGTAAAAACTGAATTTAATTTGAAAAATACTCATTTACCTTCAAATATAATGAAATACTTTACTTTCCCAAAAATTTTATGAATTTAAATTTGTATGAACTGAAAGCGAAACTTGTAAAATTTGTGATCTATTTTTTGAATAATATATAAAGGCTGAAAAATATATTTAACTGACTAAAGTGTTTCTTTAAATTCAATACTATATCGAGACCATAAAAGCAGATTGAAAATGTCAAAAAGAAAACTCACATTCTGGTTGTCTACGAATCAGATGAATAATAGAAGGTCAAAAGTTCAACAAATTGGAGTCCCTCAGGCAACTGTTTACAGGTGGGTCTCTCAAGGTGAAAAGGAAGACTCAAGTGTGGACAAAGGCTCATAAAAGTATCAAATGAACACAAGGATTTTATGTGGAACAAAATTGAAGAAAATCCCATAAAAACGCTTAATGAGCTAGCTGACACCATTTACCATAAATTCAATTTAAATTTGTTCAAGCAGACTTTACATCGTTACCTGGGCATGCTTTTATACTCTCTGAAAAACGTCAGATTCAAACCAGAAACAGCAAACACGTTAGAAAATAAAGAAAATAGAAAAGGTTTGTGGAGGAACTTCTTGCATTTCAAGGTCAGAACTTGCCAATCCTCTTCCTGGACGAAACAAACTTCAGTATCCATATTTCAAGGAGTGAAGGGCGAACTTGAAAATGTACAAGGTGCATCAGAATTGCAGCAGCATCAAAAGGTGCCGACATACATGTCATAGCCTGTATCAGCAACTTGGATCTAATTTAAAGTAAAGTCAGGCGGGGATCGTACACAAGTAACTTGGCGTGTGATTTAGTTTAAAAGGCCCTGCGTGTAGCCAAGAAAAGTACGGTTGATCTGTCGTTTTTGTCATTGACACTGCACCTAGCTACTCAAAAATCGAATCAGTCTTAAATGAGGAGGAATTTTCCGATGACTAAATTTTAAGGCTAGGACCTTACAGCTCCATGTTCATCCCATTGAGAATGTTTTGTCAATTTTCAAAGCTGAAGTAAAGAGGAAATTGGCTGAAAATACCCAAGAAATTCTAATGAGAGAAGGGTTAACCTTCAGCATCAAAGAGAATAGGAACCATAGAAAATTTATATAAACCGGCAATGTGCTCAAACTCCATTGAAGACATCCGAGGCAAAATCACGAAAACTTTAAATCTGAAAAACATGGCATTTTAATTAACATGCTTTATTTATAATGAAGATTCAATCATTTTATTCTACATAGAAAATTATTTTTTCATATTTTCTATTCGTTTGGTTCAAACGTTAGGATTTTCAAATTGAAAGTGACTGTTCTCAAACTGAAGTGACTATTCCATTTTGAAAGTTACTATTCTCAAATTAAAAGTGACTATTTCATTTTGAGAGTTACTATTCTCAAATTAAAAGTGACTATTCCATTTTGAAAGTTACTATTCTCAAATTAAAAGTGACTATTCCATTTTGAGAGTCACTATTCTCAAATTGAAAGTGATTATTCCATTTTGAGAGTCACTATTCTCAAATTGAAAGTGAAAATTTATAGAAGTAACTCTACAAATAGTTTATCAGTAATAAAAAATTGACTAATAAAACGAATCATAAATGGATTTGTTTTATATGTATTGACATTTCAGGACGAAGGCTTTCTTATTTTGTTGCTCAAATTAACTTTTTCCCCTTTACTATTCATCTTTATCTCTGTTCCCACCACTGAACCTTTTTTATAAATCTTTCATGGTAGTTTTTTTTTTTCTGCTAAGTTTTTTCTTTGGTACTTCGACTTTACTAATTTAAGCACAATGCTATATTGGCAGTTAGGTCTCATAATTTTACTGTTGAAATTTCTAGATCTAACCGTAAGTTCCATGCTAATAGTTTCTTCTCCCGCTTGTGGAACTCCTTTTCTGATTCTTTCTGGTCAACTACGATCTTCAAAAATTTAAGAGCAACATGAATCGTCATATTCTGTTTCTTTAAATTATTGTCTTGTAAGGTCCTCTCCATCTCTCATCAACGTTTTCTTAGTTTCTTTCAGACTCAGTAACCCGTTATGTCTTAGTGACTTTATCACCTTGCTTGAGGTTAAATGATTAAAAAATGCATATTAAGTAGAATGGGCGCTGTTTCAACCTGTTTCCTTACCCTGTGCTGATACTCCGGGATTTCCCTTCGTATTATGCATCCCAGAATTTTCAACTGTCTCGTTCTGATTGTAAATATAAGTTTCTTTGCAAGTTCCTGTTTTCCTTCAAATTTTCTCATTATATTTGTTGGACTGTCGATATTTATAGAACTAGTTTACCAGTAATGTAAACGAAAAAAATGTTATTAAATAATTCAAGTCGGAATTTCAAATTTATTAAAAAATAGTGTTTTAAAGGCTATCTTGTCATTACGCTTGGGACGATTTATAGTCTTCAGGTTAAAATAATAAAAAAATAAATGAAAATAATTAAAATGATGGCATTATATTCAAAACTTTTGTATTAATTATGTCTACTTGCATTTTTATCTATATAATTATTTCTATTTTCTCATATGAAGAAGAAAGTTACTTTTTAAAAGTAACGAAAATATTCAAAGGAAACTATCACTACACAAAAGAAAAAAATAGTTTAGCAGCTTGATCTTACTCTTTATTAAAAATATATCTCGTTATATCATTGTTGTAGCATATTACGGACAATAATGGGCATGTCCCCATTCACATAAATACAATAGTAAATACTGTATGTTGGTCTGCAGTTGGAGATTCGTCTCCAGCTGTGCTAGTTAAACTCTCTGCCTCCGGGCAGTGAGGATACCCAGACGAGGTTATGTCGAAGGGCAGTCTCTCGTTTCTGTAGCAGTTACCCGAACCCGTTTTATACGAGGAAATTTTGGCCGATTCTACGGGCTCGGATACCCGACATTAAATTTGGCCTTGTGCTACATCTGACCTCGTGGAGCGATTGGTAGATATCCTGCAGTTCGAGATTCATTGTGGAATTCAGTTGACTCACTTCTAGCAATTGACTACTACTTCTACGCGCCGCTGGCGAATCTTATATGTGTTGTTCTTGTCCTAAGTATTATCGTTCATTACCAACCTCCGTTTGATTATTCTATTCAGTAACCTTCCTTAGGTTGCAACAATCATACTACTTCCAAGGAGTCGAATTACATTCATTTCTTTCGTATTCCAAGTGTAAAGATAATGTTCCACTCAAACATCTCCTCAAGAAATTCTACTTTGTGACACAGACTCACACGCAGATACTCCGCTGAACATCACAATCTCCTCTTTCATTTATATAACACTTCACTGATCATTATCCTTTTAACAGTAAACACTGACCTTGAGTGGCTCTCGAGCCTTGTATTTGGTGAATTTTGTTTTTAAAGATGTTCGCTTGATGGCATCGAGTAGTGCTTCCTGTTACTATAGCAAGGGATTATGTTAACGTCTCAAATTGCTTTTTTCTATTATAGATTTCCTAACATTGACGTCATGAGAATGATCATCGGAATATTCACAAGGCTTCTTTGGTAATCAAATATCGATTGTCTGTAAATGTTTTTCAGGATAACTCTCATCTTTACAGTTATATTTCATTCTTTGCCTGGATTTTATTCAGCATATTCACACCGCAAAAATAAAACAGCTACAAAGATTTTAACACATTATCCGTGACTTGATATAAAATAAAAGTTTATTATAAAACAACGAAAACATTCGTTTGTGTTGAATAAAACAAATTTAAATTTTTTACAAAAAATATTTCTCTTATTTTGTTGGTAATGGGAAATATGTGTGTGGTTGTGTGCGTGAACTTACTCACACACACACACACACACACACACACATATATATATATATATATATATATATATATATATATATATATATATATATATATATATATATATTCCGTGTATAATGAGAGCAAATGTTCCTTAAGGCAAATATATTGAAAACAACAGAAATTTTATGTTGATTAATCTTAATGATCGCCTTTACAAAATATTTTGAGGAGGGTCATTCGTAATTTGGAAAAGACGAGCATTAAAATTAATTGACATAACATTTATATCGCTTTCAATATATATATATATATATATATATATATATATATATATCTTCTATCGCTTTCAATATATATATATTCTAATGCTTTCAATATATATATATATATATATATTCTAATGCTTTCAATATATATATATATATATATATATATATATACATTCTATCGCTTGCAATATATATATATATATATATATATATATATATATATATGTACATTCTATCGCTTGCAATATATATATATAGAGAGAGAGAGAAATATAGTCTTAAAGTGTGCTATATTTACGGGATAAAGTGCTCAATATCAGAGATAGAGCGTGTGTAAATAGTGCGATCGTCAGGCGTTTCATGCTAGTGCAATCGCCTGACGATTGCACTAGCATGAAACAGACTGTCGCCTCTAAATGCTGACTTCCATGTACACTTTTATATATATATATATATATATATATATATATATATATATATACATTCTATCGCTTGCAATATATATATATATATATATATATTCCAACACCTAACGAAATACGTTGACCAGTAAATGTTTCAGTATGTAAGAGAGAGAGAGAGAGAGAGAGAGAGAGAGAGAGAGAGATTCTGTGAAAACTACCACATTTATTACATATTTTAAATACGTTATATGCAAAAATGCGATGGAAGCTAAATTTTAAACTAAGTTTAAAATTTCATTGGCATAGTTAAAATAAATATTAAATATGTTAGCTTCCAATGAATCTCTCTCCCTCCCTCCTCCTCTCTCTCTCTCTCTCTCTCTCTCTCTCTCTCTCTCTCTCTCTAAAAAAAAAAACAATCGAGCAAAATAATGTTTTTTAAGTCGTTGTATTTAAAATGTCAATATCTGGAGTTAAAAACATTAATAGTAATAAATAAAATTGAACTTTCAAATAACTTGTCTCTAATCTGATGTTCGTGAAGATAACATCCACTCGTCAGGGGACATGTTTTTTTTAATTTTTACAGTGAAAAGAAGGGATAAGATAAGCGAACATTTAATTTTATTTATTAGGATATTTATATATTTATTATGATATTTATATATATGTAATGACAAAAGTACGCATGTGTAGGCTTTAAGAATGCTTTATTCAACTGAGAATACAAGGTTCGTGTATAGGGTCATTTTATAGTTCCAGTAAACAGAAATAGCTCTCTCAGAGACGAGAGTTACAAAACAAGGGAAGACCACTCTTGATTATTCATAACAATATATATATATATATGTGTGTGTGTTTGTGCATGTGTGTGTACGTTTGTATGCATTTCTAAAGAAATAAAGGATGTTATTTTTAATCCAGCAAACGTTATTATTGTCGATACTGTCCATACTGTCGACCCCATTTTTATTTATTAAACAAGGTGTATTGCGTGTATCAACCTGCGCAGGATTTTAAAATAAAATGTGTTCTCTAGCAGAGATCGAACCCGATATATAATAAATAATTTAATAAATACAAATGAGGCAGCTCGTTCAAGTACATAGTGTCCACTATAAAAACATTTGAAGTTTTATTTATATATATATATATATATATATATATATATATATATATATATATATATGTATATGTGTGTGTGTGTGTGTGTGTGTGTGTGTGTGTGTGTTTTAAAGTTCCCAGAATAAATCTGTAGAGAAGACAAATTGAATAAAATAGACAATTGCAAAATAATACTTAGCCCTTGTTGACGTGTTTTGTCATTCTACTTTAGTGATGATGAAAAAATTGAAATGTAACCATATATATATATATATATATATATATATATATATATATATATATACATATATATATATATATATATATATATTAGTTGCGTTTAGGTAGATAGATATATAGCAATAGAGTGAGATATACATAAATACATTGAGATAGATAGATAGATAGATAGATAGATAGATAGAAATAGGCTGATATATATATATATATATATATATATCAGGGGTGGACAAGCGACAGCAAACGAGCCATGTGCGGCTCTTTGACCTCTAATATGCGGCTCTTTGACCTCTAATATGCGGCTCTTTGACCTCTAATATGCGGCTCATTGACCTCTAATATGCGGCTCTTTGACCTCTAATATGCGGCTCGTGGAAATATGTTGGCTGAGCTCCTTTTTTCCTCACAGTTAATATAAAAAGTAAATAAGAAAAATTTCAAGATTTATAATTATTTACTGGGTATGAATTTATTGGATTAAAACGTAAGATTAATGTTCATGGTTAGGAAAAATGATGATTATTATTATATTATGAATTTAAATCCTAATTTTAATGCTAGATCTGAGTGAGGCATTGTTTTTTGGTGCTGAGGGAAGGATTGTTGGGAAGCAGAGGGATTGAAGAATTTCCGGTCAGCAAGGGTTACCGGCCCGCGCATTAGAAAAATCTTTGTGGCGAAAATATCTTCTCCAACATGTCAGAAGGCTTAGGTTATGGGTAAGGGGATTAAAGGGACTGCACTCACGTCATGTACATTAATGTAGTGTAACTGAAGACGTTGAACTGTGCAGAGCTAGTTGGTAGACTTTGGATACAAGTTTTGTTTAAAAGGGTCAAGATTTTGAAAACATTTGGTATATATACAGGGGTTGGACAAAATAATTGGAACAGGTGCAAATTCCACTCCTTTATTTCAAAGACCTATTATATTAAGAAATTTAACTAAAACTTCGTAATTGCAAGTTATATCTATTGTAAATACGTTTATTTATCTAATTTAATGTCTTTGTCTTACTTATTTTTAGAATTTAGTAAAATTTAAGCTAAATGCTTGACTTCTCTGAGTTCGAAAAAGAGCAAATAGTTGGAGCTCGCATGGCAGGAACCTCGATCACTAAGGTTGCTGAACTGTTTGGCTTTTCAAGAGCTACCATATCAAGAACTATGATGCAATTCGAGAAACAAGGCAAAACATCTAGCAACCGCAGCAATTTGGCCCAGACTTGCAAACTTACCGACAGTGACCGACGTGCATTTAAACGCAATGTGGCAAAAAATCATCGGGCTACTGCGGACAAAGTGATTGCTGAGTTGAATAATCATCTGAAAGTCCAGTTTCTACTAAAACTGTTCGTCATGAGCTCCATAAGGCTGGATATCATGGAAGAGCTGCCCTAAAGAAACCTCTTCTCTTCACTCGCAACATTCAGAAGAGGTTGAAGTGGTGCAGAGATCACAATACCTCGTCTGTAGACCAATGGAAGCAAGTCATTCTCAGACAAGTCCAGTTTTTCTCTTTTTCCAACTTCAGGGCGAGTTTATGTGTAGAGGCAGCCCAAAGAAGCTTACAACCCTGACTGCCTTCTTCTAACAGTGAAGCATGGAGGTGGATCAATGATAGTTTGGGCCACCATATCATGGAAATGTCTTTGTCCAATAGTTGCCCTACATTGTAGAATCATCAGCAAAGATTACCTGAATATTTTGGGAGATCATGTTCATCCAATGGCCCAGACTTTATTCTCTGATGGTGACTGCATCTTCCAAGACGATAATGCTCCAATACATACAGCTCAAGTGGTTAAGAATTGGTTTGAAGAGCAGGCGTTAAAGGAAGTATGGCTGAAAATTCCTCTGGATGAAGTCAGGAATCTGTATGATTCCATTCCTAGGCGTATTAAAGCTGTGTGTGAAGATAAAAAGGTTACCAACTCCATATTAAATAATTTTTCTTTGAAGTGTTTCAATTATTTTGTCCAACCCCTGTATATATGTACTGTGTGTTTGCTGAAACCAACTGCATACATGAAAAAATATTGTTGCATACATGCATTTGTTAATATTTATATAAAAACTTTGTAACAAAATGCCTATATATCAAAAACGTATTTATAATTTTTTTCTCAAATATCTGAACTCTCGTATATGTGGCTCTTCCATTAACCAAATTTTGCCACCCTTGATATATATATATATATATATATATATATATATATATATATGTGTGTGTGTGTGTGTGTGTGTGTGTGTGTGTGCGTGTATAAAGATAGATAGATAGATAGATACGTTTTATTATATTTTACTCTTTGATGACAGACGATTATCTGATCAGCTTAAGCCAAATAATGTGTTTGTCCCATAAAGGGTGGAGCGGTCAAAAACAGACATGCATGAGGTTTGCGAAAATCCATCCTAATTATGATGAATCAGTTTTGTATTAAACATCTTTGTTTCCTTCTAAAGCTAACCTTACACTGACAGCAAAAACAGAAAATTCAATAAAATTGTCTCTATAATTATCGTTATCACTACGAGCGTTTGCAGCATTGACTCCAGTGGCAGAGGGGAAAGAAACTGATTACACACAACCGTGGATTAATCATAGAGTAAATTGATTGAACCTACTATTGTACAAACAACTTAGAAAATAATGCTCCTACCACGCCGTGGCGTAATGTTTAACAAAATAGTCTTTTTTCTTTTTTATAATTTTTAAGTAGTTATTTCAATTCTAACTTTGTGCCCCATGTTTTTGAACTTAAACTATAAACTATTTACTGTTAAGCAGCACTTTTCACTGTTTAACACCATCCAAGTAGTATTACCAACAACGTCTTCTTTTATATGACGTTTCACTTACGGACGATCATAACTCTGCAAAATGTACTTTCTTTTGTGGCTGTCTTTTTACTATTCCCCCCAGTCTTTTTCTTGTCATCCATTTGCACAAGCTCGTTGTTTCCCTCTGCTTTTATTGTCTTTAATATTCCCTGTCAGTTCAAAATTCTCCAAGCTGTCTTTCCTCATTATATATCCTAAAAGTTTGAATTGTCTATTGCTTGGGGTGAACTCAATTAAAAAAAAATGATAGGTCAAACCACAGTCTATGTTAAAGGTTCATCTTGATCACAGATATGCGGTTGTTGATTCCCTTGAGCAAAACCTTTGCATGGTACTTGACTTAGAAAGCTTTCCGCCCAGTGATGCCGTACCATCATTGCACCGACTGTGTAACCCAGTCTATCTCATTGTGCCAGATGGCCGTTAACCCGACAAGATTCATTACCCATTGACAAGACTTGTTTTGAATACTGCTCAGTATCTACTCTACTTTCTCGCTGGGCGGTTGGCTTCCTAGAATGAAGTCAACATCCAGGGCGGAGGATTTCCCTGATAGGATCAACGTTTGCCTGCCTGTGACCAAGGGCAGCCTTCAACTTGTAGGATATCGGCTGAGGAGGGAGGGGCTCCGCGAGCCACGCTACGCATGAATACCGCATATGTAGAAGGGTAAGGGGCTCAGCTGCACAGCGACCCTTACACGAGAACTGGTCACGTGACTGATGACGATAACGATGACGACGATGATCATGATGATGATCATCATCATTCGGCAGGTTTTAATTTTCTATCCTGGATTATATGATTTTATCTGAATTAATGCATGTATCTATCATTGCGCAACAAGTAAAATGGACCATTTCGAAAATATTTCCACATAAAAAGCAAAACAGAATGAATAATAAAATGACGAATCCAGGAAAAGTTCAAGCTGTCTTCATCAGGTAGGAAGCTGACAGAATACCTGAAAGCACAAAAGTTATTCGACATGCATATGTTATGGCGTGTATCTATAAATAGAAGCACAGCACGTGGCGAGGGTGAAAGCTCAACACGACCTAATATCCCGCAGACAGGTGGTATTGAGGTAGGAACCAGTCACTTAGTACAGGTGGGACAGGTGCGGCATTGGATCCGTTGGTAATTGTGCTATTGGCCGCCAGCAGGTGATTTACGGCCATGAAAGAAAAGACATGTGTTAGAGAGTTGGAAAGATTTCTACAGCTGTTCTAATTCGGTTTTATTTTTGTGCGGAGCATCACGCTGCCTTGTGCCGCACTAAGCCACCTCAATAAATATTAAAAATTTGGTCAATATAAACTAATTTTGAAAGTTGTAGTACTCAAAATCTTGCTAATACAATCTAAATTTAATTTTGGTGTTAACTTTAACCAGTGTCACATTTTTTAAGTAAATCAAAGTTTATGGTGCAAAAAAAATAGTTTCATCCGTAATTAAAAAATTACCCTCCTCACATTTTTATACTAATAATTAGTATAATAATTTTGCCTAAAAATTTCATACTAAGTTATGGGTTTTTAAAAATTATCCGCCTTTCATTTTAAAATAAGTGTTTAAAAACTGACCTTTCCAAAAATTTCATATTAAATCATGAGGTTTCAGTTAGTCAGTACCATACGTGATACACGCTTAGGTGATCATGTCTCTTTCGATTCATGTTGACGAGGCAGAAGATTTTTCCACAGTAGGTTGCCATTTCTTTCTGCGGTAGACTGGTTGCCAACCCAGTCTGTCCTGTTATTCAACCCATACTGGAGAGAGAAAAATGGATACATACCTTTCTCAAGGATATTTTCGTGTAACACTCGACTGGAATTCGAACGCGGTCCTTCGAATTCTCATTCCGAATCTATATCCCTTACACCACAACGCACATCTACTTTGTCCTAATGCATTAATTTATTGCGTCAGAAGAATACTGATTTACTAAGCGTAGCCTAGATGTGGCACAAGGCCGAAGGTAGAGAGTACCCACTGAGGATAGAACTCACTACTCAGTTGTAACTGATCTATCGAGACATGTTTCTTATCCCTTCACTCAGAGAAGAATAACTCAACAGATATTTATAATGAACTATACCAATTCCACGAAATTCGCAAATTAAGCGTATATTTACATGCATTATTTACCTGGATTGTTATCCTAATCTTCATTGCCATATTCACAACGTTTCGGCCGTTGTATGCTCGGTCTTCTTCAGGTGATTGGGATTTCGAAAACGAACCCTTTATTTGTCCACCGAGGTAGATTGCTCTAGATCTACGTGCCATGCATCTTCCGGGTGTCTCAGTTATTTCCCTTTAACTCAACTCTCCACGATTTTGATTTAAAAAATGCTACACTAATTAAAAGAGAAAAAAATTAGTAAAACGTAAATGTATAGAAAGTGCTTTAATCGCTAGATCCTCCACAGTAAATTTGTTCTTACGATGTTTCATCCTTCTTGGCAGGTGTTCTGGGTAAGACAATAAATTACATCCGCGTCCTGAGTAAGACGATAAACTACGTCCAGCAGCAAGGCCTCTGATCAGGAGGGTTTGAGGAGTGTGGAACCACTTCTTAATTGCTGATGTTCCCAGGTCCACCTTGACCCGAGGTAGTAGCACCTGTTAGGGTCCCAGCTATGGGCAAATAGTTAACCCCCAAACTCCGGTCAGAACACTATGAAAGTGTAAAAATAGGTTTTAATACCAGAAATACTTTTTTTTTTAAATCATTACCAACAATATATATTTGAAAAACAAATATTAACAGTAATACATTTTTTTTTTTTAAATATTACCAGTGAAGGAAAATTCTTACCATAAATAGATTTTTGGAGGAAAAAAATATTACCAGAAATAGAGTTTTTGAAAAAAATATTACAAACAATGAAAATGTTGTCGGCATTAAATAACTTATTGAGGTTGATATGCCGTAAAACAAAACAAACCGAACCTTCTTGGCAGATCTATTATCACAATGTAGTATATTTAATAACAAAATGATGGAAGCAGAAACAAAACAATCGACTAGATTATAATGATTTTACAAGCGTAGCTTAGATGTGGCACAAAGCCGAATCTAGGAGCCACCCAGTGAGGACTGAACTCATTACTCAGTGGTAACTGTTCTAGCGAGACAAGCTTGTTAACCATGACACCGCCTCGATGTGCCCAAATCGCTTAGACTATATATCCGAGCACATATTAAAAAAAAAAAAAATTTTTTTTTTAAATTTAAAAAATTCCCAGCGTCTCTCGTTTGTGCGTATGTGTAGTCCCGTCGGCATAAATATAAACTTTGTCCGACCTGACTGGCTCCTACCTAAAGGACGAAACGCATCATCCGAAAATATTTTCCACTTTGTCATACTTTCTTCACCTAAAATTATTATGTAAATACATGCTTTTTAAAATATTTGTTTTTAAAGCCATTTTTACCAGCCAAATTTCTCGAATTTCCTCTGACAATATTTGAAAGAAGGTCGCATATATTTGTTAATATTCATGAATTCTTTTATCAATTTGAAACTGATGAACAGAAGAGCAATTTTAAAGTCGAAGAATCTCTTGTCTCAGATCAATGTTTACCTACCTCGTTCGCTATCCATGAACCAGAACACTAAATTTACGGTACTACATTCAGGATTCAAAATTACACAAATATTTTCTAAAGGACTAAAATATGACATAGTGTAGAATTTTATTTATTTAAATGTAGGTCTGTCTCGTGATTGTTGCTGACGGATGTTGATGTTCGATACCAAGTAAAATCCATGATCTTAAATGACGATTTTCTAAGCACACAGACATACTTCACTTGGAGTATTGTTTGAACACTTGGCTTTGTGCCGTACTAAGTCACCAGTTCCAGAACTTTTTTCTAACTGCCGCCCATATGGCTCTCCAACCACATCCCTCTTCTCACCCTTATATGTAGTCACTTCTTTCTTGATATTAGGTATACTGCAATTTCAAAACTGCAACAAATCTAATACTCTGAATACAGATATGTTATTAGATAAGATGCCGCCAGACGAACATCTATGGCTATATCGATATCCATTTATACGTACACAATTATGCCTTGCAGAATCGAATGCCTGATCTTGCCAACCTGTGGCGCGTCCTGTCCAGATAATGTCAGCATGATACAAAGAAACGTGCAAAGTTCAGATAACAAAATACAGTGTAACCCGGATATAAGAGAGTTGTCGGGACCGCAGACGAAGTCTCTTATATCCGGGTTTCTCTTATATCCGGGTTTGGTCTATTATATATACATTAACACAGGCTCTAATTTGGGACCAGAGATAATCTCTCTTATGTCCGGGTTTCTCTTATATCCGGGTCTCTTATATCCGGGTTACACTGTAAAATAAAACTATGCACTCATATATAGCTAACAGATTAAATTTTATTCTTTATTCGGCATGCGTTTTCCTTAACTATAAAGATTACAGCCGTATCACGTTGACAGTTAAGCAATGTCGAGCCTGATCAATACCTAGCTGGAGGACCTCTTAGATATACTAAGGGCTGCTAGCTTGGATGTACGCGTGGTATAATGGGTAATCACTTCAAGTTGGAAATTCCAGCCGGGTTCGTTATATTCACTTAAGCGCAAATACTAGTTGGAAATGTATAAATCCAACCCTTTACCTTCACCATCTATGGGTTAAATAGTCGGGCATGTATCAGCAAATCATTATTATTTCTAAAAAATTCTTACAATTCAAAAATATTTTCTAGCTTTATATAACCCGCAAAAGGTTAGTAAGCCGTAAAAACAAATTAATCAATCAATGGATCAATCAATCCTTAAGTGTTAGTAACTTTGATTGCATTATATAAATTTAATTAAAAAACAAAGGAAACAATTATTACACTGTTTTAATGCTACTCTACTACTGTATATATATCACCTAATTTTTTTGTAGCCGTTCCCGCCTTTTTTCGTCATTGTTACCCAGGATCTTTACATCACCTTCGGAGAAATTCACCTACTGTGAAAATCCCAATACTAAACTAACGTTAATAACTTGCATCTACTATACAAATAAAGCGCAGTGTACGTGTATCCGTCATTCCGTTTTTCGATCTCGGCGAATCATAAACAACCTGAAGTAACAGGTAGTAACTAATGTAGTTACATCCAATTAAAAATTAAATATATAATTCATTTAAAGTTAAATTTAAACATTGAACAGAGTGAAAGATTTTTAAAAATATTCTTTATTAAATTTAAAATTTTAAAATTTTAATTTCGTCGCAATTGCAATTGATATAATCTAATTAAACCGCAATTAAAACTTAAGCGGGGCACAGTACGTTGCTCATATGGTTTGTTGTTTTTCCTAGCACGCGTACTGTGACGAAATATTATATAGTTCGGGTTCCATAATGCTTTTTAGGGGTGACTTTATGTGACGTGATCACAAAGAAAATAAAAAGAATTTAAAAGAAAATAAGAATTGCGCGCAAAATAAATGCAAACGAACTACGGAGATCGGTTGCGCATAAGAAGAAGGATTATGCCGAATTAAGGTGTCGCATAAAGATAAAATTATTTTATTATTTCTAAATTTTTATATCTTTTACGTACATAGGACGCTAAAGGTAACAGGCCGAAATGCCCTCCGCAGCAATCAGCGTAAAGTCCGCCGGAAGGGCGACTTCCAGGCTAGTAATAGTTAAGAATATATACGCAGAATACAGCTCACACGGACATTGCTAGACAGACACGGACGCAAGTGGAAGGCTCTCGGTGCAAGCAGGACTATGACAAAAGGAATTCTCTCTTATATTCCTTCATTTTCTGTTTTCGAATTAGTTTCAATAAGAACGGACTATACTGCTCAATGATTGGGAAAAAAGAAAAAAATAACACTAGACATCGTTGCCAGTTTGCGTTATTGAATATTTCTTTGGGAGGGTGAAATGACAGAACCTAGGTCAGGAGATCGATTTCGGAATTTGTATGCTTGCTTAATCGATAAATAGATTTTTATTCAATAGACTGCGCAGAAAGAAAGAGACTGGTGCACGAGTGCACGCTTCGGGAGAGAAAGTAGTTCCTCCCCAATAATCTCCATTTAAAAACTCGCTAATAATATTTTCCTGTAAGACAATTAATTTCTTTAAAAGGCGCAATTTCTCTCACACACCACCCCTCATCCTCAACCAATTCCTTACACTGACTTCCTTTTGTTTCATTCAGTTACTCTTTAATGTAACATCTACAATCTATTGTTCTGTTCTGTCAGTTGTTACTCTTTGGTCTCTCTGACTAGTTTCATAATTGTATCCCAATGTTTATTCGATTTTGTTTTTTCTTTTTTTTCTTTTTTGCAGTAAGGTTCACCCTGTACAAGGTCCGAGGGTTACTCGAGGTAGAGGGCTACTTTAGGAGGCAATTTGTACAGATAATAGAGGACGGTAACGGTTAAACCTAGACTTGAACATGTTAAGATTGCACTGATCGGGGAAATAATCTCTTGGGAGTCAGTTCCACAGAGCAGTGGTTCGCGGGAAGAAGCTGTTCAAGTGGAACTTACTTCTCACCGATGGAACACGGAGGGAATGCGGATGGTTTACTACAATGTAAGTGGCATGGTGGGTCCTTGTCGAGATGATTAGGCCTGAGGGTGCCAAGGTATGTGGTTCGTCCGAGCACAATACCGTGAAAGTAGCGATAGGACAGCGAGAGGTTTGCTACATCCCGCCTGTGAAAGAGAGATTGGCGGGTGGAAAATAATTCGTCACTCACAAGGACTTGGAGAGGCTTTTGAACTCGATAGGCTGAAAAGTGTAGTCTGTGCAGCTCCCGTCCAAATATGACAACAGTACTAGATTTTTGGCCTGATCTGGCTCTTGTAAAGGTAGAGAATAGTACGTGGAGTCACTACTTCCTTAAGCGGTACAGGGTACCGATCATTTTACCTGAATCTTGTATGTACCTCTTGAGGTTAGGTGTAAGTTTAAGGCCCAATAGACTCTCAAGGCACGGTGCCTCTCCGAGAGAATATCCGTCCATCATGAATTTCGGCAGTTGAAAATGATGCTGGATAAATTATCGGCTTCTTATAATGCTTCAGAAGGTACCTTAAGGAACTCCCTGACTGTTTGTAAAGTAAGGCTGAGCAACCGGTCGTACGGAACGAGCGTAGGCCTTTCACCGACGAAAACGTGCTACCCGCGATCGACCAACTTTTTTCCTGTCGTCGATACCCGCTCACTACGAGTCCCGACCGTCGAGTCACTATCTCTCCCGCCCCGCCGTCTTCTTCGCAACCGGATATTTCGACCCCACAACCCTTTTCCCGCAGACGAAACGTCTCGAGCCTTTGGCTACTCTATCACTATTTCTATATAAAATGTTCTGACGAGCTACATTTTTTAAGTCACACCAGTTCAAACCGTTACCCCTAGGCCACACCATGCCACGTACACAAGGTTGAATCATCCCCACCCCTTCGTATTCCATTGGTAAAAAGTTCCACTTAGACAACTTCTTACAGAGAACCGCACCTTAGTGAAATAAACTCCCGAGAGGTTGCTTCCTCAATTTCTATGATCTTGAACTTTTCAAGTCTAATGTCAACCGTTATTTATACTACATATGTTAGATTAAATTGATATTCTTTTTCCTACTGCCAAATTAATTTATTAATGCTCATGATTACTAAGGTTAAGCGAGTGAGTAGTAGAGTAGACGTAGATTTAGTGATTAGAAGGACTTATCTAGTCGTAAAAACAGATTCAGTTATAGTTGGCACCAAAATATAACTAATTTTCGCTTAATTTTTTAATGTATTTACTCTTTAGTCTGAATAAAAATTGTAAGATTGCTATATATTTCTTAAACGGCGGGCATCGTCAGTTGATTGTTCATTGAAGAATCAGCGTCAATTCATGATTTAAAGATTTTCCAATGATATGGCCATCATTGAATCAGGATTCGAGTTTAAATGTCTAATTGGCAACACTGTAAAAGGACTAAATATCAATTACAAGAAGACTGGATGAACTAATTTCTAGCAAGAGAAACAACCAAATCACAGATTGGAGATGCGGAAATCAAACAGGTGCAATAATTTAGATATCTAGGAAGCGTATTAGCAGAGGACGGAGAGTTTGACACGGAAATCCGAAGGCGCATTAGGATAGTGAAAGATGCCTCCCAAAAGCTGAGCAAAGTATTAAAAAAAACAAAATATAACGTTACAGAGAAAAGAGTACTGAAATGTTATGTAGTATCAGTCCTCCAATATATATTTTTGAATCGAATTTACCCCAAACAAGGCAGTAAAGTTAGAATACAGAAACATTACTAAGGACTAAGAACAATAGAAGAGTAATCAGGAAGAGAGTAGAAAACGATTGACATTGCGTTTAAATTTTTAAGATTTAAATTGATGAGACCTTGCCGCCAGTCTAGTACTGCGCTTAAATTAATAAAGTCTAGGTATCATAGCGAAGAGTTTATCCGAAAGATTGCCATGTAAGTATTTACAGAAAAGAAAATACCATAAAAGTATTTATAGGAAAGGGGAAGCAACTTTAAGGTGGTGGAAAAGTGTCTGAGGCCGATATGCTAGGTCAGGACCAATAATGTTAGTGATTTTTCTTTGGATTTTATCAAAAATCTCTAAATATACGGCAGGTACAGCGGGTCAAATGTGGCAGCAATATTCTACTCATGGACGAACGGTAGACTTATAAACGGCTGTGAATGCTGGACAATCTCTTCAAAGAGGAAGAAGAGATTTGAAACAACAGAAATGTGGTTCTACAGAAGGATACTGAGAATACCATTGACAAAACATGTGAGCAACGACGAAGTTCTAGAGACAATGGCAGCAAAAAGAATACTTATACTTAACATCAGGAAGAGACAGTTGAAAGAAAGAAAGAAAGAAAGAAAGAAAGAAAGAAAGAAAGAAAGAAAGAAAGAAAAAGAAACATCGAAGATCAAAGAAAGAATAATCGGAAAAGAAAGAAACAAACAAACAAAGAATGAATGAAAGAAAGAAGAAAAAAGGTGACTGACGGAAAGAAAGAACGAAGGTGAAAGAAAGAAAGAAAGAAAGAAAGAAAAAAGAAAGAAAGAAAGAAAGAAGGTGACTGAAAGAAAAAAGAAAGAATAATGAGATTGAATATTTATAAATATCTCTTTCAAAAGTAACAGTTAAAATGTAACAATGAAAGTAAGGAAAGAAAGAAAGAAAGAAAGGTGACTAGAAGAAAGAAAGAAAGAAAGAAAGAAAGAGAATAATCTGAATTCAAAGTAAGAAATAATAATCGTTTGTAAAATAAATAAAAAAAATAAGAAAGAAACAAAGAAACAAAGAAACAAACCAGAGAAATAAAACTAATGTCTCAGTTGTTAGTATTACTGTCTTAAAATCTGCGATACCCAAATGTTAAGAGTATTACTCATGGTTTCAAAGTCCTCTCATTGAAATTAACACTTTCCAATAAACAAAAACAGAAATAGAGAGAAGAACGGAAGAGCTGATCACTAACAAAAGAAGCGAAACACGTGTTGAAATCTTTGCAGGTCTGAGATTTTACCGCTGAGAATGGCAAATCCTAACAAACAGAATTGACGATCGATTAATGAAGGCACAGGTTGCGAGAGATTTCAGTGCAGGCGCATCGGCATCGAGTAACTAAAAGCATTTTTCAATGGATCGAATGGTTTAACTCATATCAAGGAAACCCGCATTAATCTTACATTTTAATATTACTTGTCCTATCTATCTATCTACAGTGACGCACCGTGACTCCCTATATCTATATCCCAGACTAATAATGGATGGGAAAAGGAAAAAAAAAAAAAGTTGTTTATCGGTGTTTCATCGTTCGAAAGGACTTCTTCAAAGAATGGTCTTATCTATTGAGCTTTATATATAGGGGTGGGAAGAAATGTATCAGACGTTCTGTTCGAGAATACAAGCAACAAACGCTTAGATTTAAATATAAATTTTTAAGGTTTTGGTGTCCGTTTTATCCAGATGCATAATCTAGCCGATTTTTTATTCAAATAAAAACACAAGCGATAGAAAAACTGAATTATGTTAGCTTGTTTTTAACGTTTCTTAAGGTAAAATTGTAACCGGGATTATTGTATTTCCTCCGCCCTCACCCCTGAATATAAGTAGAGATTGAAGTCAACATCCAGAGGCGACAATCTGTTTCCCGCTAAACGCAATTGTCAGGCCATGTGCGTTGTTTTTTGGTCGACTATTTATAGATACATGTCAGTGATGCATTGTGGGTAGTATATTATATTGCATTGTGGGTAGTCTTTTGTATTATTCTAACAGTTATTTGTTTGGCAGTAACGGTTATGTTTCGATTTATTCCAGGGGCTTTTGAACAAAAACACAATGCACATGACCTGATGATTGCGTTTAGCATGAAACAGAGAGTCGCCTCTGGGTGTTGATATCAATGACCACTTTTATATTTACATACACCATATCTCTGATATTGAGCACTTTGACCCATAAATATAGCATATCATATATATATATATATATATATATATATATATATATATATATATATATATATATATATATATATAGCTCAATACCTCAACACTTAAAGAAACACTCATGATCACATTCACAGATGAGGATTAGTTGAAAATGCATGTATCTATCTCTCTCTCTCTCTCTCTCTCTCTCTCTCTCTATATATATATATATATATATATATATATATATATATATATATATATATATATATATATATATAAAACAAAGGGTGTCTGTGTGATACCTTTTCACTCGAGATGGATCCGACAGATTTTGACCAATTTGGCATATACATTGTACAATGTAAGAGATAGGTTCTTAGTGTAAAAGATTTGATTTTTTTTTTAAATCCATAATCGACAAATTCAACTTTTTACCTCCGATTTCGCCCAAACTCTGTATGTAGATTACTTACATCATAACGAGTTAAACGATAACTCATTTTTATTTCTATGCAACTGCGTTTAGCGAAAAACCGCGACAAACGAAACATCGATTTCAACGCAAATCGATTTCAACACAAATCGATTTCAACACAAATTTTAAACTAAAATCTCCCTCAATTTTCAAACAATCTAATACTTCACTCAATTTCAGCCATCAATAAGTTGATTGTTTAACAGTTATTTAACTTGATAATTGAGTCCACCCATATAGTGAAAACCCGCATAAACAGCGAAGAAATGGCAATTTTACTGGTTTCTTTGTTATGTTTCATTGATCTTTCAACGAATTTTCATCAAACTTAACAATTGCTTTATAAATGCATCTTGTTTTACATCCCTGGTAGCTCAGTAACAAATTGAGTTTCAAAAACTTTAAAATAATTTTGGTCTGAAGTGGGTCTTCATGTTGCCTGTTTTAACCCCTTCATGTGCTCGGCTAATTTCGATCGAAATTCTGTTACATCAGTAACTGCATTAATTCAAAATGTTTTTTTAATAAAAGTACTTTAAAGTAACTGAAGAAGACAGACATCTAAACATAATGCTGTTTTTCCTCCATTCTAATTGTACGCTTTAACTGATCGACCAGCTGGGTATGACAGCTAGAAATACATAAAAACAATAACAAGCAAAAACTAAAAATCCTTGAAGCCCTTTAGAGTTAAAGCCCAAAATAAATAAAACCTTAAATGATTATGAAAAATATTATATACGCATAAACAAAAACAGCAATATTACTCCCCTTACATTGAAAACAGAAAACAAATGAACACCTCAAATTTGAACTTTGAAATCTAGAACGCTGCATAAGCATAAGCAGTAAAAGAAATGACCAGATGAATTGTTTAAAATTCACAGAAATACATATACATACTCACAAATTAACCTTGAAGATGGTCTCAGATGAGTTTGAATGTACCTGAAAAAATAAAATCTATTCGAACGAAAATTTTGGTATTTTTCTTACTCAATTTTCTAAGTCTACCAAAAATTTAATCCGCTAACTTGAAAGGATCACATCGAAAACTAATCGAAATATGTCTAAATTATTTAACCAAACCAAGTTAAATATATATATATATATATATATATATATATATATATATATAGTCAAACCTAATGAGCCAGACAAACCTACCAAGGTTTCACTTAGGCAGACTATATGCCTAAGTGAAACCTTGGTAGGTTTGTCTGGCTCATTAGGTTTGACTAGGTTTGCTCTACATTTGTATCGAGCTCTTTAGTTAGTTGTTTACTCGTATCGGGGTTTTTTCTTTGGGCCTTGAACCTGTATCTGTGCGATTATTTTCGACAGACTTTCATGTTCCTGGCTCTTTCTATTTTAAAACCTTTTATTTCCCTTCCTGATTGATTTGGCTATTGTTAAATCAAGAATTCGAAGGTTTTTCGACACGAGTATAGTTACGTATATATATATATATATATATATATATATATATATATATATATATATATATATATATATGTATACTAAAATTTCCCTTGATTTGCCATCAGAAGGCGAAACGCGTCGTTAAAGAAAAGTTTTTCTTTTGTCGTTATTCATATCTTAAACCTTCTGACAAGCATTACAGAATGATTCATCTACGAAACTCTGTAGTCAATGTGCTGAAGATAACATCAATAAGTTAAGCGATAAATTTTATTCGGGTTAAGTATATATATATATATATATATATATATATATATATATATATATATATTATCGCTTTAAACGTTATATTTTTAGTGGATACGCATATTTGAGTACACGGCCCGCTTATTTATTAAACAGTTTATTTATTTATTTTTGTCTACCGGCCTGAATATTCAAGAAATCTTAGAAAAAGAGATATGCACTCTTCAACAGATTTCGAACCTGCACACAACTGGGCAGAAGGAACGGTTGTTAGATCGGCGCACATTAAGCGATTCGGCCACGAAACACTTCCGCCAAACAAGTGATACGAAACCGTGCCTTTAAGTGAAATCCTTCTCATCATAGCCTCTCGAAATTTTATATCTGCTCAGATATTGTTAACAAGTCCCAAATTATTCGCCCTCTTATGGAAATTATGAAATAATATTGCTATATGGCAATTGTAATGTTTGTTGTTTCTTAATTTGACATGTAATACAAACACCCTTTGAAAATGAAATATTATTGACTTGATTCTATAACATTGTAAAACATAATAAATAAGACAATATGTGAGTGCCACATACTGCAATAACTCATTGGTTCAACAACCATGTCGAAGATGGCAGAACTTGATGCGTACAAATAAGGTGAATGTATACAGCACTTTCCAAGCGATTAAATGTTCATAGATCGAAAATTCCAAGGATTATCAAGAAATAAAACGAGACTCATTGGGTTGAGAATAAATTATGGACTGTCAGAAAACGATTCATTTCTGGGAGAACGGAAAGGAAAATTGTTAATGTCTCGAAGAATATTCACTTAATGACAAAGGATATTGTCCATGGTGTAAAGACATCAGGGTTGAATGTATCGATGAAGAGAGTCATTAGATAATTTCACTGAGCAGGACTTCGAAGTTGGCACCCAAAGAAAACTCCCTTGATGAAGGCTAAGCACCTAAAATGCAGATGAGCTCAAGCCAGAAGCCATCTGGAAAATGGGAGTAAATATTGGAACTAGGTTTTATGGTCAGGTGAAATCAAAGTAGAATTATTTGGTCATATGAACAGTCGTGGCAGTATTATGCTCTGGGGATGTTTTACTGCATCTGGGCCAGAAGAACTAGTGAGAGGACAGGGTAGCATGGATGAAGAGCAGTATTTGGCTATTCTTAAAAAATAATATGAAACAATGTGCATTAAAGTTGTTTTGGGGCATTACTGGACGTTCCAACATGACAAAATACTTAGATGACAGCAAACCCACACAACGTCCACACAGAGTCCTCATTTAAAATTCATGGGCATATTTGAAGAAAAATTAATCGAAAGAAATCCTTCGAATTTTGAAGGAACTAGAATGTAGCAAAATACCTATCAGTGTGTGTAATGATCTTGTAAGGATCTATCAAAAATGATTAAAGGCAATAATCAAGAATAAATGTTACACATTTGATTATTGAGAAAAAAAGGCCAATGATTTTGTCCAATGTTAAATGTTTTATGGTGTTTTTGTATAATTGTTTGACATTAAAATACTTTTTTGTTGTGGGTATCACTGCAAATTCTTTCAAATCCCTATTTCATAATTTGTAAAAAACTCACATGAAGTTCCCATGAAAATTTGAGGTAATACAACTTTATATGTAATTATAGAAATTGGGGTGAATAATTCTGTCCACAAATGCATATATATATATATATATATATATATATATATATATATATATATATATATATATATGTGTGTGTGTGTGTGTGTGTGTGTGTGTGTGTGTGTGTGTATGCGTGTGTGTGTGTGTCTTTAAAAAATTCAGATAGAGCATATTAAATCATTTGCCTTGATAAAGTCCCTCAAAGGGCGATACTTGTCGACTATGATAAGATTTTTTTTGTCTTTATATATATATATATATATATATATACAATTATATATATATATATATAATAATAATTGGCCACTCGATATCGAGGACACCCGTTGCAATGGACAGCTAGCTAGCTAGCTAGCGCATATGGCAACATTTGCACAGGAATTTTTGCAATTTCCCAAATGCCCACCTGCAGTTTATACTGTTATTGGCGTGTGCAGAGCGTTGGTGCGAACCCAGCGTGATCATAAATGAACAAGGCTGGCCACCTCAACTCGCAATCACGGTGTTTTTGTGATATCGTGCTAGCTTTGGCCAACGAGGTCTTCCACACAGTTTCCACTCCCAAATTCACTCACAAGGTTTTGGTGGACCCGTGGCTATGGAACAGACACTTGGAGTCCGATAGCTGCTGAAATAAATTCCAGCCAGGATTCTAACTCGGTGCCTCGTGATTCTAAAGCAACGCCTTAGACCACTCAGCCACACTGCTTACAGTACCAGGTGTTCCCAAGCGGTCCCCCATCTAACTACTGACCTGGCTCAACGATGCTTAACTTCGGTGATCGAACGGGAATATATATATATAAAAAAAAAAAACCAATCCCATAACACTAAATATATACATAAAAATCTACATTCACACACACATATATATATATATATATATATATATATATATATATATATATATATATATATATATATATATATATATATATATATATATATATATATATATATATATATATATATATATATATATATATATATATATATATATATATATATATATATATATATATATATATATATATT
Organism: Acanthosepion esculentum; assembly: GCA_964036315.1. Lineage (NCBI taxonomy): Eukaryota > Metazoa > Mollusca > Cephalopoda > Sepiida > Sepiidae > Acanthosepion > Acanthosepion esculentum. Next base: position 69,766,487 of record OZ038489.1, on the reverse strand, counting down.
GTGTGAATGTAGATTTTTATGTATATATTTAGTGTTATGGGATTGATTTTTTTTTTTTATATTTTCCAAACTCAGTCAGCACACTGTGACCGTATTCATTAGTTATGCTATTGAATGCTCTTTTTTATTATCAATGCTTCCATTATTTTTATTCTTTTTGACATATGGATGATAGTTTTACTTACTACAAATCCCCGCCCGCAACATATTCGTAGAAAAAGCAAGGACGAATGTTAGATTTATATGTGAGATAGATTCCGGCGATAAAAGAATTGTCTAGTACGACACAGTAAACCAACATTCTTAGTTGCAGACTTAGTAATTGATTCAATATATTCTTTCTACTTCTTGTCAGCAGGAAACATTTGTCCAAGAAGAAGCAATGAGCCACTTTCCTGGAGGTTAGCAGCGGTTACGCTGATGTTAGTTAAAAAGGGTTCTCTCAGATGATTAAAAGAGAGTAGTTTTGTTTTTGCGGCGTTAAAATTAAGAAGCCATTTTTGTCCCATTTAACAACAGATTGTAGGTCATCTTTGAGATCCGCTGCCAATTTGACTTTATCGAACCGATCAGACTTGCTATTTACACAGGAGTAAATAGTAAATAAACGCAACTGGAACTAGGCGCTTGTAATTTTTCTTTTCCAGTTTAGAAATTATTTCAGTATACATTTTTTTCAATGATTCCATTGCCTCAGTTTATATTATTCGGCTTTAAACAATTAGCTTTCTCTTCGAATTGCACGGCATTTCTTGTTCTTTGAAATTATTTTATTTGTTTATTTAAGTATTCAGGTATGAATATTGAAATCTGTTTTACAATCTCCTCTTAAATACATTAATCGATAATTGACTGAAATACAGAAAAGAAAAGAAAAAAATTATAAAATAGATTCGTTTTATTTTTATTTTTTGTTTGCGTTTTCATACTTGCGTTTACTGAAGTTAATGCTCGAAGCCCAGGAATACTTGTATAGAGGCTTAATGCATTCGATTTTTATTTAAGTAAACCCACCCACAGTGTCCTTTATGACACATACTTGCAATATTATATATATATGAGTATGTGTGTGTGTGTGTGTGTTTGTGTGTGTGTGTGTGAGAGAGAGAGAGAGAGAGAGAGAGTGTAGATGAATATGAATGTAAATAACAACCACCAAGACACACAGATATTGAACGGAGATAGATAGATAGATAGATAGATAGATAGATAGATATTCATTCGCATATACACTGTAAGCAAAACTACCTCCTACGCATACAAACATACAGTCTGAATATGTAGTTACAAAAAAGTATAAATACTAATAAAATATCACACACGCACAGACATATATATATAAATATATATATATACATATATATATATATATATATATATATATATATATATATATATATATATATATATATATATATATATATATATATATATATATGCAGTGTGTGTTATAATCTATGAACAGATATTAATATATTATGAACAAATGCATATGTATATATTTAACAACAGACATATTTATATATTTATATCACAGGACAGGTATACATATATGTGTGTAATTTGTACGTTTAATGTATACGTGTGTGTCTGTTTGTGTGTGTGTGTGTGTGTGTGTGTGTGTGTGTGTGCGCGCGCGTATCAATTCACTTAAAGGTGACGTCATTTACAACGGTCAAACTGAATTTTTACACATTTTTTCAGTTTGACAGTTGCAAATGACGTCATCTTGTGATGAAGTGAGTTGAAATTGATTCCAGCAAACCATTACACACCGGAATTGACTAAACACATTTTGATAAACAAACTAAATACGAAACAAACGTACAATTAAGCACACATATATTGTATATATATGCTTCAGGATTACGTATTATGGCAGAAACCTATTTGCTTTAGATTTTATTTATTTATTATTATTCTATAATATTTTTATATTTTTTATTCTATTTATTTTCTTTCTTCATTTTCTTATAATGTTCATATCTTGAGATGTTTGATGAAACTTAAATCCGCCTATCGTTCAAGTTTTGTCCAACACTGCAAGGACAAATCGCAAAATAAAATGTAAAAAAGAAGAAATATCTCAACAATTTTTTTTAAAGAAATGGGGGCAAGGATAACATACCTAAAAAGTAACTATATAAAATGGCGGATGATACAGAAAAAATAACAAGTCCAAGGTCAACTGCTGAGTTTAAATATATTTCCTTTAAATTAAATAATACAAACCAGAATAAAGAGATTAAGTGAAGGCCAATTTTAGAATGAAAGTGCACAAGAACTGAAGATACGTACATGTTGGGGTTTCTAATATGGCTGAGCTGAAACACTGGTCCTTATTAAGGTATTAGCTAATCTTTTTGGTAAGTGGGTCGATTTTTTGCCTATATTCTTACGTCAAGCTGTGCTTACACGATGCGGATAGGAAGTAGAACGACTTAGTTGCAAATATCTGGGACACATAATAAGGAAAGAGAGCTTGGAGAATTTGACACTCAAAGGACATGCTGAAGGCAAAAGGGTCGAGCTTGTGGAAATTGACAGCAGAACTGGACTTGGAGAGATGGTGAGGAGACAAACATTGCTATAAAGGATAGCAAGTTATGGAGAGCCATGTTGTGAAGGGCAAATAAAAGAAGAGTGTTTAACGCCGGTCTTCCGTGTAAGACAACTTTGCCTGCCTTAAGAACAAGAATTCAGAATTATGGTTTAGACAGTAAAATCGATGTGAAACGGCCAATTTACTAAAGCACCATGTATCCCAAATCCAATGAAAGTAAATGTTTTTGTCAGGAACTATAAATAAAACTAAATATTTTAAAATATAATAGATGTTCGTTGTGGTGTAATTTAATGGATATCGGCTCGGAGAGAGCCGAGTTCGAATTCAAGTCGAGTTCGTTGGATTAACCTACGCAAAAATACGCTTGGTATGAACCCATCTCTTCTCTCCCAGTTATGGTTTGAATAGCAGAACAGAATGGCTTCTTTAGCCTTGGTTGGCAACGAGTCTATATTTTTACAAGAAATGGTAACCTACTGCGGGAAAAAATCTGACTCGTCAGTTATGTATTGAAAGATACATGATCGCCCAAGCATGTATCGCGTATCGCACTTAAATGACTGAAATAAAGATAAAAAAAAGAAAACCGTGGTCTTAAAAGAAAATCATGTATGCATCTGTAAATGTATAAAGGTAAAAGAAAATAGGAAAACTGTATTATTAAAATAAGAACTTTTATTATTAAAATAAGAATATATATATATATGTATATGTGTGTGTGTGCGCGCGCGTGTGTTTGTGTGTGTGTGAAGGTATGTGTATGTCTCGAATATTCAGGCCGGCAGATGAAAATAAATACTGTTTAATAAATAAACGAAGTGTTTACTCAAATACGAGTATCCACTAAAATAACGTTTATGTAATTATATATATATATATATATATATATATATATATATATATATATATATATATATATGAAAAATTTCTCAGACTTAACCTGTAGAATAAGACAATATGTATAATGGTAAATGACAATAGGAAAACTGTATTATTAGCCGAAGCATTTCATAAGGCAAAAACGAAATGAATTTATTGAAAACAAAGTAACTATTAACAACTAAACAAAATGATCTTAGCAACTAGAAGAATTTAGAAAACGCTATTGTATTCATATTGTCAACTGAAAATTATTTCAAGTACTATCACATGTGGAAACATTGTTTTTATTGTTGTGTTGACGGATTCAACTATTTTTTTAATTTCTTGATACAGTTGTGTACGTTTGTTTGGGAGAGTAGTAATTCTGTTAGGAAAGGTGATATTGGGAAAAAATCTTAACACATCTGTAATTGTGCATATGCGTTTTTTTTTTCAGTCCTATATAGGAATAGAAATTAATTATTTTATTTTTACTCATCTTTACCCAGTACAAGGCCCAAGAGTCACTAAAGGTATAGGGTCAATGAATGATGTCGAATGAACGTAAGGCGAGAAGCTAAGAAGTGCAGTTTATTATGTTATGTAAGTGAGATAACAATTGACCTTAGACTTGAAGAGTTTAAGAAGATTGTAATGATCGGAAAAACATCCCCTGGGATCTTGTTTCACAAATTAGCAGTTCTAGGGGAAGAAGCGAGGTGAACATCCTTCATGTTAGACACTTCCTGTTTCATCGCTATAAAAAATATTGGAATCTGAATGATTATTTGTTGAATTATGTCAATATTGATCTGCGCAGTTTCTGCTTAGACGCAAACAATCGGCAGATATTTGTATGAAATGTTCTGTATTCGGCAAGTCTTAAATAAAAAGACACGTTGCGAGTTTAAATGGGTAGATACAAGATAAAAATCACTGAATGGACAGATAAAAGGCAATGTTTAATAACACCAGAGCTTTCAAAAGGGTAAGGCAATACTAGAAATTGCAAAAGAATGATTGACAGCTAACATCAAGTTATGATGAATTTCCGGGAAGTTTCTGGCCGATTTGTTGTCTATCCAAATCCAGAGCTTTCTCACTCCTGTTGGAGGAACCACACTCTGATGTCACCAGGGACAAAGCCTGACTCACCTCACTTGGCCAATTGCGGGGTTGTTGGTGAAGGTTTTGAATTTTTTGTCTTTCTCCTAGACAGGTTGCCACACAAGGCATTAGGACCAAGACTATTTACCCATACTTGTGGAGAAGAAAAGATGGAAACAAATGCAACGAACTCAACTGGAATTCGAACTCGGCTCTCCGATTCCTTCATCCCAGACATTGTCCATTACTCCCCCGTGCCTATATTAAGAAATACGTTACAAAA
>OZ038489.1:69751670-69756670 GCA_964036315.1 Acanthosepion esculentum | reverse complement strand
TGTTTGTATCGACTAAAAATAAGAATTGCTAGAGATTAGATTATGTTTAGAAATATGAAAAATTAAACAGTTTTTAGAATAAAGCTATGCTTCCCGTTAATTCTATGGGTATTGAAAACCTGAGAAAGTATTGCTGAAATCGTGGTGGAAAATCCATTCAAAAAGATGGCGGACAGCAGTGAAAACGAAATCAATTTTGAAGCGTCTATGACCGAAATAAATAAAAATATGTTTGATGTACATGGGATTGTTTGTTGTTGTTTTTTCTTTTAAGAAAACGGATGCAATATTTGGTTAATGATTTAAGTTACACTTTAGATAGTTTAAAACATAGATTTTATTTTCTTTGCGTATACCGTCCCGAATATGGTGACACAGGTTTCATGAAAAATGTTTAATATTTAATTATCGTTTAAAATACGCGCAGCTAACATTCAAGTTGTTGACGGTCATGGCTCTCCACAATATCGTGTCCTTTGTAGCTTTTAATAAACTTTGTCTTTTTGTTATCTCTTTTAAACCTTGCTCCGCCATGCATTTACTCAAGTTGTCTATGAAGGTTATGCGTTCCTCTTGAATTCAATCTATCCTGTGCGTATCAAATTTTCCGTGCCCTCTTTCCTCATTATGAATCCTAGAAATTTCAACTGTCTTATCCTGATGTTAAGTACTACTGCACATTTTGTTTAACATTTTCTCTAAAACTGTCTCTTCTTCCTTAATAATTACGCTATGTCGACAATAAATCCTCCGATGCATTATTCGCTGAAAGCAAATCAGTTGCACAAAATATTTAATATATAAAACTTCATGCGAACGAATACATATATAAATATACGAAGATTTTGATGACAACAGTATATACAAACTATCATAATGTCATAAACGCACGGTTAGATCGTCCTGGGTATGACGATAAACTACATCCGCGTCCTGGGTATGAGGTTAAACTACGTTCGCGTCCTGGGTAAGACGATAAACTACGTCCAACAGCAAGGCCTCTGATCAGGAGGTTTTGAGGAGCGTGAAATCACCTCTTAATTGCTGGTGTTCCCAGGTCCACCCTCACCCGGGGTGGTAGCACCTGTTAGGGTCCCAGCTATGGGCAAATAGTTTACCCCCAAACCGGGGTCAAAACACTATGAAAGTGCAAAAATAGGTTTTAATGCCAGAAATACTTTGTAAAAAATTATTACCAGCAATACCTTTTTGCAAAAAAAATATTACCATCAATACATTTTTAAAAAAATATATTAACAGCTATACATTCTTGAAGAAAATATTACCAGCGATACATTTAAAAAAAAAATATTACCAGAAATATATTTTTGAAAAAAAGAATATTACCCGCAAGAAAAATTTTATCGGTATTAAATAACTCATTGAAGTTGATATGCCGTAAACCAAACCAAACCAAACGATTTATAGATACACTCTTGTGCAAATTAATTGAAACAAACCGAATAATTATTTACTTTTTTCGTATTTTTTCAATGAAACATGACCCAGTGCACATGTTAATACTTTGTATGTCCATTCCACGTAGTCGTTCCTTGAAGACTGACTGCAGATTCTTGATTGGATTTAAATCGGGGGTCAGTCTATAGTACGTTGATTTGCTCACTGATAAGGCTGGCCAGTGTGTTCGTGCAGCGTTACAATTTCCGTACGCTTCCTTGGAGTAACGTCCATCACAGACAATGGTCATATGACAACTAATCGACAGTCAAGACAATAATGTCTGGGCGTGATATAAATCTGATGTAATCACGGATGTCGCAATATTTTCTAGGCCAAACAAATATCATCATACACCCCGAAAATAGATTCATATTACTGCGAACCACTGAAAATGACCTAATCTGAGGGAAAAATTAGAAATCGATTACACACTGTCACTCCAGTGGGTCTAAATCTGACCATATGGCGAAAGAAAGGAAACTAAAGTTGTTGTTTCAATTAATTTGGACAAGGGTGTAGGTGTGTCGAGAGTTCGTGGGTATGTGCATGTATTGTGTATGAACTCTATTAAGGTTGACTACTGGGTTATAGCTTTTAGATTTTATTGCCTGAGCATTCAAAGTAGTTATGGGAGAGTGGTTTGTTCCTTCATCCACGCTCTTCCAAACATCGTGGTAAGCCAACAACGAAACGCACACACATACATATCAGTGGCGACACCAGCGGTTGGGCTTGTCGGGCTCAACCTAAGTGAATCAACATTCATGTATATCTATTTCAAAGCAACAAAAATCATTCGTTTTTATTGTTCATAATAAAGAAGAAAGAAAAAACTAAGTAAAAAACGAATGAAATAGAATTAAGCCAGTCGGGTTGCGTAGGTCCTAGACCTATCTGAGCTGGCTAGCCGGGCTGATTAGGTCTTAGCCCTATCTGAGCGGGAGACAATCTTAATAAACAATGTAGTTCTATAAATAATCCTTTTAAAAATCTCTAACTTGAATGCCCTGTTTTTCATGGAACACATTTTTTATTGGTTTTATTTCAACTTATTGCTTTCAAATGTCCATTTTAAATAATTTATTCCGTACAGTACAATGTTTTTTAACATAATGTTATCAATTGAAAAAAGGCAAATTAAATTTAGCCCGACCCCAATTTGGCGAAAATCAAAGCGTCGACTGAAGAGTTGGGGTGAGTGTAACTGGAAATGTTGAGTGTTGAGATCAGTCAGCAGCCAGGATTACTGACTCAAAATAATATAACAAGTTAAGCTAAAAAATTTCAAAAAGAGATACATAAACACACAAACGCATAGACATATATACAAGCGCACACTGTAGATTTGACACAAAATTTATTTTTAAAATATATATCTGGCTGAAGATATTTTTAAAATTATATATTTTAGTTAGAGTAAAGGAATTATTTTAGCATCTAAATTATACCAATAGTACATTTTGTTAAAGATTGTAATGAGCCTAAGAGACATTGATGACCAAGAGTCGCCACTGAAATTATATATATATATATATATATATATATTAACTGTTTTAAAATATTTTTTCGCTACACAGTAATAACCATGTTTCAAAAATGGAAGCTAAAAGCTTCGAATTTAATTTTGTAATTAAATTAAAGACATTAGTTCCATTTCATCCTCAAGCAAATTTTGGAGTAACTTATTTTAAAATTTACTGAGTTTTAAAGGCACGAAATAAAATCATAATTCACTGTTTCCAAGGATACAGAGAAATCCATTATCCAGACAAGGGGTGGTAGCGTGTCCATTGAAAAAACTCAGTAAATTTTAAAATAAGTTACTCCAAAATTCGCTTGAGGATGAAATGGAAATAAGGTTTTTAATTTAATTACAAAATTAAATTCGAAGCTTTTAGCTTCCATATTTGAAACATAGTTATTACTGTGTAGCGAAAAAAATATTTTAAAACAGTTAATTTATAATATTAATGTTCTGTAAATTTACATTGCACACTATTTTGTAAAAATAAAAATATCTATAAGAACACTGGATTATATATCTTACTGTTCTTTCTTTTTATTTGCATATGCATATATATATATATATATATATATATATATATATATATACACCAGTTTCATTAAAGAGAACTGACAAGGTATTGTGATTAATGTTTTTAGTCAATTTTCCTTGTGTTCTCATTTCAGGACATAGGTAAAAATGTATTTACTAAAAAATAAAATAAATAAAATCCTTTATAATACCTAAAATAACAGCCGAAATCGCTCGGATATATAAAATATTTGGGAATTTGTTGCACACTGTATGTCCAGAAAAGAAAATATACGAACACAAGAAAAAGCTTATTCGCGATATTTATGGGGTCAGTTAGTTAAGTGCCATATTGTGATTCACGCTTGGGCTATCATGTCTCTTTCGATTTATGACTGACTAAAGTGGAAGATTTTCCACTGAAGACTGCCGTTTCATTCTGCAGTAGACTGGCAGCTAGTCAAAGACCCAGTTTGTACTGCTGTTCAACCCATAGGACAGACGGATTCATACTTTTCCCAAAGGTATTTTCGCGTAAGTGAATGTCACGAATCCGACTGGTATTCGAACCCAGCTCTCCGATTTCTCATTCTGATACGTTATCCATTACACCACACTGCACACCTACTTGTGGCGTGAGATAGCTGAATATCGGGGATAGAATGTCTGTAGATATCGACAGTGTAAACAATGAAATCAACATTGTTGTTTCCTATGTACACATAATGCGTAATTGATTTATTTTTAAATCTAAAATTAATTTTAATTTATTTCTAAAATTCAATGAGTTTTTTTACACTTAAAACTCATTGATTTCTTTTTAGACTTAAAACCCATTGAGTTCTTTTTACTCCTAAAATTCATTAATTTCCTATTGCACTTACAATTCATTAATTTCCTATTGCACTTAAAATTCATTGAGGTCTTTTTAAACCGAAAATTCCTTGAATTCGTTTTACGTCTAAAACTCATTGATTCCTTTTTGCGTTGTAAATTGATCAATTTATTTTTGCACTTGAACTTTTACTGATGTTTTATCAGGAACGGCTTTCCCTGATTCAAAACTTGTACGGCATGTCTGCTTCAACCAAGGCGAAAACTCTTTTTTTAACCTAATAAGAAAATGTGAAAGACATATGTAATACTTATATGATTGAACGTACGGGAATTATAATAATCTTTCTATTGTGTGTATTTATTTGTACTACAGTCGGCAAATTAAAATATTTCGATGTGTTCAGTGTGTCCTTCCCGAAGCTGGAAAGCAAGAAGCCGAAAGAGAGTTCCACAAACAAGATGTGCGGTAAAAGAAATTGTTAGCAACGAACTTACGGTTACATCTTACGGCTACTGAAGAAAGACAAACCCTTGCAGCTATTGTGCAGAAATGTCAGATTGAATATGAACAAATAGAGCGATAAAAAGGTGAAACACATTGAGATGCAAATCGAATAAGACGCTTTTCTGACACATCAGAACAAGAATATCTTGACGAAGTACTCGG
>OZ038489.1:69719170-69746670 GCA_964036315.1 Acanthosepion esculentum | reverse complement strand
TTTCACCCCCGGAAAGGCGACAATGCCACTAAGATGCAATGGGATACTGGGAGTTTATGAGAAGACTTTAGAAGGAACTGGAAAACCAATCCTAAACAGGAAACGAATGATAAACATTCAATAGACGTAAGTGTGTGAACCGGGCGATAGCCGAACCTATCACACACACAAACGCACACACACACACACACACACACACACACACACACACACACACACACTGTTCTTTTTAATATAGTACAAGTGACACCAAGTTTTTATATAGGTCCAATAATACACATACACACACACATATATACTAAGTAGTGAATAATGACTGGTATTTTCACCATCATCAGACCATATATATATATGTATATATATATATATATATATATATATATATATATATATATATATATATATATATACCCCCATGCATGCAGATATCATTTTAAACGTTATTTTTGGTGGATACTCGTATTTGAGTAGACGCTCTGCTTATTTATTAAACAGTATATTTATTTATTTGCGTCTACCGGCCTGAATATTCAAGAAATCGTATTAGAGTAAAATTGGCGCTCTTTTCTTTAATAAGATTTCTGGAACATTTTTTAGAGTTGTTTCAGAAAGTCAAATTTGTATATATTCTTGACCCGTTACAGGTAAATTCGAATATTTTACGTACTCTCTTTAATCTGAATTTGAAAAAGAAAAGAAACAAAAATAACATCAATCTATTAGAACAATCGAATTCTACTTTATTTAAATCAATATTTATTCTATATAAAAACCATGAATTAGTCTGGTTCAGTACATCCAACTCCAGTCAGAAGGAAGACTGCTGACATGACAGTTGCCCAGAAGACGTTCATTTATATCCTCCTTTTGGAAGTTAAGAAACAGACGGCCATTGATGAAAGGGATGGTTGTTCGCAGAATGCCGGATCAAGACATATTAATGGAAAGTTGACAAGAAAGGCAAGAGTATTGTAGAAAAAAAATGCTGTAAATGTAAGAGGGATGACTGCAGCCTTGAGAGGATTGTCAAGCCAATTTAAGAACTTTGGGGAACTTCATAATGAGTGGAGTGATGATGGAGTCAATGTCTCAAGAACCACCACGTACAGAAGCGTCCATGAAATGGCGCTACACACGTCGGATTTCTCGTGTTAAGCCAGCGTATTACCTGGGTCAAGGAGAAAAAGAACTGAGCCATGAATCTTCTTCTTTATGTGTCATCTCCCTTCAGGACGTAGAAGATCATGGGTCTCCACAATTTCCTGTCCTTTGTAGCTTTAAAAAAAATTTTTTTCTCTTTTTGTTATTTCTCCTAAACCTTGTTCCGGCATCCATCTACTAAAGATTGTAGGTTAAACGTTGTTTTCATCTGTCTCTCTTACATTCAATCTGACCTGTATCAGATTTTCCGAGTCTTCTTTCCTCATTATGTGCCTCGGAAATTTCTACTGTCTCTTCTTGATGTTAAATATAGGGTTTCTTTTTGCTTCCACTTTCTCTAAAACTTCATTATTTCTCACATGTCCAGTCCATGCTATTCTGAGCATCCTTCTGTAGAATCACATTTCTGTCTTTTCTTCATCTACGAGATTTTACAACAATCACTGACATGTAGGAAGAGTATTATTACGTAACAATCCAGTAATCATTGCTTTGTTTCTAACTTCGTTACTGAGTGGTCCAAATTCTTCTTTTTAGATGAAAATAGATTTTACATTTCATTTGAAAACCGATGTCCCAGAGAGAAGATGCAGAGAATGCAAATGCATGGGATCTAGTGTAATGTTTTTACACTATGTTATAATTTGGGATGGCATGTCTTTTATCAAGTCCAAAGTCAACGCTGGTGTCTAAAAAGAGTTATCAAAGCCTCTCGTGTTTCTGTCGACTGAAAAGCTTTATAGAGATACTGCTTTCTTTTTCCAGTAGAACTTGTTATCTGTACAGAGTAACAAAAGAACTAGTAATTGGTTTGCTGACCATAGTAAGACTATCCAGCCAACTCGCCTGACATAAATCCCATACAGAATCTGGGTTACTTTCAGAAGGAAGATGAGAGTTACCAGACCCAATAATACAGGTGAGATGTAGGCCATTATCAAAACAACCTGTGCATTCCTAACTCCTCATTATTGCCACAAGATGATCGCCGCCATGTTACCCTGGAGCAGGTTGATTTTGGAACTCAATTTGAAAGTTGGGGTTTGACATGATAAATCACGGATCAAAAATATTCTTTACCAAAGCGTTACTGTTTGCTGAGGAAATGAGTTTCAAGATTAAGTTTAGGTTCAAAATTGTAGCGTTGGAATTTCATTCCAGTGATCAGTGAAAGCCTTGTAGCACAGCCTTATAACATTTATAATTTACTGAAGCTTTACAAACTGTATATGGACAGGATGCATGGCACACCCAAATTATTACTAAATAATTGCGCCATCAAATAAAACCCTCATTTACTTCAATGGGAAATTATACTGAACAATTTAGTTATATTATGATGTAACATATTATACAGTGTAGTAGTTTTAGCGCGATTTTCAATAAACAATGCAAATTTAAAATATTCTGTCTTATAATTTATGCCCAGCAGTATTATAGTGTTATATACACTTTTATCCATTTTGGTTTTTATTAATTAGGATCTAACAAATGATCTAACACATTTTAGTCATTGAGTAGCCTTTTTCTAATCTTTTGTAACTTTTTATACTTATCGACGACAGTAAAAAAATTCATATTTTGCTTGTGGTGATTCATAATTAGAATTCGGGTTTGAATATATTTTCCATTCAATGTATCTAAAACAAAAGATATCAAATTTATTTGCATTATTTATTTGTTAAAAACAAAAAGCTAAAATAAAAAATGTCTCTGTTCAACTGCCTCAGAGATTTGGAAACCTACTAAGAACTACAAAGGACAGAAAGCTGTGGAGAGCAGTGATCACCCAACTCTTGAAGGGATACATTGGCGATCATGGCTCTCCACAATTTCCTGTCCTTTGTAGTTCTTAAATACCTTTTATCGTTTTGCCATCTCTCCCAAACCCCGCTCCGTCATCCATTCGCTCAAAATCTTGTTTTAACGAACACATCTCATCTGTTTAAAAATCTGCCTGACACGTTCAATTGTTTACTGTGTTTCACTTAGTTTAGAGAGATTTTTGGTCAAATGCCTCAAGTTTCATGCAATCAATGCTCATTAAATAGCCTTTTTTTTCTGAGCCAGCTTTTCACTCTCGTAGTAAAATCAAACTAATCCTCTTATCGTAAATGCATTGTTTTGTAAACACAGTATCTAAAGCTTAACCCCTGGATTAAACATTGGCGTATTGATGTAGCTTTCTGCGTCAGAAGACCACTCCTGTTTTTCAATTGGATTATCTAATACTCAATAGCTATCTGATGCTTCCGAGTTAAGACTTATACACAACAGAAATTTAGTCATTGTCACTAGATTACTGGACAACAGTCTGATGTGAGTTTTTGCTAAAGAAGAAAAACTTTTGTGATAATATTAATAGTTTCTTTAATTTTATAATGAAGGTATCATATTTTGGCACATCTTGCTGCTCTATCGCTATTTCCATGGAAAGTGTTCAGACGAACCTTAGTTCCACCGATTTTAACTTTCACTGCTAAGACTCGCCACGCCACGCCACGCCACGCCACGCCACGCCACGCACATTGTAGCGAACCACCTTCGTAATCCATTGGTGAGATGTAAGTTCTACTCGAACTGCTTCTTCCAAAGAACCGTTGCTTTGCGGAATCGACTCCCAAGAGAACACTGCCCCGATTACTACAATCTTATATCCCTCACATATCCCCTTAAATTGTGATTCTTGGTCTGTAACGCGCTACCTCGAGTGGCTGTTGGGCCTTGTACATGGAAAAAAAGTTTCGATTTGGAATACTGGATAAGGCTCAACAGGTCAATACGAAAACAAACCATATTTGCAAAGGTCACAAAGTTTAAAGGTCACAGTAATATACGTAATATAAACGGTATTTATTGAAGATATTCTGGCATGCACACACACACACGCACAGAAACACACACACACAGACACACACACACATATATGCATATATACATATATATATATATATATATGTGGTGTGTGTGGATTTTTCCTAATCTTTGTTTTATTACCAGCTCTACAATTTCAGTATTGAGCACTTTTAAAAAATATCCAAGCATTGGCCTGACTCTATCTAGTCTTACCTAATGTTTTTTCTTTGTAGTATAATATATATATATATATATATATATATATATATATATGTCAGAAAATTATGTATAGATTTTAAAAGAATAGACCATTCTGACAAACCCAACGGATCAAAATATATTGTTCAACCCACCAACTCTATTACAAATATAACTGAAAAGTATTTATCGAACCTTTACATAAAATGTGTTATAATTACTTCTAAAACAATAAAATACTTAATACGGTACTAAATAATAACAACTTAAAACTTGACGGAGGAATTTACCCTATCGCCGATATTAATTGCCACAAGGCAAAACCTTGAGAATTTTAAATAAAAAATTATATGAACACAAAAGCGATCTTTTATTAAAAAAACAAAAAAAAACACTCAGTGCATTAGTTGCTCATTGTAATGATTCTGGTCATCATTCGATTTATAAAATGCTACTTTAATTAAAAGAAGAAGCAGTGAACGTTTATAGAAAGTGCTTTAATTGCTCGAACATTCACAGTAGATGTGCGTCCATTTCACGTTTCTATTATTACAACGTAGGATACTTAATAACAAAAGTGATTTCAGTAAACAACATGTTTAAACAATCGAAATTACACCCACTGTCCTGTGAATCCGAGAGTGTTAAAAAAGAAGATGGTGGTTTCCCCGAACAAAAGGGGAACGCAGGTTCGAACCCTGCTGTAATTCATATTTTCTTTATTAAGATACTCAAATACAGACACCGCTAGATATAATGCACATTGTTAAAAAAAAACAAGGCGTCTATCCAAGCACGTATACCCGTCAAAATATGACATTTAAATAACATATATATATATATATATATATATATATATATATATATATATATATATATATGTATATATTTGTGAAAATTTTCAGATAGAGTATATCTGTGAAAGGACAACATGCATAAAGACAATAGGAAAATTTATCTAAGACGACGCGTTTCTTCCTCTGATAGACTTTATCAGGACAAATGTAAGGATATTATTTTGTGACACAAAATAAGAGCAAAAATGTTATTGTGTAGAAAGACTAAGTTTCTCAGTACATGTTCCCATGTGATTGAAGTCTTCTTCACTCAACCTTTTGTTCCGACTCTTTTCCTTATAGTCTTACTAACCAGCACCTATAACTTTTTATATATATATATATATATATATATATATATATAATTATTTATTTGAATATTACAACATAAATATGTTATAAAATCACGACAAAAGTAGCCATTTTGTTTCAACACTTCTTGTGTCTTGTCAAGTGATAACTTGACAAGACACAAGAAGTGTTGAAACAAAATGGCTACTTTTGTCGTGATTTTATAACATATTTATGTTGTAATATTCAAATAAATAATTATATCTGCTCTACTCTGTATTGAGCACTCTTTAAAGAATATTGATTGTTGGTTATTGGATTTCATTCCGTATATACCAATCCTAAACTTGTATATATATATATATATATATATATATATATATATATATATATATATATATATATATATATATATATATAACTGAATTAACAAACTAACACTTTAATTCTCTAATCTGCTCTTCCTTTTTGCATAACCCTATATATATATATATATATATATATATATATATATATATATATATATATATATATATATATATATAATATGAATTTTTTTTCAATTAACTTATTTTTACTTCGGTGTTTTGTAGCTATATAGATATAACTACTGGTTGGAACAGAGTTAATCTGCTGTCATTTCTCGGTTCTCTTGTTGATTTATTGGTATGAGTCTGTTATTTATTTCCTTTCGTTTTCAGGGGTGTTGATTGACTATTGGTTTATCTTCCACTTTTTTTTCACTTTTTCTTTTCTGTTTTCTCTTTTATTCTTACCTGCTTTGTTCTTTGGTCTCTAGTTTATTTCAGGTATGATGTTTATGCGCGTGCCTATGTATGTGCACGCATACACTCGAAAACCCACACACACGAATATATATATATATATATATATATATATATATATATTTATAAGTGAACATAACATTGAAATCAAAACTCAGAAGCGACAGGCTGTTTCATGCTAGACGCAATCGTCAGGCTGACGGTTATGACTAGCATGAAACAGCCTGTCGTCTCTGAGTGTTGACTTCAATATTCATTTTTATATTTACATACGTTCTATCTCTGATATTGAGCACTTTATCCCATAAATATAGCACGCCTTAAAACTATATATATATATATATATATATATATATATATATATATATATATATATTCCTTAGATGATTTCGGTATTGACAACAGTACAGAAAGAATAAATGACAGAATATATGACAGTAGTGATATACCGGAAAACCTAAGTGGATGTATTTTCTTAGCGGTGTCTAAGAAGCCTGGTGCCAAATACCAAAGCTTCTCATCCGAATTCTGATTAATAGAATGCGTAGCAGCATTAGACCGAAAATAAGGCAAGAACAATGCAGTTTCCTTAAAAACACTGGAAAAAAGAATGCTATATTTATGCACAGAATGATATCAGAAATAGCAATACACATATGAAAAAACGTACACCTTTGTTTTATAGATTATGCAAAAGCCTTTCATAAAGTGCGACACCAAAGAACTGTTTGAACTGTCAGGTAAGCCCGATTTATTTTGGGAAAGATATTAGAATAATCCAGAATTTATACTGGGAACAAACCGCCTCCACACAATTCTAATATACGTTCAGTAAATACACAAAAATAAAAAGGTCTGTTAAGACAAACATGTCTTCTCACTGAACTTCTTCAACCTTTACACTAAGGCGATCCTGAGAGAATCGAAATTCCTTCGAGGATTCGGTAATGCGCAGCTACAGATTTAACAACATAAGTTATACAGGTAACACTGATAGGAAACTACAGGAATTCCAACAAAAGGAAGTAAGGGTGTATGAGGAGAAAGAACTAAGCATAAGGAACAACTCAAGATGTGAACTCCGAATTGGGGACACCATAATCAAACAAGTACACAAATTTAAATATCTAGGTACTGCTTTAATAGAGAGCAGGAAATGTGACACCAAAATTCGAAAGTGCATTTGCCTTCCAAAAGCTAAGCAAAGTATTAAGAAACAGGAAAATTTCGTTAAAAAGAAAAGAATTATTATTTAATATATGCATACCTATAAAACAGTCAATACTAGAAAATCTTCTCATAGATGAAGAAGAAACGTGAGGCAAGAAAAATATTGTTCTACAGAAGGATGATGAGAATACCATGGACTGAACATATGAGTAACGTGGAAGTTTTAAGGAAACTGAAAAGAAAAATGTCACATAAACTTAGAATCAGAGAGAGACAATTGGAATTTCTGGGGCATATAATGAGGAAGGAGGGTTTGGAGAATTTGACACGCACAGAACATATAGAAAACAAGAGGGAAAGAAAAAAGTAACAAATTGTCTACTTAATGATCTTTTGGAAATGGTCGGCAGACAGGGATAAGGAAAGATAGCATAAAGAGAAACAAGTGCTACAAATGACAGGAAGTAAGGGAGATCTATGATCACCCACGTCCTAAAGTTAAAGGGACGTGGCGTATAGAATAACATTATATATATATATATATATATATATATAATGCACCACTGAACCGTATATATAAATAGCCGAGAAAAATAACAGCACTCCTGGCCTGACGATTGCATCTAGCATGAAACAGACTGTCGCCTGTAAGTGTTGACTTCTATGTTCACTTTTATTTTTACACACGCTCAATCTCTGATATTGAGCACTTTATCCCATAAATATAGCACACTTTAAGACTATATTTCTTCATATATATATATATATATATATATATATATATATATATATATAAGAGAGAGAGAGAAGCAGTGAATAAGAAATGGGTTTTGTATTAAATACCTTATAGTAGCGTAGAAATGTGGCCTGTTTACTCCTTATCGAAATGTCTTGAAGTACAGATGCCCTTCTTCATATCAGTGAGTATTCTTGCAGACACACACACATACATATATATATATATATATATATATATATATATATATATATATATATATATATATATATATTTATATATAATCAGCGACTTTGTTACTGGACAGATGTATATTACACAATCTCTCCAATGAAAAATAGTTGTTGGCTGCCTTATCAAGAGGCAGTCTTCATCATCTTATACCAGCTGCTTGCGAGACCACACGTTAATATTTTCTGCTATTTCATATTCTGAGTTCGTAAACTTTTTAGGCAATCTTGACTGCAGTTAATGTAAAAAAGCACGGCGCAAAATACTCTTGTTCTTTTATTTAATACTTAGTAATAGATGCGTATTGCAAACCTGTCGAAATTTACTGTATCGCAGTTTAAATGAAGACTCCATCTTGATTAGACATAACTAACATATTATATATAGTTGCTTTTAAGTAAAAACTTTCTGGGATGTCCAGAAAAAAAGAAGAAAGCATACCTGAAAAGTTTTCCTCTACAGGAAAATAGTGAGAGAAAAATTTACATGGAACCTTAAATTTTAATCATAAATATGATATATTCAGAAACCTCGCTTGATCAGAGAGAGACATGGCAGCCATGATTAAACGGCGCGTCTGTTATATTCTTGTAAAATGAAGTGACTGTAGGAAGATAATCACTTTAATGCACATCATTAAACACGTCACTAAATAATCGAATCAAGTAAGAACACGTCGATTAAATACTTATTTAATGGTTTAAAACATGCAAGGCGACAATGCCACTAAGACGCAAGTGGTGTTACTGGGAGTGAAAGAGAATAAGAAGACTTTAGTGAGGAGAAAGGACAATAAAAAATCAGGTTCTAGGAAGACAGAAGATGGCGACTGACGTTGCAGATGCAATGTTAACGTAGGCTTATTCCCAGCCACCGGATGCAGAAATACGTGACCTCACACCTGCATACGGTATTGCAAGTGTAAGAACGAGACAGTTGCGCAGATGGATATATAAACACCTTCTCGTGATAAAAGAGCAGTATATCACGTACCACATGCGAAGAATATGGGGTCTGCATGTCAGCCCGGCGATGACTGCAGTGGCTTCATACGAGAGACTGTCTGAGAGTAGCTGACGAAATGTTGCATTGAATAAAACGTTAAGTACTGACGATTCGAGTCTCGTGTTATCATGTGTAATGGGCGCACCCACTTCATTGCAATTCATTTATTTCTCCCTTCATTCTAAATCCGAATAGACTAAGACACAAACCAGTCAGTTATATGCCATGCGTGTTACACGCTTATGCGATCGTGTATCTTTCGATACATGACTGACGAGGCAGATTTTTTTCCTGCAGTAGGGTTGCCGTTTCTTTCTACGGTAGACCAGTTGCAATCCAAGGCTATTGAACCCGGTCTGTCCTACTATTTACCCATAGCTGGGGGGAAGAGGTTTAATACCTTTTCCAAGGGTATTAGCACGTAAATGAACGTAATGGATTCAACTGGGATTCGAACTCGGCTCTCCGATTCCTCAGTCCGTACCGTTATCCATTACTCCAATAGAACCTGTAAAAGGCAATGACAAAATTATTTTTCTTATATTAATCATGATTATTAATATAAACGTAATTTTTGTGGTTACACGTGTTTGAGTAGACTCGCCTGTTTATATATAAACAGTGAAAGCTACCGTCCTAGAATTGTGGCCAGTAAAAGAGGCAGCCAAATATGTTAGCTTCGAATTGGAGACACCCTAATCAAGCAGATAAAGAAATCTAACGATTTGGGACAACAGAAAATGAGACATATATCTTGGAAGGTCCATCAGAATAACGAAAGATGCCTTCCAGAAACTAATCACAGTAATAGGAGATTATTTCGTTAGATATAAAGCCAGGGGTAGCAAACTCCTATGTCATGTCTAGTGTACAATTTTCTCACAGATGAAGAAAAGACTCGCATCGACGATGATGTGGCTCTACAGACGGATGATGAGCAACGAAGAAGTTGTAAAGAAATCACGACTTGAAAGAGACAGAGGCGTAGTTTATATAAACGATGATTATACATGTCTTACTGTCATCTAGTGGTTCTGAGTTCAATACCAAACTCAGGTAGTGAAGTACAGTTTCAGAAAGAACGAGCAGTAGCTGACAACACATGGACAAAATGCCACAACAGATATCCCATATCAGTCAATCAATGGACATCTGATGATGGCAAGAGGTTTTCTTGTTTAAACATTGTATCTCTAATATCATCTAACAATAGTTCAAAATGACACAAGTATATAGAAAAATACTCAGGGTATTTAGACGCAGTGTAATGGTTACCAAGCTTATCTAGCTAGATTAATTACAGCTGAATAGTGAATTCGATCCTCACTGGGTGCTCCATATTTTCGGTCATGTGCCATATCTAAGCTACGCTTAGTAAATTACTATAAAAAGAGAATCATACTTAAAATTATAAGGGTCACAATTTGAGGAAAGACGGCTTGGAAAATTTAATACTAGCAAAATTTATTGATGGAAGGTGAGCTAGCAACTTATCTAATGGTTTTGTGTGAATAGAAGGTAGAGCAAGGACGAGAATGATGGTAGAAAGTTAAACGCTATTTCGAACTCCAAGATCTGCTCTTCGGGGTAAGATTATATACCGTATATTTCCGTGTAAAAGGCGAGCTTTAGATTAGACGAGGTCCAAAAATATAGCAAATTTTCAATTTATCCTATACCTCTACTATAAGACGACTGCTTATTGAGTAATGCAAATGCTGTTACTTACTGTATCCTTAGAAATTCAAAATAAACAAATTTTAAAAAAAACGTTTCTATATAGCACGTCCCATAAAAGGGAAACCATTGTTTGTTTACGTTTTATCACGTGATCTCTGGCAAATATTTAAAATATCCTAAAAGTTTTAAATGCAACTAGGATTTCTATTTGAGAAAAAATGGCGTATGTAATCCTAAATTGTGTTATTATTTAACACCAAAATGATAATGAATTTTTTAATGGGAAATGAATATTATGTTATCCTAAATGTTATTACTGTCGTAATAAACATTAACATGATGATTATTGATAGTTTAGTGAAAGATAAAGTTTGCTGTGAACGCAATCATAACTCGATGTTTACACTTTCTAAGGTGAGTTTTCATGGATACAAGTTGATTTCATTGATATGGAATTATTCTTCAAATAGGCAAATTATTATGAAGTTATGCCGGTAATATATAAGGTGGAAATGGTTTTATTACTTTTATTATTAGTTTATTTGATAATGTGAATCTTTTCATGTACGTTATTGGTTATCGCACCGAGGCTGAGGTTAGCCTACTGACAAACATCACGCAGAAATTAATGTTTCTTTTGAGAACTGCATTATAAGACGATCCACAATTTTTAAGAGTTATTTGGGGGATTTAAAAGGTTGTTTTATACGCGGAAATATATCGTAATTTTTTTTTTAAATATTAAACACATTTTATTCGCAAAACTCTGATCGCTTCGAACTTGTTATACTTTAATTTACGTGTTTTGTTAGGCGTGAACGATTTTTGTTACAGTTCGTATGGTACAGATTTTCTGAATTCACCTCTGAAACTACGACCATAAATATTGATTGGATATTTATTGCAGTCTATTGTGTTTTCGATGACCAATCAATCTTTCTAAGTTTAAAGTTATTCATCTATTCGATATTTGGTCGAATCAGAACGAAATAATAATTTACAGAATGTCGAGCGTATTACATAATTGATAAGAATCAGCAAAAATGATATTATTTTCGAAATATATATCAACTTTTTTGTGGGCGTATGAGCAAAAAATATAAAAGTATAGTTTATTGTGCAAGAAAGAAAAATGACAAAATACAAAGGAAAAGAAAGTCTCGCGATGTCACGTCTACCTGGTAAATTCTGAGATCTTAGTGATATTATATAAGAGAAGAAAAAAATCGAGAAGACAGAAAGGCAGGAGGAATGTCTAAGAATAGTTTCCTTTTGCAATTGTTATGTTCCCGAAAAATAAAAGACCAGTGAACTATTTATATTCACTTCTAAAAAGAATTGCATCACCGCTTCTGACACGTGAGCGTACATCTAATCATTCATGTGGAAGACAGTTTGTATGGTGACGCCTGTTATTTCTCTATGCGCCGTAATTGAACGTGTTTAGGTTTGTTTCTAGAAGAGTGAAATACGAGCAACTGTGGGTATAAGAGACAAGGGGAGAGACAAAAAAATTAGCTAAGTTCAAGGGGAAAATTACACGCGTCTGTGCAAAGAGTAACAAGATATATATATATATATATATATATATATATATATATATATATATATATATATATATATATATATGGGAATTGAAGTCAATACCCAGGCGACAGTTTGTTTCATGCTTATATGCAATCATCAGGCGATATGCGATTACGTATAATCATGAAAGAGACTCTCGCCACTGGGTGTTGACTTCAATGTCCACTTTTATATTTATGTAAGTTCTATCCCTGATATTGAGCACTTTAACCCATAAATATAGCAGACCTTAAAAAGCGTATTCAGAATATGTATATACACAGATATAAACATATGAACACACATATGTGTGTGTGGTGCTCTTAGGGAATCTATTTTGAATCACTGTTATATATTAGGACACATTATATTGAGGAGACATGGCAGAGTGGATAAAGGCGTTAATTAGATCCAGTGACAGGATCCAAAGAGTGTGAGTTCAATATCTGGTTAAGGCGGTGGAGAACTTGGAAAAGGGAATTAAGCAGGAGATAACTGATAACTGACATCCATTAGACATGGCACGTGGAACTAGAACTATAGGGTTCAGTTCGACATTCCAACCACCTGAAGAAGGCCGGAGCGTACAACGGCTGAAACGTTGTAATAAATATGGCGACAAAGATGAGGACAATAGACGGAATAATGTAAATAGTGTACATAATACCTCATCTCAGAAATATAGATATAAATATATGTGTGTGTGTATGCGTGCGTGCGTGTTTGATTTATTGATTGGTTTGTTTTTTACAGCTTATCAGCATTTCCTAGGTTATTTAAAGTCGTAAAATGTTTAGGTTAGGTTTTCGGGATACAAGTTCTAATATTTAAGCCATAGCTGGTGGTTGGAGAAGAGGTGAATTCACACTTTTCCCAAGAGTATTGGCGCGTAAGTGAATCCAACGAACCCAAATGGAACTTCAATTCCGAGACCTTATCCATTACACCACCCATATATCCAAGTACCTGACCAGGCTCGACGTTGCTTAACTTCGGTGATCATATCAGAAGTGGATTTCAACACGATACGTCTGTAAGCGATGTGTATACGTGTGTTGTTATATTAGGCAGACGTACACCTAAAGATCTACACGAAAGTAAGCAAAAACGTAGATACACACATGTAGGTAATTAATTATTTACCTTATTTACATTGTTCGGACTGTTGACTTTATCTTTATTGCTATGTTCACGACGTTTCGGTCGTTGTATGCCCCGGCCTTCTTCAGGTGATTATAATTTTGAACTGAACCCTTTATTTCATCCACCGGGGTAGATTGTTCTCTTCTGAATGTCTCAGTTATCTCCCTTTAGCTCAACTCTCCAAGTTTTTGTTCACCGTGTTTTGAATTCATAAAATTTTGGGTCAAGCCACTGAATCCAACCAACACTTTTATCCACTGGGCCATAACTCATTGGCTCTTTCTAAAATAAGAATTAACCGGAAATGGTAATGATATTTATCTTCACTATGTTGGAGTTTTCAAAAGATATTCAATTAAATATACATTTTTGTTAACATCCCAAATCGAGTCAATGTCATTAATTAAGTCGATAAAATGTCTATTACTGAACTCACAATTCTTTGGGTCAAGTCACTGGATCCAACCAACGCTTTTATCCACTAGGCCATGTGTTCTTAAGGACATCAGTATATGAAGGTAATTGCATGTGTCCTCTCGTCTTTATTTATTTGGGCAAAAGATGTGGAGGCCTGTGTTTATATATCAATAAATTTTGCAAAATTCCCTATATATATGTAAGCTAAATACGGGTAGCAGGTATCTTCCGTGCTTCAAAGTATCGTAAAGTAATTTGCTACGAAGAGACAGGGCTGAAAGCAGAGTGAAAGTTAACAAAGATTTAACGATAGAGCTATCAGTTGAAAGCAGACATAGCTCCAATAAGAGAGCAGTCAGCTGAAAGGAGACATGGGCCCCACAAGAGAGCTGTCAATGAAAGATTAAAAGAATAAACTCCAACAGAGCTGTCATATGAAAGAAAACATAGCTCAAACTACAGAACTGTTAAAGAAAACATAGCTCAAACGAGAGAACTGTCAACGAAAAGGAGACATGGCTCCAACAAGAGAGCTGTCAATTAAAAGTTAACAAAGTTCCAAGAAAGGGAATGTCAATTGAGATATAGAATGGCACCAACAAGAGAGCTGTCAATTAAAATGGTGGAAATAATTATAAATACACCTTCGAGTAAGAAACCCAATAACAAAAGATGCTGATTGTTTGACATTTGGTGCCAGAATAAACAAATTACAAATTATATAAAAGAAATACATACGAGTAGATCACTGAAAATATCAAAGCTTCAGGATAGAAAACTCAAAGGAATATGTCTTGAAACTCGACGATATTCAACAAACGAAAGACAAATGGGTTGGAAAAGAAGAGAATAAAGGATGATGTGGAAAACTCTATCAAAGACGTGTTTCGCTGGAGAAGCGTATGCTCTCTTTGGCTTCTTCAGTTTAAATGAAAGAAAGATAAAACTGTGTGCGTGGAAAATGTTTTGGGGTCTCTGAGGATAAGTAGGTATCATAAATCAAATTAATTACCCTAGCTTATCACCTCCTGATTTTCAGCACTTTTGTTCCGGATAAAATAATACATTCTACAAATACACGCAGAGAAGAGCTGAAATAGCAGAAGAAAAAAGGTTACAGTTGATTTCTGAGCGTCAATCTTGGACTATGAAAGATTCGATGAAAGTGGTATTATGTGAAGAATTGGCTCAGACGATGCTCCCCCAAAATATTATGTCGTTATAAAATCTCTAGAAACGGCAAAGAGTAATATATTTTTTGCTGATAATTTTGCACTTGTTTTCTTTCTTTTTCATTCATAAATTCCATAATATTTTTTTCGTCTGTTTTATCTGTTAAAGATTATATCATTAGAATTTAATAATTACGTTTGTTTGATGTAGTGTTCACGAAGTAAAAACGTCCATCTAAGAAACAAAAATTGTTGCAATTATTTCGAACTATTGTTCTCAACTTGATTCTTATTAATGTTATTATAGACACAACGTTTCGACCAAATAGACTTTCGACCATCATCAGGTGTCCATTATTTTGCCTGATATGTGATATCTATTGATTATTGTGCTATTTTCGTCTATGTGGTGTCAATTATTGTTTCTTGCTGCTGGATCAGTATTTCACGTCCTGATTCAGGAAATGAACTCACAATCCATAGATGATAGTAAAATATGCTTAATTAACACTTATATTCCCTACACAACCAGCCTAAAGAATATCCATGCGTAGTACTAGATCAGTAACTAGGTCTCATCATTTTACTGTTGATATAGCTAAATGTAACCGTAAGTTCTATTCTAATATTTTCTTCTCTTGCATTTCGCGATTACAGAACTTTCTTCCAGCTTTCCGGTTTTCTGTCAACTCCGATCTCTTGAAATGTAATTGCCATCTTCTGTCTTTTGTAATCCTGTTTTACTGTTGACTTTTCTCCTCACTAACGTTTTCTTATTATATTCTGTCTCAGTACCTCTAGCGTCTTAGTGGCTTTATCGCCTTGTTTCGGGTGGAATGATTAAAAAAAAGACAAGTAATCATAGTACATGACTGAACCACTATGCATTATGTAATCTACAGATCTGATTTGACACTCTCACGTTGTGTATAGCTGGCCACTCGTATTCAAGGATACCCGTCTACTAGCGGTTAGTCAATCCCTATTGCAGACGCTTGCTCAGGCACTTTTGCGTTTATTCAACACCCACGGAGCCCCCCTGTGGTTTATACTGCAACTATGCTGAGCAGACCTTAGTTACAGTTTCTAGGAAATAGCGTGTTATTTAGGGTGATCACCAATTTGAACAAGGCCAGCACGCTGAATCCCTCGGTCACAATGACTTGTGACTCCGTGCTAGCACAGCTAACGACGGCCTCCAAGGGTTCTGTCTACCCAATTTCACTCACAAGGCTTGATTCAACCCGTTGTATTGCTTTCAGGCAGTTTCCAAAGTTGCCGCACGCTGGGATCAGCCCCTCCAGTCCGATAACACCAGGAAGTCTCTTTTCTGACAAATCGACCATGGTGAGATTTGAACACGGGTCTTATGGTCAGAATGCCAACGTTCTAAGCACTCGGCCACGGATTCACGTTGTATCTATTTGGGATCATGACGGTGTAACTCGGAAGAAAATGGTTCTTAAATAATGGGATGAAAGTGAAGGCGTACACATCCAACTGAAAGTACAAGCCTTCGTTTAAAGGTGAAATACCACGACCGAGAAAGAAGACTATCTTGAGGACCAGACTTGGAATCTCGAGATTTCATATTCCTTTTGGTGTGCTAGATAGGTTTGTATTGTTAAATCAGTTGGGATTAAAGAAGAACAGACATTACTTTTTAAGCAACCTACAAACGACGATTGAGAAACATGGAGACTATTTTGAGGACCAGATTTGGAATTCGGAGAATCTAGTACTCCTTTTAGCATGTTTTTTTTTTTTACATTTCTACTATGGAATCCGGTGTTTAACGGACATTATTCATTAACCGATCCTATAACCTCTATAGAACAAAGCAACTATTTTGAGGACCAGATTTGAAATCCGAAGACATGTGTACTATTTGGTATGCTTTGTATGTTACTGCTATTCAGTCTGTTGCAGTTAAAGAACAATAAGCATTGCTTTTTGAGCGAGCAACACGATTGAGAAAGCAGACGACGTTTACGACTAGATTTGAAATCCGGAGACTTTTGTGCACCTTTGGTATGCTTTCTATGTTACTACTATCCAATCTGTTGTAACTTAAGAACAACAAGTATAACTTTTTGACTGAGCTCCAAACTACGATTGAAAAAGGAAAGTACTTAGGAACAGATACGGAATCCAGAGACTTTTCAGTACTTTTTGGTATGCTTTCTATGTTACTACTATTCAGCCTGTTGTGATTAAAGAAGAACATGTATTACTTTTTGACCGATTATGAAATGGCGACTGAGAAAGAAAGAAAGAAAGATATTTTGTTTAGGACTAGATTTAGAATTCTGAGATATTTGTTTTCCTTTTGCTATGATTCGTAATTTCTATTATTAAATCTGTTGTAATTAAAGAAGAACCGGCTTTACTTTTTAATTGACCATCAAATTACGATTAAGAATGACATTATGCTGATGAACTGATTGAATCCTGAGACGTTTCTGTACAATTTGATATGTTTTATATGTTTCTATTATTAAATCTGTTGTAATTAAAGAAGAACCGGCTTTACTTTTTAATTGACCATCAAATTACGATTAAGAATGACATTATGCTGATGAACTGATTGAATCCTGAGACGTTTCTGTACAATTTGATATGTTTTATATGTTTCTATTATTAAATCTGTTGTAATTAAAGAAGAACCGGCTTTACTTTTTAATTGACCATCAAATTACGATTAAGAATGACATTATGCTGATGAACTGATTGAATCCTGAGACGTTTCTGTACAATTTGATATGTTTTATATGTTTCTATTATTAAATCTGTTGTAATTAAAGAAGAACCGGCTTTACTTTTTAATTGACCATCAAATTACGATTAAGAATGACATTATGCTGATGAACTGATTGAATCCTGAGACGTTTCTGTACAATTTGATATGTTTTATATGTTTCTATTATTAAATCCGTTGTAATTAAAGAAGAACAGGTATTATTGCTGACCAACCCTAAAACCACGATTGAAAAAGAAGGCAACAATGTTGATGACTACATTTGGAATGGAATCCGAGGACATTTGTGTTTCTTATGGCAAACTTTGTACGTTTCTACGATTGAATCTGTCGTAATTATTTACACTATTTACATTGTTCAGACTTTTGTCCCCATCTTTGTTGTCATATCAGGACATTTCGGTCGTTGTAAGCTCCGGCCTTTTTCAGGTGAATAGAATTTCCCTAGGAACATATGACCCAGCGGATAAAAGCGTTGATTGAAGTAATCCAGTGACTTGACCCAAATAGTTGTGAGTTCAGTATCTGGCCACAGCAGAAATGAACAAAACTTGGAGAGTCGAGTTACTAAAGGGAATTAACTGAAACTGAGATATCCGGAAGAGTTATGGCACGCGGAATTAGAACAATTTACCTCGGTATACGAAATAATGGGTTCAGCTCGAAATTCCAATCACCTGAAGAATGACGGAGCGTACAACGGCCGAAACGTCGTGAATATGGAAACAAAGATGAGGAGAACAGCCCGAACAATGTAAATAGTGCAAATAGTTACAATACCACATCTCAGAAATATAGACTGTTGGAATTAAATAATAAAGGACATTATTCTATGATCGAATATCTTACAATAATAACAGAATCTCATCGTAAAAATTATATTGCACCAACTATTTTGAACTAGTAGGTTTAACTATCGAACAGGATCATTTTGAAATAAAACACTTTAAAAAGTATCTGTCTATATTTCTGAGATGAGGCATTATGTACACTATTTACATTATTCGGATTATTGTCCTCATCTTTGTCGCCATATTTATTACAACGTTTCGGCCTTTCAGTATCTGTCTATATTTCTGAGATGAGGTATTATGTACACTATTTACATTATTCCGACTATTGTCCTCGTCTTTGTCGCCATATTTATTACAACGTTTCAGCCGTTGTACGCACCGGCCTTCTTCAGGTGGTTGGAATGTCGAACGGAACCCTTTATTTCGCTCAATCGGGTAGACAGTCCTAGTTCCAAGTGCCATGTCTAATGGATGTCAGTTAACAGTTATCTCCTGACCTGGCATCACGTCTGAAGCCACTTTCCAACCACCTGTAAACAAAGATAAGGACAATAGTCCGAATAATATAAATAGTGAATTTAAAAAGTATTTTCTTAATTTCTTTTTCTTGTTTTACTTGCACTGAAAATCACAGGAGCGAGTTACTCAGAACAACCAGAAAATGCGAGTCTCTTGAGCCATACAGCACTAACCCTTTGATGATCACTAACCTTAGATAAATGACATGAGCAGCGTAGAATGTTACCTGAATTATATAAAGTATTTCCTTCAATATGCCGTATCTTTTCAGGGCGTGGGCGATCGTGACTCTCCGCAACTGCCTCTCCTTTGTAGCTCTTAATACATTTTGTCTTTTTGTTATTTCCCCTAAACCTTGTTCCACCATCCATTTATTCAAGCTCGCTAGATAAGGTTATGCTTTGTTTTCTTCTGTCTCTTTTTGTTTTCAATCTATCCTGTGAATATCTAGTTTTCCAAGCCGTCTTTCCTTATTATGTGCCATAGAAATTTCAACTGTCTCATCCTGATGTTAAGTATACGTGTCCTTTTTATTTCCATTTTCTGTAAAACTTCGTCGTTGCTCACGTGTTCGGTCCATGGTATTTTTAGCATCCTTCAAATTTGTTCTTCATCCGTGATGAGATTGCCCAGCATAGGACGCGTAGGAGGACTGGTCTTACATACGAGTGCAATCTTCTTTTCGTTGTTTCTAACGATTTTTTTCTGTTTCTTAATGAGAAATAAGCCAGTTAAAGAAGTGTTTCTCAACCTTTTTAAGCAACGGCACACCTAAGAGCAAATAAAAATATCACGGCACACATAGGAAAATTTTTCAAAGGATATACATTTAAATATTATGAATTAAAACTATAGATTTAAAAAATACACAAACAAATATGAACTTATTTTATTTCAATGTTTCTATTGAACTATTTATGCAGCTTAAGCCTGGTATTTTTTTGTAATTTCTTCGATGTTTGATCGAATGTGTGATAAGAAAACTGTCATTTCTTCTTCAGTTGAGCGTAGTCTTTCTCGTTACTTGTTTTTGATCTTATTTAGTGGCTCGCGCGGCACACTAGTGAAGTGAGCCGCGGTCCGGCGGTTCAGGATCACTGATATAAAGTATAGTTCACTCTTAATCCCTCGTTTAGCGTATTGAAGCTGCACAATGCCAAGTTTTAAGTATGTTAATAATTATACAAAATGCTTCTTTGAAATATTTCCTTCGTTGAATTGATTTATTGATCGCCGAATTCCTTTGTTGATCTTTTTTCTCCCTTTGATTACACTTGGGAGAGAATTCGCATTATGTCTTCCATAATGTTAAATTTTTCAATTTTTTTTATTTTTTATAACAATTTATTTCATCTTTGTACAAAATGAAACTGCTTTGTTTTCTTGGAGTGAGGAAACGAATCTGATTATTTACGCGTGGCAAAGTGAAAAATGTCTACAGCCGAGGCAGTTCATAAAATGTAAATTCAGTCCTCTCAGGAATATGAATGACCACAGCTTATCACGTTTAGAAACTGGCTGATGGCCACATTTTCAGACATAGTCATTAATTAGATGTAATTTAATAAAACAATGCAAAACTGATACTGATTTTTCGAAGAGAGATCAGTAGATGTAAAAAAAAACAATTGACAAAATCAAGACAATATCCCTCGTTGCGAATGGTTAAGTACAGTCACACTTCACTTAACGACTTGCTTCTATAATCACTTCCTGACTTATAACCGACGATAAAACTATCCAAAGAGGCGTTATTGTAAGTTGTACGAAAACTTTACGGAAATCACTTTCTTCAAAAATGAATCAAAATTAAATGAATATAATCAAGTAAGCTTTACATCTACTTCTAGTAATTGCTAACCAGCAGAAGTAGGATTTCTGGACGTATATACTGCTGATACTTCTACGTGCCGTGTCCCTTCAGATGTCAACATAAAGAAGATGCGGAAGTTTAAAATATCTAGGAAGTGTTTTAACAGAGAAAGGAAAATGCGATACTGAGATCCAATCATGCAAGAAGCATTTCAAAAGCTCAGTAAGGAGGTAGGAAACGGGGGAAAAAACTCGATAGACGTAAAGAAAAGACTGCTAGATTGCTATGTGATATTCATCCTCTTATACGGCAGTGAATGCTAGACAATAGCCCTATGGGTGAGGAGAAAACTGAAGGCAGGAGAAATGTGATTCTACAGAAGGATTCCGAAAGTTATATGAACGGAGCGAGTAACCAACAAGGAAGTCTTAAAGAAAATGAGAACAGAAAGAACACCTATGCACAGAATCAGGAAAAAAACAGTCGAAATTGGACAGGAGGGCCAGGTACATAATTGTATATCAAGGGCAACAGAGATAGAAGAAGGGAGGGTGCCATTTACCTGACGAGCTTCTGTCAATTGACGGTGGAACGTGGGGCGGGAACTTTAGCAAAAGGAGAAAAAACTGCTAAGAGATAGGAAGTTGTGGCGAGCCATGAGCTCCTGAAGAGACGCGGGGCATAGAACTATACGAAAAGTATCATCCTACGCTACTTCTGCCAATGGCAGATAACAAGCCGACCTGACTTATCGTCCCTCCGTTATAACTGTGGGGTATTTGAACTACCCACTATTTTTTAGCGAGTGACAAGTCAAATTTTTATGATGAGTCAAGTAGCTTTCTGAAGAGCTCTGTCAAATAACTACAAAGAGTTTCTGGTTTTAGCCATAATTTATTTTTAGTCATTTCAACCCAAGCAAGCCGATGAAAGCTACTGACACTCAAAGTGTTACTGAGAGTTCAACAAACAGAAAGGACAATAAAAGAACAGAGTTCAAGGAAACAGATGATGACGATTGACGTTGCATTTACATTTTTGAAGATTGTAGTCGACAGTAAAGCAAGTAGAGAGTTCTATAAGTGTTATGGTGGAACACACCTAGTCTATAGATAATAGACTCTCCCACCTAATATAAGTAGGAGTCCGTAAGGGTCGACTGGGAGTCGAATACGAAAGTAGTCAGCTACCACAACTAGATTACTCTGCGTAATACTTATTATAACAAGTTCCTAACGTTTTGTACATTGAATCTATTTAGGACCGAATTTAGTCCAAATACAGTTTCCACTGCGGAAAGTAACTCTACAACAATAAGTGATAAGTGTGAGAGAAGAAACTATTAACATAGAACTTACGGTTACATCTAGCAATTTCAACTGCCAAATAATGGGACCTAACAATTAATCTAGTACTGAGCTTACATTCGTAAAGTCGATGTACCAATTGACGATGTATCAGAACAATTACCATGAAAATATTTATAGAAAAGGCATAGGGAATGTACATTACAGTTGGTTGGAAAGTGGCTCAAGACGTGATGCCAGGTCACGACTGATAACATTGCGGATTCATTTTGAAATATTTGTGTGAATTACAAACATATGGCCGTACAATAAAGACTGACTAATAAGTGTGGCAGAAACATTTACAAAGATCACGTTAAGCTTCTGGGGAACTGCTTGGAGTGTGAAGAAACAGTTAAAGAGGGTTCAGTTTGATGATAGCTTGTCTTAACAGATCATACTGAAAATAAAACGAAAGCTGTTTTTTGCATGTTTCATTTTTGAAATTTACAAATTCCTTTTTTTAAAAACTGGACATTTAAGTCGATTTTTCAAGCTTACATATTTTTCGCAATTTCAGTCAGTCAGTTTTATACCATATGTGATATACGCCTAGGCGATCATGTACCTTTCGATACATGACTGACGAGACAGATTTTTCCCGCTGTAGGTTGCTATTTCTTTCTGCGGTAGACCAGTTGCCATCCAAGGCTATAGAACACTATCTGCCCTGCTATTTTCCCATAACTGGGAGGGGGAAGAAGAAGAGGATTCATATATTTCCCAAGGGTATTAAAACGTAAGTGAATCGAATGGACTCGACTGAAATTTGAACGCGGCTCTTCGATTCCTCGACCCTAGTCGCTATCCATTGCTCCACTGTTCCTCCCCGCAATTTATATATCCTTAAAACCTAGAATGAAAGAGAATGTATATTTTTTTAAAAAAGAACTAAATTGTATGTTTAAAGTATTTAAAATTAGTATCAACACCTGGTCAGGTTATTCCGTAAGCGTGGAATTCTGTCACTGAAAGATTGCCACTCTAATGTTTATATATAAGACCAAAAAGTCTCGAAAATAGTAGAACTCAAGAATTTTGTCAAGACGCTTCCCGCGCCCAGGTTCCTTAGAGAGGCTAGCCAGGACGTGGCGAAATGCTATATCGATTCAATATCACTACGATTCGCACTAGCGGGTAATAAAGCGAATAAGAAAAAAAAATCAACCTTTTTTATATGATCTGGCGTTGGTTTTTGACGAACTGATACCAGTGGCGACACGTAACCCAACACTAAATTTGTACTATCCAGGCCAGGGATTGAAATCAGAATCACTATGAAACTAACGTTTTAATCTACCGGGCTACTGTTCCATAGATGAAATACGCGCGAAGAAGGCCTGGGCGCACAACGGCCGAAATGTTGAAATAATAACAACAAAGATGAAGATATTAGTCCAAATTTAAATAATGATAAGTCCGAAATTCAAGGAGAGACTTTGCAGAACGCTGAGGCTTTAAAAAGATAGTTGAAAATGAATAAGACACCGTTCCCAGAGGTAGGCTATTTTTTTTATTAATATTAAAAGGCACGATGCTTTCTAGCTATAAATTGTATTTGCATGACGGCCAAGTATCTATAAATCTTCCTATAATTCTCTGTATTAGCGGCGTTTTGGTATGTTACATACTTCCATCGATAATACTGTTTTCCTTTCAGTTTGTGAATATATGCGTTGAACTTTGTTAATGTTCAACCTCAGATACTTGTATAAATATTCATAGCTCTTGAGTGTCAATTGTGTGCGTGCGTATACTGATACGGGGACACGATTCTCGTAGTGTCTATTTGCTTTTGCAGATGGTCGGGATCACCCTGACAAAAATGAAGAAAGACCCGTCTAACAAATAAAAGATATTACACCATAACGTCATGCACATTTTGTGAAGCACTTCCCGGGTAAACGAATTTCTTACTATAAAATATAACAATACTTGTCTCTTCTGAACTCTTCACCGATTAACTTGCATTCATTTTAGTCAGGTCGATAGATCAAAAAATACATCACTGGACGTGGGCCAGTGCTCTATTGTTTCATTATACATAACGAAAAGATGAACGAAAGAAAAACCTGATTTAAAACAACAAAAAGAACATTTTTCTACGATCAATATTCGTGCTTCTCTAATTGGTGTTTTAGAATTGTGTTTATCAGTTTTTAAATCATATCGAGGCTTCCTCCCCAATTCAACAGAAGGAGAAAGTATACTGGTTTATTTACACTATTTATATGCTGATTATTGTTCTCATCTGTGTTGTTGTTATCACAACGTCCCGGGATTTTTGTCCTCGGGATTTAATCAGGAGTATGTCGAACATTCGGCAACCATACTGAATCAAAAAGCGAAGCAACATCAAACCTGGTGAGTACCTAGATTGATGACCGCTTGAGAATACCAGGTGCTGTAATCTTGGATGTTCGGGTGGTGTAATTAATAATGATACGAAATTATGAATCGGGGAGTCGAGTTCCAATTCCAGTTGGATTCGTTATATTCACTTTCATTGGAAAGCTATGAATCCATCTCGTCTGCCTCCAGCTATGAGTTAATTAGTAAGACGTGAATCACTAAACAATTATCTAAAAATAATTCTTACAGTCTAAAAATATATTTCCTGGTTTAAATAAGTTGCAAAGGGTTGATAAGCCGTAAAAAACGAATTAATCAAGAGTATATAGATCGAGCTAACATACAGGAAAATCCTGGAACACGTTATTTAATCCATGGTGTTAGTCTAGTCCCGCTCCACTGCCCATGTCTGCGAATATCTCTGGTTTAGTTCTTATTTATAGCATTAGCTGTTATTGCCTGTCCTATTTCCAGTGCCCGGTCCAGGGATTGAACTCACAATTACTATGGCACCAAATTCAAGAACTAATGCTTTAATCTGCTAGACTATTGTCCCGTGGAACAATCCAGAGTGGAGACAAGAATTAAAAATAATAACGATAAAATTAAAAATACTATTAAAACACAAGCAAAAGCGATAGACTGCTGAATGAGATCAGAAAAGTTTAAAATCTAGATAAACAGGATGCCAAAAACTGAAAACTAAAATAAATAGATAGACAGACAGATAATGTAAGATTGGGATATATATATATATATATATATATATATATATATATATATATATATAGAGAGAGAGAGAGAGAGAGAGAGAGAGAGGGGTAGGAATAGAATGGAATAGGTATTAACAGATTAATATAGAGAGATAAGAATAGACTGAAATAAATAAAAATTTAGATAGATATAAACAGACTGAGATAGGTATTAACAGATTAAGACCGATAAGAATAGACTGAGATAGATAGATAGATAGATAGATAGATAGATAGATAGATAGATAGATACATACATACATACATACATACATACATACATACATACATACGGAGAGTAGACTGACACGCACAAAGCTTCTCCTTCATGCATAGGAGAGCCAACGGGAAATGGCATAAAGAAACAGTTTTTGCAAACATTCTAAATAAGTACATCAATATATATGATTTAATGTATAGGAAATATATTTAATGTGCAATAACTGTACGCTGAAATTAAAGTTTAGGCGCATAAACACAATTAACAGATCGATAAATCGATAAATTTACGTTCATTATCTGTGTGTTTGTACTTCAGCCTTCACCTGATATTTGCTGTATGATAAACACATTGCAACAACACTAGTTGCTAGATAGATAGATAGATAGATAGAAATAGATAGACATAGACAGATACAAGTGAAGAGAATGAGATATTAACAGACTAAGATATTTATATATTTATATACCATATATATATATATATATATATATATATATTTATATACCATATATATATATATATATATATATGAGTTGACACTGAGTTCAATGCCGAGTGGTCTCAAGATTGCATTCAAACATGAAATAGACTGTTGCCACTAGGTGTTGATATTAGTGTTTACTTTTATATTTACGCATATTTTCCCCTGATATTTAGCACTTTTAGCCATAAATATAACATATCTTACAGCTATATTTTTAGCATATATATATATATATATATATATATATATATATATATATATATATATATATATATATATATATATATAGTCTGTTAATATCACATTCTCTTCTCATCATAGAAATATTTATTAAATGACAAAAAGATAGACAGATAGATAATGAACATACCGAGACATATATATATATATATATATATATATATATATATATATATATAGATAGATAGATAGATAGATAGATAGATAGATAGATAGATAGACAGATAGAGAGAGAGATGGAGGGGGAGAGAGGATAGATAAATAGATAGATAGAAATTACCATGAAAGACTGGTGAAATGTATCTACTGATACGTATATATATATGTATATACATGATGCTTTCAATAACACGACGAGTAGCAAGTTCGTTTGGTGGACGAGTGCAGTAAGTTCGATCCTCCCGTAAGCCTCTTTATTATAATTTTGTGCTATAAAAATGACTCTCTCTCTCTCTCCCCATATATATATATATACATATATATATATATATATATATATATATATATATATATATATATATATATATATATATATATATATATATATATATATTGGCACAGCTTGGAGTAATATTTAGTAAGCTTGTTTCATAGATCATTAGTTCTGTATAGTGATTTAGATTTTCATTAGGTGTCCCATAACTTTGGCCTTGTGCCAGCGTCACAAAAAGATTCATATATATATATATATATATATATATATATATATATATATTGGGATGTCCGTTTGAATTTGTACGAATTTATTGCAATCTGTGTCGACATTAGCATATAAGTAATATATAATATATATATATATATATATATATATATATATATATATATATATATATATATATATATATATATATCTGCCATACACACCTCAGCATGGTATTATGTTTCGCTGTGTGTCTAGTGACTTTTTTCTACTGTGAAATGATTTCGATCTTGAGCGTACCTCATGCTTGTACTCTTGTGCAAGACTATCTT
>OZ038489.1:69709170-69714170 GCA_964036315.1 Acanthosepion esculentum | reverse complement strand
CACATCTACTTCGGATCAGAAAGGTCACATCTGCTTCGGATCAGAAAGGACACATCTACTTCGGATCAGAAAGGTCACATCTGCTTCGGATCAGAAAGAACACATCTACTTCGGATCAGAAAGGACAAATCTGCTTCGGATCAGAAAGGACAAATCTGCTACCGCTCAGAAAAGACACATTTACTTCGAATCAAAAAGGAGACATTTGCTTCGTATCAGAAAGGACACATCTTCTTCGGATCACAAAGGAGACATCTGATTCGGATCAGAAAGATACAACTGAAACTTCTGGGACACAGAACGAGGAAAGTGGGCTTGGAGAATCTGGCACTCACAAGACATACTGAAGACAACAAATCCAGAGAGAAACATCGAGTAACATACCTAACGAGCTTGCGTAAATGAATGGCAGAATAGAGTGTCGTTAGGGAAGAATCAATAATGCTACACGGAATAGAAAGGCGAAAAGACACGGCATATAAACATGTTCTTTATACTGACATCAATGTAAATATCCGCCTGATGATGATAGTCAATTCTTTCTTTTTTTTTTTTGGCAATAGCTTTCAAATAAATTTTATTATTATTATTTAAAATTATAGATTAGTTGTGCTTTATTGTAATTACCAGTTTAACC
This sequence comes from Acanthosepion esculentum, assembly GCA_964036315.1. Classification (NCBI taxonomy): domain Eukaryota; kingdom Metazoa; phylum Mollusca; class Cephalopoda; order Sepiida; family Sepiidae; genus Acanthosepion; species Acanthosepion esculentum. Next base: position 69,713,533 of record OZ038489.1, on the reverse strand, counting down.
AGGGAAACGTTTGCACGCTAAACGGGTAAAAAGCGAAGAAAATTTCCCTTTTTTTCATGGGCAGTTGTTATGCTCTAATTTCGCTTTAATTAAGAAACTAAAAGACTAAAAGTCGAGTTCGAATTCTTGTCGGCTTCATTGCATTCACTTACGCCTGTATACCCTTGGGGAAGGTATGACTCTATCTCCTCCACCAGCCATGGGTTAAATATCTGTATTTGGAAAATTCATTGTTATTCTAAAAAAAAATCGTCAATGCAATATTCACTCGCAAAATGATTATTCTTACAATTCAAAATATGTTTCGGCTTTAAATAACCCAAAAAGGGTTGATAAACCCTAAAAAAACAAACTAATCAATATACAAAGACTACAAAAATATTTTACCTCTTTTAGGCTAAAAAAAGTAAAATAAACTAGTAATAACTCAAATGTACTTAAATTTAATATATATTTCTTTTTACCAGTACGATATTCCTTAAAAAGGACATGTCCAAATTCCGGTTCGGGGGCCAATTAGGGCACACGGTCAAATTTCATAAGGCCCCCAATGTCTGTCATAAAATGTTCACTTACGGCCTACCATTATTGTCAATCAGAGTAAGTAAAGTACATACCTAAGACATGCAATTTCATGTTTTACTAAAAGATAGCACAAAAGGTAGTACTCTGTGGCCGCTTTCTGGCGGTCTAGCCCTGACCTTAGCCTTTTCCAGGCAATTTCTAAAATCACTGCCTTTGAACCAGGCCTGGCCTATATTCTGCAGTCCAGATCTCAATTAGTGCAGGTAACTTATTTGTTTTAGTCATCTGAGATGAATAAATTCTAAAATTATTTAAATTTGTTTTGTGTTGGTCAAAATAAGTTATAAATATATTTGGCACGTGGACATTTTCTACTTTTTAATAAGATGAATGTTGGTATTATGTTCATATATATATATATATATATATATATATATATATATATATATATATATATATATATAACTTCCTGGGAGTTCATTTTTCTCAAACGTGATTTATTTCATCTTATATGGGCTTCAGATATGACAAGCTGAGTGATTTTGGTAAGACCTGTTTAAATTTATTTGTCATCCATATGAAGAGATGAAAATATGTCATTTGTAATAAAATTTTTCATAAGATAGTCCACTTACATTTAATTTTAATAGCTCAAAGAATGCCAAGCAGGATTGCTGACCTCAGACATATTCACCTCATCAAATCTGGCCCTCTTTGAAAAAAGGTTTGGAAACTTCTGCCTTAAAGCATTCCTTTCACAACTCTTGGATCCTTTGCACTATCTTGTCACTATTGCCTCTTCTCTCTTACCAGACTATTTTTGATACAGACAGATTACTGTCTTTGGCTTGTTCCTCCAGCTTTATTTGCTGGCAAACACTCTAGGAAATGACGTAATCTCATGGATCTGAATAAATAGTAACCTCATGAATACTACAGTTGCCATTTGGTCATTTAAACACGGCTCATGAATGAATGATGCTCGTGTCATTGCAAAAAGTTTAAATCATCAAATGACGATATCCGCGGATCTCCAATCAAATATCAATTGATAATACCTGCCATTTAAGGTTTACAATTCTGTATATTACTGTTAATTATAAAAAGTGGAGCTATATTATTTCTACATCAATAAAAAAAAAATATCAGTTTTCCTCTAGTATTATAGATGTTGGGAGCAAAAGAATTCATCTCAAATCAAATATTCATCTGACTCTGAATATTTAAAACCTTGAACAGCTAACCAGAGATCAATGAATGTTATACAAATTGTGACTATACTAGTTATCAAAGAGATAATAGAATAACAAGGAACTATTATGTAGCTATTATTAACCTAACCTTAGATTTTGCACAAGGTCAGAAATAGAAATTACTTAGCGAGGATCGAACACGCAAGATATGGTCTGCTGGATATGGTCGGCGCGAATAGTGGTATTGTTACGCTTACTTTTTGCTCAAATACCGTTGGGAAAGGTAAGAATTAATTTCTAAAAAGACATGCTGGTAAATCAATACACCAAGCGAGGCGCCCAAGTATCTGTGGCACGCCGGTATTGGACATTTTAAAATTAAGTCCCTTCACCACTGTTTAGAATCATTTTTCTTTCTATTTTTCTCTGTATTTAGTTGCGTTGATATGAGGGTGGTATAATGGTTGGCCGAGTTCGAATTTCAGTCAAGTTCGTTATATCCACTTCGCGCAAAAATATTTTTCTCTCCCAGTAATGGGTTAAATAGTATCACAGAACGGGATCTTCAACCTTGGTTGGCAACTCGTGTAGGAGAAAATTCTAAAATCCCAAACCTTATATAGCACTAGCGTACCACATACTATGCAGCCATCGACAAGGTCATGGAGTTCACAATCGACCTACGACTGTATCTATGTATTTTTTGCTATTTTGTTATATTATTCTCATAATACTTACATTCCGCCCTCTCCTCCTGCATTCATATCACATATCATTCAATAATCCTTTATCTGCAGTGGCTCTCCAGCCTAATATTTGGGTGAATTTTATTATTTTATCGATCTTCACTGACAACTGCTCCCGACTGACCTTCATTTAGATAGAGAATCAGAAAAAAATATATTAGTGGGTGGATATATACATGTTAATATGCTTTAGCGTGTATTCTCCGTTTTTACTATAGGTCTAAATATTCGGACTAACATGTTCATCTTGGTTTGCACTCATAACGCTTTGGCCCTTGTTCCCTCCGGCCTTCTTCACGTGTCTACCGTCGTAATCTGTAACTGTTTTTGAATGAATGCTTTTATTTAATCTATGTGAGAAGACTGTTCTCATTCTGCTCCCCATGCTCAGGGGAGATAACTCATATTAATTAATCCTCACCAATCTTATTCACCTTTGTGTCACTTGACCGTTTCTTCCATTGAACCAGAATATGTAACTTTTCAACACTATCAGACCCAGGAATTGAACACACAACTGTCAGAGAACCATATATTTTTTTTAACCATTGCTTCTATTGATACAAACAACACAAAGGAGTCTAAATCAGGAAAGTATTAATTGAAATAACTACTAACGTTTAATATCCCTTAAAAATAGAAAGGGGAATGCGAAGAAACTGCCCTTGAGGATTAAGTAAAGAGTTTAGTTCAAAATTCAAAAGTCACAAAGTACCTGAAGAAGGCCTGAGGTTATAACGGTCTGAATGCGGTGGGTATAACACCCAAGATGAGCAGGCTGATCCGACTAGCAAGATATAATTCTACATTTTTAAAAAAACATCAGACATAAAAAAAATCTGTCGATGAATAATCGTAAGTATGCTTTTCGTTATATGTTATGTGGGTTATTCAAGTGCATAGATTTTTCTCAAGAAAATCCTTGAACATAAATTCTCAAGGTCTTACGCATTAGAATCGACTAGCTCTCCAGAAAATCCCAAACCGAAAAATCTTTTTAAGGATCAGCCACGACAGCTTAAACTATGCTTTTTTTTAGTGCAGAGTTTTAAGTGTTCGTAGGAACAACGACGCATACATATATTAGCATGCTGATACATTCATATAAACATTCACGTGCACACACACACACACACACACACACACATATATATATATATATATATATATATATATATATATATATATATATATATATATATATATATCAAAGTGGACACTGAGGGCAACATTGAATGGTAACATTCTGTTTCATGATTGAACGCGATCTTCATGGGCTGAAAACTGCGTTCAAGAATGAAGCATATTGTCTCCACTTTTATATTTATATATACTCTATATCTAATATTGAACCATAAATATAGTATACTATAACAGTATATATATATATATATATATATATATATATATATATATATATATATATATATATATATATATATATATATATATATATATATATATATAAAGAAATATAGTCTTAAAGTGTGGTATATTTATGGGATAAAGTGCACAATATTAGAGATAGAGCGTGTGTAAATATAAAAGTGAACATAGAAGTCGACACTTAGAGGCAACTGTCTGTTTCATGCTAGATGCAATCGTCATGCAACTAGTTCACTTTTATATATATATATATATATATATATATATATATATATATATATATATATATATATATATATATATAAACAGAACGATATGGGGGGAAATTCTTGGGCTTTCCCCAAAAATTTTCTAACTATCAATGTCCTGGAAAATTTCATGGTTTTCCTATTCTGATGAATCTTAATTCTTCAGTTAATAACTGAATAAGCTCGTGTTGAGTTCTATGACAATAAAATATCCGTAGAAATTCCAAAATCACATCGTTAAATATTTGAGCTTAACAACTTTAAC
>OZ038489.1:69699170-69704170 GCA_964036315.1 Acanthosepion esculentum | reverse complement strand
GTGGTTTTTGAACGTTATATCTTTGACGTGCTTATTCGTCCGTGAAACTTTCGGTAAAAACATACACCGGGGGAGGGGGCTAAATTAAACATTAAAACAGTTTTATGTTTATGTTTTCTTACTTACATAAGGACGTATGTCCGGATTCAAGGAATGTCAATGTTTTGCAAACTTTTGAGATTGGGTCCTTTCGATCATATTCGACATTAGAATATTAGGATGAAGACCATATTCGTTATTAGGATAAGACCCGAATAAAACTATTCATAATATTCATTTCGCTTTTTTTCCCCATAATTTAAAACTCGGTGCCTGCCGTTTATATCTAGTGGCATATATACTTGGACAAACGTTTGTACGAGGCAAGAGACATTTATGGACAAAGGAATCAACCCTGCATAGTGACTGTTACTTTACGCCTCTAGGAGCCCGTTAAACTCATCGCTGTCCACACAGCATATATATATATATATAAATGCTCTATATTTGGTATTGAGCACTCTTTACTTATAAATATAAGTAAGTCTAAACAACATATATATATATATATATATATATCCGTAACAGTACAACATATATATATATATATATATATATATATATATATATATATATATATATATATATATATATTATTATTGGATTCATTTAATATTAGAATTATTAAAACAATTTTTTACATTTTATTTCCATAATTTTGAATATAATACATATATTATAATTTTCATTTTTGAGTAAATAATGATAATAAATGTTTTGCAGGTAAAGATGAGTGTGTGAATGATGGGGGTAAACAATTAGAACATTTAAGGGATTGATATGTTTATTATTGATATGCTTGTATAATCAATGTTAATTGTTTTCATTACTATATACCTACTTTTGCATCACCCTACTCACACACACACACACACACACACACATATATATATATATATATATATATATATATATATATATATATGTCGCCATTCACAGACAGAATGTCTCGCTATATCACTGCTCATCAGTGTAGCTAGGCATCCGATTGCTTCGAAACCCGCCAGATTTGGCATCACTCGAAGAATCTACCCCTAAGCTATTGGTGCACGGTAGAGAGCAAGGTGAATTTTAGAGTATTTATTTTTAACAAACACACCAGTGACCGAGATAACTCAATTCATTAGAAGATTCTTGCATTAGTAGCAGTAGCAGTCACTATGTTGTCAATTTTTTGTGTGTACAAGAGATAAACATACTTAATCTCTTGTAAAGACTGGCCCTTATCTGATAGTAGGATCTCTGTGGTTTTAGATTTAGGTTCGAAATGTAATTGTGTTGAATTTTCCTGACTAATATCACAGGATAAACACTTCTTCGGCATTTATTTATTTATTTATACACGTAATGAAGGACCTAGAAACTTTGATATTCACATGGTGTATTGAAAGCAAGAGAAACAAAGGGGGAAATCCAGTAACTTATTTAATAACTTTGCGGCAATGGATAACAAAACAGAAGCCGGATGAGATATTAAGAGGACAAAAAATGCTTCGAGCTGCAGAGGACAGGAAGTTATGAAGGGCCATGATCGTCAACGTCCTGAAGAGACATAGCACATAAAAAAGAGTACGTCTTTTTAATATTATTTCTCTTTTGCTGTGTTCCTTCAAAATGTGGGCAGTCATGGCTCTCTACAATCTCTCAGCAATATTTGATACTTCTCAATTTCTTTTTAGTACCTCTATTCACTTGCACAAAATCATCTAATAGATTACTAGTCGTTTCTTTTATCTTGCTTTAGATGTGTCCTGTGAGTGTTAAATTCGCCAAGCCTTTTTGATAAGTCATTTCACCTGTCTCTGATTGTCTTTAAATATATTCTCCTAAAAGCCTTCTCATTTGTCACATGCTCTGTCCATGGAGTTATCAACATTCTTCGGTAAATGCACATCCCAGTGGCTTCGTGGGAAAAGATGTGGATTAATAACATTGACTAAAGCAACCAAATTGTTATAACTGGAATGGAAGCAGTGGTGGCCCATACCCTGAATCCATCATAACATTCAGGATGTGGAATTAATAAATACTAAACACTTCTGATACCTTAGTCTATGGATCAGTTATAACAACTTAAGTATTTGAGAAAGGGAAATTGAACATAGAATAGGCTGTGCTCGATGTGGTTTCGCTCAATACCACAAATTGCTGTGAAACCAAAACCTCAACTTGAAAACTTTAGTCACGTTCTTAAATAACCTCGACAGATCGAGACTGTCATATGGATGTCATACATGACGTCAAAGAAGTTCAGAAACAGCTAAACTATCAGTTGTATACAACCGCTTCCTAAGATCAATGGTAGAAAAGGCTTTGAGCGAGTAAAGCCCGTGGGTCTTGGCAAAGGTCGTCCTTCTTTGAACATTGTGAACTGGCGCTACAAAATCACAAAGAACTATACCAAGTAACAGAAACCACACCACTTGAGGACTACCAACAGCAGCAACAACTAAAATGGATAGCACATGTAACTCTAAGAGGAAATAGTATTATAATCAAAATGTTAACATTCTACACTACTTCAAATGAAAGATTAGGAAGGAAACCTCCATCAGTATTGGAAAGAGCGTTTTTTTCTTTTTAAGTACTATTTTGAGGTGTTTTTTTTTTCTGCTTGTATTTCTTATATAATCTGGACTTTCTATATTCCATAAACATTTCCAAAAGGAACTATGATCTAGAAATGAAAGCAATAATGGCACCTACTCTGAATCCATCATAAAGATTCAGGGTATGGAATTACTAAATACTGAACACTACAAATTCATTGGTGTATGGATACGTTATAACGAATTAAGTATGCGAGATAAGGAAATCCAACATAGAATAGGTTAATGTTAGAAGTATTTTCACCCAACACCACAAATTGCTCCAAACCTAGTCTACAATCGCTATCCCACAGACGTGCTGTGGCTTCCGTCTGTCTCTTCTACAAATATTTTCACTGCAACTGTTCCGACGAGCCTCTTTCGTTGGTTTCCGGACTTCATGAATTTAAACGTGCTACCAGGTTGGCATCTCGGTCTCACCCTTTCACTATCAAAACTGTTAAACGTAACCGTCACTTCTTCTTGAACAGCTTCTCTTCCCGCACTTCCCTTCTTTGGAAGTCCCTTCCGCTTACTTGCTTCAGAGATGACTATAATCTTCAAATATTCAAGTGTAATGTCAATCGATATCTGACACCCTGAGCTTGTTCCTCGTCCTCCTCTGTGCTCTTTCCTCAAACGCGCCTCTTTGCTCTTGTTCTCAATCCTCTGTAACCCCTTGCGTGCTACTGGCACTCCCGCCTTGCTCAGGGTGAATTTACCTTAAAAGAAAACAAAAACAAAAACCGAAACATTCATGTCAGATCGAGATTTTCAAATAGACGTCATGCATGGCGCCAAACCTATTCAGAAATATCTAAACTGTCAGATGCATACAGCTGCTTTCTAAGATTAATGGTTAGAAATGGCTTTGAATGAGTGAAGCCTATAGATCTTGGCGGATACCACACTTTTAGTACGTTGTGAACTAGTGCTACACAACCGCAAACAAAGAACAATAGCAAATAACATATGACTAACGGACAGAAACAACTAAAATGGATAGCACATGAAATAATGATACAATGAAGATGTTAATGCTCCACAATACTTCAAAGAAAAGGTTAGGAAGGAAACTCCCATCAATGCTGGAAAGTGCGATAACAGCTACTAGACTTGAGAAATTTATTTTTCTAAAAAAATGTTTTTAAAGGAAAGATTTTATAAATTGAAACAGACAGCGATACTGGCTGCTCGGCCAATGAATGTCGAATGTTTCCTTATAAGGAAACGGTTAATATTGTCATTACCATTATCTAGGAGAATTATAAACTGAGAGCAGAATCATATGAAAACATCATAGGAACCTTTAGTGATGAATATAGAGCTAAATTAGATGACTGTGATATTTTGGCTGGAGCTTGAGTCTTTTATAGAAATAGTCAACACAAGTGAAAAGGCAACAGTGAGGCTGAGGTAGTATTTTAGGCAGTAAAATTATCGGTCACTTTAATACAAGTTGACTGTAGTATCAAAATAGCTGCAGAACATTAATACTTATATAAAATGTTGTTATTTTTTTGTTTTGGTTATTTTTTTTAGTTGTATAAGATATTACCAAAAAGTTTTAAACTAGAATGTATATTCATACAAGACAAGACAATGCTCCTTAAGACTGTGCAAGGTTGACTGTTACCCTCTTTGCCAAAAACGGTTTAAAGACGCAAAATCGAAAGAATGACTGACAGACATCCAGATATCAATCCAACAAAAATGTGATCCTTCATTAAAAGATATGCATCTGAGAATGAAAAGTGTTCAAACTAAGAAGATCTTTTGAAAACAAATTAAAATACTATAAGTAACGTTAATATCAACAGAGTAGTAAAGTTAGCCAAATCTATCATTGAAAGTCTAATGAATATTATATAATGTCAAGAATCTTATATTAACATGTATAATAATAGATTTATTTATGAATTAGCAGTATAACCCGTCTTTGACTGGGTGTTTCAAACCGGGAATTTTTGCCGTTCAGTTGGAGCAGTTTAAGTTTAAAGTTAGCCCACCCGAAAATGAATATTAGTAACAACATTTGGGTGAAACTAAGGCACATCCCCAAATACGGGGGTTGTTAACAATTTGAATAGGGGGCCCTGGAAAGGGAACTGTATAATAATAAATAATATTATTGTAATAATTTAAAGTATTTATTTTTTATCAAAGTTTTTATGAAAGATATATATCCAAGAACAGATAGTAAATAGTAAAACGTTGCTGACAGTTATAATGGACATGAAGTAGTGGAGAGCCATTGTCGCCAACAATTTGGACTCAAAACCGACACTGAAGAATTATCTATCAAACAAAAAAACTTAATCGAAATCGGATGAAAATTCAGGAAATGCATTAGCAGCATCCGATCATACACAC
>OZ038489.1:69689170-69694170 GCA_964036315.1 Acanthosepion esculentum | reverse complement strand
GTTTGAAATAAAGGTTATTATTTTTAGATCATGGATTATTTGTGGTTCAATATTTGGAGAGGCGGTGTGGTTTTAGGTAAAGTCGTAGGAATTTGTCCTCGTGTCAACAGTTGAAAATTAGCTTTGATCTTATAATTAGTAGTATATATTGTTCTGGAAAGAAGATTGTTGCTAAAAAAAACTATTTTTCGGGTAAAATACATTAAAATGTAATTTGACAGAAAAAAAAAGATAAATCCATTTTTTTCTTCAGTTGATTTTTCTACTTGTCCAAGTAACTTATTCAAATGATCTACATGTTTTCAAAATTCATTGTGAAATAAAAATAAAGGAGATATAATGATGTGTTTTTTTTTCTATTAATGTCCTTATCCTCTTAGAAACACCCACATGCACTTGTATCAGTGATTCTTCTAAAACGGAGACATCTTTGTTCTACAATAATTCAATATCCTTTGTTCCTTTTATATACGTTTCACGGTTTTTTCAACAAGAACATCAGGCCAGACATAAGTACACAGTTATTATTCAAAGCTACATTAAAACAAAAATTACGAGAAAAATTTCCATTTATAAAACAATTTCTAATTTTAAACAACAGGGCTCAGTTGCCAGTTAAAGTTATTAGGGACAAAATACAAAACCGTTCTTTGTGAAAAGAGAGTATACTAGGGAATTGTCGATGGATGATTTGTAAGTTGTGTTATGCTAATAGCTTACTTGAATGAATGTAGTTGTTTACAAATAGATACATACAGAGATACGATCTGTAGATTATTCCAAACAGTAAAGACATTTGCAAAGATTGAAAAATATAGGCATTCGGTGTTATTTTCGTACGGATAACAATATGTCCGGCGTCTAATAATGAAAAAGCGTTTATTTTACGTAATAAATATTTATTTTTCACCATAATCACTTTGTGTGTGTGTGTGTGTCAATAATTTTAATATAGAAGTGAATATTAATCAGTGTAATCAAATTAGGTCAAAATTTTCAGATAATAATCACGTGTCAGATTTCCTATCTCTCTCTCTCTCTCTCCCTTCCAAACCCCACTCTGCTTCTCTCTCTCCCTGTCAATCCCCACTCTCGTTCTCACTCTCTCTCTCTCTCTCTGTCAATCCCCATTCTCCTTCTCTCTCTCTCTCTCTCTCTCTCTCTCTCTGTCAATCACCACTTTCATGCTCTCTCTCCTTGTCGACACCCACTCTACTTCTCTCTCTCTCTAGCTATATATATATATATATATTTATTATGCCATCTCCATATTCGCAAAAACACTTTTCTTATACACAGACTTGCCTCTCATTCCGACCTGGAGGCGCCTACCGTAAGTGTCAAAACGCGTAGTAGAATTGGTTTACCACTTTCACTCTTTATTTTGGATAGGATATTATTTTTCATCCTACTCACACCTCAGTGTCTCTACACACACACACACACACACACACACACACACACATATATATATATATATATATATATATATATATATATATATATATATGTATATATACACACACATATATATAGGTATATATTTGTGTGTGTAAATCAATATGTAAGTATGCATACTGGGATTCATAGATTATTCATGTATCCATTGAAACAACAATTTTATGTTAATTATACTTATGTATATATTTGAATAAAAACTTATGTTCTGCAAATATTCTAAATTTGTTCGACCCTTTCTGGAGATGGAGTGTACAGGATAATATATATATATATATATATATATATATATATATATATATATATATTTAATAATACTGTGTAAATATATATATTTAATAAAACATTTATATGTATATATAGTAAAATTATTTATGTATATATATATATATGTGCGTGTGTTTGTAGATTTTATAAATAAATGTTCGTCTATATTCTAAACTTTCAACTGTATGATAAATATATATTATGTACTCATATTTATAAAAATATGCATATTACAAAGAAGCTATACAGTTTTAGCATTACATATATATTTCGTCCATAAAATAGATAGATAGATAGATAGATAGATAGATAGATAGATAGATAGATAGATAGATAGATAGATAGATAGATAGATATGTTTACAATAATGTCTTGTTGACTACTCAATTTCTTTAAATATTTCCCTCCGTCTCTCACATTCTTTCACGTGTCTCTCAATGATAAAACCGTTGCAGATCAGCAAGAAGCAACTTCGCTTGCTTCAGATCTATGTCAGATACAGACTGCGTATATCCTGCTCCCTGCCAGTGTTGTTATTACTACAACTATTATTGTTGAACTCACTCTGTGGATACCGATGTTTTCTATTTACACCTTGAAGATGTTACTAAACCTCTGTGTCATCTTTCGAAAATGTCTACTTATATGAAGAATTCTGCAGCCTGACACATACTTATTAGCTGAATTTTGATTTGAAATTTGTATAATGTTCAATGCAAGTTATTAATAATCACTACTGAATTAATTGCATTGACAAAGAAAGAGATTCTTTTGAAAAATATATAAGGTTGCGTATATATATATATATATATATATATATATATATATATATATATATATATATATATATATATATATATATATATATATATATATATGATTAGATAAAGAACAAATAGGAAACGTTTATCAATCTATCATGTTTCACTTTTTTAAAGCTTCATCAGAGAATGAGATACGGGGGAGAAAAAGAAGAAATTCTGGTAATTTTTTACTTTTGATTTTTGTTTGATTTTCGTTGGTCAGTTTTGTTTCACGTGCATTCGACTCGTTAAACCAACCTTAGTATAATCCTTGGCGTTCTGAATTCAAGTAGAGACGACGCGTCCTTTCGAAGTTCCAAAAAATTAACGGATTCCAAGACTAACTGAAAAACCGTAAATATTGCTGTATAAAGGTATATAAAAGTTATTAGTTTGTCTAGTGTTGGCTTGAGTATTTCCTTTAACAAATAACTATGAATTTATATAGGAATAATATAAAATCTTGTCACTACACTTAAAATTTCTGATGTTGAGAAAAGTACTGTTTGAATATACATATGGAAACATTCATATATTCAAACTTCACATTAAAGATGCATTCAGATAAATGCAACTGTTAGACTAAAACTAAAATGATTGGATGCCAGGTTCTTCGGGTATAGATTATTTCATATATGGAGTGAGACCTACAATTTCAAACCTTCAGAAGAACTTTTGCAAGAGTTGTTGTGTAAAATGAAGGTAGATTTCAGAGAGTAAATATGTCAGAAAAACATAACGTCCAGCGTTCCATGATCAACAAAGACATGCGTTTTCGATCAGATATACTAAAGTAATTTGGTCTGTGAACGCTGTACGAACGACAATTTGAAAGCATGAACAGTATCAACATGTGACGTATTACTTTGTTCAAATGTAATCACCAAAGTAATGAGGTTAGTTCTAAATTAATAAATGTATATGTAGATGTGCAAGTTAGAGCCTCGGAATGAGAAATGGCATGAATCTTGTATATATATATATATATATATATATATATATATATATATATATATATATATAGTTTTAAGGTATGGTATATTTAGGGGATAAAGTGCTCAATATCAGAGAGTGTATGCAAATATAAAAGTGAACATTAATGTCAAAACTAATATATATATATATATATATATATATATATATATATATATATATACTTTATATATATATATATATATATATATATATATATATATATATATATATATATATATACTACAGCTAATAGATCCGTTGGTATATAATACAGCTAGATCCTAGTAATATCAGATATTAAAACTGACCCACAGAGAGAGCTCTAGGTATTTATTATAATAGTCCATATATTTGGGATTTTTTGGTGTATAATATATATATATATATATTTATATATATATGTATATATATATATATATATATGTATATATATATATATATATATATATATATGTATATATATATATATATATATATATATATATATGTGTGTGTGTGTCTATAGACAAAAGGAAAACTTTACTAACGCGTCCTCTGTAGACTTTATCAAGACAAATGAAAGGATTTTACATTTATTTTGCTACATATATTTATAGAACAGAGGTAAATATATGGTTAAATTTTCAAAGAAAAGGTTTCCTTTTGTCTTTATTCATAGTGGCTTTTGACATATATATTTTATTTATATCTGAATTTTTACATACCGTATATACTCGTGTAACGCGCGATGTTTATTATAAATACAGCTGTACTTTTTTACTACAGTAAAAGGATATATAGTTTGATCAACGGCGTAGTCAGGTCCAGCAGTACATACGCTAATTTTATATCCGGTATAGGATGCGACCCCCTTAAAATTAGCTTCAAAATTAGTTCTTCAAAAGTCGCATGATACGTGAGTATATATATATATATATATATATATATATATATATATATATATATATATATATAAAGAGAGAGAGAGTTAGAGAATGGGATACAGAAACGTGCGCGCCCGTCTTGTCGCACTTAAAGATGTGTAATTACGTAATTTTAAATGACATATTTCTATTAAAAGCCTAAAGGTATTTGTAAGTATAACTAAGTCTGTATGTATGCAACAATCGTTCGAACTCTTTTTACCTCTCATGATGTTCCTATACATGCATATATATTCAGGTACAAGAAAATATTCGAGGTATCAATCCTAAATATGTATTTGAACAGCATTTTTTAATAATGTCTTTTGTGAGATTGTTGTATACACCATGAAGAGGACTTATTCGAAGGAAACGTCATTAACAATGTGTTAAGCTAGATCATTTTCATAATATTCAAGCTATTAGGTATATATATATATATATATATATATATATATATATATATATATATATATATATATAACAAAAAGATTACATTTCGCATAATAACGGTTGACCAACTTAATGCTGAAAGATAAAGAGTTTAAGGCTAACGGTCTTATTGCAGTGCTTCATATCAAGAAATAGCGAATTA
>OZ038489.1:69489170-69686670 GCA_964036315.1 Acanthosepion esculentum | reverse complement strand
ATTTATTACTTTCTTATAATTGCACGTGTATGATGGTCTTTGTTTTATTTAAGCCTAAAATAAAAAAGGTTTTAGTATACTTGTTTTTTACCTACTTTCTTACTTTTTACCATTTTATGTTTTTTACAGTTGAAAAATTCTCCGTCTACCATTCAATTAAACGTAATTTTCGCGTTTTAAGACAATAAATGGACACTACATGACGATCATCGTCAGTTGGACGTACAAGAATCACTTAAATCTATATGCGTTTCAGTTTTAAAATAACAAACTTCATTGGATATATGTTAGGTACCTTTCTGTACATTTCAATGTAGCGTTAATTGCTGGTTAAAATAAAATTAGCCAACTAGATCGTAGTAATTTTATTCAACCAGTATTGTTAAACCTTGTAAAACGAAATACCGTTACGAGTCTGTACAGAATGGTTTTCGCTCCGATCAAAAAAAAACATCCAATATAAATCTGAATTATTCGTTATTTGGTTACATTTTGAGAAGTGGGTCGGGCCGAGTACTTTTCAGCAATATATATTATATTTCTTATTTTTAACATTATTTCCTCTTTCTTTCTGTTTTTCTTTTAAAATATATGGATATAAATTTTGTTATTGTCAGCAATGTAATCATTTTTTTATAAACTTTATTGATAAATTCTTTTATGGCCAGTAATCTTTGATATTTTTTTTCTGATTAATATGCTGAAATAAGACTGCCAGTCGACACAGTGAGAGCGTGGAGTTTCGGTATATATTTGGTACATGAGATGCCAGGTAAGTTTGCCAGTTTTTCAGGCAGGTATCAGTGCAGGTATGCAACCGAATAAATGACAACAAGGATTTTGGTAAGTAGAGAAGGTGGAAAAATAACAAGAATAACCATAAGCGTTTGTACGTTTTTCTTTTTCAATCTTTCAGTCAATCGATTATTTTGTCGTTACAATTGATACATTAAACGCATTTCTACCTCTCTCTTTCTCTCTTGTATCTCTCTCTCTTTATGCGTGTCTTTGTTTGCATCCCTCCCTATTTATTTCGTCTAATATAAATGGCCAACACGAATATAGACGAAAAATATTATAAAATAAAATAAGTAACAGTTCATAACGAGAGGAGATAGTGGAGGTCTATAAATAAAAATAAATGTAGGACTTAATAGTAAAACCAATAACGGTAAAATATTTTCAAGAATAACCACAAAAAAAGAAAGAAAACGTGGAAACTCTTGGCATAGATAGATAGATAGATAGATAGATAGATAGATAGATAGATAGATAGATATTTTTAACTCTATAATTAGATATGTACTCTAATTAAGTATGGGCTTAAAGGTATACGTACACCTAGAGATAGATAGATAGATAGATAGATAGATAGATAGATAGATAGATAGATAGATAGATAGATAGATAAGAAAGATCAAGGGGTCTACGAACATAAATAATTATACATACCCCAAATGCCTTTACTACAAAAAGTGACTATGCAATAATTTGTAATAACTAACTAATTAACTAAGTAACTAAATAATAATAATAATAATAATAATAATAATAATAATAATCAACTTACCTCATTTCCGGCCTGGAGGTCTATATATTTCTGCAGACATCCAACCCGTCCGTCCCTTAACATAGGACTAGGGAGCGCGTAGACTTGTAGCAACAGAGAGAGGAAGAACGAATGAAAAACAGATATAGAAGGGAAAATAATAGAGGAAGAAACAAGAGTGAGAGGAAGAGAAATGAGAGAAGGAGGAAGATTAGAGAGACAGAAAGAAAAGAAGGAAAGAGAAACAAAACGCGGTACAGAGCCTGCGCCGTACTGATGGACGACCGTTGGTCTGCTACTGCTGCTGGAGACGTAGCCGCAGTAGCAGCGAAATGCGTGAACAAGCAGTTGTAGCAACGAGGGCAGAATTAGCAGCGCAACCAATAAGAGTAACATTACATACGACTAATATAATATTTTTAGTCCTCATACTATGCAACGCCATACTACTGATGTTGGATAATCGATTCACACTCATTTATAGCACTGTTTTTATGTAATAATAGAACAATTTCCGATGAAAAACCATCAAACACGTTTTTTCGGACTTTTTGCTTTGCTTAGAACAACAACGCGAAATGTGTTTAAAATCATTCCTTGTGTATCAATCGATAATTATTATTTAAAGACAATATTTTGGTTTGGTTAATGATTGAATATAAATTCAGTTGTTTTTTGTTTTGTTTTCGTTTTCGCTTTTTTTTTATCAGGACATCACGGATTTATAATATTTTTTTTTACATTTGCTTATATCGCCAGGAGTAAAGAACACTTTCAAATTTTTCATATTTTATTCAATATCAGCAAGGAAAACATACATTAATATTTGGGTTAACATATTCGATATATGAATTAGGTTTCTGTTGATGGAAAGTCTCATCACCTGAAATTAAGTCGAAGACTTATTTTCGAAAAACAAAAATTATTTTCTTTTCAGCCGTTGCTAATTTAGATGATGCAATACTTAGCTCTTAAACATATATATATATATATATATATATATATATATATATATATATATATATATATATATATATATATATATATATATATATATATATATGTAGCAATGCCTTTTCTATTAAACCAAGCAACAGTAGATAAGAATCGACACTCTTATCTGTTGAGCCACACATCTAACTTTAGTTTACGGTAGTGCGTGTACCAGTAGTGAGTTAATGACGGATTTTACCTGCACATTAACGTACTAATCGCCTACGACAAGCCATTTAAAAACAAAAGTGGAGGATGCTCTGCATTCTGGCTTAATGAAATGTGTTTTATGAATCTATACAGTTTGGCATCAACTGTTTGCAGTTACTCGCAAATATTGTCAAGTAAGAATTGTGGTGGTTGAATTAGGGTTTTCTTTTCATTATGTTGTTTTACAAAACGTTACTTTTTTCAGGGAAAAGCAGATCTTGCAAACAATATATGAATGCCTTGCAGGGTGAATGATCTGTTCAAGCTTTCAGTAGCACGAGAAATCACAGAATTTAATGAATGTGGGTATTTTTGTATCTTAATCAAGTATCATACACGGATATACATGTGAAGTGCCTAGTGACGATCAACAGTAATTTTTGAAAACATTCAATGACATTCTATCAATTTCAATCTCTCAATCTATCTATGAATTTACCTATCTTGAAAGATGCAATGCTATTTTATCAATTTCTATCTCATACCTCTCTCTCTCTCTCCCTCTATTTCTATCTCTCAATCTCTCTATCTATCTAGCTCGCAAGCTAGCTAGCGAGAAAAATCCAATGCTATTTTATCAATTTCTATTTTATATCTATCTATCTTGAAAGATTCAATGCCATTTTATCAGTTTCTGTTTCATATCTATCTATCTATCTATATATCTATATATCTATATATATATATATATATATATATATATATATATGTCTATCTGTCTATTTGTCTTGGAAGATTCAATGCCATTTTATCAGTTTCTGTTTCATATCTATCTATCTATCTATCTATCTATATATATATATATATATATATATATATATATATATATATATATATATATATATATATATGTCTATCTGTCTATCTGTCTATTTGTCTTGGAAGATTCAATGGCATTTCATTAATTTCTATTTCATATCTGTTTTGAAAAATTCAATGCCATTCTCTCAAGTCTTATTTCCTATCTATCTAACTATTTTGAAAGACTCAATGCTATTCTATCTATTTATTTTTCATATCTATCTATCTATCTATCTATCTATTTGTCTGTCAGTCTGTCTATTTATCGTACTGTTAAATGAGTCTTCACAAAAGTCAACGTTCGTCACAAAAGTCAACGTTCTGTCCTCAACTGGAGCATTCCTATATTTCCATTTAAAATATCTGATTGATTATCTCTAATCTTAGCTTATTACGACATAAGATCAGATAGTTAAAAATGGGTGATATGAAAATTTCTTACACCAATATTCAAAGTGGTGAAGACCTGCCTGTCTAGAAAATTATCATTCAAAATCCTACATTTACAAGGCATTTAGCATTGAGGAAAAATAATTCTCAGCTACGAGCCAAGACATTATTCTACTTACGTGTTTTTATACAAACACATACATTAATATTTCATGCCTGCATCTTGTCTATTAGCGCTCTTAGCTTCTGTAAATATCGATTGTAGTTTCTCTGCTTTTCTTTGTTTCTCTGTGGATAATATCTTATAACTGCGCCCTTATTTTCAGTCTTTCGGTATGATTGTGCTTGGGTGCAGAAGCACGTGTATGTTGATTAAATTGAATGTAACTATCAATGTCAACCTGTTCATATCTATATATCGATCTCAGTCTGCTTCTATGAGTCTATCTGAATCGCTTTCTATCTATCTATACATCTATCGCTGTCTCTATATCTGTCCCAATTAGTTTCTTTCTATCTATCTATCTATCTATCTATCTATCTATACATCTATCGCTGTATCTATATCTGTCCCAATCAGTTTCTTTCTATCTATCTATCTATCTATCTATCTATCCCGATGTGTTCCTATCTATCTATCTTAATCTGTTCCTATCTATCTACATTTCTTCCTATATATTTATCTATGCAAATATGTTTCTATCTCTTCCAATCGCTTTCTACCTATCTATCGAAATCGGTTTCTATCAATCTCTTTTGTTCGATCTCAGTTTTTTCTACATATGCATATTTGTTTCTATCTATCCAATCTGCTTCTTTCTGTCTATCTATCTATCTATCTATCTATCTATCTATCTATCTATCTATCTATCTATCTATCCAAATCTGTTATTATCTATATCTAAAATTGTTTTTATCTATCTAATTAAATTGTTCCTATCTATATATCTATATCAGTTTCTATTTTACTATCAATCTATATATCTATCCATGTATCCCAATCTATTCCTATCTATGTATATATCTTTATATCCCACTCTTTTACTATCTACACACACACACACACACACACATATATATATATATATATATATATATATATATATATATATATATATATATATATATGTTAAAGACATTTTTGATATATTTAACGTTCTTTTTATAAATGTCTTTAATAAATTGTCGGACTATGTCCAATTCAAAAAAAAAATATATATATATATATATATATATATATATGTTTCTTTCTGTCTATCCGAATCTGTTTCTATTTAGCTAGCTATCTATCTACCTAAATCTTTTTCTATCTATCTATCTACCTACCTATCTCTATTTACCTCAATCTGTTTCTGTCTATCTACCGACTACCTAACTTTCCATCTACAAATCTATCTCAATCTGTTTCTATCTATCCATCTATCTATCTATACACATTTGTTTCTGTCTGTCTAGCTATCTATTTGCTTCATCTGTTTCTATTTACCTCAATCTTTTTTTTATCTATCTACTTATATCTATTTACCTCAATCTGTGTCTATCTATCTATCTATCTATATATATATCTATTTCGGTCTATTTCAACCCATCTCGGTATATTCCTATCTATCTATCTATCTATCTATCTATCTATCGATCGATCGATCTATCTTTCTATATATTTATCTATTCAAATATCTTTATGTCTATCTCTCCCAATCGGTTTCTTTCTTTCTTTCTTTCTTTCTATCTATCTATCTGTCTATCTATCTCAATCGGTTTCTATCTATCTATCTCTTTCAATCTGTTTCTATCTATCTATCTATCCCAATCTGTTTCTACCTATCTTTCCCTATCTGTTTCTATCTCTCCCAATCTGTTTCTATCTATCTATTCCAATCGGTCTCTATCTATCTCTCCCAATCGGTTTCTATCTATCTATCTATCAATCTATCTATCTATCTATCTATCTATCTATCTATCTATCTATCTATCTATCTATCTATCTATCCCAATCTGTTTCTATCTATCTTTCCCTATCTGTTTCTATCTATCTCTCCCAATCGGTTTCTATCTATCTCTCCCAATTAAACAGCAACACTCGTAATAATAAATATATTTCGAAAATTATGAGTTTTCTTTTGAAATCCCGCTGACCGAAATTAATAGATGTAAACATTTAATTTTAATTAAGTATTAGCCGTTGATAGTGGCACTATTTCTCTGTCCTTTTAAAATTACGAAGAATATAGAAGTGACCGAATCCTTTTTACTAGCCGCAGTACAAGAACAGATGAAAATCGCAGAAGCAGCTCTAAGAATGATAACAGCTATAAGTGTATAATTGGGTAAACTAGTTGCATCAAGCAAAGAAAAAAATTAAACAGCTAGGAAATATTTTAACAGGGGACGGAAAATGCGACACCGAAATCTGAAGGCGCATTGGAATAGCGAAAGATGTCTCGTAAATCTAAGCAAAGTATTAAGAAAAAAACAGAAAAGAGTTCTGAACTCTAATGTCATCTCGGTCCTCCCATCAGTCAGTTATGTGCCATGCGTGATACACACTTAGGAGATCCTGTATCTTTCGATACAGATCGAGGCAGATTTTTTTCCGCAGTAGGTTGCCATTTCTACCTGTGGTAGACCAGTTGCCATCCAAGGCTATAGAACTCGGTCTGTCCTGCTAGGGAAAAGAAGAGAATTCATAACTTTCCCAAGGGTATTAGCACGTAAGTGAATTTTCTTCTTTTTTTTAAGCATTTCCCTCCAAACAAGAAGGGATGCCACTAGCACGCAAGAGGTTACAGAGAGTTAGAGCGAGAGCAAAGAGGAGTGATGGAGGAAAGGATGAAGAGAAGAACAGGGTATAGATCAAGGCATCTGGAGATGTTGATTGACATTACATTTCAATAGTTGGAGATTATAGCTATCAGGGAAACAAGTAATAGGCAGGGAATTCCACAGATGGGAGGTGCGAGACATGAAGCTATTGGAGTAGAAGAGACGGCTACATTTAACCGTTTCGACAGTGAAAGGGTGGGACCGTGATGCCAGCCTAGTAGCACGCTTAAATTCGTGCAGTCTAGGTACTAGCGAAAGTAGCTCGTCGGAGCAGTTACCGTGAAATTATTTGTAGAAAAGACAGAGGGAGGCGACGGCACGTCTGTGAGAGAGCGACTGTAGGCGAGATGCCAGATCAGGACCAACCACATTGCTTATCCGTCTCTGGATCTTGTCGAGGACCTTAAGGCGAACAGCGGGGGCACCAGACCATATATGGCAGCAGTATTCCATGCAAGGGCGAATGGATGATTTGTAGATTTGAAGGATGGACTCAGGCAAGAAAAACTTTTTGGCACGACACAGGGAACCAACTTTCCTCGCGGTGGGTGAAGCTATTGATTTAATGTAATTGTTCCATCTCAGGTCAGCAGACAGGGTGAGACCAAGCAGTCGTAAAGCGGAGTGGAGTTGAGCATTAGACATTCTAATGGGCCGCAGGGATGGTTCCCTGTGGTGATTAATAGAGAGCAGTTTTGCTTTAGACGCATTAAAGTTAACCAGCCAATTCCTGCCCCAGTCTACAATCGATTGGAGGTCCGTTAATGGATCTGACTGGAATTCGAACTCGGCTCTCAGATTCCTTAATCCGAGCCGCTATCCATTACCCCATCGGTCCTCCTATAGGGTAGTGAATACTGGACAATGACTTTACAGCCGAAGAGTCTTGAGGTAACAGAAATATGGTTCAAGAGACGGATGCTGAGAATACCATGGACTGAATATGCGAGTAATTTTTTCAGAGAATATGAAAGCAAAAATGACGCCTATACTTAGATTCAGAAAGAGACAATTGAAATTTCTAGGACACGTACGAGGAAAGAGGACTTGGAGAATTTTACACTCACATGAGATATTGACGGCAAGAGAGACAAAGGAAAGCGGTACCTAACCTACCTAGTTAGCTTGTGTAAGTGGTTAGCAGAACAGGGGTTATAGAGATATCAAAAAAGAGACAATTTCCTACGAGCTACAAAGGACAGGAAATTGTAGATCGCCCATTTCCTGAAGTGACGCGTCACATAGAAGAAGAAATAGTCGCATCTCAAAGTTATAAGATTAAGCATAGTATGTCAACAATAGGACAAGTAGTGTTAAAGGCAAAGACTTTCTGTGTATTTAGGTGTTGTACACCTAAATACACAGAAAGTCTTTGCCTTTAACACTACTTGTCCTATTGTTGACAAGCTCGTTTTATGATTGCTACAACGAGTCGTTGTTGCATTATTATTCCTATTAGCGAGTGGGAGAGAAACACAAATACAAAATGGCGCTGGGTACAAATATTCGAAGCATGGCATCGAGTCTAATAAAGTGTATAGCAAACAGATGCATGGCAGACAAAGTGCATATTAAGGTGATAAATTAAAATCAACGCATAACTTTGACTAAAACCAACGCATAACTTTGCAGGTGGGGTCGAGTAAGAAATATCTTCAGAACGCGTAACCCAGTTCACTCAGACAGCCTCCGATTGAGTTGCCTTGGCTGCCTAATCCTTTAAAACAATCCTTCCGTCTCCCAGTCATAATATCTGCACTACTCCTGTTCATGAACAAAAAATGCTTCAGTCTCTAGAGGACATGTCCAACTGGTTAAGCAATTGACAAGCAAACCTGTGGTACTGAACGGGTTATTTACTGTAGCCCATCTCCATGTACATGTTAACAGCTTCAATGAGCCATGAGAGCCACTCCTAGTGTGATATCAATATTGTTATTATTATTATTTAGTGTGATTTCCTACTCTTAGATCTTTCGGCCGGGGAGTAGGATTATACCTTAGCTCCTACCTGCAACTTAGAGACACAACACTTTCATCAGACCATAAGCTGTTCGAAGCAACGCTGCCACCAGCGCGCCTCCAATTCTTCTTCTTATTATTATTATTATTAGCAGTAGTAGTAGTTTCTAAGAGGAATTAATCAAATGATTGGTTAATTCTTCTTAATAACTATTCAAATAACTGAAAATTCCAAGATGAGCATAATCACCATCATATTATTATTATTATTATTATTGTTATTATTATTTCCTTGGATTGCTGTTGTATACTGATTTTCTTCCGGATCCCAACCAGAGACCTAAGGTCAGAAATGGCTTCATGACATTTTCTACTGATCATTTTTGTAAAATAAAAGGAAGAAAAACTATGACCACACACATTTTACATCGATAAAGCTCTTTGTATTATTATTATTATTATTATTTTTATTCCCTTTGATATCTGGCGTTTACACATTTCTTTCCGGGTCCCGCCCAGGGACCTAAGGTTAGAAATGGCATCATGACACTTTCCACTGCAAAAAATAAAATAAAATAAAAAAAAATAATTACATAGATAAAGCCCTTCGTAAAGTGTGGGCTGTACTTGTCAGAACAATTTTTTGTATCTCTTTGAGGCATGGACTTCCAGGGATCCCTTCAATCAGCCTACTGGAATCTTTTCCAACCAGGCTGATTGAAGGGATCCCTGGAATTATTATTATTATTATTATTATTATTATTATTATTATTATTATTATTATTATTTCAGTTTTCCTGATTTGCCTCTTGATACAATCCTTTACCAAAACAAATGATTTTTTTTTACAAATTTATTGAGCATATTACATTGAGATATTTTTCTGGGTATGTATGTATGTATTATTATCTTATTTTTATTATTATTATTATTACTATTAGGCTGGTGAAAAAATAATATCGTTTTTTGACTTTCAACTTCATGTGAATTAAACGACATTATTTTTGCACCAACCTAATAATAATAATAATAATAAAAATATTATTATTATTATTATTATTATTATTATGATTAACCAAAATGTTACTGTTATTAATTTTTTTTAAATTTTATTTTCCTATCAGAAGGATTTCGTGGCTATCGCTACACAACATGCGACAGCATTTTCCTTTGCATTTTCGATGACTTGTCTGCTTCGTTCCAGTCTTTATTCGAATTTCTGTTTCAATCTTTTTTCAATATCTGGTGCTGGTTCCAGTGCTCTGATGACTGTGAGTACAACCATCGCTGTTATACTTCAAAAGGTTGCAGTTCCCCGGTAAGGTAATGATAATTATTTATTTTCACATTTTCTTTCATTTTTACCGTGTGTTTCACTCGGAAAATTACGTCCAGTGACGGATTTTCTGTGTAAATTATGTCGTCTGTGTCCCAAAGTAGTCTTACCTTCTGAGTTTTAAAGACAGCTTCCGGTTTGTTCCGATATCACTTTTCATTATAGCCGAATCCTAGTCGCTTGAACAATTTCCAGTGAAAAAAAGCTATCCCTAAGCAGTGCATTTTGTAGTCACTGTCTTCCATTAATTTATAATATCGTCTGACTGTTTCCTTTCAGGGAAAAGGCCACGGTGTTGCTCTCTTCGAACATACAAGGACAAAATCAAAGCAGCACTGAAAGACAATGGACCTGAGCCTAAGTCGTTTAAAACACAAGCCCAAGACCGTACCAACCGGCGGCGTTCCATCACCATCGGAACTAAAAAATTTGCAGCCACCAGAAAATTAAAGGAAAAAGTCAAAGGACAAGAGAGAAAGGCTTTGTCCTCCGCCAACATTAATATGCAGTCAATGCCATCGGCTCTTCCATGTAAGAATTGGTCTACTTAGTCATCAACGCACAATCTTAACAACATAAGATACGCAGATGGCACAGTACTGATAACAGACACGGAAAAGAAATTATAAAAATCTCCTACAGAAGGTAGCGACGGAGAGGGAGAAGAAAGGACTAAGCATAAACTACAAGAAGACCGAGCGCATGGCCATCAGTAAAAGGATGAGTCCTAAATGCGACTTGCAGGTTGGAATCACTAGAATCACGCAGCCGCAGAAGTTTAAATATCTGGGAAGCGTTTTGACAGAGGACGGTAAGTGCGACACTGAGATCCGTAGGCGTATTGGGATGGCCAAGGGCACAATCCAAAAGCTGGACAGAGTATTGCGAGACAGGAGGATTTCTTTGGTAACAAAGAAAAGAATACTGAACTGTTACTGTTACGTGACATATGTCCTTCTTTAGGGCAGCGAATGTTGGACGTTTTCCTCAAAGATGAAGAAGAGACTCGAGGTGACAGAAATGTGGTTCTGCAGAAGGATGCTAAGGATATCATGGCCCGAGTGTATGAGCAACTATGAGGTCATACAAATGTTGCAAACAAGGAGGGGGCTTATACTTAACATCGGGAAAAGGCAGCTGAAGTTTCTGGGACACATAATGAGGAAGAAGTGTCTGAAAAATCTGATACTCACGGGTCGAATAGGGGGAAAGAGAGACAAGGAAAAAGAACGCTGACATACCTGGCGGACATAAGCAAGTAGATGACAGAACGTGAGCTGGAAGAGGAAGCAGAGGGAAGGAACTTGTTGAGAGCTGCAAGGTATAGGGAGAGGTGGAGAGCCATGATCGCCTACGTTCTGAAAGGACATGACGCATAAAAGTAAGCCATCAACGCCATTATCATAAAGGAGGCGATCAGTAAAGAAAGAATTCAATTATTGGATGCGAGACAAAGCCGACGACGACTTTCCTTCACTTTTCCTTTTTCTTTTCAAAATAATGCTATTTATTCTTCTATGCATTTGAAGCTCTTACTGTACGTTTTCTAAGATCGTTTCGCGTTTAAAGTGTTCTCTGTGCAAGTTTCTGTCTAATTTTCTAACATATTATTATAAAATGATCCGTTCAGTCTCCGGAGTGATTGTTCTCATTTCGCTACCCTTGCTTCTTTTCTTCATTTATAAACCGTGCCCTTTCAGAATGTGCGAGATCATGGCTGTCCACCACTTCCTATCCTTTGTAGCTCGTAGCAATATTTGCTCTTTTACTATCTCCTACTCTCTGTCCTACCATCTATTTCCACAAGCTCGTTTAGTAGGTTACTCACTGTTTACCTCTGACCTCCCTACCTTCAATATGTCCTGGGAATGTCAAATTCTTCAAGCCCACTTTCCTGTTTATGTGTCCTAGGGATTTCAGCTTTCTCTTTCTGCTTCTAAAAATGAGTGTCCTTTTCTTGTTTCCATTTTCCTTAAAACGTTTCTCCTCGTCCTGGGTATAACGATAAACTACATCAGACAGCAAAGTCGCTGATCGGGAGGTTTTGAGGAGCATGGAACCACATCTTAATTGCTGTTGTTTCCAGATCCACCCTGACCTAGTTAGCGTCCAAGCTATGGTTAAATAGTTTTATCCCTGAACTGGGTTTAAAACACTGTGAAAGTATAAAAGTAGAATTTTATAATACAAATACTAGTAATGCACTTTTGAAAAAAAATAATACCAGCCATAGATTTGACTCTCGACAAAACCCTCTTTACAAGCAAACATCAATGAGACCTGATCTACAAACTGATTTCTTACAAAGAATACATATTCTATTCATATGAAACTATCCTGAAAATCCTGTCGGCATGAAATAACCCATTGACGTTGATATACTGTAAAACTAAATAAAGCGAGGTAAACTTTCTTCATGCTCTGTCTAGGGTATTCTCAGCATCCTTCCATAGAACCTCATTTCTCTTACCTCAGCATTCACTGCCATATAGGAGGATTTATATTACATAGAATTTTATCAATGACATAATTCTTCTTAGTTGATTCTTGTAGTATCGCTTTTGCTTTTTACCTGGTATCGGAGTATATGACTTTTCAGAGTGACCAGTAAAAAAGCGTTAAATTTATTCTCCGAAAAAATACACCAACTCTAAGTGGTCCATATCAGTGACCCTCTAAAAGCCGTGTTCAATGCCTGGAACTTCATTATGGCCGTGTTCAATGCATGGAGCTTTGTTATGCTCGCATTCAATGCATGGAACATCTTTATGACCGTGTTCAAGGCATGGAACCTCTTTATGGTCGAGTTTAATGCATAGAACCTTTTTATGAATGTTTTCAATGCATGGAAACTCCTTATGACCGTATTTAATGCACGGAACCTTCTTATGGTTGCATTCAATGGATGCATCCCTCTTTATGGCCGTGTTCAATGCATGGAACATTTTAATGATCGCGTTCAATGCACAAAACCTCCTTATGATCGCGTTCAATGTACGGAACCTCCTTATGATCGCGTTCAATGCACGGAATCTCTTTATGGTCGCGCTCAATGCATGTAACCTCCTTATGGTCGCGTTCAATGCCCTCTTTATAGTCGCGTTCAATCCATGGGAGCTACTTATGTTCGCGTTCAATGCACGGAACCTGTTTATGGTCGCGTTCAATGCATGGGACCTCCTTATCGTCGCACTCAATGCACGGAACCTCTTTATGGTCGTGTTCAATGCACGGAACCTCCTTATGGCCGTGTTCAATGCATGGATCCCTGTTTATTCGTTGATAACAGTTTCTTTCCAAAAAGTTAACGTAACCATCCCATCATGTACCGATAACACGAAATTAGTTTCAGGAACACACAACAGCTGCTCCTGTAGCATTGGTAATATTTGAAACCCATTTGTGTATGTATGGTACATATTGCAGGCCTTACTAAATTTCCTGTATGAGCATTCAACAGAAGCAAATCAGTTACGGGCAGAATGCCACTAGTACGCAGGGAGTTACAGAGAGTGAAAGCGAGAGAAAAGACTGAGTATAGAGGGTGGATTCAAGAAGATAGAAGATGGCGATTGACGTTGCGTTTAAATATTCGAAAATTGCATTTTACAGGGATGTAACTAAACGGAAGGGAGTTCCAACAAGTGGAAAGTGCGAGAAAAGAAACTGTTGGAGTAGAAATGGTGGTTACATTTATCTATTTAAACAGAAAAAAAGTGGGACCTAGATGCTAATCTAGTAGACCCTTAAATTCGCGTAGTCGGGACACCAGGGGAAAAGGTCATCAGGGCAGTTGCCATGAAAATATTTGTAGAAAAGACAGGGGGAAACCACGTAACGTCGGTGAGAAAAAGACTGAAGTTGAGATGCCAGGGTCGATTACATTACAGATCCTTCTTTGTATTTTGTCAGGAACCCCCAGGTGAATAGCAGGAGCACCAGACCAGGTATTGCAACAGTATCCAATGCACGGCCGAATGGTAGATTTGTAAATGTGCAAGATGGATTCTGACGAGAAAAACCATCTGGCACGGCACAGTGGACCAACTTTCCTTTCAGTAGATGCAGCTATTGATTCGATGTAGTCGTTCCACTTCAAGTCAATTGAAAACGTGAGGCCAAGAAGGCGCAGCGTGTTGCTTTCCAGAAGTATAGCATCAGCCATGCTGATGGCGGACAGAAAAGGTTCTCTATGATGGCTAAATGAGAGCAGTTTCGCTTTGGAGGTATTAACATTTACAAGCCATTTCTTGCCCCAGTTAACCACTGATTGGACGTCATTTTCAAGAGCAGCAGCCAGATTAACTTAGTCAGTCCTGACAGATTTGCTATTGAGACAGGAGTTAATTGGAATGTAATGTGCATAAATGTCAACATAGAAACTGATACACCCACACAAAGATTCCAGAACCGTGTAGACGCAATGACACATCTTGTAATTGCTGTTATTCAGCTGAAAAGTGCTGAATCTTATGAGGTAGCTGTTTGTAATTTATTGCTATTAACTTAATATTCAGTTCCATACACACAGTCGCCTTCATCCGCTCGCTAGATTTTAATCCTATTGAATATTCATGGGGTATACGTACAGTGGCTTGCAAAAGTCTACACCCCCTTTGAAAATTTATGTATTTTGTATAATTTAACAGGGAACAACACATTTTTTCAATTCCAATGATTGTTAAATAATAAGCAGATCCATCACACTTTCCTTTGATATAAAAATTACATTTTAAAAATTTCACACTGATTCTTAAAATCATATAACTTAGAAAATGTCTTTGCAAAAGTCTACACACCCCAGATATTATACTGTGTTATCACGTAGTTTATCATTGATGTATAAAATCCAGAGCAATCAAAAGTGACATGTGCGTTCTACCATAACAAACAAACTTGGCCAGTCTATTATTTTGCTATATAAGCTGATTTAACTGCCTACAAAATCATCCATCACATGGTTTCTTGGTATGTTGGTCTTTGGACTCTGACTGTAAACACAAGGTGTCCAACTCGGCAAAGAAAATGGGCAAGCCTCTGTCTCAGGAATTTAAAAACCTTATTATTCAAAAGTACAATGAAAATAATGGCTATAAAAAGATTGGAAAAACTTTAGAGTTTCCCGTAAGCACTGTTAAAACTGTAGTTAAGAAGTGGTTAGTGCACAAAACCCTACCAAGATCTGGGAGACCGAGCAAACTTACCAGAAGAGCAAAATCAAAACTGGCCCGGGAGGCAACCTCCAACCCTAGTGCAACACTGTAAGAGTTGAAAGCTTCAGTTTCCAGTACTGAGACAGATGTCCATGCATCTACAAATTCCAGAATATTACATAGGTCTGACCTGCAAGGGAGGGTAGCTAGAAAAAAGTGCTTTCTGAAGCCTATACACGGGCAAGCTAGGCTAAACTTTGTCAAAAGTCACATCAATGATTCCATGACCATGTGGCGAAAGATTGCGTGGTCAGATGAGACCAAAAGCGAGTTATTTGGAAAAAATACGAAACGCTACGTTTGGCGAAAAAAAAGGCACTGCTCACCAACCTCATTACACCGTCCCCACTGTAAAGCATGGTGGTGGTTCGATCATGCTTTAGGGTTGTTTTTCAGCTGCAGGGTCTGAAGAGCTGGTAACCATCCAAGGTATTATAGACAGTGTCAAGTACCAAGAAATATTGGGGGAAAACCTGCTGAAGTCTGCTAGAGCTCTGCGCTTGGGTCGCAATTTCAAGTTTCAACAAGATAACGACCCCAGGCATGTGGTAAAAAGCACTAAAGCTTGGTTTGCTAGCAAGAAAATCACAGTTTTGAAGTGGCTCAGCCACTCTCCAGACCCCAATCCTATAGAAAATCTATGGCGAGATCTAATGCTGGCTGTGTACCTACGTTCCCCATCCAATCTGACACAGCTCGAGAAGTTCTGCCATGAAGAATGGCAAAAACTGTCAGCAGACCACTGCAGCAAGCTCGTGGGAGGCTACCGGAGGCATCTGCAGGCTGTAATTGACGCAGCAAGATCATCCACAAAGTATTAGCTGAAGAGATTCCAAAGGGGGTGTAGACTTTTGCAAAGACATTTTTTCATAATTATCTTTGTTTATGAATCAGTTTTAAATTTTTCAAATGTATTTTGTGTATTAAATAAAAGTGTGATAGATCTGTTGAAGTTTAAATTATTAATTGTTCCTATCAAAATAAACAAAACACATCCAGTTTTCAAGGGGGTGTAGACTTTTGCAATGCACTGTATATATTGTAGGCCTCACTAAATTCCCCGCATCTGATAAATGCTACTTATGGTGAAAATCTATACTATTCAAGATTGGAACTATAGTTGGAATAAATCTAATGAATCAAAGTATATCTTCATCTTTGTTGTTTTGATCCCAACTTTTCATTTTTCAGCTGAAATGGCTAGATATCACCGTAAGTTCTGTGCTAACAGTCTTCTTTGTCTCTCTTTCGGCCTTTTGCTTACCACTCAACTATGCTCTTCAAAAATTTAAATTCAGTGTCAATCGTTATCTAGTGTCTTCTTAATTCCTGTTCATCTATTGTTCTCTCTCCTTATTAATATCTGTCTATATTTCTGTGATGAGGTATTTGAACTATTTACATTGTCCGGGCTATTGTTTTCATCGTTATTGTCATATTCACGACGTTTCGGCCGTTGTACGACCCGGCCTTCTTCAGGTGATGTACGTTGGAATTTCGAACCGAATCCTTTATTTTGTCAATTGTTCTATTTCCACATGCCTCGCATTTTCTGGCTATCTTAGTTTCATTTAATTCTCTTTAGTAACTCAATACTCCAAGTTTTTGTTCACCTCTGCTGTGAACAATAAAGATGAGGATAATAGTCCGAATAATGTAAATAGTGAAAATACTTTTCGTGGTGTTAACGAATACTCGTTATCACTTTCGTAACGCCGATACAACTATAGTACGCCGTTGAACAATACTGGGATCAGACGCCTTCGAATAGCACTCGCACTAATAGTACTTGTTCGATAATACTCGCCCAAATAGTAACCACCAAATAGTGATCAGAATAGTAATCCGTATAGTGATCACTTAGGCGCCACGCTAATTCCCATATATACATTTCCTTTGTCATCACGTGATCTTTTTTAAAAGTATTTCACCCTAAGCAAGGGTTTACAAGAGTAAAGACGTATGTTTAGGGAGAGGATAAAGAGAAAGACGGGGAACAAAATCAAGGTACCAGAAGATGTCGATTGACATTACACTTGAATATATGAAGATTATAGTTATCAGGGGAGCAAGTAAGAGGAAGAGAATTTCACAGACGGGAAGTGCGAGAGAAGAGGTTGTTTGAGTAGAAGAGACGGTTACATTTAACCGTTTGGACAGTGAAAGGGTGTGGACCAAGCTGCCAACCTAGTAGCTCGCTTAAATTCATGCAGCTTGGGAACCAGGGATAGGAACCCGTCGAAACAGTTGCCGTGAAAATACTTGTAGAAGAGACAGAGGGAAGTCACGGCATGTCTGTGAGAAAGCGACTGTAGACTAGATCTACTTATTCAAAATGGGATCGCCTGCGTTTGCTCTCTGTTGATTTGTGTTCAATCTCCAGTGTCGGCAGCGACACTTTATTCCTATATAACAATACTCGTTATTAATGTTTTTCTTTTTCTCCTGTTCCTTTACGCTTCGCCTCTTTATTTCTTTCCATGGGTTGAATTTTTAAAAAAATCTCAGTTGGAAATGCTGTGATAGAAGTAACAAAATCGAGCATTCTATTCTTAATAATACATAGAACAGAAATAATAAATTTGTGTGATGCATCGGAGCATTTCCTCAATATTATCTTGAGAAACGCCATCTATAAGTTCGAACAGTTTCTTGCAATGTTTTGAGTATTTTTCGATTAAATATCCTATTTACTTTGCATCCTTTTCGCTGCTCAAGTTTTAATAGCCGCTGTGTTACTATTTATACAAGAATACGTTTTTTGGCAGAAACTTGGTGACACCAACTCTTTGTAGTTCTTTTGTACCGGCTAAATATTCTGGTTGTCTTCAAAGATGCTGAATTTTATCAGCAGCAGCAACAGATTATTGTTGCTTTTGTTATAAGTATTATGATTTTCTTAGAATATTTTTGAACTGATACCAAATTCCAGGATAGTTCTAGAAATTATTTTATGGTTTTGCCACACTTAGCCGGTAAATATGGGTGTCCTAACGGTTAACGAACGGAAGCATTGAATCGGTCAACTGAGGCCGAAATTCAGCTACGGCAATTGTAATTCCCTTCTCCCTATACTTTATATTTTATTTTTTAAACATCGCGTAATTTTAGCTGGGCTTGGTCACACTAAGCGAATTCTCAAGTTTAGGCCTTATGTCTCGTTTTCCTCCATTTTGACTTTGAACATAAAAACATTTAACATTAGCAATCCTCACACAAATCGTATAGAAAGATGCATTACAATACCACCTTTTAGAATAGGAATATATGTAACAAATTTCAGTCACGTAGGAAACTAAATCACGTGTTCAGACGCCACCTTCTGCCAAAAGCTACAAAGTTTTTTTTAAACCATGGCCCCAACACGCACAAAAAAAGAAAAGAATTAGCTATGTAGTTATGTTGGTTCTGCATTTGAGTTCCTTCGAAATGTTCTTGTTTTCAGAATCGTTTGGATCTTACGATCATCATCATTACAATGAATGTACATACGACCATGAGAAAAGTTCCACGGTCATCATCACCATTGTGTACAAACGAGACTCGACAAATATTCGTCCATAATTGACATTATCGTTATAATGCGATCAAGAGAGAAAAATTCCCAGAGGGTGTTGCCAATCATCAGATAAATGGGAAGAATCGATACAAAGTCTTCGATATAAAGTCATGTCATCTCTGCACAATTTACCATTTACCTTCGTCTTGTAAAAGACCAAATTGGGAAAATGGACTTAGGAACATTTTCTTGCACCAATCCTTCAAATGGAGAGGTTCGGGTTTGAAAATCATTATTCAAAACCACTATTTTTATCTAAGCACAGCCACCCGTGTTCGCTTTCCGACCATGAAACCAGGTTTCGAATTTCACCATTTTAGATTTTTCAGAGCGGTATCTTCGAATGATATCGAAATGGGAAGGTGGTCCCAGGGTGCAGCACTTTATAATATGCCTGAACACCGTACTAATGGTTGATCCAAGCCTTAGGAAAACTTGGTAGACGGAACTTTCGAAAACCGTTGATAGTTGACTAGCACGAAGTCATCGTGACCGAGGGTTTCAGTATACTGACCTTGTCAAACTAGTGACCACTGTAACAATAATTAAGATTTACTCAGCATAATTATCGTATAAACAATAGGTCTACTCTATGGGTGTAGAACAAATACAAATGTGCCTGAGCAGGGGTCTGTAACAGGGAGTGGATAGCCCTAGCAGATGGGTGTGCTCGAAAACGTGTAGCCAGCTATTATTAAATGAAAACGATAGTCGCTGATAGTCAGGAGAATTGTACATGTGTTGTGGATCAGGACGTTGTGGTGTTGCAGATCAAACCAGACACCAGGTTCGTTCTCAGGGTGCAGCTTCTTCCAGTCGAGCGCCCGTGGTTTAAAAATAACTCTTTGGCCAGATCGTCACCCACGAAATAATTCCATTAGGTTTTTGTAGCAGAAAATTTTATTCCCGTTGTAGCCTACTGCTACAGACGAGCGAGGCAGAGATGAAGTGAGGTGGGGATGAACAGTCTTACGGGCGTGTATCCCCTTGCGTGTCTCCCCTTGCGTGTCGCTGCAAGGCTGTCACTCTTCGTGCCTTAGCCTGGGTGTCTCTGTCGTAATGACCACTGTCTTACAGGGAACATTGTTTTTATCGTGTCACCTTGTTTAAGAATGTAATTCATCAAGGTCTGGCTTAATTCGGTGACCCCTTTTTATCAGGATCGTTTGTCAGGATCCTTGTGAGGGCTACTTAGCTGATAATCAGCAGGACAAATAAGTCATAAGCAATTTTTGTGATAGCTAAGACGTTTCCATTTAACATCGAATGATACTGATATCTCTAGCATATATATCTCACCCCTGTCTCTAATGTCGAATTTTTCCAGTGACTACCATTAGTAGAAACTAGAACAATCTATATTTCTTACCTTTATCTAGAATGAATCTTATGCTTAAAATTATAATTAACCTTTTATGAGCCTCGGCGGTGTTAATACTGTTCTAAACTAAATGCAGTTTGTTTTTACTTTTGTTGTAGTATTTACTTAACTCACAAAAATGAACAACAGAGAGTTAAACGCCAGAGCTTTGATTTTAAAATGATGCATCCTTGCAGCAGAATCTCAACCACACAATCTTGCTCCTGATTGGTCGAAAATTTGAAAGAACCGTACATTTGTTCACGTGATTTCAATCATTTGATTGCAGTTAACACTTTCCCTTCTATTCCAAGAAATTTTCTGTATCACCAGAATTTTGGTGATTTGATTAAAACCCGTTTACTTATCGCCACCTTTGTTTCTCCCAATAAAAAGTAAATATATATTTTTAATTGCTCACATTAATTCTTATGTCAAGCCATTCTGATTGATTGATTCGTTTTCTCCGGTTTCTCAAACTTTTGCAGGTTATTTAAAGCCAGAAAATAGTCATATCCACTTTGACCCGGGATAGTACCATCTGTTAGGGTAACAACTATGGGCAAATAAGTAACTCCCAAACTGAGGTCAGAACACTGTAAGTATAAGAATAGATTTTTAGCGTAAAAATACCAGCAACACAATTTTGAAAAAAAAATTACCAGCAAAACCTTTTTAAGGAAAAAAAAATATTACCAGCAATACTGTTGTGGGGCTCTCCCCTTTTACACAAGATGGATTCGTCTAAAGTATACTTATACTGACAGAGTTGGAGATACGTAGAGATACGTTGAGATAAGGTTGAGATACGTAGAGTCCAGAGAGAGAGAGATAATTACGGCTTCACTTACAGAGACTTGTACATATACTTTCTACTAACCCGCATTCCTGGACTACTAATCTTCATTTCAAGTTTGTATTCTTACGTTCAATACACTTATTTTCCTATTTCAATTACTGGCGTTGTTTATTTATTTTTGCAGGATTCCATCCCCGGAATCCACAACAAATACATTTTTGAAAAAGAAATTACCAGCAATACATTTTTTTTTAAATTACCGGTAATACATTTTTGAAAAAAATAAAAATAAAAACATATACTATTCATACGAACCTATCCTAAAAATCTTGTCAGCATTAAATAACTCTTTGAGGTTGATATACCGTAAAACAAGATAAACCAAATCAGAATTTTTTTTTGATAGGGTCACGTGGTCGACAAAAGAAATAAGATAAAGAGACGTAATGGGAACGGCAGAAGAGCAACTAAGCTTTATAGCAAAAAACGGAAAAGTTTTATAGTTTTAGTGATTATGGTCAGTGACTAAAAACGAAGAAAAAACATAAAGGCTTACCGGCACGATATAACTTCAGTCGGGAGTTGCTGGGTTTTTATGGTATAGTTTACATGTCAGATCAGTGAATGGTTGTAAACGGACGGCTCTTAAGCAGATTTCTACAACAACTGACTTCGCCAGCCAAATCGATTAATTTTGTCGCCAAGCAACGAATACGAATACACGGATGAAGATCTTCACGTTGTAAAATCATCCGACCACAACAAATTTCCTTTGAAGTCTTTAATCTAAATGACACTGAATTAGGAGAAGTTTAATTTGTAAAATTGATTCTCTTAACAATAGTAAGAATTCTTTACAGATAAGAATGCTTTCGTGATACAAGTTTTATTAATTAACTAAAGATGGGATGAGAAGAAATGGACATTTGCGCGTAAGTGTATTTAATGAACACATCTGGAATTGGAAATTTACTTCCCGAATAACAATTCTGTGCCATTATCCATTACACCATCCGAACATTTTTATAGCCTATCAACCTTTGTCAGGTTATTTAAAGCCAGAAAATAGTTTTAGATTGTAAGAATTTTTTTTCTTTTGGCGATAATAAGGATTTACTGACACAAGTCCTATTAACCCATATAGCTGGGGTGGAGAGACCTTTCCCAAGCATAATATAACGAACCTGACTGGAATTGAAACACAGCTCACTCCTATTTCCAATTCCGAGCCGTTGTCTACTACACCACCTACACATCCAAACTTACAGAATCTGGTATTCCCAAGCAATCGCCCATCTATGTATTAACCAGGCTTGAGATTGCTTAATTTCGGTGATCGTACCAGGACCGGTGCTTCAACGTGATGTGACCATAAGCTTCAGGTCAATCTCCGAATGCATAACATATGACCCAATGCTATCTGCCGCATAGTCAGTCATCAGTAACTCAACCGATTCGCCCAACCAGATTTTCTGGTGATGAGGTTGGCTAGACACACAGCAGTGTTTAAAAATAAGCCTGTCAAAGGGCAGCTTCTTGTAGGGTCAGCAGACATCTAGCTGGAGATGGACAGCACTTTATAGATATGTACGCTAGCATAAAGATAAACAATGAGTTCAGAAGATATACAAAAGTAGAAAGGGGCGGAAGACAAGCATGTGTCTTTTCACCGGACCTATTCAACCTATACAGCGAGGCAATTCTGAGAGAACTGGAAAGCCTAACAGGATTCATTAGCGGTCGCAATCTTAATGTAACATACAGAGATGAGACTGTGCTGATAGCAGACACGGAAAGGAAATTACAAAATCTCTTACAAAAGGTAGCGAAGTAGAGCGAGAAAAAGGACTAAGCAAAAACTACAAGAAAACAGAATGCATGGTTATCAGTAAAGAAAATGAGACCGAAATGCGATGTACAGGTCAGGGAAGCTAAAATCAAACAGCTGTGGAAATTTAAATATCTGGGAAGTGTTCTGACAGTGGACGGTAAGTACGACGCTCTGAGACCCGAAGATGTATTGGGATGACCAAAGACACATTCCAAAGCTAGGCAGAGTATTACGAGACAGGAGGGTTTCGTTGGTAACAAAGAAAAGAGTGCTGAACTGCTACGTGATATCTGTCCTCCTTTACGGCAGCGAACGTTCAACGATCTCTTCAAAGATGAAGAAGAGACACGAGGCAGCGGAGGTGTGGTTTTACAGAAGGATGCTGAGGATACCATGGACCGAATATGTGAGCAACGATGAGGTTATGGAGATGATGAAAACAAAAAGGAAACTTATACTTAGCATCAGGAAGAGGCAGCTGAAATTTCTGGGACTCGTAGTAAGAAAGAAGGACTTGGAAAATTTGATACTCACAGGGCGGATGTAATGAAAGACGGACAAGGAAAGCAAAGCGTCACATACTTAACTGACTTAAGCTAGTGGATGGCAGAACACAGTTTAGGAGAAATAACAAAAAGTCAAAGCTTATTAAGAGCTACAAGGGACAGAGGAAATGGCCATAGTCGCCTAATGTTCTGGAGGCATATACAAGATGCAGCCAGTCCGGTGATGAAATGGCATCGCTGGGCATGGGGATTCCTAGACGAAAGACAATGACCAGGGAAGCGTGTTCTCCCAGTGGAATCAACGGCCACGTGCACGCGAACAAGGCGAGTCTTATCGGCTATGATTTGACCTGGAGAGAGATGGAGACCACCATGTCTACTTCTTTAAGACATGCTACGCATGAATGAATACCTCTTCGGCTCTCAGACAATATCTGTCGGATAAACAGGTCACGTGTTCAGCTGCGCAGCGAGCCTACGACCAGACTTGACTATAAGACTGATGATGACGATAAAAGCTTAATTGACGTAGTGACAGCGATACAATGATATTAATTTATGAATAAATTTCATTGGCTTTGTTAAATGCAATGTCTTTCTATATCCAAAATTAACTTCATTGAATAATATATTTATTGTTTTTTGCACTTTCTTTTTTTTTTCCTTTTTTATTTATTTATTTTTTTGCGATCCTTCAAGCTACTTGATAATTTCATCATCCCAGAAATTTTAATTTTCTCAACAAAGAAATGCTCTATGTTACTCCTCGGGAATTAAAATATTTTTCAATAAAGGATTTATATATAGACAAGAATATAAGGTAACCTAAACGATGTAATTATCTGTTGCAAAAGACACCCCCCCACCCAAATTTCCAATCTGTTGTATCGTTGAGATGAATGACACACAAAGAAGAATGAGTGATTAATATATTTATTCAGCACCAGTAACCGGTGCTAACGGATACATACAAAAAACACAGAAAAATAAGTTGCAAAACAATTAACAAGACAACTTACAAGGAATAGAGGAGGGTCAAATGCTGTATAGCCAAACGAAGTAAGATCAGTCCGAATATTAATCAGCTTAGTATCAACTTATTAATCAATTGTTGAAGTCCTTAATCGTAGACTATTTAAGGCTATGAGCCAGGTCATCTGGTACA
Source organism: Acanthosepion esculentum (assembly GCA_964036315.1). Lineage (NCBI taxonomy): Eukaryota > Metazoa > Mollusca > Cephalopoda > Sepiida > Sepiidae > Acanthosepion > Acanthosepion esculentum. The sequence continues at coordinate 69,662,173 of OZ038489.1, read as the reverse complement.
ATGCTGAAGGGGTGCTAGCTACTCTACAACACAATCGAAGCTGTGACATTTTTTACCTGGTCCCCACAGAAACATGGGTTATCCTGGTGCAATTACGCACCGAATCTTTAAATTAATTCTAGATGATTTTCATTCGTGACTACCATTTATTCTTATTAAAAGCTTTGTTTGATTGAATCTGTCGTTCCATTATCGTTCGGCTTTTTTTTTAGCTCTAATCAGGCAAATTATATCATTTATATCGACAAGCGCCACATATGGATCATCAACTCATGTCATAGTCGTAGTCGTTGGCATTGTATTTGCAGTTCTAGTCGTACTCATAGTTGTGACAATTACACGTCGTAGCGGCTCAGAAAATTGCAAAAACAGCAATCGTAGTAGTTGTGCAAGTAATGGGCACGGAATCAGGTTGACAATGAAAATAATGTGTAGGTTCTTCTTACTCTTCGCGCTTCTCGAAATAACAAAAAAGTACCTAGAGGCATACGCATGCGCTTACTCAGCACATGCAGACAAACATCGGCATGTAAGTACTGGTCTCTTTGCACGCATGCGTGTTCACTAATGTAAAGGTGAAGCGGGCTATAATTCAAGATTCAGACGATAAGCTCGCTTCAGCGTGAAAAGTGTGTATGAATAAAAATATACGGGTGTGTTTTCCTTTCAACCTTCATGCTCTTTTCTTTTTTGCTTCTCTCTCTCTCTCTCTCTCTCTCTCTCTCTCTCTCGCTATCTATCTATCTATCTCTCTCACACACACACTGTGTTTATCAGTTGATCTTATTTTGCCTTACTAATATAGAAAGTTAGTGAACAATTAGTCTCGCAGACCATTAGTAAATTTGGTCTTCATTGGGTCCTTAAGATCGTTACTGACGTTATATTAAACTAAATAAATATATAAGAGAGCTTGTCGTAAAGCTGTGGCTCGCAAGCTACTCTCGAAAGACATTGTCAGTGAATTCGTTTCTTATTAGATACTTACAATCGTGGCAGTGAATTCGGTTATCGTTAGATACTTACAATCATAGCTTTGTTTTCATCATTGTATTCTTCTTCTTCTTCTTCTATGTACCGTGTCCCTTATGAACGTGCACGAACCTGTTTCCCCACAACCTTTTACCCTTTCTACCTTGGAACAATGTTTTGTTTTGTTTTGTTTTGTTTTGTTTTTACTGTCCATCCCATTCTCTGTCATCCATTTACACTCTATCGTTAATTAAGTTACTCGCTGTATTTCTGTCGTTCTTGCATTCAGTATATTTTGAGAGTATCAAATTTTCCAAGCCTTATATTCTCACTATCACTCATAAATTTCAACTGTCTCTTTCTGAGTCTAAATATAATTCTTCTTTTTGTTTCTATTTTCCTTTAAACTTCCTCTTTGCGCACATGTTCTGCCCAAGGTATTCTCAGCATCCTTCTGGAGAACCGCATAACCGTTACCATAAATCGCTTATTTTTCTGTGAAGAAATTGTCCTGCATTTACTGTCGTATAGGGATATCGATAATACAAAGCAGTTTAACCATTTTTTCTTTGTTTCTAAGAAAGGTGTCATGTTTCTGAATACTTTTCGTTTATTGTGGCCTAAATTTAGTATATATCTCCGACATATCAATTATCAACCCACTAATATTGCAAGTCATCGCTGGTATGTTCTACCCACTCTGGGTCTGAGTCTTACTTTCATGTTATTTTGTCAAATTAAGCTAAGTTACAGAGTTATTTACTAAGCCGGATAACTGTATTCAAATTAAAAATACTTTTATTCAAATTGAAAATACTTTTATTGAAATCAAAGATGCCTTTATTCAAATTAAAGATACCTCTATTCAAATTGAAAATATTTTATTTAAATCAAAGATGCCTTTATTCAAATTAAAGATACCTCTATTCAAATTGAAAATATTTTATTTAAATCAAAGATGCCTTTATTCAAATTAAAGATACCTCTATTCAAATTGAAAATACTTTTATTGAAATTAAAGATGCCTTTATTCAAATTAAAGATACCTCTATTCAAATTGAAAATACTTTTATTGAAATTAAAGATGCCTTTATTCAAATTAAAGATACCTCTATTCAAATTGAAAATACTTTTATTGAAATTAAAGATACCTCTATTTAAATTGAAAATACTTTTATTGAAACTAAAGATACTTTTATTTAAAAAGAAGGACCGTTAATGAAAGTAACCCGACCAGCAATGAATCGATGAATTTTGGATGCATATACGAAATTATTCTTTGCGCATTTGTGATGTAGGAAAATAAAAAAAAATTATTGATATTAATATAGATGCGTTACAGTATTGGATTTGGCCGAACATCTTTCGCAAAATTCTGACATGAGAATAAAAACATCAACATTCATAGAAAAATCCTTCAAAATGTGAGTAAGCGTCTTTAATTGCTCTGTATTGCATGAATATTCAGGATCTTCAGAAAATTTTGCTTTCAAAGAATTGAAAGACTCTTCTATTGGGTTTAAAACTGGACTGTAAGGTGGCAAAATCAAACAGACACATTACTTATAATTGCAATTAGTACGATTCTTGAGTGATGGAATTTCATATTCTCTATCGGGAATAGCTGTCTCATTGATTTGAATAGAGAATTTTTTTTTTAAATGAAAGAAGCTTTTCAAATAAAAAATCTTTATATTTAGAATAATGGTTTCTTCTTTTTTGAATAAAGGTATTTTTTAATTGGAATAAAAGTATCTTTAATTTGAATAATAGTATATTTACTTTGAATAAAGGCTTATTGAATAACTGTAACATAGAAACACACACTCCCTCATAGACAAAGAATCGGTCTATCGAATATATGCAGGGTTCAAATAAAATTTAATTTTCCCTATTTATTCAAAAGTTTTTTTTCTACACATAATATGATCTCTAATAGGAAATCACATGGCTATAGAGAAAGACAGAGACCAATGCCTCAAAGCGAACTGAAACATATGTCTAAGTGAGGCAAACTGAAATACATGTTTAGCTGCTGTACAGTTAAAATGTCGCTTAGAAAGTCACAAAAATGATAAGAGTTCGCACTTGTTGAGCATCATTTGTCATTATGCTAGAAATTTTAATCAAATCTTTCCGTTAGGAGCGAACAGTTTTTTTTTTTGGGGGGGGGGGGGTATCAAGAGAATGACGTAATTGAAATGCTATGAAATGTTATGAAAGCACTGAAACAGATCCAAATAGTTTGTATTTTACGTAGTAGGAAATCATTGATCGTGATTGTTTTGTTTTTTCTTTCTTCGAAATGAATTAAAATGAATAAGTAAAGTGGCAAATAGATAAAATTTACTTGTACTTTATTTACTTTATTCAAAATGAAGTTATTTATTTATTTATTTATCCTAGTCCTGGGCATGACGATAAACAACATCCGGCAACAAGGCCTCTGTTCGAGAGATTGTAGATTTTGAGGAGCGTAAACCACATCTTAATTCCTGTTGTTCCTGACCCGGGGTGGTAGTACCTGTTAGGGTCCCAGCTATGAGAAAATAGTAATACCCCCCCACACACACACAACATTATGACAGTATAAAAATACGTTTTATAGTAAAATTACCAGCAATAAATTTTAATAGTAAAATTACCAGCAATATATTTTTATAGTAAAATGACCTACGGTACATTTTATCTGTAGTTGAAAGCATGCAATTGCGTTCAAAATATTTAGATTTCAGCATTAAATAACCTATAGAGGAATTGACATGCCGCTAAACAAAATCAGTCAACCAACTATTTATTTATTTATTGTTTTTGCCAATGTGCAATACGCGATGAAATTGAGCAATAGTTTCCGGGTGCAGCAATACAGAAACAAAAAACACTATCGAATAAATAAAAGCACCATAAATTGCGGCGTACAAGTCGAGTTTTCAAGCCTAAGAATATTTTTCCAAAACTAGGGGTCGACTTATATAGCGGGTATCAAATGCAAACCTTTACCACAGAGTTACACACAAATGGTACAGCATTCCTTACAATTACTCTATACAACAAACTGTACTTCCAGCAGGCTGTCACAAATATATCTCACTAAATCTTGTTTGGTGAACATGTTTGGCATATTAACACAGAAATTAATATAAAATAATAAAATAGTAACACAAATTCAGTATCCTATTAATGCTGCAGTATACATCCCATCAAAGAGCAGATACACTAAATGGAAACACTGACCGAAACGCCGTTTAACTCAGGCCACCATTCAGGCAACAAGATAAGGTATGCATTTCATCTACGCAATTTCATGATAGTAATGACATTTTGATGACACTTAATAGTAGTTTATTGAACATTCACATCCCTTAAAAACACAACTACTGTTCAATTACGGGTTATTTAATGGGGTGGTCGATTTATACGGTAGGTATGTGCCTAACTCAGAATGTTGAGGTTGATTTGTACGCCAAGCCGACTTATACACCGCAATTTACGGTAATAACGTCTAATAGCGTTGATTTTACGCAAGAATAAAAGCTGTCCCTGAAGCGCCTATCCCAGAACTTATAGAAATAAATCGTCGTCCTGAGTTTAACAGATCAAAAAACCAGTACCCTAGATGCGTATTATCTTTCAGTAATTTTTGATCTGCTGCCACAACGAGAATTAGAAATGTCCTCCATTGAAGCCAGGTGATATATCAGAATATAGAGTTGATGTTCGAATTTGTTTATTACGTTTACTGTTCACTACACTACTGAATTTTATAAACATTTCGAAATAAATTAGAAATATTACAAAAGGTACAAAAGCAATATTAAAACTATCTGAAGAATGTTGACACAGGCTCATTACACGTATTGCACGACTGAAATAGCGGTCAGGTACAACTTCTCACTCATTAACCAGGCAGTTCAGAGACCAGGTCGTTGAAACGGATCTCGGTCTTTAAATGAGTAAGAAATTTAAATATCTGGGAAGTATTCTAACAGAGGACGGCAAGTGCAACACTGAGATCCGAAGACGTATTGGGATGGGCGAAGAAGCTAAGCAGAGTATTAAGAGACATAAAAATTTCGTTGGAAACAAAGAAAAAAGTACCGAACTGTTATGTGATATCTGTCCTTCTGTATGTCAGCGAATGCTGGACAATCTGCTCAAAGATGAAGAGAGTTGAAGAAAAATGAAATATGATTCTACAGAAGGATGCTGAGGATACCATGGACCGAACATGTGAGCAACGACGCGGTTTTGGAGAGAATGGAAACAAAAAATAAACTTATACTTAACATCAGGAAGAAGCAGTTGGCATTTCTGGGGCACGTAAGGAGGGCTTGGAAAATCTGATACTAACGGGACAGATTGAGGGAAAGGACAAAGGGAAGCCGCGTGTAGTAACTTGATGGGCTTGAGTAAATGGATGGCACAACAGGGTTTAGGCGAAATAACACACAGAGAAAACTTATTAAGAGCTACAAAGGACAGGAAATTGTGGAGAGCCATGTTCGCCTAAGTCCTGAAAGAACGGCACATAAAAGAAGAAGCTACAAATGAAAAATAATCCTCTCTATATTGACAAGATCACATACCGGATGACTATTTAACTATATAACAGGCGGTTATTTATAGTCATCGTGGGCATTCTGGGGTGTTCCGTCCTTGATTATCGGCCTGTAGAATGTGTGAATGTTCGGCAAATACGTGTTTACTTTTTGTTTTTTTTTTCTTTTTATCATCTGACATTCCAGTGCCTACATAATCTCTCTCACGCGCATGCGCACACAGTCTCGTCTGTTTATCTTCTTTAACAACGCTTACCTTTTCTCCCTTCTCTCATTTCTTATCTCTGTCTACCTTCCTTAAAATCTAACATCTCTCGCTCTGTCACTCAAACTCACCGCTGTCACGCTTAGCTTTAGTTTTCCGTACATACACCTCTCCTGCTTACTCTCTTTATTACACTTACATATTTTCAATCTTGCTCACTACCCCCCTCTCTCTCTCTCTCTATTTCTACACACACACTCGTGTGTGTTCTCTCTTCTGCAAAAGCCAATATTGTCGTCTCTCGACCCATTCATCCATTTCCACACGTTCCATCCCTCTGTTTTGTACTTTTCATCGTTTTTCTCCCACTCCGTCTTCACATTTGTCTTCTTTTCTCTCTATCACTTGTGTTCTTTTCTCTCTATCTTTTACTCTTTTTTCGTCGATCTCTCCTTTTCTTTCTTTCTTTTCGCAATTGTTTTATTTGTCACTCTCTCTCCATTTACCCCTCTATTTCCTTTGTCACACTCTTTCCTTTCTCTCTCTCACTTTCTCTTTCTTTCTTTCACTCTATCGCTTTCTCTCTTTCTTTCTTTCATTCACTCACTCACTTTCTCTCTTTCTTTCCCTCACTCACTTTCTCTCTTTCTTTCTTTCTTTCTTTCTTTCTCGCTTTCTATCTTTCTATATTTCACTCTCTTTCTCTTTCTTTCTATTTCTTTCTTTCTTTTCTTAATCACTCCGACGTAGTCTTAGATGTATATTTACTTGTGTGTTGCGCATGCTCACTCACGTAAACACCCACTCACTCACTCAGCTTGCTCTTAACAGATACACTTACCCTCTATCTACCTCTCTTTCCCATTATAACCACTCCCTCTTAGTCTCTTGACATTTCTTACGCATTCACAAACGTACACGCAAACTCGTCACATTTAAACACATTTTTCTGATAACTTTCTTTCTTTAGGCCATAAGAACGCACACTTATATACACTGTGCGTACATAACACAACTTTAAACTCGTAGACACCTACAAACGCACACACAGCCATATACGTTTACATCAAAGGCCAACCGACACATATGCGAAAGAAACAATCTTATTACGCATGCGTGCAAAAGGATAACCTCGCCTCTGTAAGCGCATACAGTGAAAAGTGCGTTAGATGTTAAGTAATAAATAATGATCCAACAGGAACAAACATACCTACATATACAGCTATATATAGTAAAGTATATATAGCTAAGCAATAAATAATGTTCCAACGGGTATATATTTAATTATATGAAATAATATAATAGTATATATATTATAGGTATATATAAAATAAATAATGATCCAACTAAATATCCGTACAGGTAATGAAGCCAATAAATAATACATGTTCGCCGAGAACCTGGCATACATTCTCATCATGCTCACCGTAACACACTCGCGTTTCTATTTACATCTTTTCTCTTCATCACCATCAACCTCCACCCTCGGCGTTGGGGTTTCGCTTGTTCGTTGGAACCACTGACAACGACGACAAACGTCAGGTAGGTAGGCAAAACGTCTGAAACCCATGCTTACAGCTGGCTTGCTCTGTTGTGGCATATAATGAGAGTGAGAAAAAAAAAATAAAAAAACAAATTGCAGTCTGCTATCTCGGCGTTGGTACATGGACACTGATCTCGTAAAGGAAGGAAATATACATAATATAGACACATTATGATATATCTGCTCTCGCAACTTATGTGAATCTGGCTGATCTTGCCTGCACTCCATTCTTTTAGGCCCACGAAAAGAGAAGGAGAAATTGCTTTCAGACACTTTCCTTTTTACCTCAGAAAATCTACGCAAAGCTGTTAAATGCGCATGTGCAGACCCGCTAAAACTCTCCTACGAATCAGACAACGCCTTCTTAGTACCAGAAAGGTTATCTGTGAATTGTTATTAAAGGCTGATTGGGTTTATTTTGTTTACAGTTTGTCAACTCTTTGCAGGTTATTTAAAACCAGAAAATACTTTTAGAATGTAATATTTCTTTTAGATAATAATGGTTTAGTGATACAAATGTTACTATTAGGTTGCTGCAAAAATAATGTCGTTTTTTGACGTTCAAATTCATGTGAGAAAACGACATTATTTTTGCACCAACCTAATATTTAACCCATATCTGGGGGAGGAGAAGTGGCTTGATACCGTTCTCGAGGATATTTACGTTTGAGTATGACACACCCAACAAGAACTGAAACTCGGCTTTCTGCTTAATAATCCTAAGCTATTATCACTCGCACATCCTGTTGCTTAACTTCGGCGATCGGCATCATCTTTATGAACTTGAGCATACTACTAGATTGTCGGCAAGGTCTCATCATATGACACTTGAAATGGTTAGATGTAACCGTAAGTTCTTCTGTCGTAGTCGGCATCATCGTGCCAACGCGAACGATCCTTTCTCTAGTATTGTTTGTATAGTATGTGCTACGCCAGGGCTACATACTGTTACTTTCTCTTAGACGGTTGTCACCCAAGGCTATAGGACCCAGACTGTCCTGCTATTTACCCATAGCTGGGAGGAGAAGAGAATTCATAGGGTATTAGCACGTAAGTGAATGTAATGGATCAGACTGGAATTCGAACTCGGCTCTCTGATTCCTGAATCCGAGCCGCTATACATTATTCCACCGTGCTTCATCGGAGATCGTACGGGAACCAATGTTTCAACGTAATGCGGCCGTAAGCCTTATCATTAATTGTATTGGTGGTAGTAGTAGTAGTAGTAGTAGTCCTATTACTACTAGTACTAATAATAATAATTCTGGTACCAGGAAAATTTTTTCAGACAGTTTTTCTTGCTAGAATCTATATTTATAATTCTACAATTCTTACATGCATTGAATATTGCTGTCACATCTGGCATGGTGCTTCTGTTATATATTTAGAGATTTTATTGATCGAATACAAAGAATAATCTGCAATATTATTGATCCTGCCCTGTAATCTCGGCTTCAGTCACTTTTCCACCACAGTAACGTAGCTTCCCTCTGCCTTTTCTATAAAGGTTTTCATAGCAATCGTTCTAATGAGCTTTTCTTTTTGATACCTTGACTTTATAAACGTAAGCATACTATTAGATTGGCGGCAAGGTCTCATCATATTACACTTGAAATGACTAGATGTAACCGTAAGTTCTATGTTAACAGATTCTTCTTTCGTACTTCTCGTTTATGGAACATGCTTCCAGCTTCTTGCTTTCCAGTTAACTTTGATCTTCGGCAAGATCTCATCATTTTACACTTGAAATGGCTAGATGTAACCGTAAACTCTATGCTAACAGTTTCTTTTCTTGCTTTTGCCGTCAAATTTTATCTTCAAAAATTTAAATGCAATGTCAATAGTTATCTTCTGCCTTCTTCATTCCTGTTCTTCTATTGTTTTCTCTCCTTAATAATATTTCCTTTTTCTCGTATTTCTCACACCATTGTTCCTTAGTGGCTTTATTGCTTTGCTTGGTGTGAAATTATTTTTTTTAAAATTCCAATTTTCCTAATTTTTTCTTTAATACAATTCTCTACCAAGTCTCCGATCTTTTATGGATACCTATGCTGAAAATTCTAGATGACCAGAGCCTTCCAGCTCGTCTAGCTCTAACAGCTCAGTGTGGGAGAACTGGCTGGTACTTTCAATGCCCTGAAAACCAAACTAGTCACCGCAATGAACTGGTGTTCTCACAGGGAGGCCCCGTGCCTTGAGCACATATTTGGAACCCAGACCACAAGTGGAACTCGTACATATGATCCATCGCTTATGATACTGTCAAAATGGTCGTTTCCATGTACAGGTGCAGTTGTTAAAAAATAGTGTCAGACTAAATATTTTTAGTAGCAGTGTATTTTGGTTCAGAAATCCTGAGGCTGACCTCTAAGGTCAGATGGTAGACAAAATAAGGGTGTCGATTTTGATTGGCTGAGCCGAACGTAGTAATGAGTTACAGATTAAGGTTTTAGGCAGTTGCTGTTTACATTAACTCCCCGCGAGGCAGGATGTGGCACAAGGCCGTTTTTAATGCAGGGCAAAACCGAGTCCATAGGCTCGGGCAAAAATTCCCCGTAGACCCCGTATACACGGGGTCTGGTAACTGTCTACCACCCAAGACGAGACTCTGCCCTTAGGCATAGGCTCGTCTGGGTTCCTCTCTGCCCGAAGGCAGAGAGTTCGACCAGCATAGATGGAGACGAATCTCCAACTAATTGCCGAAGCATGTCCACGTCAGGCTAACTAGATGTGTTAGGTTGCGTCTGTGCAAACCCCCTTCCCCGCAGTAGGAAGGGTCTTTCGAGAATTGTTTGTTACACGTCAAAGAAAATGGACGTGGGAGATTTTCGTGTTTGGAAGCGGCTCCCTAATAGGAGGTGTAGTAACCCCCACTTGAGAAGATGTATCCGTCGAGGTGGTTGATAAAATAATAGTTAACTTAAAAGTTCTCTTTGTTGATGATTTTCGTCTCTGAACCCAACGAACATTTCACTACACAGATCAAGAGAAGAGGAAGATTGAACTAAAACGGCCAACGATCACCGGCCAGATGAGACCAACCAAAACTCCACCAATGAAGTGTATACAACAGCAGTAAGTACTTGACTCCTCTTGCTATCCTCTATCATTACAAGAACCAGATCAAAGCGATAATGGAGTTATCAGTTGCCAAATATGGACGGGAACTGCTCAGTTTTCATTTTCCCTTCTCGATAGAGTTCAAAAGCATTTATGTGGTCTTGTGGATATTGCATTATTTTCCACCCTACATCCCGTTTCCCACAGACGAAACGTTGTAGGCCTCTCACTACTCTATCGCTCTTTTAATGGAATGTTTTCAGACGGACTACATCCCTTAGTTTCACCAGTTCTCTCCGCCATGCCACGTAGCGAACCACCCTCATTCGTATTCAGTTAGTGTGATGTAAGTTCAACTAGAATAGCTTCATCTCGTGAACCGACTCCCAAGAGGATCCTTCCTAGATCTCTATAATTTAAAAGGGTCCAAGTTTAGTGTCAACCGTTATGTTACCCAAATATCATCATAAACTGTTGCTCTTACCGCTTACTCTGCAACCCTTTACCTAGAGTTGTTCTTGGACCTTGTACCGGATGAATATTTTTTTCTTAAGTATTTTGCCAGAGACCTGAGACAAACGAAAGCTTTTCTTAAAATGATTTTTTTTTTCACCAAATACAAAGCTCGAGAGTAACTCAAAGTAGAAGGTTACTGAATGAAGAATGTGATATGAACGTAAGAAGAGGAAGAAGGAAGTTAAGATTATGAGGAGGAGAAGGATGGCTAATTTCTTGAAGAGATTAAGTAGGAATTCTTGGTAAGAAGCTGTCCGAGTGGCACTCCTTTACAATGTGAACATAGCGGAAATAAACGTGATTCGAATCTTAGCTGTAATGCTCTGAACTGGTGAAGCTAAAGAATAGATCTCATCTAAATATTTGCTATGAAAATCAGGGCCTCCCCCCCCCTCCCCAATTAATGATACCCCCCCCCCCCAATCATATGCAATATAGGTAAACAATTCAACTAGAAAAATTGAAAATAATTACAATGTATCTAAAAACAAATTAGAGACAAATCAAAATAGATCGTTCCATCTTAAATAAATAAACGGCAAATTCTGTCTGTCCGTCTGTGTGTCTGAAACACTTGCTCTACATAGACATATTATACCTTTTTAGAATCAAGATGATTCCGGGATTGAAAAATCTGTCCTTAATCTTGAACATCCAGTATTGGGATTTGTGTCCGAATGAGGAAGGAACATTTAAAAATTCAATTTTTAAAATCGCTGATAAAAATTAGTGATTTTAAAAGGTTTAAGATATATTGATTTTAAAATCAATATAAACTTTAAAGTATCACAAAAATACACTGAGAATTTAAAAAATTGTTTTAACTTCAGTTTAAAATATACCCAAAACTTTGTAAATTGAGGAAATCCATTTTATTTCTTGAAAATGTCAAGGAATCAGAGTTGATGGGAGATGTTTCGTGACGTCAGATTTTAAAGTTCCACGGAGTTTGTGACTGGAACTCAATTTTTAGCCTTAATTGGAATTTCGGACAAATCAGACTTCGGTCTAAATCGGTCTTTTGACCGGAATAGTACTTATAGCCCGAATCAGAATTACAGCTAGATTTTGAAGTTCTTCAAAACTATCATTGCTGCTTTCTAAGTTGGACCAGCGCTCTATCTATATTTGGGTCGGAGGGCCATGATCGTCTATGTCCTAAAGGTACACGGCACATAAAGAAGAAGATATCGAGTGAGACTCTTAGTTTACGGACAATGCTGATGAACATAATTTTTTTTTTTTTTTTTTTTTAAGCGTATCACCCCAAGCAAGGCCGGAGGCCACTGTCATGCAAGGGGTTATAGAAGGGTTGGAGGAAGAGCAGATAGGAGCTTCATGTTTATAATTATTGATCGATAGACACAGGCCAATAAAGTGACGTGGGAGTAATAAAGATACGGACCCCAGTATACTCATCAAGGCAGTCAGTCTGATAAGTGTATGCCAGGCACGCGCATTTCAACCAAAATATGCGCGATATGGCGATAGGCTTTGATAAAAGCAGAATATAACCTTGCAGATGATGCCTAGTTAGAAATACCAAGCTCGAAGAATAGAAAAAAAAAACGAAAAACCTAACCATAGACCAATTTTCACTAATAAAAGCAAAGAGGGTGCTGCTGTAATTATCAGTTCGTGTTATAATTCGTTAATTAAAAGATTGGCGTTTTACTATTATTTTTAACCTGATATTATGATAGCTGTATCTGCAAGATGGATGTTAGCATATCATATATTGGGATATTCTTCTTCTATGTTCCTTGTCCCTTCTAAACGTAGACGATCGTGGCTCTCTATAACTTCCTGTCTTCTGTAGCTCCAAGTAAGGTTTTGATATCTCTTCTAAGTCCTGTTCTGCCAAGCTTGTCAGGTAGGTTACATGTTGCTTTCCTTTGTCCATCTTGCATTCAATACGTCATGGGAGTGTCAAATTCTCCAAATCCACTTTCCTCATTATGTGTCATAGAAACTTCACTTTTTCTTTATAATTCGAACTTCAAGAGTCCTTTTTTCTCTCCATTTTCTCTAAAACTTCCCCATTGCTTATATGTTCAGTCCATGATAATCTCAGCATCCTTTTGTAGAACCACATTTCTGTTGCCGCAAGTCTCTTCTTCATCTGTGTGGAGATCGTCCAACTTTCACTGGCAGACAGGAAGAGCGATATTAGGTAAGAGTTCAGTACTCTTTTCTTTATTTCTAATGTTATTTTTCTGTTTCAGAATACTTTGCTTAGCTTTTGGAAGGTGTCTTTCTTTATTCCAACACGGCTTCGGAATTTTATGTAGCATTTTCCGTCCTTTGTTAAAACACTTCCCGGACAACTTAACTTTTAGTTCTTGCTTGATTTTGTTTTCTTTCGAGTTCTTAGTTTGCCTCTTGGGCTGTTCCTTTTGTTGACAACCAGACATTCTCTTCTGACAGTTGTCGTTGAGTCTTTTCTTCCATTTGTAAACTGATATGTTCTATTTCTTTCTTTTTTTCCTTTGCTACAATGTCCATAAGAGAGATGGGCTTCGTCAGCTTAAACTGCCGTATAGACACTCTACTGCTGCTAGAGATTCAGTTCATGCGGTGACCTTACGACTCTAGCAGGATATGGGACTCATGACATGACGAGACTTGATGCCATTAATAAAGTCTTGAAAATGTTAAGCCCTGACTTAAATGAGATCATAAAACAAATATTCTCGTCTACAGTCGGCAGTATCAGATAAATTACTTTTGCATCCTTAAGTTGAACATGAAAACTACAAAATGATTAACATTTGCTTACATCGAGTAGAAAGTAACTTTATTGTATTTATCTTTGCTAAATATTTTGTCTGTAAACGGAAAATCCCGCCATTGTTTACTAGACTTCATCAACCTTACATCCTTGTAGATTTTTTGTGTGTAGTTTGTTTAAGTTGATCAAAAACAAGAATTTAAAACTGTTCACTGTCCACACGGTAACAAATTAGCTTCCCATATTTTCGTGATTTATTAATAATTTAAAAATGATCTTTAAATAGTATAAAAAATACTATAATATAAACATGTTCGCGGAATTATTACAGGTATTAGACGATGCCTGAAGTTAACGTCTCCTCATTTCATTGTATGGTTGTCCAAATGAAAATAAAACTGCAAAAATTGGTCACATCACGTCTCCTACAACCCATTAGGTTCATAGAAGTACCTCATGCACTGCAACCATTAAAGCAGGGGAAAATAGCCGGACAAAGCCCATCCTCTTCAGTCAGGTCCTGAATTCAGGCTTGTCCTTCCCTTAGACTAGTAATCACTTCAGGGTAACAGAACCGAATCAGCCCTGCTGTTTAACTCATGGCTGGTGGTGGTAGGGAGAAGAAATGCATTCATTTGTTTGTCAGGTATATTGTGTGAAAGTGAACGGCTGAGATTTTTCACTTTGTGTTGAAACTTGACTAATGCATGGAATAATAATGCAACACAAAATGTACTTAGAACAAAATGTACTTAGAACAAAATGTATTGAAACAAGAAAGTGTACACAATATTTACATATAGTCTTTTGTATATTCCTGGGAAGACCGTTCCTGGAGAATGTGTTGACTGAGTCGCAGTCGGGCAGAGTCTCTGGTTGAATCTCTTGATTCGTTCCCTCTCTTCCTGATACCAGCCATATTTATATGGTCGGTACTCCACTATGCAAATTAGGTGGATCCTACCACAACACTTTGCAACCACTTTCTCACAGGTACAACGTCGCAAGCATATGACTATCGCTATTTCCATGGCAAATGTTCAGACGGGTTCCCTTATTTAGTTCCACCAGTTTAGACATTTACAGCTAACAACTTCCATTCTACATCCGCGGTTTTGAATCACCCTCATTTCCTCCGTAGTCTAACTGTTATGAGGAATTTCCACTCATCTTTTTCGAAAGAACTACGGATTAGTGGAACACTTCCACGAACACGAGAATCTTAAACTCTTCAAGTCAAGGGTTAGTCAAGAGGACTGATATTACAGAAGAGTTCAGTACTCTTTGTGTCTAACGATATTTTCTTGTTTCCGATTATTTTTCTTGGCTATTTTGGAAGGCATATTTGGCTTTTCCAATGCCCGCTCGAATCTGGGTGTTGAGTTTTCCATTCTCTGAAAACTGCTAGAACACAGAAAATGGTATTGTGGAGACTTGCTGTCACTTAAGCCCAAGTGTTAACTATCACTTATTACTGAACACACTCATAACTCTTAAACATATTTTTCTTTCCAATTGTGCGTGTGAGGGGATCTCACGTTCCCATCGTATTTTTTTTTGGCCGAGTAGTTAGAACGTTCGCTTTCTGACCATGAGACCCGAGTTCGAATCTCACCATGGTCGATTTGTCAGGAAGATATATTAAGAAAAATGATTCATAGAGAACTAAATAAGTTCTCTATGAATCATTTTTTTCTTTTAAAAATTTATAAGGCTGTAATAAAATTATTAATGAAAAAAATTACATTTAATATTTGGTAATTCCACCTTTTGAGGTTATAACATTATCCAGTTAATTGGGTTTAGGTCGGTTTTGGATCTTCCAACAGGACAATGATCCAAAGCATCAAAGCAAATCCACAAAAGAATAGCTCCGAAAAAATAAATTTCAAGTCATGGAATAGCCTAATCAAAATCCTGATCGAAATACAATTGAAAATCTATGGTTTAAGTTAAAGACCCATGAAAAAAACCTGGTAATATCGAGTATTCGTAAGAGCAGTCAAAAATCAGCACTCACTACTGCCAGAAAATTCTTTAAACTTACTTTTTCACATCGTTATGTTTAATATTTAATTAATATTTTTATTCCAGTTTGATAAAATCTTTTGAAAATGTTTGCAATTCAGTTAATAAAGGTTTTTCTTAATGAATATACAGTTTAATTAAGAATTTTTGATTATCTGGAAAAAAGACACATTTTTTTTTAAATATTACCTTAGGGGTGTACTTACTTTTGTGCAGAACTATATAGCGTTACGAGAGTTATCAAATTGCTACAAAGTTTTCGCCGATGACGGAAACCTACCCTTACCGAATCGGCATTGACTCCAATTGGTACTCTGCCCGGTGTGTTCACTTGCTTCTTATGATACAACATGGAACAAAAAAAAAAACACCCTCAAAACAAAACTAACCCACCCACCCTCAAAAAAGTTAGAAAACAAAAAGAAAATAACGCACACATGTTTTCTCCAATAAGTCTAGACGTCTTCTGACATCCGGATTTCAAAACATATTTTGCATGTCAGAACAACAAGCTATTTTCATGCCCACGTTATTCTATATATTTATTCCAAGGATATGTCAGGTTAGAAGAAAAAGACATTTTTGGATTAGGTTTCAAATTTGGCTGTTTAAGTTGCTCAAATTCTGATTTCCCTGTTATTGATATTTACAGGTTTTGGCTTAGCTGGGTACGAGGCTGGAACTCTGAGTCGTCAAACTCAACACACCGAGTGAATTGGTCTATGAGTCTTGCTTGATAATGCAAGAGTTGTTGCCGAGACACATGCATGCATATTTAACGTATCATTGGTCTACCGTTGAAATGGCTACATGTAACCGTAAGTTCTATGCTAATCTCCGTAGAGTAAACAAAGTGTTGAATTCGAAATACCTTAAAGGTTATCCGTATCGACAAATACCTGAATAAAGCCCGCCCGTTGGCACAACGGTCGAAAGGTTGTGATAATAGCAACAAAGTTCAGGACATTAGTCCGAATGTAAAGAAGGAAGATAAGGATAACGCATGCCAAAATTTTAGGCAGAAATTAAACTAAATTTAAGTTTAACTATTATTTCTCACTTATCCTTGGTGTGAGGATATGTCAGTGTAAACGCGTTATTCATTTGATATTTGAAATTTCATTCCAAGCTATTAAAGTCCGTATGTTTTCTGTCTGAAATTCTGGTATGAGGAGTTATTATTATTATTATTATTATTATTATTATTATTTCCTTTTATATCTGGCGTTTACACATTTCTTTCCGGGTCCCGCCCAGGGACCTAAGGTTAGAAATGGCATCATGACACTTTCCACTGCAAATAAAAAAATAAAAAAATAATTACATAGATAAAGCCCTTCGTAAAGTGTGGGCTGTACTTGTCAGAACAATTTTTTTTTATCTCTTTGAGGCATGGACTTCCAGGGATCCCTTCAATCAGCCTACTGGAATCTTTTCCAACCAGTCCAAGGGCTCCAACTACAACAGGAATTGTTGATGTTCCCATGTGCCACATTTTTGAGATTTCTATTTCAAGGTTCTTGTATTTTGACAGTTTTTCGAATATCTTCAAAGACACATTGCAGTCTGCAGGGACTGCCATATCAATAAGGAGGCACTTATTTTGTTTGTGGTCTTTAATAACAATGTCTGGGCGGTTGGCTTTGATTGTTCTGTCAGTGTGTATTGTGTAGTCCCATAGAATTGTAACAGGTCCTATCTCCGTAACCGGGTTAGGGTGGTGTTCTTACCAATTTCTTCCATTATTATTATTATTATTATTATTATTATTATTATTATTATTATTTTAATCGATTTCACACCAAACATGGCAGTAAAGTCACTAAAACATAAGGGGGTTACTGGGTGCGGAAGAATTAGAAAACAGAAACTCATGTTAGGAGCAAGTACAAAGGAAGAATAATCAAGGGAATAGTCGAACATGAATGACATTGCATTTAATTTTGCCGAAGATTAAAATTGACTTGGAAGCATGGAATTGGAAGAAAGTTTCACGATTGAGAAGTGCGAGAAAAGAGACATTATCATAGAACTAACAGTTACATCTAGCCAGCTCAACTGTAAATTGGTGAGACTTCGTCACCACTCTAGCACTGCGGTTAAATTCAAAGAGTCTAGGCTCCATAGCTATCTCCTCCGAACATTTGCTATGAAAGTATTTATAGAAAACACAAAAGGAGGCAACCTTACGCCGGTGGGAAAGTAACTGAAGCCGAGATGCCACATCAGAGCCAATAATATTACTGATTCTACTTTATAATGTATATTTATATATTTGTGTTCGTTTCGACAGCAAGATGTGACCAGACTAACATAAATAAAAATATTAGAATGATAGATAGATATGAACAGTCCAAAATAGGTAAACATGAATAAACCAAGATAAATAGAGGCAGAGAAAGAGAGTGAGAGAGATAAAGAGATAGATTTATTGATTGATTTTTAGCAGCTGATACATACATACATACATACATACATACATACATACATACATAAACAGATGAGGACAGACTAAGATAAAAAAAAATTAGATAGATATATAGATAGATATATAGATAGATAGATATATAGATAGATAGATAGATAGATAGATAGATATGAACAGACCAAAAATAGACAGAAATGAATAAACCAAGATAGATAGATAGATAGATAGATAGATAGATAGATAGATAGATAGATAGATAGATAGATAGATGTGACCAGACTAAGATAAATAAAAATATTAGAATGCTGGATAGATATAAACAGACTAAAATAGATAGATATGAATAACCCAAGATAGATAGAGACAGAAAGAGAGAGAGAGAGAGAGAGAGAGAGAGAGAGAGAGAGTGAAAAAGAGATAGAGATAGATTTACTGACTGATTTTGAGTAGCTGATACATACATACATATAGATGCAAACATACTAAGATAGACAAAAATACTGGACAGACAGACAGATAGATAGATAGATAGATAGATAGATAGATAGATAGATAGATAGATAGATAGATAGATATGAACAGACCAAAAATAGACAGAAATGAATAAACCAAGATAGATAGATAGATAGATAGATAGATATGAACAGACAAAAATAAACAGAAATGAATACGCCAAGATAGAGAGAGAGGGGGAGGTAAATAGGTTTATTGATTGATTTTGAGTAGCTGCTTCTACAATTCTTAAACTCATATAATTAATAAACTGAAATAAAAAGTCCAGACTTATTTCTCTCCTCTGCTTTACGGTTTATACATAAACAGAATCATTTTTATTAGTAATATACACGGTAACACAGAATTTTTCTGAAAATATTCGTGTAGAACCCATACATTGTGACTTGTTTCAGTGTTATACTGCAATCATAAAAGGTGTGTATTTGATTTTACATGAGACTGGAGCAGGTAGTGCACAGTAAATGAATGATAGTGAACGAATGAAACACCCGACTGTTTCCCAACAGAACATTACTTAAATCATCGCCTTCACCGGTTTGTTGTTTTCCCACAATGCAACGGGGTATCATTATTTCCTTGGTACAATAAACCATACAACATTCAGAAAAAAGGGGAACTCATCAGACCAGGCGAACGTCTTATATTGAAACAGCGTCCAGTTTGCACGTTCCCGTGCTCACTTAAAATGCTTCCGGTGATGGCTATGTAGGTACGTCGGCAGCTTATCTTTCGGTCTTATATCAATTTTTGGAAGTTCTACATTATTTTTTCTGTTAGTCCAAAAGCGGTAGAACTAGGAATACGTTAGTACCTTTGTCAACATTGCTTATTATAATGCACTTTGAAGCAATAAATTCACCGATAAACACCTGAAAGGTTTTCACGACCAACAAATAATTAATTCTACTGATAAATTTCTTGAAAATGGCAAAATCAACAGAACATTCCCTAAAAATTTATAATAATGATACTTATATGCCATGTCCCGAACGGACATGGGCGATCATGGCTCTCCACAACTTCCTATCCTTTGTAGATCTTAGACATGTTTGTCCTCTTAGTATCCCATTTCCTTTAAATTCCCTCATTTTTTATATGTTCTGTTCGTGGTATTCTCAGCAGAATCAAGTCCCCTCTGCATCTTCGAGGAAGCTGGTCAGCATTTCCTGACATATAGAAAACTTATAATACATAACATTCAATACTCTTTCTTTGTAAAGAAATTTTCCTGTTTCTTCATACAGTGTTTAGTTTTCGGAAGGCATCTTTCGCTATTGCGATGAGCCGTCACACTTATTGTCTTCTGTTGTAACACTTCCCAGATTGGTAAATATTTCTGCACCTGCTTGATTTTGATAGCTCCAATTCATAACATGCATCCTAGATAGGCCCACTTATTAACGACCATTTTGTTTTCTTATAATTAATAGTGAGTCCTTCCTTCTCGTTTTCATTTACTACCTTATTTAGGAGGTCCTGAAGTTTTCCTTTCTGTGTCTACCGTCAACACGGAGTCATCTGCGTTTTTCTAATTCTCTTAGGAATGCCTACCTGTGTAGATTAAATAAATCTGGTCAGAATTCGCATCCTTACCTCACACCCCTTGGAGCTTACTGGGTTAATGTTATCTGTCAAGGTTAGATTTAACCTACAGGTAGAGATGATAGCGGATTAAGAGATCTAAATTAAATTAATCGTTAAAACCGTCCTCGCCAAGTGATGGATAAACGATTATGCAAATGTGCATGTTAATTAGTACATGGCTCCCACTACATCTGCTCCATGGTTAAAATTTGCTCGAGAGCGGTCAAAGGGTATGAAACAGAAAAAATAAATACAAACTATGGGAAAGCCTACAGTAAATAAAATGTTTACGAAGTCCCGTTTACAGTTTGTTTTTTTAATCATTCCGCTTCTAACAAGGCAATAAAGTCACTAAGACACAAGGGGTTACTGCGTGAGAGTGTGAGAAAAAATGAGAAAAAAGAAGAAAAAGACGTTATTAAGAAGAGAGAACAACAAAAGAAGTGGAACCAACAAGACTGTTGGGGCGTCCTCCCTCTAATGAGGCTATGATAGAATCTTCTACTTACTATAAAGTTACTAGGAAAAGTAGGCCTCGGAGCGGAATGAACGCAGGAGAACCGACACATACTCCCAAGTCGTGTAACACTCTTCTCTTGTATTTACTGTTCAATACACTATGTATCAGTAAACCTCTTGTTTTGTTATTCTTCACCATTTACTTGGTCACAACAAAGATAACGATTGGCACTGTATTTAAATTTTTGAAGATCAAAGTTGCCCGGAAAGAGACGAAGCCGGTTGAAAGTTTCACAAGCATTGTTTTTCTGAAAAACAAATTGAGATTAATTAAATCATTCGAGATATTTACTCTTTTCATATTGAAAATAAAGAAACCTAATTCTTTTGTAACTAGAGATGTGACCTGATGAACCATGAAAAATATATTTTCTGGGGAAATAAATTATAGTCATGGAACCTTAAGGTTGTCTCTTTCTTAATTATTTAAGTAATATATATATATATATATATATATATATATATATATACTCGACTCTCCCGTCGAATGCGACGTATGAAGGTCAAGCGGATCGTTTCCTAGGAACCGACACATAAGATTTGATTATAGTGGTGAAGGTTTTGTGCAGAATCAACCACCCTTTTTGAAGGGCCGAATACAGAGTGCACACGTGCCACAAGTTCCCTAAACGACCCTCCACAGGTTTTTAATTCAGAGTTGTCCTTCTCCTAGACCAGTTGCCATCCAAGGTTATAGAACCCAGTCTGTCCTGCTATTTACCCATAGCTGGAGAGATTCATACCTTTCCCAACGGTATTGGCATGTAAGTGAATGTAATGGATTCAACTGGAATTCCTTAATTCAAGCCGCTATCCATTACTCCACCGTGCCTCCTGAAAAAATAAGAAAGAAGAGTAAAATTTATAATCCGGTGTTCTTAGCAGTTATTTTTATTTTAAAAAAAACAGTACTTGATATAAACAGTAGAGCAAAATATTATAATTATTTTCATTTTAAAAATATGATTGCATCGCGACATAGATAATTATTTATATATATTTATTAATCTTTAGATCTATGAGAATAAGATTTAATTAATAAAATTTAAGTATTAATAATTTGTCTTGCACATATTCAAATGTCCCTTTTAGAAAGTCTTTGTGTATAAAAATATGAATTAAGCGGATGAATAAAAATGCCTAAAATTCTTTTTATTACTGGAAACCCAGACGACTCACTGAATAACGCAAGTATACGTTTGTTAGCAGACACCCACACCCCACCTAAACTTAACCTGACTTTCTAAGTAACATATCTTGGATACATAAGCTGTCTAGGGAAATTAAAACCCAATCACTCCTAAATTAAAATAGATTTTCCTTAACAACTCATAATATCAATATTGTCTGTATTTATAAATTAAGTAAATTTCTTTGAAAGTTAATTCTTATCATCGCTTGACAATGAAACGAGACTATGGATTTTAAATTTAATTTTATTATTAAATTTATAAATTTAGCTTCAGTTTTGAAACGTGGAATTTTTCTGTCACGATGGAGTCATATTTTTAAAAAGAAAATAATAATAATATATATATTATAAATTTACTTATTTAAAAATATGGTTCCATCGCTACACAAGAATTACCTTGTTTCAAAAGCAGAAGCTAAAAACTTCCAATTCAATTATAGAATTAAATTAAAGTCCCTAGTTCTGTTTTATTTGGGGAATTACTTATTTTTAAATTTACTGAGTTTTATAAGCACATACATTCATAATATTAGTCTCTATAGATATGGGGAAATCCAATCATTTTAACAAGGGGCGGTAGGGTATTCTTTTTCATTGTATCAACATATTAGTTACGTTCGAAAGAGGTTAAGTCAAGGTAGTGTAGGGTGCTTTTAAAACGAATGATGACATCCGTTCAACGCATGTCGTCTGGTCTTTTTCAACGACAAAAAGGTTTTCGGCACTTTTGTTTTGCCATTAAATGTTTACTTGTATACATAAAGATTTTTAAAAGGGTTGTTTGTATATGAATACGTCGTATTGAACTACATTTTAAAAATATTATTCTTAATTTTAATTACTAATAGACTATACATCTTTTAAAACAAATAAATGTAATAGAATTACCTAAATTATTTAAAGATTATTATTAAATATCAAATATAAATATGTATATTTCATTTTCTTTTTTTTTAATTAAATATTACTTAAGGAAAATTTTTGACAATGTCCGTAAAGAATAGCTATTTCATTTCTTTGATTAAGTAAATTTGTATTTTTTAAACGTAGTAATATATAGTTTCTCATGTTTGCACAAAAGACATAGGTCATTTAATGACTTACATATTCTAGCTTTTCATATTAATTTCCATTTCACTGGAGGTGTTTTATTGTTTTCTTTTAAGTGCCAGAAATATTTTGATAGGGACGTCTGATTTCGGTATTTATTTATCCTCAGAGAACTTTGATGTCGGTTGAACCGTTTTTTGAACTCATGTCTGGTGCATCCAATGTAGACTTTTACGTTGTCTGGATCCTCAATAGATGAGATATTGCATTGGTATACTAATGATTCAGTGCGACATTTATTATTAAGAGGACAGTTATGAGGATTTCTTCAGTTACATAATTTTTGTTTATCTTCATCTTTTTTTATTATTATACTGTATAAATTTCTTTGGTCTTGGTTTAAGTGTTTATTCAAGATGTTAGCATTATGTTTCTTAATAATTTTTTCTAAGTTTTCACTACAGCTGTAACTTAATTTTAGGGTATTTTTATGGAAAATAGTACTGAGTTTACTATCTTTAGAAAAATGTTTAACGATTAATGCAAGGAATTAATGTCCTAAATTGTTCTTTACCATTTGGTTGTATGGGGGTGTATACCAAATTATTTTCCTGCTTCTGTTTTTCTATGCTTTCCATTTTTATTTTTTATGTAAATTAGTTTTGGGCTTTTGTTTTCCACTATATTTATGAGTTTTATTATAGAAATTAATATGTTCATAAAAAATCTTCTAATTTTCTGAATTTGTTTCGATAGTTAAAGGTATATGCTTAATTATAGATGGAGGATGATTAGATTTAGGGTTTATATACAAAGGCTTAGTATTGGATTTTTTATAAGGTATGTATACATTTTTAATTTAATTAAATTAATATATATATTGCATTTAAACTTTTGAAGATCAAAGTTGACTGGAAAGCAAGAAGACTGAAGAGAGCTCCACAAGTGAGATGTCCGAGAAAAATCTAAATAGAGAAGTATAAAAGCACTTTATGTATTTGGGAAGGAAGAATTTATCAAAATATCTTTTATTGTATAATGCCGACAAGGTCTGTCTATTTAACTTTTTATATTGTTTTACAACATCCCACTGGTGTGTTTTACATAGGATAAAAAAGTTAAACTGGCAAAATTTCATTTTTTATACCTTCGAGTATTCTCAACTCTCACTACAGTTATTATCAAAAATGGCGAGTGATCAGTATTTTCGGCAAGATGTGTTTGATAAATTACAGCGTTTCGAAAGTATATGTTATATATATATATATATATATTATGAGAGGTAATTAATAAAAACATTTTTAAGAGATAACGAAGTACAATCATAATATTGAAAGCTTTTGTGTAGCGATTTAAAAATGTTTTTATAACCTCTTATAATAAAAATATAAAAATAATATTTTCCTCTGCTTTGTATTGAGCACTTTAAAAAAAATGCTTCGAACTGTGGATTTTTAATTCATTTGTTCTTTTTCTCATTTGTGTATATATATATATATATATATATATATATATATATATATATATATATATATATATGAATGTGTGTGTGTGTGTTCATGATGAAAATATAGTTAGGTTTTATTAGATTTATGGGTAAAAGTGCTCAATATCAGGAATAGAGCATGTGGAAATATAAAAGTGGGCACTGAGGTCAACACTTTGTGGAAACAGTCTGTTTCATACATGAATGCCTGAAGATTACGTTTAGGCATGAAACAGACTGTCTCCACTAGGTGTTGACCTCTTCTGTATCCACGGAGTCGCTACCAGATGATGGGTGCACCATAATCATAAATTGAGGATGTGTTCAGCCACAATACCCTAGGTCGGCTGCAGCATTTAAACGAGCTTTTATTGGTAGCAAGTTTCCAAGAATGCCAAGAAAATAGTCCCTCTACCACCAGCCTGTACACTGACACGAAACAAGGTGTACCCAGACTTTCATATTGTTTACACCAAATTAAGTCATTGCCATCTGAATATCACAGTACAAATCGATATTCATCAGACCAGGCAATATTTGTCCAATTTTTGTGGTCCTTGGCGAACTGAACCCTCAGTTTCTTGTTCTTATCTGACAGGAGTGGTACTTGGCATGGCTTTCTGCTATGTGGCTCACTTATTTCAACATTCGAAGTGTTGTAACTTCAGAGATGCTATTCTGTATATCTGCATTGTAAAGAGTTGTTATTTGAGCCACTGTTGCCTTTCTATGAGTTCAAACAGTCTAGGAAATCTCCTCCTTTCATCAACAAGAGTTTTCCTGTCCGCTCACAAAATTAGCGCTCACTGGATATTTGCGTTTTCTTCTGGCTATGTAAATCCCAGAGATGGTTGTTGGTTAAAATCATAGTATATCATCGATATCGATAACCACAATCTTCAAAAATTTAAATGCAACGCCAATCACCACCTTCTGTCTTCTTGAATCCAGTTCATCCTTGCCTCAATCTCCCCTATACCCAGTCTTTTCTCTCACTTTCACTCGCTGTAACACCCTGCGTACTAATGGCATTCCTGCCTTGCTTGGGGCGAAATTATTAAAATTAAAAATATATGGGCAACAGTCAACGTTGCCAAAATATGATAAAATATTGTCTTGCATGGATATACACCTTAGTTTAAAAATGTTTAATTTTGATCCAACCACACACACGCACACGCAAACTATCTCACCAAAGAACTTACAAGAATTATCTGCATTTATCTTGACATCATCGTCAATTTTGAGGGAATCTATAATTTTTATTGCCTACAATACTAGACTAAAATATCACTCCACCTCCAATCTGTTATATTTTATCCATGTTGGGTGACTATTTCCATGAAGAAACCAAGCTCTCTTCCCAAACTTCGCCTCATATCGCTCTACATTAATCATGCGAAATTCTTGTAAAGAAATGTTTCATGTCATTTTTCGCCCAACTTACACATTCTTCTTTGTAATGTTTACTTAAGAATAGTAAATATATTGCTTTCATTCTTTAACTAATATTGTTAATTTTCTGAATTTATTCTGTTTACAACACCAAAATCATCGGGGTGGTAACACCTGCTAGGGTCCCAGTCCTAGGAAAATAATGAATCCCCAAACAATATGAAAGTATAAAAATACATTTTTATAGTAAAAATTACCAGCAATACATTTTATCTGTAATTGACAGCATACAATTGTGCTCAAAATATATTTAGCTGAAGCCATAAAATTGTATTCAAAATGTTTATACTTCGGCATTAAATAACCCATAGAGGTTTATATGCCGCTAAACAAAATCAACCAACCAAACAACATCGTCACAATATTTTCTTCAAGTCAATTCATTATTCCTTATTATCATTTTCATTTTTCTCAATTCTCTTTTAGTGACTTTGATATTTTTTAATTGTTTTCAATTGATTTTAAAAAAATCAAAAATATATATAGAGTGGTAAGAACACAAACTTGGAAATTGCTAAAAATTTGAAGAGATTAAAAAATCTCTTCAAATTTGAAGAGATTAAAAAATCTCTTCAGATTTTTAGCAATTTCCAAGTTTGTGTTCTTACCACTCTATATATATTTTTTGAGATTATATCTTTCTTATAACCTATGGCAATATTTATATGCCTGAAATAAAAAAAATAATAAAAAACACTATACTATTATATTTATTTACAATATGATAAACAGCCCACGTGTTACATAATAAAATATAATATTACCTTATAAATAATTTTAAGCATTTGTTATAAAACATATATTTAATTAACACAGCATATTTATCTGATGATATCCTACTTCACTACCTTCTGTTCGTCCTGGGTACGAAGCCAAGCCAACACCTAAGAACTAAATCAGTTGATTTAAGATACCAACTTGCTTGAAACATAGAAGTGTCACATGCTGGGCGAAAAACACACTCCTGTATATAACAGAAGGATAAAGTTAATTTGTTATTTCTTAACATACTTGGACCTCTTGGGTTTTTCTTTTATTTACTTCTTTTTTCTTTGCGCTTGTCCGATACCACCTTCAATCTGGACTCAGCTTACACTACGGCCCGACGCCTGATTGATCTCGTCTACCTAAGACCAAAGTCACAACGTGGGTAGGTTAGACTTGAGATCGAAGTAGTTACTCCAGTAACCAGACGTTGCAAGTGAACTGGGAACGATAGAGCTGATATTGAACCGGTTCAGCTGGTGAAGCTGTTAACATCGACGACCAGAATTCGACCCTGGACGGGCCAGTGTCCCATATTGGTATCCTGACCAGGGGATTTCGCCGAGTAGCGACGACCACCGATCGACTGGGACACAGGCTGGTGGCACCGACAAAAAGTCAACCCCAAAATACCGGTAGAAGAAACATTACAGCTTCGCGCCGTGACTGGGATTTGACCACGGGCCAACGGCTGGGTGTCACAATGGTGAACGAAAATACTTGGAGAGTTGAGTTAAAGGAAAATAACTGAGACATCCGGAAGAGACATGGCACATGGAACTAGAACAATCTATCCCGGTGGACGAAATAACGGGTTCGGTTCGAAGATCCAATCACCTGAAGAAGGCCGGAGCGTACAACGGCCGAGACATTTTGAATATGGCAATGAAGATGAGGATAACAGTCCGAATAATGTAAATAATCATAATACCTCATCTCAGAGATATAGACTGATAAAAAATACATATTCTATTCTTAAAACATATTCCAAAAATTTTGTTGGCGTTCAGTCAGTTATGTGCCATGCGTGATACACGCTTAGGAGATCATGTATCTTTCGCAGTAGATTGCCATTTATTTCTGCGGTAGACCAGTTACCATCCAAGGCTATAGAACCCGTCCTGCTATTTACCCACAGCTGTTGGAGAAGAAAAGAATTCATACCTTTCCCAGCGTGTTAGTACGTAAGTGAATGCAATGGATTCGACTGGAATTCGAATCTCCGATTCCTCAATCCGAGCTGTTACCCACTACTCCACCGGGCCTACCTTGTTGGCGTTTAATAACCCATTGAGGTTGATATGCTGTGGATCAAAATAAACCAAACTACATTCTGTAGGAGTTCTTGTCGTTGGCTTTCTGTGTTTGCCATCAACACTATTTCATCTGCATATTTTATGCTGACAAGTTTATGGCCGCCAATAATGACTCCTGGAATTACTTCTAATTCTCTCGGAATTAAATTTTCCTTTGCTTAGCTTTTGGAAGACATTTTTTTTTATATCCAATGCATCTTCGGATTTAGTTGCCATATTCCCTTTCCTCTGTTAAAACACTACCTAGATATTTAATTAGTGTACTTGTTTGATTTTGGTCTCCCAAATCCGAATTTGCATCTTGGGCTCTCCCATTTCCTGACAAGAATATATTCTGTCTTCTTAAGTTTACTCCTTTCTTCCACTTTTCTTTACTATCTTCAGTAGGAGTTCCTGTAGTTTCCTGTCTGTGTCTGTTATCAACACTGTGTCATTTGCATATCTTATATTGTTAAGACTGGTGCTGTCAATATCGAATCCTGGTAGGAGTTTTCAATTCGCCTCGACTGTATAAGTGTAATAAGTCCGGTGAGAAGACACATCCTTGTCTTAGATCCCCTTTCTCTTTTGCATATTTACTGAATTCATTTTTCAATCGGTACGAATGCGGTTTGCTCCCAGTATAGGTTGCAGATTACTCTAATATCCTTTCCAAATATGTCAAGTTTCGCAATTCCAACAATTCTTTATTGTGACGTATTTTATCAAAGGCTTTTGCATTTTGACTTAGCGTGAATATAGTATCTCTTGATATATGAACACCATTCAGAATATATAAAATATATCAAAATATTACAAAATGCATTTTCTATTTTTCTTAAAGTATTTCAAGCAAAGATTTTGCCTAAGGAATACGAAAAAGTGTGAAATTTTAGTAAATATATCAACAGAATTTGTTTTTCTCAATCAGTTCACAAATTTAATGAAACACCGAGTAAATATGTATAGGTAATCTTGTATGTGTGATATCCCTACAAGTCGTGGAAGGTCCTGGCTCTTCACAACTTCCTATCGTTTGGTGGTCTAACTATTGTTTATCACCTTACTATAACTCCCAATGTGTTTTCTGCCATCCATTTACATTAAACAATATGTCCCACTCTAGCCTTTAATATTTCCTATGTCAAATTCTCTAGGCTCACTTTCCTTGTTTTATATCCCATTAATTTCAACAGTCTATTTATAAATCTAAATATTATTGCCCTTTTTGTTTCGTGCTCCTTTCATGGTATTCTCAGCATCCTTCTGTAGAACTACATGTTTGTTGCCTCAAGTCTTCTGGCCATCTGTGATAAAAAAAAAATTCCAGCATATACTGCCAAATGAAAGCTACATCCAGTTCCAAGCTGAAGAATGAGCGTGAGTGAAAGCGGAAAACTGGCGCCTCATATCCAGCTGTTTCAGGTAGATGGAGCTTGACATCTCAGGAAGGCAGA
Source organism: Acanthosepion esculentum (assembly GCA_964036315.1). NCBI lineage: Eukaryota > Metazoa > Mollusca > Cephalopoda > Sepiida > Sepiidae > Acanthosepion > Acanthosepion esculentum. Next base: position 69,632,812 of record OZ038489.1, on the reverse strand, counting down.
CCATCTAAGGAAAATAAAACCCTGATTATAAACCTCCGCTGCCTTGCAGTCATATCCAAAATACGGCAAGGGATAGAAAACTCAGAGTAGAGCTCCGTAAGCTGTTGGTTATCAACACTGACAACCAGCATCGGCCCTAGGGTTGTTGGCACCTCAGGCAAGCTGAACTTTGACGCCCTTACAAATATATTTTTTTAAATTTTCACGAGGAGAAAAAACTGAAAATGTAGAATAACGTGTTTATTACAATATACGACTTAATATAAACTAAAGAATTTATTATCCTACCTAAAACATTTTTCTAGATTTGATCTAGAAAGATCAAGATCGAGATCAGATCTTAAGATCTGCAAATCTTATCATGACACTTTCTAAACTCATCTTTACAAGATCATTGTCTATTGATAAAATAACCAAAGAATTTAATCTGTCTTGAGTCATGGGCAACCTTAAGTTTGATCCCAAACACATGACATCACGGCATAATGGCGCCCACGTCCCCAAATATAATGCCATGATTTCCTTTGGATCTTGTCGGTACGGCCGAGAGTGGGGCCATGTAGTCTAGTCTGGGCAGCACATATTTTCCATATATCCTGGGAGGTCACTCCATTTTCACCACGAAAGAACTGAATTATGACCAAACATGGCGATACATTTATCTCGCGAGATAAATGTATACCTACCACTAATAATATCTTAAAACTATTAATGACAAAGCTTAAAAGCGTGAGCTATTTAAAGTGATTTTATACCTTTTTTTTTATTTAATATTCTTATACATAAGAACTTGAGTCATATTCTGAAATAGCCTCGAGACTTTCATATGGATGTTATGCAAGGAACCAAACTCATTTAGTAATGCCTATATTGAATACAACCACTTTCCCACATCAATGATTAAAATGACTTCGAGCGAATGAAATCTTAGAGAGGATCATCCTTCTTTGAACCTCATAAACTGAAGTTACAGAATCACAAAGAATAAAAGAAACCACATCGTTTGACGACTTTTTAATGGCAGCAATAACTAAAATGGATAGCACATGTAACTCCAATAGAAAATAATGACATCATAAAAATGTTGACGTTCCATACACAAAACACTAAGAATATTGGAAAAAACGTTTTAAGGAAAAGACTTCATAAATTCCAACCGACAGTAGCACTGGCGATTCGATTTAAGAATTCAGAATGTTTCCTCATTAGGAAATGATTAATATTACCATTACATTAAATATTTTACGCTAGAATTGCAGCATTATTATCGTCGAGTTTATATATCATTGGCGCTGTGAATTCATTTTTATGAAAATTTGGCTCAAACTGAACCAGTATTAACACAAATGTCTTTATACAAATTCATCTGTTTTTGTATTGGCATGATTTCAAATTTAATTTTCGTCTCTGATAAATGACACAAATTGTCATTTGCCTAAGAAAATTTGCTTTTAGGTATATGTATGCGCATGTGCGGATAACCGAAAGAAAATAAGTCTGGTCTGGAAAGACGAGACCAATTTTCTGACTCCAGTGTGCTTCACAATGCCCTTTACATTAAAATATCAAAGAGTAGAAAATTTGGATTTAATTTACATTGTAAAGCATTTAAATTTTAATTTTAAAATGCGGAGAATGTACATTGTAACCCGGATATAAGAGAGTTGTCCGGGTTTCTCTTATATCCGGGTCTCTCATATCCGGGTTACACTGTATTTCTATTATTTACATTCGGACTAATGACCCCATCTTTGTTGTTAGGATCACAAATTTTAGGCCATTGCGCCTTCCGGTTGAATTTTTTTCCGTATCAAAATTAACATTAGACAATGATCTAAAAGAATCTATTGAAGCAAGTAAAAGTTATGGTCACCTCAAACAAGTATATACAGTAAACTCTACATGGAAATGATTTCCAAAATCCTTCGAAATATGGAATGGTTTATTTTATACGTACATACTGCACATTGTAAATACTAGTTCCACTGTTTTCCAAACCTTCTGCAAACAGATTGCGTAAGTAAACCTAATAAAAAATAGAAACCTTTTCGAAGATGAATTCAAAAATTTTTAAAAATCACAACAGATTTGAACGACATATTAATGCATTTGATTCAATCAATAATTTTCAACTTAATAAATCTTTTTTTAGCTTTCTAAATCTATTTTTATTTTTCTGACAAGATTAGACATTTAACTGTATTCGCTATGAAAGAATCTCAAATGTACTTACCCGTCCTGGTCACCTGAAATGGGTACGTATCCATATTGTTTGTTGATATTAGAAGCCATGAACACACGACCTAATTCTCGAAGCTTAAATAGTCTCAAGAGTGATTGGTTGAAATAGGCGACAGTTTAAGAAAAAAATCGACTATGTAGGGTCGCTTCGTAAATCACAAAGAGACACTAAGGACTAAAGGTTAGAAGCTTATAGTTCGTTACGACTGACTACAGCTTCTGGTTTTACCAAATGTCCCGAATCACGTAGATCGGTTCCTTCCTGCAGAATATAAAGCTATGCACAGTTGTTTGGGATTCATTAATACATAGCATTAAAAAAGGATGAACACAGCTGGAATTCATTGTACAAATAATCAAAAGAAACAATGTAAACACGCACGTCCGTACAGGTGACTACAGGCGCTGATTAAAAACGACAAATCGAAAGTTTCAGAAAGTGTATATTAAGTTTTCTCTTTTGGTAATTTTTAGTTTTTTTTTTAGTATTTCTGAAATAATTTTTCCTGCGCAGCGAATTTTAAAATTGTTTTTATTTGCTGATGGTCCACACAATACAAGACCCAAAGGCCACTCAAGGTAGATGGTCACTGAGTGAGATTGTTGTAAGGAAGAGAGGAGGAATTAAGAAATGCATATTATAACAACGTGTAGGAAAAATATCGGTTAACACTGGACTTGAAGAGACCAAGATTGTATTTGTCAGGTAAGTATCCACTCGGGAGACTGTTCAACAAAGAAAGAGTTTTGGGGGAGAAGCTGAGTGAAACTTGCTCCTTATCAAACGAACACAGAGGGAATGGGAATGATTTGCCACTGTGACCGTGACATGGCGCCTCCTGTTTTTTGATTTCAAATTTGAGGGTCTTTTTTTTTTCCTTTGCTTTTTAATTCCCTCCAGTTCTGTATAATTGTTTTGGTATTTTCCTTTTTAGTTGGTTTGCTTGTTGAAAGCCGATGGAAAGCGTGATGTCAAGTTTTCGTCAAGGAAATATGTTCAAATCTCTCCCTTACACAGTACACTATTAAAAGAGCCGTCAGCGTTAGAAGAGCAACTTCTGAGATCTGAAGTGGAGTTTGGAGATTTTTTTAATTTTTATTTTTTATTTTTTATTTTTGGCTGGTATCCAAATCGAGGCTCATTTGTGGAACTGGGGTAAATCGGGAGCAATACATTGAATGTAGGTCAGCAGACTTGATCCGTTCTCGGCCTTGACTAGGAATTCGCAATAAATCCGCTTGCCTTATGAGAAAATTATCTCTTTTTTTTTTTACAGATAAATTAGGAGTTTAAATTAAAACCACGGTTTGTTATAAGCAGGTAACGTGAATAGACAGGTATGAAAATTTGAAGTAAGGTTTGATCTGATGAGACGGACATAAAAATTAATGACGAAAATTAAATTAATTTTTTTCAGGTAGAATATTCAGGTAGAATGATATGATTTTTGCCTTTAAGTTCCTCAGATTAAGGAAATCCACAGCTACTAACATGTTTTTAAATATATCACCATGCAAGGTGATATAGCCACAAAGACACAACGGGTTACTGAGTTTGAAAGAATAAGAAAAAATAAAGAAACCTTATTAAGGAGCAAGAAGAATAGAAGAATAATCAATACAGTAGATAATGATTAACATTGCTTTTAAATTTTTGAAGATTAAAGTTGACTAGAGCCGAAAGAGCGTTCCACAAGCGAGAAGTGCGAAAAAAGAAACTTACGGTTACATCTAGCCAATTCAATTGTAGATTGATGAGACCTTTTATTTCTGTCATACAATCCATAAATGTTTCGCATTAAAATAAAAGCGTTAGCGTTTATGGATTTTACAGTAATTACAGATTCTATGAGTAGAGAAAATTGCCAACTTAATTCTGATAACATTACAATAATCTACGTTCACTGTATAATCGGAAGATGATTTAAAATATTATGAAAATATCAAAATTAAAAGAAAAATTAAATTTAAAAATCTGAAAGTTTAAAAACTACTTAAAACATTTATAATCTACAGCTGGATTGCCGGTTGTGCAATGGTTAACAAGTGGTAAGAAGAACCGAGTTGGATTTCGGGCCTAGTCTTTACGTTCCCTTTCGTACCAATACCCTTCGGAGGTGTGAATCCATTTCTTCTTCCCTCAGTTATGGGTGAAATAGTAGAGTTGACTGAGCTCTCTTGCTTTGATGTGGCAACTCGGAGAAGGGAAGCTATGAATTCAAAATCCGACCTGAAGAGGGATGGGCTCTGTAAGACTACCTTGCCGCAATGCTCCTATCAAAGCAGTACATGTGCCCTTATTACCCCAATAGGTTACGAGACACGTAACAAGATTTTAATTTATATTTGGCACGGGTGAGAATCTTTGTTGATCAGGCTAATAATCTACTTGAATAGGGTGCTTCGCAATGGAGTAGTTGTAAGCAAATTAGACTCTCCGGCAATTATTACGTTAGAGAGGTTTGAATTTCACTGAGTACTCCATATTTGCGGTCATGGACCAGATTAAGCTAAGCTTAGTAAATACCTCTGAAGCGTCTCAATGAACGCTTTGTTCCTCAACAGCTAATCTGTCAGGTGATTACAACCGTAGTAATCCCATTCTTGTTGGATGCCCTGCAATGTTTAAAAGGTACACAAAATTAGAAAGAGACATAAGACAAGGATGGGTCTTGTCACCGGATTTATTCAACTTCGGCATCGAGGCTATCCCGAAGGACCTTTTGATGGCAATCACAAAAGGAAAACTACAATAACTCCTGGACAAGTTAGTAAAGGAAAGACAAAAGGGCGAAGCATCAAATGTAAAAATACCAAATGTATGTTTACCAGTAAATGAAAAAAGCCCATGGTTCGAACTACGAATTGCAGATGTCAACATTAAGCAAGTACAGAAGTTTAAACAACTGGAAGTATTTTAACAGAGGATGGAAAATGTGACACCGAATTCCGATGGTGCGTACATATATTAAAAGATCAATTCTAAAAGTTAAGCAAAGAAAAGTGACTATTCCGCTAGAAACAAAAGAAAGAGTGCTAAGATGCTATGTGATACCATTCATCTTGTATGACATTGAATACGGAATATTTTCTTCACGGATATAGAGAGGAAGCAACATAAATGGGATTCTACGGAAGAATACACAGAATACAATGGCCGGAGAGAGCAAACAACGAAGGAAAATGAAAACATGAAGTAGACTTATACCCATAATAAAAAAAAAAACAGTTGAAATTTCTTGGACGCATAATGAAGAAAGAGGATTTGAAAATTTAACACTCACGGGAATAAAAGGACATTGGGAAGCAGTGTCCTACCTACCTGACGAACTTGTGCGAATTGATTGTGGAACGGGTTGGTGGAAGGGATAGCAAAAAAGAGAAACTGTACTGAGAGCCACAATGGATAGGAAGTTGTGGAGCGCCATGATCGACCACTGTATATACAGGAAGAAAAGAAGGATGGTCAGCGAAATGAAAACAAACACTCCGGAGATTGAACGGATCCGTTTATAATATCTTCAAAACTTAAACAAAAACTTGTGCAGAGGACACTTTAAACGCGAAACGATCTTAAAAACATATGGTAAGACTATCAGGTGAATAAAAGTATAAATGACATTATTTTGAAAAGAGAAAGGAAACATGAACGAAAGGAAACAGTAAGTCATCGCGAAAGGACACGGCACATAGAAGAAAAAGATTATAATTCTGCTTGTTCCACCGTTAGTACATGCGTAATTGCTTGTCTTCCCTATGCTCACTACTTCTCGGTATAGCAGCAGCAGAGAAAGTAAGTACCTAACACTTGTTTACTTCCGGCTAGCCTCATTTAGGGGTACACGACCATAAAACCATTAAACTAATTTCGTACCTTCAGATAAATAATGGACCGTTCCGTTTTGATTGCTAGGAAAAAAGTAAAAGAAAGATATATTAAAGACGCTGGATGGACGAAAGAAAGAAAATGCTCTCTGGTTCACTTTGAGACTTTTTCATTTGTACCCTCTTACTTCTTTAAATAATGATCTGCATTCATACTCACGATTGTTATGGGATATTTTGTTATGGTTGTTAAGATATTTTGTAGTCGTGAAACTTGCAAGGAGATTATTCACTTATAACTTTAGAAAGGTGATACATCAGAAAATGCAAACAATAAAACCATAACATTTTGCTGAACAATGCTAATATCCAATAATGCCATCCCAAATTTCCAGGAACCAGTTCTATAAAGTCAGGTAATCTTCAGGAACCTATTCAGCTTATTTTCTTTTCAATCTGTGAATGGCAACAAATCATTTTATATAGTATCAAAAAGAATTAAAGCATTATGATAATTTAATAGAAAACATTTATTTATTAGGATGTTTCCAGATTGTAACTCTGTTCTCATCACGTTTCTGTTCAGCAGTATGAGTTTTTTTTTATTCTAGTGTCATCAGCTGTGTTATGGGTTTTTTTTACCACATTCGGACTGAATTTCTGCAATCTCAAAGATCCAATGGAAGGCCTATCAAATTTATGCCTAGAAGATTTGCTACATTTTTAGCGCTATCTTTTGTCATAATAAATTACATTCATCACAAAAAAAAAACTTCTTTCAGCCTCCGCAGAACATACAGCAATCGTATTAATTATATTTTTAGCTATTATATATCGACTAATAATATATAAGTTTATTTTTGAATGATCCAAAAACCGGTTCGCTAAGTTGTTATAATTTTAAGAATTGGTTCGCATGAACTGGTATGATGTCATCACTGCTAACATGTATGATTTGTTTGTATTACATATCGCCACCCAGTTTCCAAAGTAGAATTGCAACTGAATAAAAATGTGACAAATATTTTGTACCAACAAAAAGAACTAAAATGCTGAGTTTCAGAAGGACGTTTTTCCATTGACAAACGCTAATATTTTAACAACTTTCGCTCCTCGGCAATGATTTTTAAGCGATGATTAGAATTGTAACAAAACCTAAATATATGATGAAAGTAAATTTTTACAGTTTTGTCCTTGAGAATTTACAGCAAAAATAATAAACACTTTATTTATTTATTTATTTATTAGATTGTTTATTTACGAGAACAATTTTATATTTACAACATTCCAAAAACTAATGCAATATTCATCATTTACCAATTTATAAAGAAATAAAGATGTGTGGAAAAATTGACGACCTGTGTTGTTGTTCTGGACATTAAAGGTATTTATTTGCACTTTAGTACAAAATGTGGCACAAGGCCAAAAAGGGGATTAGGGAAGGACGGTCTTCTTCTGTCTTAATTCTAAACTTAGCTAGTCACAAACACTGACCCAAACATACTAACATGTTCTGGACATTAAAAGTTGTTACTTTCTTTTTACCAATTTTTTATACCTACAAGGTCTCGTGACTTGTTATCACGTGATCATTGAAGTGATTATATAAAGGAAATGTTTTTTCCTCATTTTTTTTTTTTTTGTTATACGACGCAAGTTATCTGACGGAGAAGCTACGTCGCGGAAGTGGATATTTTTTTCGCAACTTAATGTAAGTACCTTTGCTCATTCCCCTGGCCTGCACCGTCACGGATTATTTTATTTATTTTTTTTTTTTGTCTTGGGTCGAGATTTTCTTATTCATAAATTTATAAACATTTCCTAATTATTAAAATATGCGAACCAACTATAAGGAAATCCTTATTATTTATCATTTTATAAAGTTTGAATCAATTGGCAATTAGCCGATGTTTTGCCAACCATTCCAATAAACAATCTAATAAATAAATAGTGTAAATAAACAATCTCATAAATTGTTTATTATTTTTGTTGTCAATTCTCAAGAACAAAGCAGATGTATAAATTCTCTTTCATATGTTTACGCTTTATTACAATTCTAATCATCGCTTTTGAAAACAATAAATATTGCCGGGGAGTGAAGCTAATTAAAATAATAGCGGTGTCAAGGGAAAAAAACGTTCTTCCGACACTCCGATTTTTGTTCAAGTTTACCGAAAAATTAATGTCACGATTATCGTAGCCAAAATTATCGCGGTTAAGTAAATTATCGCAGTATTGGTGTAATGTGCTGATAAAATTACACACGTTGAAATCATTGGACACTTCGACGTGTTATATAATAGTTAACAAGCTTGTCTCGCTAGATCAATTACGACTGAGTAGCGAGTTCGATCTCGATCTTCACTGAGTGCCCCATACTTTCGGCCTTGTACCACATATAAGCTACGCTTAGGAAACCGCTACTCGCTGAAATCATTTTACCAAATAAATTAGCATTACTATGTATATGTTTATAATGAATGTGACAACGGTATTCAAATTTTTAAACGATGTTACTCGCCGTTAAGGTTATCTTAAAACCAGTAACCGCTCACTACTTACATTATTCGGACTATTGTCCTCATCTTTGTCGCCATATTTATTACAAAGTTTCGGCCGTTGTACGCTCCGGCCTTCTTCAGGTGGTTGGAATATCGAACTGAACCCTTTATTTCGCTCACTGGGGTAGACTGTTCTATTTCCACATGCCATGTTTAATGGATGTCAGTTATCAGTTACCTCCTGTTAATTCCCCTCTCCAAGTTTTCCACTGCCTTAACCGGGTATTGAACTCACACTCTTTGAGTCCTGTCACTGGATGTAACAAACGCCGTTAAGGCAGTGGAGAACTTGGAGAGGGGAATTAACATGAGATGAGGGCAGTAGTCCGAATAATGTAAATAGTGTACATAATACCTCATCTCAAAAATATAGACATATACAGTAACCGCTCGTTTGCTAGTTCAGGAAAAAGACTTTTTTGAATCGGAATTTTAACTCTATCGCTATACTTACATCCTGAGATTTTTTTTCTTTTTCTAGTGAAATAGAACCGCTCTGAATTGTGACTTCGTATTTTATCAGTCCAGCTGTAGTTGTTTATCTCGCATACCGAGAACCGCCCCTCTCTTGCTGCTTGGGCATTTATATAGTCTCTATGCTAGTTAGGCAGTTATTCAGATATTACTTTTCTTTCTTTTTATGTGCCATGTCCTTTCAGGACGTAGGCGATCATGGCTCTCTACCCCCACTCTATCCCTTGAAGCTCTCAAAATGTTCCTAACCTCTGCTTCCTTCCCCAGACCACGTTCTGTCATCCACTTCCTTAAGTCCGCCAGGTATGTCACGCGTTGTTTTCCCTTGTCTCTCGTTCCTTCTATTCGACCTGTGAGTATCAGATTCTCCAGGCCCTCCTTCTTCATTATGTGCCCCAGAAACTTCAGCTGCCTCTTCCTGATATCAAGTATAAGCACCCTCCTTGTTTGCAACCTCTTTAAGATCTCATCGTTGCTCACACGCTCAGTCCATGATATCCTTAGCATCCTTCTGTAGAACTACATCTCTCACCTCGAGTTTCTTCATCTTTGAAGAAATCGCCCAACATTCGATGCCGTAATGAAGGACAGATGTCCCGTAACAGTTCAGTATTCTTTTCTTAGTTACTTAAGGTATCCTCCTGTCTCGCAATACTCTGCCCAGCTTTCGGAACGTATCCTTGAACATCCCAGTACGCCTACGGATCTCAGTGTCGTATTTACCGTCCTCTGTCAAGACGCTCCCCAGGTATTATAAACTTCTGCGTCTGCTTGATTCTAGTGTTCCCGAATTTCAGATCGCATTTCAAGCTCGTCCTCTTACGGATGACCATACATTCTGTGTTCTTGTAGTTTATGCTTAGTCTCTGCTTCTCACTTTCCGTCGCTACCTTCTGTAAGAGATTTTGTAATTTCATTTCCGTGTCTGCTATCAGTACCCTGTCATCTGGGTATCTTATGTTGTTAAGATTGTGGCCACCAATGTTAAATCCCGGTAGGGTTTCCAATTCTCTCAGGATTAAAATTTACAAGCTCAGTTCGCATTAAAAATTTCCAAAATACTTACATTTATGTGTAATCGTACATGCTTCATTCGAATCTGGCTTCATAAATTTGATAAAATCTACCGTTTTGAAGTTATCAACAATGAAAGTTCGGATTCATTCTCGTCGCGGGCAGCCATTACTGGCGTTGCTTGCATACATAAATGTAAGTATTCTGGAAATTTTTAATGCGAACTGAGCGCGGGTGTTACACTGCAAATTAACCTTCTATACCACTTACCCCTAGCTAAAGGCGAAAACTTTAATAACTAATGACGTCACCGGACGAACATTTTTTATATATATATATATCTTGATGTAAGCCTATTTTTTGTGTCACTATAAAATTCTAATGTTCTAGAGAAAAAAAAATGAGAAGAAAAAATAATCAGAAGCCAGGAATTCAAACCCGCCATTATTTGAAATGCTATCAGAGTGATCCTGGCGACCTAAATATAAGTATGGTCGCTCGCCGGTGTAAATCACTGCTCATTCATGGTTCGTCGGTATGATGATCAGAATTAACTCTTGAAACTGCGAACAACCAAAGAAACAAACGCCAAAGAGGCAGAGACCAAACTTTCGTCACGTGATTACATCGCTGCTACGAAAAATACCCGCTTAACCTTCTTCACCCACAACATTTTTCCCGACTGCAACGTTTGACTCAAACTCAAGACGGGTCTAAATTTCATAACTTCTACAGAGCTTTCCATGAGTCCCTTTAAGAATATTTTTATTTTATCAATTGTATATCCTAATTTTCATTTGAATATTATCTCTTTACTCGGCTTAATTTTCATTAGAATATTTTCAGCAAGATATTATACTCTTTTTTCATTAACAATTTAAATTTAATTGTAAATATTTTTCTCTTTAAATTCACATCGAGTAAGAGTCTTTTTATTTCTTGTGCGCCGAATCCCCATAATAAATTTTTGTTTTCTTTTGTTTATATGGCAACGTAATTCCGTTACTACTGTAATCGTACAACACCATAACTGGTTGTCCAAGACTTCCAAAACCGCTGCTGATCGATGAAGATCGCTTCGATCCAGAGCTAACTATATCCCTCGTTATGATTTAAAGTTGGTCATAAGGCAATTAAGATCGAATCGTCGCAGGTATCTTCGTGTTGGGATGATCCAAGCAGAGAGATGACGTACAGGAAAAAAAATAACACTCGAATAAATTGAACAAAAGTAAATACTGTTTTTATATCAGTCCTTCGTACAATAATTGGTTATATCAGAATTCGCATGCAATTAATTATCAGCCCAACCCGCGTCTAAATCGGAAGTGATATTATCGTTGTTGACTTGGCAAAATCTGGTTTGCTGTTGTTAGTAAAGTTTGGCACAAGGCTGAAGTCGGAGGCTTTCGTTGGCAGATAATCCCGTGGCCCTCTCTCCTGTCTTTGGTCTCGTCTCTTCTGCATAAGAGAATTCGATAATTCTGAGGAATTCCTATCTCCCACTCTCTCATATTATTACCTCGCATTAAATCTCCTCAGTGAGCGTGGGTGGCTTATCCACCCACTCCTAGTATTCCAAATTATCTTTCGACCAGAGGAATCAGCTCCAAATTCATTGTTTACGAAAAATTAAATTTTCGCTTTTCATCTTGCATTTTCAGCTGCGTAGAACACATGTGAATCATCATTGCCCCCTAAGTCTGGGTCACTTTTCCATTGTTCAAACTGCTCGACATACAATTCAAGTCGTTTATGTGTGAATTAAATGCTCATTCTTCTCACGTGTTTTCAGTACTAACCCTTTTCGTTTCAATGTCTCTCAGTACATAACCCTATCTTATGTTTTAACAAAACTTTCTTCCGTTTTACCGCGGCAACGACAAATAGTATCACATTACTGCTTTTCGCAAACGGTAGTTGAACGTTGATTTTATTGTAAATGGTTCTGTCTGTTTCTGGAATTTATTACCATTCGTCCAAGGGAATCAAGAACTCTGATTTTCTTTTTTGCGAAAACAGATCACAACAGCCAGTCTTCTAAATGATTGTAAATTATTCATTACTTTTTTAAATAGAGTTTTCATTTCATTCACTATTTATTTCGAATCTAAAAGAAATAATGGTTGAATTCCTTAATACATAATACGATTTTCCGTGTAAGTCGAAACGTACCTACAATTTTCCGTGAATAAGCACTTCTGTAACTCACCTTTGCTAAGGTAATAGTAAAGTAATAATCCGTTTAAGCGAAAATGTTTTTCTAGGGTTTCCAGAAAAAAGTCCATCTTCAGACTTTATGTTTTTCAACTAAAACTTATGCAAATAAAAATCATGAGTGAGTCGGCACCATATGACATAATTAGGACTAAAAACATATGAAGAATATAAATATAATTCATGAAATGAAAATAATACATATAATGATATTGTTTTAATCTGCTTGTATATTTATTGCCAGTGATGTCATTGTCCCTCAGTAGATGAGATTATGAAGCATAACATCTTGTCTGCCTTGCAGTACTCAGAAGCAGCAGCAACTCTGTAGAAAAAAGAAAAACAAACAGGATTTTTATAGGGAATTCACCAACTTATAGTTTAATAAAAAATATCCTTATCTTTGATATAGTAACGCAATATGTATACATATATGTACATGTTCGAAATGACATTTGAACAAAAAGTTCGTCGATGTTTGTCCCATTTCAGAGAGTTTAAGATTGTCTAATTTCACTTCCTTGTTGATGGCTTTCCTTTTCTCCGAAGCATCGGCATCAGTAGTTGTTACACTGCTCTTGGTAGCCATAATGAAGGTCAATAAGTTTCCACAAGCATAACAAAAACGAAAGAGAGCGAATGTATAACAATCCAATATGATGTACAACCAGAATCTGGTCAACGCCGTTTTATGTATGAGGCAAACGACGTAAGTCGAAACAAGATTAATGAAGATTGCGTCGTAGTTTGGGATTATCATAACTCGGGGACTTACTATACATTTATTTCATATTCTTTGGGGAGTATTTAAGTATCAATCAAGTAGTCGTTAAATTTTAAATACTGTATTTCTGCTATTCAATGCGTATGGTATGTTTCACCTTGGAGTAGTGTAAGGGCATTTTCATCGAAGGTGAAAGTATACAGGTAAAAATCAACTTGCAGATAATAAATTTCACAATATAGTACGCATAGTGATATATAGAGCAGAATCTTAAGAAAAGCGCGTTTTATCTGGAAGAAAATCCAGTAGTCAGTTTGTGTTGATATTAAACGTATTTCCGTTGAGTTTCTTTTTAAATACACACGCAGCAAAACAAACAAAAATGCCAATGGTTAAATTTAAACACGCCATAACATTTTTTGTACTTCATATTCGCCTTTAAGCGAAAATGTTTTTCTAGGTTTTCCAGAAAAAAGTCTATCTTCAGACTTTATGTTTTTCAACTAAAACTCATGCAAATAAAAGTCATGACTGAGTCGGCACCATATTATCTTACTGTCATAATTGTAGCGATGTAAGTTCTTATTAAGTGTTCACGTAATTTAAATACTCCAAAGGATTTTTTTAAAAATACCATTAGCTGAGATTCATCAAGGGTTAATTCTATTTTCAAAGGTCAAGTTTTCAAACGACAGACATCTATGGAAAACTACAAAATATGTCTCTCATTGAAAAAAATATTCTATTTTTAAACTTAACATGAACAACAACAATTTCTCCCTATCTTTTTCTATTCTCTCTCTCTCTCTCTCTCTCTCTCTCTCTCTCTCTCTCTCTCTCTCTCTCTTTCTCTCTCTCTTATTATGATAGTGGTTTACAAAATGTTGTAGCTAATAATAATTTCAAATAACTTATAATTATGACGATGATAATAACTAACCATTCAATATGAAGTTGTTAATAATAATAATAATAATAATAATAATAATAATAATAATAATAATAATAATAATAATAATAATAATGGCTAAATTGATAATAACGATGATGACAGCAATGAAGAAAACCAGTTGCAGAACGAGTAGAATTTTTAAACCGTGGATGATTTTTATTGATTAATCTGAATACCGCAAATCGATGCCCGCATAATTCTACCGTTATTTGATTTTGATTTAGTTTACTTTTAGTTTTTAGTTTTCGATAAATAAGAATCCTAAAACAACAAACAATGTATAATGAAGAAACAAAGGGAAAACATAAAGATACAGTAAAGAAAAAGGATGAAAAATGGTGGCAAAGAAGAAAAAAAGAATCGAAAACAGAGAGAGGAGTGAATAAAAGACAAGGCGAAATACAAAATATCCATAGTAAAAATGTGTGGGAGTCAAAAGAAGAGAGGAAAGTAGGGTGGAAATAATAAAGAAAGAAGAAATAAAAGAAGGGATTAGAATGAAGGGAACAAAGAAAATAGGTGAAGAGCAAAGAAGGAAGGAAAGAAGGAAAGAAAAGGAAAAGAAAGAAAGAAAGAAGCTCGTCAAATAACAGACAAAAAGTACGATTAACAGAAAGAAAGAAATACTAACAAAAAGAAAGAACGAATAAAATAATTTTTAAAAATCTGAGAAAGAAAGAAAAAGAAAGAAGCCACTTAAAAACTAAAAGAATGAAGATATTTTCATCGTCTTCTTCTTCTTCTTCTTCTTCTTCTTCTTATTATTATTATTATTATTATTATTATTATTATTATTATTATTCCTGTTGCTGTTGTTATTATTATCATTGTTATTATTGGTTATTATTGTTGTTGCAATTATTATTAATCGTAGTTGTTATTATAGTTGATGTTTTATCATTATTATTATAGTTATCGCAGTTTTTATTACTATTATTGATTGTTATTATTATAGTTGTTGTTGCTATTATTGTTATAGTTTTTAATATCATTATTATTATAGTTGTTGCTGTTATTATTTTAGTTGTTATTAGTTGTTATAGTTGCTGTTGCTATTATTATTATAGTTATTCTTATTATTATTATAGTTGTTTCTGTTGTTATTATTATTAGTTGTTATGATTAGATTTGTTATTTCTATTATTATTACTATTGTTGTTATTATTGTTATAATTATTGCTCTTGTTATTTTTATTGTTATTAGATATTATTATTATTATTATTATTATTATTATTATTATTATTAATCGTAGTCAAAAAGCTATCAGAAAATCTTGGAATGTGTTTCCCAGATTTTATTCACATTTAAAATTTTTCTTTCCGACGACCTTATTTCGGATGTTGACGTTTGTTCCGCGGCAGATACATTGACGGCTTGAAAGAGATTCGTCTGCAGGCAATACGATGTTTGCCGAACATTCTGTAGAGCCAAGAATTAATCAGATTATAAGATAATATGCTGGGAACGTGCTGAATAAACAGGTAGGAGAGAAATACTGGCAATAAGAGCCGGGCGACCCACACAAATTTATTTTATTAAGTGTGGCAATATGCGTCATCTCTCGCCTCCAAGACTCTGTGTATTGATGTGTGTATATGTACGTGTGTGTGTGTGTGAGAGAGAGAGAGAGAGAGAGAGAGAGAGAGAGAGAGAGAGAGAGAGAAGGATAGACAGAAAGAACTCTAAATAAAGTAGATTAGGTCAGAGATGGGATACTGACAGAGGAAAAGAGATTTATAAAAGCTACCAAGACTGAATCATTTTTAATTTGCAATCCTAGTCGCCTTCTCCCTGTTGTGCATGAACAGATGCACCGGTAACTAAATAAATTTCTCTCTACGTTTTGCATAATGCAAAGCTCGAGAGCCAATCAAGGTAGAAATCATATTGCGGAATGAAGTGTGTGGTATGAATGGAAGAGAAGGTGGTAGGCAGAGTGGATTATGTGAACAAGGAGAAAAGAACAATTGACACTTGATTTGAATAGGTTCAGACAGTAGCATTCAGGAAAGCAACCACGCGGGAGTTTGATCAAAAAGTGTCAGCAAAATTCTTTTTTTTTTTAAACTATGATGTTCACTCTGCACAAGGATCAGGAGCCATTCGTGGTAGAGGTTTACAGAGGCACAGCTTATGCGGAAATGTTGGGAAGATAACGGTTAACCCTAGACAAGATTGTCGTGATCGAGGAAGCATCGTCTTGGTTGCCGGATCCACGAAGCAGAAGAAGCTGCTTGAGTGGCACTTACATCTCACTGACTGAACACGAAAGGAATGAGGATGGTTCGCTACAATGTGCGTCGCATCGTGGGGTTTAGCCGTGAAGGTTAGAAATAGTGGGACAAAGGAATGTAGTTTATCTTCTTACATATGAAGCACAAGCGATTGTGATTTGATTCCGTTGAAGCGGCATGTTGTGCCTTCACTGGAAAAGTCTGAACTTGTGGAACTAAAGAATTAAGCTCATCATTTATTTTAATCATTTCACTTCAAGCAAAGCAATAAAGTCACTAACACACAAGAGGTGACGGAGTGTTAGAAAATAAGAGAAAAAAAACACTCTTAACGAACAGAAATTAACAAGAGAATAGATTACGATTTACATTTACATTTTTTAACATCAAAGTTGGCTGGGAAGCAAGAAGACGGAGGACAATTCCACGAGCGAGAAGTGCGAGAGAAGAAACAGTTAGCATAGAACTTACGGTTGCATCTAGCTATTCCAACTGTAAAATGATGAAACCTTGTTGCCAAACTCGTATTGCGCTTAAATTAATAACTTCTATGTACCATAGAGCAGAGTTCACAAGGACAATTACAAAGAAAGTATTTAAAGAAAAGTCAGGCGACAGCTACATTACAGTATTGGGAAAGTAAGTGAAAGCGAGATGCCAGGTCAGGACTAATTCTCCTTTGGATTTTATCAAGAATTTTCTTAAATATATGGCTGGAGCACGAGAAGAGAGTTGCAGCAATATTCAAAGGAAGGACGAATCGTAGACTTATAAATATGAAAGAAAAACTGTCTAGCACAACACGGGGAAGCAACTTTCTTAACAGCAGATGTAGCAATTGATTCAATATAATCTTTCCACTTCATGTCAGCGTAAAAAGTTGGAAAAGGCGCAATGAATCGCTCTCCTGGAGGTTAGCATCAGCCATGCTTTGACGATTACAAGAGAGCAGTTTCGTTTTGGGGACGTTAAAATTAATAAGCCACTCCTTTCCCCAGTTAACAACAGGCTGGAGATCATTTTTGAGTTTAGCTGCCAATTTGACCTCATCGAACCCCTGAGAGTTACTATTAAGACAGGAAAATAACAACAATGTGCCTAGCGACGTTGCGTCTGTGGGAAGAAGTTGTAGAGTGGAAAAATAAAAGGCCCCGTAGACAAACGTGAATTCAGTTAAGGCTAGAAAGTCTGGAACTGCTCAGTCCTCAGGGTAACGAGAAAAATCTACCCCCGTAGATTAAAAAAGGGGTTCAGTTCAAAATTTACAGAAGTTTATTCGAATTGGTAGAAACTTGAATAATGTAAATACTCAAGCAATCATAAAAACAGCTCGTTAACCATTACCCAACACCCAGGCGGCTTTATAGAATTTTGCACAAGGTCACAAGTGTGGGGCACCTAGTGAGGACTGAATCTCCTACTCAGTTGTAATAGTCCACCAGAAAATCTCGGTGGCCATTAACCTACGCCGAGGCGCTCTTATTTATTAAGCATAAGTTTGGCACAAGGCCGCAAAGTTGAGGCAGTCAACATGGATCGAGTTTCCCCAGAACAAGTTGCTAGCTTCTTCTTTTTTTAACACAATGAATTAAAAATAGATTGAGAATATTCTGGAATCACGCGGAAATCTGCCATTGAAAAGGTCAGTTCGTGAGCAACTAATCTCCCTGGTCAATGTTTCAAAGGTCAGATAAACGTTGATAACGTGTAGCAGCTGGGCTGGCTTCTGAACTATAAGTGATAAAGATAGGACATATATATATATATATATATATATATATATATATATATATATATATACGCATGCATGAGGGATGATCAAAAGTATAGGGGCTGTTGCTATGATAACAGAGCTACAGTACGCAAAGTTAAGCCGTTTGCCGCAGATTGACCTTGAACACTGTCACGAATGCACACTAAATGATAACTTTGTTTATTGCAGTGCTTGGAATGCACGGGTGTAGAATATGGTCGTCTCATCATACTACAAAGGTTCAATCAATGACCATGGTTTGTGTTGCCGTTTTTGGCCAAGGGCAACATTCCCCAGGACAGAGAGTTATCATATTTCCCAAATCACGCACCTTGCGATTTTTCTCTTTCTAAAAATAAAATTCTACTTGTCAGGAACAAGATTTTAAGACGATGAGGCAATCCAAGAGAATGTGACAAGGTAACTGTTCGCTATATCAAAATGGCAGATCCAGGAATGCTTACACCAAGAGAAATGACGCTGAATAAAGTGTGTGGCTTCAGACGGTGACTCCGTTTCTCCTATGCCCGCGTGTAAATCGCGTCTCCAGCGTGTGCGACAGTTGTTCACCTCTTCACACCTCTCGATGTCCATGTCTATCGCCCTCCTATCCATTTTAATGATGTTCTTGAAGTGAAGATGATGGCTGTGGCTAGTTCCCCGTCTAGAATCCTTCTATCCGTCATACGGTGTACATGACAAAGCCAGCGGAGATGACGCTTGAGACGGGCGTATAGGCTTGGTAACTGGGCACGGATGAGAACTACGGCATTGATGACTCGCTCAGACCAAATGATACCCAGAATGCGTCTCAGACAGCAAAAGATGAATTTATTTTTAATCCGAAATTTTTATTAACGCTATTACAGTGGATACTCATATTTGGAATAGACGGCATTTTTGTTTTAAACTGTGTGTATTACATTTACTGGACTGTACAGAAACTGTTTTTCAGAAACTAAGCAAAGTATTAACACATGAGAAAATATTATTAGAAGTGTTCTGAATTGTTATGTCATATTTGATCTCTTATATGGAAATGAATGCTTGAAAATTTCCTCACAGCCGACGAAAAAGCGACAGTGATATCGTTTTACCAAGGAATACGAAGAATACTAGGGAAAGATGATTTGAACAAAAAAAAATCAGCAATATTATTGGTCCTGCTCTGGCCTCTCGACTTCAGTTACTTTCCCTCTTCAGCAATGTAAATTCCCTGTGTCATTTCAATAAATACTTTCATGGTAATTGTTCGGATGAACTCTTCGATATGGTAAGTAGACTTTATAAATTTAAGCGCAGTACTAGCTTGGCTACAATCTTTCACCAATTCACAGTTGAAATGGCAAGATGTAACCCTAAGTTCTACACTGACAGTTTCTTTCTTCGCACTTCCGGTTCTATGCTTTCCAGCTGATCTTCAAAAATTTAAATCGTTATCTACTTGTTCTCGCCCCTTAATAATGTTTCTCTTTATTCTTATTCTTTCACACTTAGTAACCCATTGTGCCTTAGTGGCTTTATTGGCTTTCATGAGCTGATATGATTAAATATATATATACACATATTCTAATGAAATAAAAACAGCCTTCATTTAGACTCGAGTTCTCCGTTGTATTCTTTTTTAAGAATGAATATCGAGAGAGATTAGTAAGAGAAATAGGGAAATAGAGCGAGGAAGGTCTCGTGAAAGAACTACAACTGAGAGATATATAATGGCGTGCAGCTTAGGGGTTAAAATGAACCTGTTGATTGACCTACGCCAAAAACATTAAAGAAGGATGATAATGAGGGTGAAATATACTGGTAATTTTAACAAAACGAGACAATGAAATTTAGTCACGTATTTAGTTCACTAATTTATAATATCCAAAAATGTTTAATAGAAATTTAATAGTGTTCGTTTTTCACCGAAAATACAGGAAGAAAGATAATTTAAAATACTTACCTTTCTTGGATCGTTGACAGAAAATACTTGGAGGTGTCGTGAGCTGGTTAAAGGCCGATAATATAATTGATGAGAAATTGGCGATTACTTCAACGCTTGTCGCGAGTAACCGAAACGTAACTTTTCACGTGACTTCAGACAATTCTCTCTTTAATCAAATTTCTCCTCATTTTATATCAAAAAGAATATCGCTTAAATTCGCTACTTTCTTTCCTTCTTCTTCTTGGCACACCGAGGATTAAATATTTTTAACTGTTAAATAAGAAATATTTTTTATTTAACAGTTAAAATATTTAATCCTTGAAAATGGATGAATCTATAGCCGAAAGCGCTCGGATAAAAAGAACATTCAGACAGTTTTTATATAATTTATCATCTGAAAAAAAAAATTAGATCGCATGAGAAATTGTATAAAAAAAATAAATAAAAGCACCTTGTATATATATATATATATATATATATATATATATATATATATATATATATATAGGATTTGTGTATACGGAATAACTTCCAATAACCAATAAATACTATTCTTAAAAGAGTGCTCAATACAGAGTAGGAGCAAATCTAATTATTTATTCGAAAATTATAACATAAATATGTTATAAAATCACTACAAAAATAGCCATTTTGTTTCAACACTACTGGTGTCTTATCAAGTGATGATGTTGAATGCAGAATAAAGGGTTTTAGAAGGTTCAAATCAATCAAACACCCCTCGCTAATAAAAACGCAGTAACATAAGCAGGAATGACCAATCAAAATACAAGTATACGAGAATTCAAAAAACTTGACAACGAACTAAGGTTATAATAATTATTTAATGTTTTAATGTTGGACTTAGACTAAAATAGAATTTATTCTAACTAATAAATATTAAATTATACGATAAAATTGGAAATGACAAATTAAAAATTGCCCATTTTAAAATTTAAATTTAATCTCTATTAAGTTTAAAATTATAAAATTACTGAGGAAAAAAGGAAAAATACATATGTTATTCTATTTATTTCGTTTTTATTGAAATTAAGTTGGAATAAACGTTAAGATCAAATGTTGCTCTGAACTTCATGACAAGATAGATACATTTGAAGCATAAACACAGGCAGGAGAGGATGACATCTTGCAAACGACAATACATACACAATCAGATTATATTACATATGGTGCAATGGATAAATTGTCGTCTAAATTACGCAGAAATGAAAATAATACTGATATCTCATTTTAAGAGATATATTTACACCTGTCAGATATCTATATTGCTGTATTTGCGTGACTTTGACGTCTCCAATTTGTAGTTTGAATCTGAGTTGACCTTTTTGCAAACGACCATATATTCTGGCATTTTTTCACGTTTTCTTTACTAGCTTATCTTGAACCTCCCTCAGATATAAGAGTTCCTGCAGTTTCCTTCCTGTGTCTACCATCAATTGAGTTTTCATCTGCGTATATTTTATTAAGATTTAGTCCATTAATAAAAAGTTATGTTAGGACGTATCGTTTTGGTCGTTTTTTTGTTTGTTTAACGGCATATCAACTTCCTATGGCTTCTTTAATGCCGAAATTTAATTTTCTTGGAAGCTTGAGTAATTCTGTTTCTTTTTACAAAAACCTATTGCTGGAGATTCATTTTTTAATTTAAAAGATCTATATTTTCATTTTCCCCAGTTTGGAGCTTCATTATTTACCCATATCTGGTACCTTAGGTGCTACCACCCCGAGTCAAGGTCGACCTGGGGACAGCAGCTATTAAGAGCTGGTTCCACGCTCCCCATAACCTCGTGATCAGACGTCTTGCTGCTGAATGTAGTTTATTGTCTTACCCAGGACGAGACATCGTTTTCGTTGTATATATGAAATAAATCCAGCAAGAAGACACATACTTGTCGCCCTCCGCTGTTTCTTTTTGTGTACTTGCTCATTTTCTGTCTGTATGCGAACCGATTTTCCGAAAGTGATTATTGTAATATAATTCAGTTACGTAGAAAAAACTTATCTCCCTTGGGTCTTACCGGAAGAATCTTCATTGAAAAGGCTAGATGTAACCTTCAGATATAAATGGCTGTTGATTAAGAGATCAAATTTAATCAGTAAAGCCGTCCTCGCCAAGCAAAGGATTAACGATTATGCAAATGCGCATATGTGTGTTAATTAACATATAAATCCCACTACATTGGCTCGATAGTTAAAAGTTCTCTTCCCAGACAAATAAATGTTGGTACTTGTTTGATTCCGACATCTGCAGTTCGTACGTGGAATCTGTTGTAAAGCAGGAAATGGGTAACCTGAAGACAGAACCGTGTTGTTGTGCAAATCTAAGCGTCAAACAAAATAGTACATTGAATAGGGGTAAATAAATGTATAATTTATTTATATATATACAAAAAACGGTACATTCTATTTGTTACTGTTGCTAAGGCAACATGGAGAGAAAGTTGTGAAATTAGAAGTGAAATGGACATTGGTCGTGACTGTCATCATCGGTGGTATGAAAAACTGGTCTATGTTGGCGTCTTTCCCTCAGCGTGTCCGTGTTGACATCTAGTCTATTTCGTTCTCTTTTTTTTTAATTAGAGTATATATAGCTATCACTCAGTTCGAAAGTAAGGTTTTAGTCTTATGAGTGGAGGTGACTCTGATTGGTCATAGAGTTCGTCAGAGAGTTTTTCACCTCAAGACCTTTTACTTAAAATGTATCGAACTGCCTGATAAGTGGCAATATTTCATTGGAAATAATGGTGATGGTATAATTGAATCAAATGTGATTGTGCATCATTTTTTGGAGAATAGATTTGGTAAACAAAAAAAGGAGATTATTTATGACTCAATCTAACAGCTTCTGTCCAAAAATGCTGGTCATTTTTACATCGGTTCGATGAATCAAAGATCCTTTGAAGAAATATTTGTTATTCTGCTATTTTTCTTTACAGTGATGTTGACCCTATAAAATGTCACGCGGGATAAAGGTTTACAGTGTAAGGGACACAGTTTATGAGAATATGTGGGGAAAATAAGGGTCTGCTCTAAACTTGAACAGGTTAAGATTGTAAGCAGGAAAACTTGGGAGTCGGTTCCACAGAGCAGTGGTTCGTGGGAAGAAGATACTCGAGTGGAATTTACTTCACAGCAAATGAATGCGGAATGAGTTTGGTTCGCTACAAGGTGCGTAGTATGGCATGTCCTAGCCTTTAAGTTTAGAACTGGTTGAACTAAGTAATGTAGTTCTTCTGAGCACTTTCCATGAAAGTATCCATAGATCAGCGATCGCTTGCGACGTTTGGTCTGTGAGAAAAATATGGAAAATAGAAGCAGGGCGCCATTGGACACTATAGAGACTGGAAAGTGAAGAATGAGCAGCTCCTACCCAAATATGAGAGCCGTACTCCATGTTAGGACTGATCTGGCTCTTTTAAAGGTACAGGATAGCAGGGGTGTCAGGTGCTTAATAGAGCGGCACAGGACACGTATGCACGAGTTTTACTTGAGGTCTGGATTGAATCTGTGGCCCAATAGTCGCTCAAGCACGGGGCCTCCCTGAAGAAACATCCATTCATCGTAACTGGTGATAATTCTGCGTCCACATAATTTTTCAAGGACGTTATAGTCTGAGGTGGCCAGATGCAATAAATTGTCTGACATCCATGACTGGGTCCTCCTGTTTGTGTTGCATTGAGCAGAGACCTGTTGCCAGACATAGGGTCTTCCAGCAGCAACCTTCTTGACCTAGGTCAGCATTATCTCCTCAAGGTACTTGATGTAGGCCTCTCTGTTGAGTCTAAGGTCCTCACTAAAAATTTCGGGAGTTCTTTTCTTATCAGAACGACCATAATAACTTTTCCGAGCTGCCTTACCTTTGTAAAAACTATTAGACACACCTATCTCTTCCCAAATCCTCTGCCCTGTCCTCCGATTGACATTCAGATGTTTTTTCGGGGTTTTTTTTTCAATTTAGTTCGTCGTTTCTTCTCGCTTCCCTTTACCATCCTATCTAAACGTTCCTATCATTTTCTTACACTTTCCCCCTTACAGTCGTCCGTTCAAACACACACTCTCTTGCTAACGACCGTATATTAAAAGATACTTTTCAAGTCGATGGTTAAATTTTTATTTCGATCAACAAAAGGGGATTCGACAGTTGGAAGCGGTAATAACCGAGATGAAGCTTAATTGAGCATACGTGAACGTATACTTAAAAATACCTGTAATTGACATTAAGTGAGAAAGTGAAAGGAGGTACAGTTTAATTTCCTGCAAAGAAATATAAATAAAAACGAGAACGAGGCAAGATAACAGAAATGTAAAGCAGGTGTTAAGTAAGTGTGGGAATGTGTGGATTCTGGTTTTGTTTTGGTGTTAAAAATCTTTTTGCAGAAAACATTTATCAGGACTGTAAAGTTACAGTTTAATTCTACAATAAACATACATAAGTAAAGCGAATCTATCCTTGTAGATGTATTAGAATGAGTAATGCGTAGGACAGTTAACTGTGAGGCAGTGAATTTTTTGTAATTACGTGTGTCAATGACAATCGTTACCATATGCGCGCTTAGAGAAATCCAAACCAGATTCGAGGCCTTGGGAAAAGTACGACTTCCAGCAGTTAGTTCAGTGTTTATACAAATCCATCTTACGTATTTGTGCAGAACTACATACAAATTGCATTCATTACTATGAGGACCATAGAGTTCATCTTGTTAAATCATTGGGGTTTTATTTAATAAATGCCTTTGCACATGAGTGAAAGATTGCTTTGCATACCTCGAAATCGTGCGGTTAATTTCAAGAATATATCATTTCGACTCGAACATCAGCTTTTCCAGAACAGGCAATTTCATTAATAACATGCTTGAAAATAAAAGTTACATCCGATGAACTCTCCTCATAGTGGTAGAATTTGTTGCTTGCTCAGGAGATTTGACTGAATCTTCTTTTCTGCAACTTGGTTTGGTCCATTTTGTCTTATGGTAAATCAACACCTTAATGAGTTATTTAATGCCGACAAGATTTTTAGGATAGATTCGTATGAATAGAATATGCATTCTTTGTAAGAAATCAGTTTGTAGATCAGGTTTCATTGACGTATTTTTGTAAAGAGCGTTTTTGTCGAGAGTCAAATGCATTGCAGGTAATATTTTTTTCAAAAAATGTATTGCTGATATTTTACCATAAAAATCTGTTTTTATACTTTCATAATGTTTTCGCCCCAATTTGTGGGCCAACTATTTGCCCAGAGCGGGGACCACAAAAGGTGTCAACGTCCAGGGTCATGGTGAACCTGGGAAGAGCAGCAATTAAGAAGTTGTTCCACGCTCAAAACCTCCAGATCAGAGGCTTTGATGCAGAATTTTTATGTAGTTTATCGTCATAACCAGAACGCTTCATTGGGGGGTTTACCCCATTACAGAGGTTCAGTCTGCTTATTCTGAAGCCCAAGCCGACAGAGCTGTCTCTCACATGGTTAAAATGTGATTGTGCTTTCGGTTCAAAAGGGGTCCTGTTAATAAACGATATAAATAAAGTTAACTACTCATCTTTTCGGCTTCGTCGCAAAGAAGATCTTTTTCGCATCTTTACCAATTGTTACCTAGGCTTTCTATGCGTCTTTCCTATTTTTTGAAGATAGTGCTAGACCCATCTCTGTTTAAAATTAACGGAATTTTCAACATAGGTAAATTAATAAACAAATAGATAACTAAATAATTATAACATGGGGATAGCACACATTTTGCAAGAATTTTAATGTACTGTTTAATTGGTAGAAAGATTGATATCTCCAATTTGATGCACATGCTTGATTATCTCTATTAGTGACAAACGACATTCTGTTTTCTTATAGTTAGTCTTTTCTTCTTCCTTTCCTTTGTAACCCTGTCTAAAGGTTCTGACAGCTGTTCTTTGAGTTCGCCCACAAAACAGTGTTATCTAAGTAGTTTGTTGCTAATATTATATCCCTCGATTTGTGTTGTAATTCCTATAGCTTTAATCCACTTATGACTTGGTGAATTAAAGCATTGGTAAAAGCGTATCTGACTTCCTTGGTAGTTGTGAGTTCAGTCCCTAGGTGAGGCAATGTGGAACTCCTATACTATGGTTCAGTCGAAAAATGAATAAACCTAAGAATTATATAGCGTCCGCTTCAAACATCAAAGAATACTACAACAGACACATGAAGAAGGCCGAATGTACAACGACTGAAAGGTTGTTAGTATAACAACCAAGATGAGTGCATTCGCCTGAACTTTCAATGAATGTAAGTTCAGGCATGTGCTTGTTTAAAAGTCTAAAGATAAATTCTGATCGTGTAGAATTTCAAATGCCTCAAGACGTTTACTCAGGTCTTTTATTAATTGGCAATTTTAATATTTTTTAATTGTTTATTTCAACATTTAGCTGTTGTTATACAAAATTATTCATATATTTATCTAACATAATTTTTTAATCGGAAAAATTGTACGGTTCTAATAGAAGACTGTTTCCCTACTCACAAAATAAAAACTAATATTTTACCGTTTACAAATAGAACTATCTGTTGCATTTTTTTACAGTGATGTTCACCCTGTACAAGGCCCAAGAACCACTCAAGGTAGAGGATTAGTGAGTGAAAGACACTGCTCCAAGCAAGGTGATAATACCAGAAGATGCAAGGGACCACTGGAAATGTTCGAGCAGAAGACTTTAGAAGCAACCGGAAATCCATTGCTAAGCAGGAAACAGGGAATAAACCTCTCTTCCGGTTCAAAGGTAAATAAAAATCCAGAGTTTTAGACGGAGAAGAAACCAAAAACCCAATCCTAAATAGGAGACAATGTACAAAACTCTACCTCTGTTCAAAAGACCGGAGAGAAGTGTGAACCGGACGATAGGGAAAACCTAACTACTCCTATTGACGAAAAAAGTAATTAAATAGTAAATAAGAGATTTAGAAGAAGAAGAAGCCGGAAACCCAATCCTAAACAGGAAACAATGTACAAACCTCGACCACTGTTCTAAAGACCGGGAAAATGCGTGAACCGATCGATAGGCGAACCTATGATTGTATTTATTTCCGGGATATTACCCTCTTTTCGCTTCTATAACGAACAGGATGTGTTCCTCTATTCACAATCATAAAATTGTTCTAAAACGTTTTCGTTCAACTAAACAATTATGTAAACATATAAAAGAGAATGATACTTGCCTTAAAGCAATAGTTTGCAAACTTGTTTTTAAACGAGAGTATTCGATTTTCATTGGTTGTCTCGTTTTTTGTTGTTTTTTCTTGTATTATGGCGTTCATGGTAAACAAAATAGAGATCGCAAAGTTAAACTGAGTTGATCGCGAAGAAGGCTGCTTTTTCATTGATGACGCCTGGCAAAATTAAATTAAGGTGTATCGAAAAATCGTGTTTCATGTCTATCATTCGTCGCGATTGTTATATATATATATATATATATATATATATATATATATATATATATATATATATATATATATATATATACGTGATAGAAATTGTTAGGAGCATTTGCGATAATCATAATTAAATAATTCATTGAGTCTAGAAGAAACCTCAACAGAACTATATTTGGGACTCATCAGCAGTGCGCATCCACTACCGAGAATTGAAACCCGGAAAGTTACGGTTTCATGCAAACGTCATACCAACTGGATGGAACAAACGTCATAATACTGGATGGAGCGGCTTGTGGATAGTAGTCGTGGCTCGTGGGGGCACTGTCCTGTTAGTCAGGGAAACTCGAGTGAGTACCACCACAGAATATGTGATCGAGCGACGCTATATCGAGTCTAATTCGTTACATCTTCGCCACCGAAGCCCGTTGGTATAGTGGGTATGAGGTTTGCCTGATACCGTAATTGTCCCGGTTTCTATTCTCGCTGAGTAGATGTGCACTGCTGATGCATCCCAAACATAGGACTAAACGGCCGTCCAGTGCTTTCTGCATTCTGTTGAAGTTTCTTCTAGACTCGATGGATTACTTTATCATATAATTACATTTTTAGCTGAAAGTATTTTATTCGTCGAGGGAAACATACTCATATCATGTATATTCATTTGTTTCATTATCAATTTGGATCGAATCAACCGCTTTCGTAAAGTAAACATATTTTTTAATGTATTTGGTTTACAAAAAACATTTAAATTATTTCGATGCAATCAAAGTAAATTTAAACGGTAAATTGTTTCGAACAAATGTTCGTTTACTGCGATCATTTGTGAATGCTGATGATATATGGGTGTACCTCCATAACTCAAGATGACGCGAGTTTCGTAGCAGATCCCCCCTCTGACCGAACTCTAACAACTCAGTAAGAAGAGAACTGGCTGGTCAAATTCAGTAATCATTAGTGACATTCCATCACCACCGATGGGCCCAGAACTATCACCAGTCACGAGGAATAATGTTCCCTCGGGGAGGCCCCGTGCTGTGAGCACCTATTGGAAATTAAACACAACGCACACCTAAAGTGGAACTGGCGCATACGATAGATTGCTTAAGATGCTGGGGAAAATAATCGGTTCCCTGTACCACTCCAGAAATCACCTGGCTCCCCTCCTATCCTCTGCCTTTACAAGAACCAGATCAGGTTCGCCTAAAATGGATTACTGCTGCCATATATGAGCATGAATTACAGTCTTCACTTTCCAGTCTTGATAGAGTCTCCGCATTCTTGTGGGTGGCAAATTATTTCCCACCCTACAACACCTTTTTCAAAGACAAAACGTCGGTAGCCTCTCGCTGCTCTATTGCTATTTCCGAGGAAAGTGTTCAGAAGAACTACATTCCATAGTTCCATCAGTTCTTTCACGGCTAAGACACGCCATTCTACGCACATTGTAGCGAAACACCTTGATTCTTTTCATATTCCATTGGTGAGATGTAAATTCCACTTGAGAAGCTTCTTCCCACGAACCACTGTTCTGTGGAACAGACTCCCACGAGGAGACTTCCCCAATCACTACAATCTTGACCTGTTAAAGTCTAGGGTTACCTGCTATATTCCAAACATAAACTGTGTCTCTTACTCTGTAAACCCTCTATTTCGCGTCTTTAGAGGTTTAACATAACTGTAAAAAAAGGAACAGCAAAATAACAAATATTTCTCCTTCCTCTAGTCAAACAAAGGTCTTGTTTATCAAATTTATTCTTCAAAAGATAATGCACAATTAAATTCGATTCAATTACACCATCACCAAACTTATCAGGCAGCTCTTCCATACATTTTGAGTAAAAGGTTTTGATGTCAAAAATCTGTAACGAATTCTTGAATCTAGTGTTCTTTAGAAACAGGTTTCCCATCAAAGCGTCAATTGCATCGACCGAAAAACTTGGCAATTGGATGATGCAAGGTCAGTTAAATATAGCGGGTGGAGTAGAGCAGGCATGGCGTTATGCTTACTGAACATAGGGTGCTTTTCAACCAGTTTTTATGGACACGTTGTAGCTGCTGAACGTATACCTGTGCATTTAGTGTTTCAGTGAATTTTACGAATTTTAAATGAATAATACACCGACGATTCCACCACTGGCACAAGATTAACTTTTTCTCATGGCGCTCAGCTTTTGGGGCCGGTTTTTAAAATTTGTCTTTGCAAATCCACTACCTTTACGTGAACATTATGATATATAACTCAGTTTTCATTACCTGTCAGATATCTTTAAGAAACGGTTATTTACTATTGGTTCCCAAAGGCTGAAATAATAGCCTAGCGATATTGATATTTAAAAACTATTTCACCCCAAGTAAGACGTTAATGCCATTAAGACGCAAGGGGCTATTATTGGTTACAACGAGAACAGTCTACTGCCTGTAGATTAAATGAAGAGTTCAGTCCAAAATTCCCTGTAGGTTACCCAGATCGTCATCGGGACAGCAGTCGAAGCATTGTGATAACGACGTTATGATAGCAACGACAAAGATGATTTGGTTTGGTTTATTTTGTTTTACAGCGTATCAACCTCAACGGGTTACTTAATGCCGACAAGATTTTTAGGATATGTTTGTATGAATAAAATATGTATTTTTTATAAGAAATCAGTTTGTAGATCAGGTTTTATTGACGTATTCTTGCAAATATATTTTTTTCGAGAGTCAAATGTACTTCTGGCAATATTTTTTTATTGAAAAGTGTATTCTTGATATTTTTACTATAAAAATGTATTTTTATACTTTCGTAGTGTTTTGACCCCAGTTTCGGGGTTAACTATTTGCCCATAGTTGAGACCCTAACAGGTGCTACCACTCCTGGTATTGCTGGACATGGGAACAACAGCAATTAAGAGGTGGTTCCACGCTCCTCAGAACCTAATGATGAGAGGCCTTGCTGCTGAATGTAGTTTATCATCATACCCAGGACGAACAACAAAGATGAAGGCAACAGTTCGTGTGTATATAATGTAAATTCTGCTTATTTGATTGCGATCAGAAAGATTTTTTTTTTCAAAACAAAAGGTTATTATAACAAAAACAGAACATCGAATAAAATAAACCCGTTAATTTTGAAGCGATCATTTATCGCTACATGTAATACAACTGGATCTCAACTGCAGGATCCATTCAACTAGCATTATTATGGAGTGGCCAACATTATCGGAAAGACAGTGTGGAGCACTTTCGTCAACAAAGTAGAAAGAAAGGATGACATCATTGCATGTTCATATAATATTGAGCCTATTTTTATTATTTTTTTGGCACTTCTCTTTTTCCTTTTTTTTTTTTTTTTTTGGAAAGAGAACATGTGCTCAAAGATATCCATTTAACAAAGAGGCCAATTTTACAATTCCATTTGCTGAGTTAATGCATTATGGGAAAAATGTCAGAAAGCACTTTAAGTGTTATTGATGTTTTTGTCCCTTGATTTTTTTAGAGATGAGAAGACCGGACATATTGGCAACCGAAATGTTCATAAATAGTGTATTGTTCAAATAGATGTTAACTGATGTTTTCAAAAACAAAAACAGTGTTAAAATATCACAAAACTTTTCACTGTTAATTATCAATGAACAGTTTGTAAGTGCTCAATATTTTATTTAATGGTATTTTAAAATATACGCTAGTTCCTTCCAAAAAAAAATACTTATCACCATAATCTGAAGCTCTACGTCTACCGTTGCGGCAAACTACGAACTGATGTGGCTTAATTCCATATCTCTTTCTTTTAATCATATCACCCCAAGCAAGGCGAGGATACCACTAAGACGCAGGGGTTTACTGGGAGTGAAAGAGAATGAGAAGACTTTAGCGAGAAGAAAGGACGATAAAATAATAAGTTTCAGGAAGGAAGAAGATAGCGATTGACGTTGCAATTAATTTTTTGACGAGTATAACCGGAAGATACTTCCAGGGGTGAGAAATGCGAGAAAAAACTGTTGGAATATGTTTATGGTTACATCTTTCTAATTCAACAGTAAAGTGATGAGACCTAGTTGCCAATCTAGTACTGCGTTTAACTTCATGCGATCAAGCTACCAAGGAGAGCTGGTATTTACCAACTACCGTACAAGGCAGGATGTGGCACAAGGCCACTTTTTATGTGGGGTAATTCCGATCTCATAGGCTCGGGCAAAAATTCCCCCGTAGATCCCACATACAAGGGGTTGAGTTTGTCTAACACCCCAGACAAGACTCTGTCCATAGGTACAGCCCCGTCTGGATTCCTCTGTGCTTTCGACAAGTCAGCCAAGGAGAGCTTATCAGAACGATTACCATGAAAATCTTTATAGGAAAGACTAAGTGAAACACGTCACGGGGGTAGGAAAGTGGCTGAAGTTGACGTGTCAAGTCAGCACCCATTACATTACGAACCGTTATTTGGATTTTATTGAGAATCTCGAGATATATCACCGGAACACCAGATATGATATGGCAGCAGTATTCAATGCATGGTCGAATGGTAGATTTATAAATATACAAGATGGATTCTGACGAGAAAGTTTCCCTTGCAAGTCACACTGAACGTTGCCACCATCAGTCCTCACAATTGATTCAATATAATCGCACCAATTCATGTCAGTAGAAAATGTGATACCAAGAAAGCGCGATCAGTTACTATCCTGGAGGTTAACATTAGTCATGCTGATGTAGGGCAAAAATGGTTCTCTATGATGATTAAAAGATAGAACTTTCCTTTCGGATGCATTAAAATTTACAAGCCATTCATTATCCCAGTTAACAACTGATTAGAGGTTATTTTTCCACTTTTACTCTGTCGGACCTATCGGAAGAATTTCAGTCATTGTTAGTGTTGTAGCATACCTACGGCGGACGATAATGGGAATGTCCCTATTCACATAAATACAGTAGTAAATACTGTATATTGGTCAGCAGTTGGAGATTCGTCTCCAGCTGTACTGGTCGGGCTGTCTGCCTCCGGGAAAGGAGAGTCCCCAGATGAGGCTATGTCAAAGGGCAGAGTCTCGTCTCTGGAAACAGCTACTCGACCCCGTTTTATACGGGGTCTACAGGGAACTTTTGACCAATCCTACGGACTCGGATACCGCACATTCAATTCGCCCTTGTGCCACATCTGACCGCGTGGGATGGTTGGTATATATCCTACAGATGGAGATTCATTGTGGAATTCACTTGACATCACCTAGCAGTTGACTACTACTTCTACGCGCTGCTGGAGAATCTTATATGTGTTGTTCATGTCCTAAGTATTATCGTTGATTACCAAACTTCGTTTGATTATTCTATTCAGTAACATTCCCTAGGTTACAACAGTTAGGTGTTTAGGCTGATACATCCCCAGAGTAGCCAGGCAAATGGGGGATCTGTAGAAACTCTTTAACCTTGGCTGATAATCTATCAGCCAATCTTCTATGTGCACATTACTCTGAATTTTGATATCCTGCTTGCATTGCTAAGAACGGCTTGCAAACATTTTCTTCTACCCAATCGCTCACAGGGCTAAAGTCAAACCATAGTATAGTTTTCAGGCACTTGCTATTAGTGCTACACGCTAGGATCGTCTCGCGATACCGATATTATCGAGAAAATTGTTATTCTCAAAAAATTCTTAATGCAACATTTACTCACAAAAAAAGAATTATTCTTACATTCCAAAATATGTTTCGGCTTTATATAAACATAAAGGGTTGATAAACCGGAAAAATAAAAATATCACTTTAATTCATAATACTCACTCTTTTTTAATACCACGTTCTTTCAGTCAGTAAGGCTATCATGGCCCTTCACAAATTCCTTTTCTTTATTATTTGTTAATTTCTATGCATTTCTTGGGAAAAGATGGCGGGGACGTTTCCAGTTGCCTTTTTGCAAGATTTGGAATTCAACGATTTCTTTCTCTTACACTGGTTACCAACCAAATTTTAAAAGCCTGGTCTACTCTACAATTTAAACCATAGCTGGGCACAGAAGAGATGTATCAATCCGTTTCCCAAGGAATTTTGTCCGAAAGTAAAATCAACAGACTAACTCGGAATCTGAACTCGCCTCGTCGGTTTCATTTTCCCCGCCAATATCCGTTACCTGAACTAAACACCCAATAGGACAGGAAATTGAGAAAAGCGATGATCGCCAACTTCTTGAAGGGACATGGCACATAGAAAAGGGGAAATTATACTGAATAAAGATACTGGCTACTTTATCTGGGAAACGATGTTTGTTAGACTAACTTTTTTATACCAAATTAGATTCATTAAATTTCGTGTGACGATTGAACTCAAAATTAATGGCTTCTACATCAAGCATGTTGACATTAGTGATACAGTAGACATCTTAAATCAGGAATCAGTTTGATTTTTTAGTTGTAAGAATTGTCATTTTATTAAATAGAAATGACAATTCTTACAACTAAAATTTGCGTGATATCAGCCAATCTAAATAGATTGGCTGGTATCACGCAATTCATCCAAAACTAAACTCGTAACATTTTATTACGACTAAGTAGAACCTAAACCTGCACCAATCCTTATGAATGATCTTACCCTCAAAGAGGCTCGTTGCTGTGAACTCCGGCTGTGTCTAAAGTTCACGCCTCACCTCAAATGGAACGCATATATTCATGCCATCGCAAAAGATGCTGGGAAAATTGTCGATTCCTTGTATTGTTTAAAAAAAAAACTATCAACTTTTTTTTTTCTTTTTTTTTTAAAATCATATCGCCCCAAGCAAGGCCAGAGGCCACTATCGCGCAAGGGGTTAAAGAAGGGTTGGAGGAAGAGCAGATAGGAGTGGCAATGGAGGGGATGAGGAAGAAGAGAAAGACAGTGGGTCGATCAAGGCAAGGGGGCCACAAAAGATCCGGAGCGAGAGCAGATAGGAATGAGAAAAGAAAGGATGTGGAGAAGGGAAGCGGATAGATCAAGGCAACTGGAGATGTCGATTGACGCTACACTTAAACCTTTGGAGATTGTATTTGTCAGGGAAACAGTAGTAGGGAAGGGAGTTCCATAGGCGGGATGTGCGAGACATGAAGCTATTGGAGTAGAAGAACGTCTACACCTAACAGTTTCCACGGTGTAGGGGTGGGAGCGGGATGCCAGCCTGGTGGGGCGTTTAAATACACGAGGCCTGGGGACAAGCGAACGCAACTCCTCAGAGCAATTACTGCTGCCGTGCTCTATCTTTACAAGCGTCAGATAAATGAAAGAATGGAGTATTGTTGTCATATCCTGGCCAATGTTGTTCAGTCCTTACGGTCCAGTCTTGGCAGTGCTCTAAAGCGCTTACGCGATCTTGTGGACGATTCATTATTCTCCGTCCTGTGATACTTATTCCACAGACGAAATGATGCTAGCCTCTATCTACTCTATCATGTCAGGTGTTCGGACGAGTTACATACCTTAGATCCACCTTCACAGCCAGGACTCCATCCCCATTCCATACGTTTTCATTTGAACAGGAACAATTTCCACTCAGACAGATTCTCCCCCAGATCTTTTGCATTGTGGAACAAACTCCCATGTAGATGCTTCCCTGAAAACTATAATCTTGGTAACTTCAAGTTCTCGGTCAACCGATATCTAACCTACAAGTTATCATATGCATTTCTTAATTCCTCCTTCCATCTCTGTTGCAACAAACTCAATCAGTAACCTTCTACTTTGATTGGCCCTTGGGCATTGTACTGGGTGAACTATCTGTTAATTAAAAAAAATGAATGTTTTTATTATATTTCCCAAGCTTAGAGATGAATATACATCAGTAATATAATAATTACATCATTTGATTACAATCTGTCCAAATGGACTAATATTGGCCACTTTCTTTTTCACCCCAAACAAGGCAATAAAGCCACTAAGACGTGGTGGTGTTACTGATTGTGAAAGAATATAAGAACAAGAAAAACATTAAGAAGCGAGAACAATAAAAGAACAGATATTAAGAAAACGGAAGATAACGATTGACATTGCATCTAAATTTTTGAAAATCCATCTTACTGGAAAGAAAGAAGCCGGGAAAGCGTTTCACAAGCAAGAAGTGCGAGGGAAGAAACTGTCAGCATAGAATTTACGGTTAATTATAGCCATTTCATTTGTGAGTTGATGAAACCGCCAATCTAATACTGTGCATAGGTTCATAGAGTCAAGATACCATAGAGGAAAGTTCATCAGAATAATTACTATGAAAGTATTTATAAAAAAGGCACAGGGAATTTGCATTACGGATATAGGAAAGCGGCTGAAGCCAAGTTGCCAGGTCAGGACAAATGATATTGCAGATTTCTTTTAAATATTTAGCAGGAGGAGCAGACAGTATATGATAGCAATATTCTAAGCATTTTAGATTTTATGTCGAATTTAAGGAAAACTATCTCACGTTTTTCAATTCAGTTATAAAATTATTTTTTATGAAGCCGACTGTTTTCAGTCAGTAACATGGCTTCCTTTTAGAAATGTTTGTTTCCGTTATTGTCGATGAGATGATGAATGCGCGTCGGATATGGCCGATTAGTAAATATTGCTTCTACGATTGAGTAAATAAAATATGCTCTCTTTATATGTTAATATTTGCCAGGTCTTTTTTTTCATCATTGCAGAAATGAAAACATGACAAATAGTTAATTTTTATTGAAAGTCATAAAACTTTTTATTTTATGTCGAACAACATCCAATCACGATTTTCAAGAGTAACATAATCAATTATTTGACCGACAAATAGTGCTCCTAGTGAAAAGAAAAATCTAAGTGCACTTATTACATCTCTCTCACCCTCTCCCTCTTCCTCTATCCCTCTTCACAAAAACAAACACACACACACACGCACACACACACACACAAACATATATATATATATATGTATATATATATATATATATATATATATATATATATAGATAGATAGATATAGATATAGATATAGATATATAGATATAGATATGCTGTTGCATGGATAGTAGATTTTAAGCCCGGGTTTCACGCTTTCGCGATCTTCAGACAAACTATTTGTTTGCCTGAATATCGCGAAAGCGTGAAACCCGAGGTTACAAACTTCTATCCATGCAAGTGCATATGTTAGCTCTATCACGGATATTGAGCACTTTCCACTTAATACCTCTTATATATATATATATATATATATATATATATATATATATATATATATATATATTATATATATATATATTT
This sequence comes from Acanthosepion esculentum, assembly GCA_964036315.1. Classification (NCBI taxonomy): domain Eukaryota; kingdom Metazoa; phylum Mollusca; class Cephalopoda; order Sepiida; family Sepiidae; genus Acanthosepion; species Acanthosepion esculentum. The sequence goes on along the minus strand of OZ038489.1, from coordinate 69,596,266 downwards.
ATATATATATATTTATATATATATATATATTTATATATATTTATATATATATATATTTATATATATATATTTATATATATATATATATATATTTATATATATATATATTTATATATATATATTTATATATATATATTTATATATATATATTTATATATATATTTATATATATATATATATACATATATATTTATATATATATATATATATATATATATATATATATATATATATATATATTTATACTTCAGCCTGCTTTCACTAAAAACATCCTACACCATAAGAGACCCACCACCATTCTTAACCATACCTTCATAATTCGGTCTTTCTCCTGGCTTTATTGTCACATACATCCTCCGCTTACTACCAGACAGTTGAAATAGATAAAAAAACGATATCATTCGATTTTGCTATACCAGCTGGCTTAAGCGTAATTAGAAAAAAGATCACCTTACAACAAGACAACGATCTAAAACACTTTTCTAAATTATATTAAAATTATCTCATGTCAAAGAAAACAAACAACATCTTGAAATGTATAACTTGGCTGCCTCAATTTCCTCTCTCCTATTGAATTAGTATCAGAAGAATTGCATAGGAGAGTTCGAAGAGAATACCCAAAGAGTGAGAGTGAGCTTTTTCAATGCTTGAAGAAGGCTTCGGAAAGAAATTGTAAAACAGTAATTAAGGTAGGTGGTGGTTTTATTGACGAAAACAAAATATGATTTCAAAATATGATGACAATTTTTTATAATTAAGTGGTTATTTTTTTTGTCAGAATAAATAGAAAATACATTGTAGTTACCGAAATGTTTTCTTTTACTAAAAAATAAATAAAAATATCACATTTTAAGGTGTTTGTTTTTTGGGGTTTTTTTTTAAGACAGGCAGGGTGTCCCCCGGCGGTGTCAGAATAGATTCTGTGAAATCATGTTGCCTTTCATATTACTAATTTTCTATGTTAATTATTTTTGCTTTTGAAAACTTTCCTTTAAAGTGGGTCGGAGGGTGCGATCCAAGTCAGAGGCCGGTATACTCCCCAGACTTTACACACCCATATGTCTTTCATTAGAGGCTCATAACACGCTTTGTTTATTGTGAAAAGCATCTTACCATTCAGAAATTCAAAGCGTAAATCATTTCAACGTTTGAGGAAATTGATATCGAATTATGCGAGCGGGTGCGCCACCCTGCGCCTGCTCGGTCGCAATTTTGCATTGGTTACGAGGAAGGACACTTTAAACATTGCAAGCAAAACAGCTGGATACAGTCCCTTAATAATATTGCGACGAATAAATGTTTAGATAAACATGTCTTTCATTGATTTTTACATGCTTATACTCTATAATACAAAATGGCGATCGGTAAACTGACAGCTGTAAATGCAGAAATTAGGCGCTACTTTTGGTTCACTCTGTACGTTAAACATTTATTCAAAGAACAATCGTCAATTCAATAAATGAAATTTAATACTTCCTAAAGCAAATATGAACTATTTATTAATTATGTGCAAATGTTTCCCACATTTTTTATTTACAGAAAAACATTACGCTATTTTCAATAAATGAGGACTTTTTCAGACAAATATTTTAACTTAGATTATTACGAGACAGGATTTCGTTGGTAACAAAGAAAAATGTACTGAACTGCTACGTGATATCTATCCTCCTTTACGGAAGCGAATGTTGGATGGTCTCCCTGAAGATGAAGAAGAGACTCAAGGCAACAGAAGTATGGTTCTGCAGAAGGATACTAAGGATACTATGGATCGAGCATGTGAGCAACGATGCGGTTTTGGAGAGGATGCAAAGAGGAAACATACTTAACATCAGGAAGAGACAGTAATCTATGCACTTCCATAAAAGCAAACGCAATAACGGTTTCGATCTGGTAAGTAATAAAGCGACTCGATCGGCGTGAAGTGGTAAGTAGCGATTTAAATAAATATCTAAATAAGCTGCTAAAGGTTGATAACCCGTAAAAAAAAAAAACAAATTAATCAATCAAACTTTTCTTAACTCGCGCTCATCTATTATTATTACCAGGTTGGACAGAAAGTCCTGACTCATTTAGGAAACGGAAAGAAAATAATAAATATTTATCTCTGTCTGGTGGAATTTCCAAGGAGTACTGCATTTCGAGTTTGTTCCGCAAGGTCGTGCCATCAACGCTAAACAGTATCGCCAGCAGCTAGACCGCGTGTACGACAAAGTAAAGAAGGTTTATCCTGCTTTGGTCAATTGAGGTCAGGTTTTGTTTCAGCAAGACAATGCGAGGCCACACACTGCCAGGTTGACTAAGAAGTTCAAACAGATGGACGGTTTTGGGATTCTTCCACATCCACCATACAGTTCCGATGCTGCTCCGAGTGACTATGGCCTATTCCGCTCAATGGCACACTTCCTCTGCGATCAGCGATTCAACAATTTTGATGAAGGGAAGGAAGCTTGTTTACAGTTTTTTGATTCAAAATCAGCGTATCTGGGAGAACTTCCGATGCTGGATGATCGCTGGCAGAAGATCGTCGAGAATGATGGACTTTACTTTGAAGAATAATTTTTGATGTTTCTCCATAAAATGTTGTTGTTTTCTTTCCACGTCCTGAGTCAGCACTTTCTAGCCAACCTACCTATGCTATTCTTCTTCTTCTTCTTCTTCTTCTTCTTATTATTATTATTATTATTATTATTATTATTATTATTATTATTATTATTATTATTATTATTATTATTATTAACAACAACAACGCCATTCTTCACAAATGATTCCCTTATTCCTAATAGACTAGCAGAAGTATGTTTACAGCGTGTGGGACAATTATTCATTATTTCACACATAAAATAACATCTCATGCCATATCAAATACAGCTGATTCACACTGCTCATTTCTGAAACATTTCGTTGTTACGATGTTCTTCTCGGCTCAGTTTTCTCATATTAATTACCCGTTTCCGATGGCGTTATTTCCTATCGACTAAATCTATCTGCTGACAAACTTGAGAGAATTGTTCTTATTGGAATCCACGTCAGCGATATTATTTCTTTCAATTAACACATGTAACTCGCAGAGAAAATAATAATACAATCAACATGTTGACATTCCACACGATATCAAACAAAAGGTTTCAATACTGGCAAGATCGATAACAGCTACTGGACTTGATAAACATTTTTTCCTAAAAACTTGTTTCCAAAAGCAGAACTGGAGCTGGTGAATGAATACCAAATATTTCCTTTTCGGAAACAGTTAATATTACCATTACCCTTAACATCTTTTGCTATTCCAATACGAGTTCGTATCTCTGCGTTACGTTTTTCGTTGTCTGTTATAACACTTCGTTTCAATAGTTAAACTTAAGTACATGCTTCAATATGTCTCTATTCAGTAGCTTACAGCTGATGCTGTCCCACTTGCTGACGAATATACAGGGTTATTAAAAAAGAATGAACATATCTCATTACGCAATATTTTAATAAGGAAAAGCAATAGAAGACTCCAGCGAAGTCACAAGTATTCTACTCACAATCGACTTTTATTTCCTGCCTTACAAATATTCAATGTGGTCACCACCTGCAGCACGGGCAACATCAATGCGATAAGAGAATTCCTCCCAGACGCGTATCAGTATATCACGATCCACTGAGTTGATTGCTGTTGTTATTCGATGTTTAAGGTCATCGAGGTTAGTGGTCAGGGGTGGAACATAAAAGCGATCTTTTACATATCCCCACAAGAAAAAAATTGCACACGGTGTGATATGGGGATCTCGCAGGCCAAGCACAAAAAGCAAGGTCTTGGTAATTCCCTGAACGAGGTGCAGTCTATAAGGTTTCAAATGTAGACGTCTTATTAGCATACGCCAGATAATAGATTGAGAGATCGCAAGCTCACTTTGTGGTCTTCCGTGGAATCCCCTCAAAAGCAGCGAGGGTTGTCGTCATTTATTCCTCCGAAACTCGTAATCGTCACGTCCTGGACTTTTTCCTTTAAACTGACAACCACTCTCTTGAAACTGTTTAAACCACCGTCGAATGTTCTTAGGAGAGGGCGGATTAATGTCGAAGTGCCTTCGACAACCGTATTTGTTTTCGCGAACTCGAGAACGTAGGACGTCTGTTGTTGAGGACTTGCCATTCCGGGGATAAACAAAGAACTGAACATTTCCGGAGACACGACGCAACTACAGCACAACTTTGGCAGCCATTCAAAACTTAGAAAACTCCTTTTTCAATTGGTAACTGACTCATTTCATGACAATGCTTGGGAACTGAAGTAATGTGTCATGAAATCGGTTCATTCTTTTTTAATAACCTTGTACATGGTCTTCATAAAGTTAATAGTCCTTTCTTCTCACTTTATTTACTATCTTGTCTAGATAGAAAATGAAAAAAGTTCGTATAATTAATTTAAATCTCTTATGTCATAAATATATTTCCATTGCTCACACCATTTACATTATTTGGACTGTTGTCAGGTGATTGAAATTTTGAACCGGACCCTTTATTTCGTCTTCCGGGTGTAAATTATTCTACTTCCACGTGCCATGCCTCTTCTGGATATCTCAGTATCAGTTATTTCCCTTTATCTCAACTCTCCAGTTTTTAGCTAGGTATTGAACTCACACCTCTTTGGGTCAAGTCACTGGATTACTTCAACCAACGCCTTTATCCATTGGTCCATGTGTCCATGAGGAAATTACGCATATTTTTAGATTTACTAATACTACAAATGTAAGAGGATGTACGATTATGTTTCATAGATTGTTCAAAAGCATTGGATAAGGTATGGCCCAAAGATCTATTTGAACTGCTAGGAAAACTTAGATCTGAAGGATGTCAGAATATCCCAGAACTTATGTTGGGAGCAAACCGCCTGGATATATATAGAAAATAAATTGAGTAGATACACAAAAATAGAAAGGGGCGTAAGATAAGGATTTCTTCAACCTCTAAAGCGCGAATCTAAACAAGGTAGTAAAGGAAGAAAAGACTAAACATCAATTAGAAAACGACAGCATGGATGGTTGTCAGCAAGAGAAAAAAATCCAAGATGCAAACTACGAAGGTCAAAATCAAACAAGTACAGATGTTTAAATATCTTGGAAATGTTTTAACAGAGGATGGAAAATTTGTCACCGAAATTGGAGGCATATCAGAATAGAAGAAGACGCATTACAAAAACTAAACCAAGCACTAATAACCATGAAAATGTCATTAGAAACAAAGAAACGAGTGCTGAATTATGCATTATAAATCCTCTTATATGGCAGTGAATGTTGGACAATTTCCTCATATACTTGAATCAATAGAAATGTGGATTTACAGAAGGATGCTGAGAATATCATGGACAACAACGAGGAAGTTTTATTGTAAATGGGAAACAAAATGACACTTCTCTTTAGAATTAGAAAGAGACAGATGAAAAAATGAATACATGATGAGGAAGGCGGGCTTGATAAATTTGACATTTACAGGAAACATCGAAGATAAAAGGGACAAGGAGAGGTAATGGCCCTCCTACCAGATTAGATTATATGTAGAGATGTCAGAACTGGAGGATAGGAGGGATGATAGACAGATGAATATTCCTAAGAGCTGCAAAGTATAGGAAGTTGTGGAAAGTCATGATCGTCCACATTCTGAATGGACACTGCGCGGAAACGATTTTCTTATGTAATTGTAAACCGAGTTTATATAGATGTTTACTTGGTTTAGTCTGGTAAAAGGCCACGAAGTTGCGGCATCCAGGGAGGATCGAACGCACAGGAAAGGTCTGCGATGCCAGCTTACTAACAACTACCGCAAGGTATTCGTAAATGTTTTGTTAGACTTATCTAGCACAAGACAGCAGCTGTGCACAGTGAAAAATATGTGATAAAAGGTCAATAAAACAAGTTTGTGTATCATTAACCAAATAACGAGAAGCCCTTCAGACTCACTTTATCAAACGAAATCAAGCAAAAAAAATTAAAGTTCATTGACATGCGTAAACAACAATGTATTGTCTTTCTTTCTGAGTCATTTATAAAAATTATTTCAGTTTTGCTTGTCTTGCGGGGATTTTCAGTAGCAATCATGATACTGATTATGTAAATACATTCCACGTAATGGTGAGAACTTAAATATAAGATTCAGGAAAATCTAACAATAAATAGTAGCTACAGAGGCTACTTAAGTTACTTGCTTCCTAAAATCTACAGAGTGTTGGGGAAAGTCTCTAAACACTTATAGTTTTGGTTTGGTTTGGTTTGGTTTGTTTTACGGCATATCAACCTCAATTGGTTATTTAATGCCGACAAGATTTTTATTGCTGGTAATTTTTTTTTAAATGTATTGCTGGTAAAATTTTTTCCCTTCAAAAATCTATTTCTGGTAATATTTTTTCTTCAAAAATGTGTCGCTTGTAATTTTTTTTCAAAAATGTATAGCTGATAATATCTTTTTCAAAATTGTATTACTGGTAATAATTTTTTTTTCTTCAAAAACATATTGCTGCTAATAACTTTTTTACAAAGTATTTCTGGTATTAAAACCTACTTTTACACTTTCATAGTGTTTTGTCCACAGTTTGGGGGTTAACTATTTGCCCATAGCTGGGACCCTAACAGGTGCTACCACTCCGGGTCAGGGTGGACCTGGGAACACCAGCAATTAAGAGGTGGTTCCACACTCCTCAAAACCTCCTAATCAGAGGCCTTGCTGTTGGACGTAGTTTATCATCTTACCCAGGACGCTGATGTAGTTTATCGTCATACCCAGGACGGACATTTATAGTTTTATTAACAGACATTTTTTAACATAGAATGCAAGAGGATAATGTAGCATGTACGTGGTGTGGGGGGAAATAAATAAAGTAATAAAAAATAAAGAATCTCATTTTCGCATAATGCTTTTGCATTTTGGGAATTTTTTTTTAAAAATGAAATTAAAAAAATTGAAATTGAAAAAAGGAAACCAAAAAGGGTTTTCAGTTACATGTGAATTTTATGACCCCACTTCCGGAAAGGAGATGATCTCGATCTCGATCTCTCTCTCTCTCTCTCTCTCTCTCTCTCTCTCTCTCTCTCTCTCTCTCTCTCTCTTTTCACCTCTGAACCCTTGAATTCCGACGTGTTTGGTAGCCGTGCTACCAGGGAAGATTCGGCCAACCTCACTCAACGTAAGGCTGACTTGAGGCTGACCATTCCCTACACATTCTTTGTACCTACATGCGTCAATAAAACATTGGCGCGATTCATTTTCTACTCAAGTCGTCATTTTGTTTATTGCGGTCCACCGACATTCGAAATCTGTTAGCGGCACAAAGTCAAATACAGCCCTCGACCTGTGTTTACAGGTGCTTATCTTCTGATAACGTCCTTAATCCCAATATACAGCAATTTCTGACCAGCTAAAAATGAATGTAAAGATAATTAGTACAAAGATATATTTTGCATATACTGATAAAATATTGTATTTCTTAAAATAAAATGTACAATATTCAAAACGTTCATAAGTTCATATCAGAAAGTTATCGTGTTGAACGTTTAAGTCATTTAGTATATAATATACTAGCAGCATGGCCCGGCGTTGCCCGTGCTTGATTCAAAAGTCGTACGACTCATACAGCAATTGCTATCACTTGACTTAAAATATTTTTGCTCTTCCTTGCCTTTAAAGGAGTGCCCTTTGCCGTGCTGATGTTGCTACATGCCTTACTTCTTGCCTATCTCACACTGCGGATTTTTTCCTAAGCTCTATACTAAACATTAAATCTGTTACGAAAAAAGAATTAAACAAAATGAACACAAAACGATCAGCTTTAAAAAAGGACTCGTAACTGGAAAAAACCGAATGAAAAAAGAATGTTAACAACAAATACTATTTCACACCCAACCCAGTTCTGCGGAATCAGAATCAACGTTGAGTTTAAGCAAGCGAATGAGCCAATTGGAGTAAAATGCCATGCAGATTTAAATTTTTCCCACTTGTGACGAATGCAGCTATCGATTTTTTTTTGCATGCTAGCATGCTAGTTAACATTCGTGTCTGTCAGCTGTTGGCTCTCCCGCTGGCCAATAGAATCTTCCTGCCTATTCGTGGCAGCCAGCTATAGGCTCTCACTCTGGCCAGTAGAAAATGGCCGCAAACTACATGAAAATTGCCATAGAAGCATGAAAAAATCGATTATTTCCTCTATCGATGGGAGTTGGGAAATGCAAAGTCGGTCTTAGCCTTCCGCTAACTTGGAGCATGTGCATGTAAATTTTGGTGCAAATCCGTCGAAAATTGCGGCCGTGCAATCGTTGCACACACACACACACACACACACACACACACACACACACACACACACATCCTGCCTTTTATAGATAAAGATAATATAGAGAGTGTTCTTGTAGATGTGTATGCACGTATATATCTCGTTGATAGTAGTAATCCTTTCGACTCCGTCGGATTTTTAGGTATCCTGATTACGTAGGGCATGGGAGAACGGACGGACTTATTTCATCGACACTATGGTTCCTTTGTCTGGTTTTCTCTCTGTGATTTTTCCACTTTTTAGAGACAATGGAATTCATTTAAGAATTTTCTCTTGGTTTCTCCTAATTACTTCACAGGTGTGACTCATTTGACAATCCCTTTATTCTTCACTTACATTTAGGAATGATGACCATTTGGCGCCTTTTTTTTTCTTATACTTTTGTTTCTAATTCTTTATGGTAAAAATCGTTTGCAGACTTGTATATATATATATATATATATATATATATATATATAATATGGAGAAAACAACTGAAAAGTCACGTGATGTGGAATGCAATTGTGTTTGAATATTTCTAACGTAAATCTAACGATAATATTTTAGATGTTGTTTAAAAAGGTTAACTATATCAAAAAATATTTTATTTAACTATTGAAATATTTATACAGATTTAAAATTCCCAAGTCTTTGTTTAACCCTAGTTTATATGTGTCTAATTTTAAAATCCAGTATTTTTCTTTTTTCCTGCGTTTGTATGTGGAACTAAAATCGGAATCTATCAATAAACATTTACAGTTGTCTAATCAGTGTCTTGATTGATTAAAGTGTTCAGCTATGGGGGAATAAGGTTTTTTTTGACGTATGGTTAGTTTATGATTGTTATATATATATATATATATATATATATATATATATATATATATATATATATATATATATGAAAATTTCTCAAAGTTAACTTTCAGAGAAGACAATATTTATAAATAAATGACAATAAGAAAACAGTAACTGCTGACCCGTTTCGTCCAATGCGGACTTTTTCAAAGCAAGAAACGAAATGAATTTAATTAAACAAAGAAAATTCATATTGTTAACTGAAAATCACGTCAGTTAATGTCACGCGTGGAGAATATTTCATTAATCTGTGTTGATGGATTCAACTATTTTCTTTTGATTTTAATGTTTTTGTGTACATTTGTTTGTGAGAGCAGTAATTTTGTTAGAAAAGGTGAAATAGGGAAAAAGCCTGGGCGTAGATTAATATTTGGGTATTGTTCGATGGCGGCACTCTCTAGAATTTTCCTTCTGAGTGAGTTATTTTCTTTTTTTATAAGTATAGAATTTTTAAAACCAAAATTATGGTTGAATTTATTCCTATGTTTTTATTAATTTTCTTTGTTTAATTAAATTCGTTTCGTTTCTTGCTTTGAAAAAGTCCGCATTGGACGAAACGCGTCAGCAGTTACTGTTTTCTTATTGTCATTTATTTATAAATATATATATATATATATATATATATATATTTGAAATACTGAACTTGTCTATTTTTCTATCACTACAAGATTATAAATGAATATTATAAACAGTGTTGAAAGTGAGGCCCGTTAGCATCAAAACAGGCTTGGGTCCTTCCCATTCTGTTTCTGAACACCGCTATGTATTTTGTATTGGAAGAGTTTCATATTTGTTATGACAATTCCAAGACAATATCTTGATGCTGCGCTAACTTTCGTAATGATTTTCTTCGTCTATGCTACACACATAGTCTAAGAGATAGTCAATAGTTCCTCACCCGATAGATTTGATGGCTTTCCACAGTTTGGCCTCCTCCTCTGATCCTGTTTCCCAAAATTTATCAACACGTTTACGAACTTAATTGCGATGTGAACAGGTGTATCCGAAAATTCATCAGCGAAACGCTGTCGCACCATGTCTGTGTATCTACCACCTTCTCAAAATACGACGAAAAATACACGTTCTTCAGTTGTTAAAACCATGTTAGGGTAAAATCTGAAATATAAAAATATGATTAGAAAAGTTCAAAGTAACTTTCCGAACGCCCTGTACATATAAATGTGGGTACACTCTTGTGCAAAACTTTTAGCTCACTTGGTAAATTCATTACTTTTGTGAATTTTACCTCTAAATCAAGAGCGATTAGTAGTGTTTTCTTAATACATTTTATGAAGACTGTGGACCAGAAAACAAATTACTACATTTTCCTAATGCGGTATTGTGGAAGATGGAGCATCTTAAATATAGTGATGTTGGGAGTTTTTACGAAATTAAAAAAATATATATATATATTAAAAAATCATTATATACATATATATATATATATATATATATATATATATATATATATATATATATATATATATATGTATATAATGATTTTTTTTCATATAGACGAAAATTGCACTTCGACTGGTTAGAATCACAACGGTTATGAACAATTCTGTTTGTCAAACAGTTCTCACCAGTCGAAGTGCAATTGAAATGCACTGAAATAAAGTTGCATTTTTGTAGTGAGTAAATTGTTTTTGTCTATATGAAAAATTATAATAAATAATAATTACTCTACTATCGGTATTGAGCCCTCTTTTGAATTAATACTGTGAACGTTAGAATTTACATTTTATTTTCGTTCTCATTACATTCATATATATATATATATATATATATATATATATATATATATATATATATATCTTAGGGGACCTTGTGGCACGTATTGCACCCGGTCTCTGTATTCGGTTCTGCACAAAGCCTTCACCACTATAACCATATCATATGTGCTGGTGTCTGAGCTGTCGGTTCCTGGTGACTGAGCTGCTTGACGGGTGAGTCCACCATACATATGTACAAATACAAAAAAAAACTTATCTTAGCCAACGTTTTTTATCCTCTGAGAGACTTTTACATATTGTCTTTGTACTGATATACTCTATCTGAAATTTTTATACACACACAAACACCCCATATATATATATATATATATATATATATATATATATATATATATAATGAGAGTTAAAAGTCAATACATTATAAGTAATTTAATATTATATATGTGTTAAATATGTAATCACAATTACAGATTATACTTATTCTCTACTAAAAAGTGTATTCACAGACTATTGAAGTATTGTATAATGAAATTATGGCTATGGGTTAATCCAGACTGCATACATTTCCAAAGTTAACTGTAGTGGGTACTATTTAAAAAAAAAAAGAAACGGAAAGAACCCGATATGCAATCACAAAGTTCTACGCGTGGCAAAATACACAGATCAGTTAAGAGGTCAATCCTCGTCATACCACTGAACTCTCAACACGACAGATTTCCACATCGCTTGATGCGGCCAAAAATTTGGTTGTTTAGGTGATTCAGGAATGGCGTCAGGCCAATAATGCTGCCGATCTATCTCGATCTGATCTTCCCCATGCTACAGTAACAGAGGAACTCTCCAGAGGCTAGCCTGACTTTGGCAGTAGAACCGCTTTGCCACTGCCAGACAACGTAGGATTTGGTGGATTAAGAACCAGAATATACAAGTCAATATGCCTACGACTAACTGACAGCCTCGATGTACTGTTCTTGCGCCAAAAGTCTAGTCCCCCTGGAAGCTATTATTAATTCAGAGAGTCAAGCGCAATAGATTAATGCCTGGGCAACATATCAAACATGGAAAAAGTGTCCTGCGGACTGAAGGGTTCAAAGTTCAACTTGCTATGCAGTGATATGATTCTACAGAAGGATACTGAGAATACCACGGACGCAATATGTGAGCAAAAAGTAATTTTTAGGCAAATGCGAACAAAAAGAACTCTTGTACTTAGAGTAAGAAAGAGTTGAAATTTCTGGGATGCATAATGAGAGCTTGGATAATTTATATATTAAGGAGCAGAGGAATGTACTGAGTAGCGAGGTTGTGGAAAAAGATGGCAGAACATCAACTGGGAGGAAGAAAAAGTGGATAAACGTTGCTTAGGATCACAAAAGAATCTGGGGATCTGTAGAGAGCTGTAATAGCCCATGACCTAAATGGATACTACACCTAAAAGGATGCAGTATCGGTCGGATAAAGGATTGGGATTATCTAAACGAATATTTTCTTTGAGATTGTGTCATAACTCGGCAAGAAGATGGTGGATCTGTTTTGGTATGGGACGGTTTTAATTATGACATAAAACGGACCGATATTTTTGCGTAACATCAGCTGAATAGACCATATGATTGAGACGGTACCTTTATAAAATGTATACTCAGACCACAAACTTATTCAGGTACAGAATAATGCTACACAAATTTTGTGTTACTCACGAGGATCTGCAATATCAAAACGCAATAATTATGTACTAACCAGCAAAATCTTCGTATTTGAATGCATGGGTGGGATATGATCAGACGAACCACTTCACCAAATTCCTCTAATCATTCGTCTAATCACCATAGAGGAGTGGACATGGATTAATTGGGCCTACCTACAAAATTTGGTAAAACGTTACTGTTATCATTTCCGAAAAACTGTCGCAGACTTCTTCTCTAGTGTGCCTTGGTCCTTTAGGACGAGAGAGATCTTGGATCTCCAGAGGTGTTTAACCTTAGTAGCTCTAAGTATTTTTTGCCACCTTACTATTCACTTCGGTTCTTGCCTCTGCTCTCCAGTTACACGAGTTCATTAAGCAGGCTACTTGCTGTTTGCCTCTAGCCCTACATGGGAAAGAATCTAGCAAACATTTATACGTATTATTATTATTTTGCACGCTTATTAAATATTTTATACACACTTTAAAATACTGTTTTTTTCCTTTCGTTTAATAAAAGCTAATAACATGTTGCGCCTTTCCTTGCAGTGGGTGCCATATAGTATTTTGGGATCATCTACTACTTTTTCTTAAATTAAATTAAGAATTTGGTTGTATGCATTGATCATAATTAAATTTTCTTAGTATTTTCCAGTATTTTTCGACTTGTGAGTGTGCGGTGGTGTAATGGATAGCGGCTCATAATGTTAAAATCGGAGAGCCGAGTTCGAATTCCACTCGATTTCTTTACATTCACTTACGGGTAAATACCTTTGGGAAAGGTATGAATAAATACCTTTGTGAAAGGTATGAATAAATAACTTTGGTTTGGTTGGTTGTTTGGGGTTTTATGGCATATCAACCACTATGGGTTATTTAATGCCACATACAGTATTTACTAAATATATCAAAAACGTATAGCTGGCAACATCATTGTTTCAAAAAACGTATAGCTGGCAACATCATTGTTTAAAAAACGTATAGCAGGCAACATCATTGTTTCAAAAACGTATAGCTGGCAACATCATTGTTTCAAAAATAGTTGGCAACATCATTGTTTAAAAAAAAGTGTAGTTGGCAACATCATTGTTTCAATGTGCTGGAAAAGACCTGGAAGTCACTACGTTTCCCATAACTGGAACCCCAACAGGTGCTACCACCCCGGGTCAGAGTGGGCCTGGGAACACCAGCAATTAAGAGGTAGTTCCACGCTTCCTCAAAACCTTCTGGTCAGAGGCCTTGCTGTTGGATGCAGTTTAACGTCGTACCCAGAACGATAAATAACTTTGTGAAAGGTATGAATAATTACCTTTGGGAAAGGTATGAATAAATATGTTTGGAAAAGGTATGAATAAATAACTTCGGGAAAGGTATAAATATATTTCTTCTCTCTTCAGTTATGGTTAAATAGCAGTAGAGACTGGGTCGCATAGCTTTGGTTAGTAAACAGTCTTGAAGCAAAGAAACTCTGAATTCAAATCAGCCTTGAGAGGGTTGGGCTCTGTCAAACAGTCTTGTCCAAGATAGACCACTGCTTCTCCGGTTGCAGGCTATGAAGCACCCTTAGGGCCGGAATTCGTGATGTGATTTTTCTGCATGCAAAGAATGCAAATTTGACCCGGCTATATTTATATCGCTTCAAATAACGGTTAGAACTGCAAGAAGTTTCATCGCTAAATATTTATATTCAAGATCCATTAGTGACGTTTTAAAAGAACTCTTTTATGATAATTTGTAGGAAAGCAAAAATAATTTGCTAGAAAACAGACTACAATGAATAAGTAGGATAATCGTTCGGCAAGAAAAATTAAAATCATTTTTCTAAATGAGCCAGAAAGAAATAAAACACATTGTTGTTTACGCATGTCAAGGAACTTTATTTTTTTGTTTGATTTGGTTTGATAAAATGAGTCTGGTGTGGGGGGGGGTCCACGTTATTTGCATGATTCTCATGATTTTCTTTGCTTTCCGCAATTGTTTTATCTACTCTTCCCACGAACTTATTTAAACTGAAAAAAAAAACAATTTTCAGCCTTTGTGAACCTGACAACTTTTGTTACGAGGAGTTGACCCATGCCTGTTTTCCAAATTAGGAGTGTCCTGGGTATGACGATAAACTACATCCAGCAGCAAGGCTTTTGAGGAGCGTAGAACCTTCTCTTAATTGCTATTGTTCCCAGGGCCACACTCACCCGGGGGATGGGGTTAGCATCTGTTAGGGTGCCTGGTTTGGATAAATAGTTAACTCGCAATCTGGGGTCAAAACACTATGAAAATATAATAATACATTTTTATTATAAAAATATCAGTAATACATTTTTGGAAAAAAAATCACTAATAATACTTTTTTGAAAAAAATATTAATCGAAATAAATCGAACTCTCGACAAAACCCCTCTTTACAAAAATACGTCAATGAAACTTGATTTCTTACAAAGCTAATTTCTTACAAAGAATATATATCTTCTATTCTTACGAACCTATCCTAAAATATCTTGTCGGCATTAAATAACCCATTGTGGTGTTGTTATGCCGTAAAACAAAATAAACCAAATCAAACCAAAACCAAAAATTGTTCCAGGGTTCAAATTAAAGATTATTTCTTTATTCGATGACAATTGCTGTGATTTTTTTTTCACTGAATTAAGCCAACCAAGGGGATAATGCCACTAAGATGCAAGGTTCTACTGTAAGTGAAACAGAAGAAAAATTTTTTAGAAGGAACCGGAACCCCATTACTAAAGAAAAAATAAAACAAGGAATAAACCTCTTCTCCATTTCAAAAAACCGGCGAGGAGAGTGAACCGGACGATAAGCAAACCTAGTGAGAAAGATAATAGAGTAATTTCCCGTTGACTTTTTCATAGTTTTAAATTCTGTTACTGCTTCTTTCTCACACTGACCTGGAGTAGTGGCAAGTTTTAGGGTCACATAGGTAACCCCGCAGACTCAGGTCAAAAGTATTAAAATTTAAAAGTAAAAAATTACCAGCAATACATTTTTGTAAAAAATTAAAAAAATTAAAAAGTGAAAAATAACCAACAATACATTTTTGTAAAAAATTAAAACGTAAAAAATTCCAAGGAATACATTTTTGTAAAAAAATTTTAAAAAATTAAAAAGTAAAAAATTACCAGCAATACATTTTTGTAAAATAAATTACTAATACTCCCAAGTAAATTAAATTTTGGTATTAAATGACCCATAAAGAGTTGATATGCCTTTAAACAAACAAAACAAAGAATAAACAAACTAAATTAGGAAGAGTCTGTTTATTTTTACTTTAGGTTAAAATTCTGTTATAATCCATGACTAAAACTGGTTTACAGCAACGTCGATCCTGATCAGTACTTGGATGGGTGACCGCTTAGGAAGACCAGGTGCCGTAAGCTTGGATACGCGGGTGGTGCAATGTATAATGGATCGGAATTGTCAATTGCTGAGCCGAGTTCCAATTCACGTTGGGTTCGTTCTATTCACTTACTTGCAATGTATTAGTGTTTTAGATAAAATCACTGTAGAGAAGACAAGAGGTAAATCCTCCACTGTCCTTTCCGGGAGAAATCATGACAATTTCGGATTCCCAAGTATCAGACAACAATTGTCCACAACAAAGATATCACAATCGAGATATGGAATGTCAGGATACTACACCAATGAGAATAATTAGAAAATTGAAACAAGAACAGAAGAGGGGGAATATTAAAATTCTGGAAAAATGTAAAACATAGTTGAAAAACAATGAGCATTTTTAAGCGGCAATTACATACCGTATTTTCCAGCTTACAATACGCACTTTTTATCCTAAAAGAAATACCCGGAAAAATACGTCTGCATCTTTCAAGACGAATGTAAGGCAATGACCAGGCTCAAGTAAACTTGGACAGTCACCTAATGGATTTGTATGTTGAGTCATTACACTATAATGTTATCTAAATCAGCCTGTTATATGGTGTAACCTCAGTACTTAGCTTTTACTAGTATTTCCAAGATTATAAATCTTCCTGGAGCCGAGCCACAAGTTTAAACATGCTCTGTTTATTAGCAGCGGCGGGAGCCTTTCTGCTCTTGACTAGTATGTCATTTCCATACAAACAAAACCGGACGAGTGTTTAATATAAACAATACGTGGATCCAGTATTTGAGGGACCTATGGTGAATATATTGTTGTATGAGAATGACATTTATTTCTTAGAAATGTCTTTCTGATATTAGGGTGTGTCTTCCAAGCCGCAGCGTCTTTTAAGCCGGGAAATACGGTAATCATATACATAGAGTGAGAAAGTTAGATAAAGACAATATGTGTATTTTGAGGTACTAGCAACTGAATCCATTCAGTATCGTAATGACAGTGGTCTATGCAGTAAGTAAAAGGAGATAAGTTAGCAACAATAGAAAATGCCAAGTATCAAAACAAGTCGCAAAGAATTATTATTTTCCTGGGGGACTTCAATATAAAAAAAACATCGATATGGAACAAGACAATAAAATAGTTGGTAAGTATAGACTTGGATTACATAACTATCGCGCAGATAAATACGTTCGTTGGTGTTATGAATAATCAAGAGTTGTCACCCTTTTTGTTACTCTCCTCTTTTAGAGCGCTATTTCTGTTTACTGGGATTATACACGATACGCGAACCTTGTATTCTCAGTTTAATAAAGCTTTCTTAAAGCCTACGCCTGCGTACTTTTGTCATTACAGTTGTTACATAGTTAATAGCCAAATAAAAGCAACATTAGGTATGAAGGCCACCCAAAATGCGTGTGGACTTTGAAATTTCTAGTTGGATACAACACAAATTACGAAACTATCAACAAATGGTTTAGAAATACAAATTAGAACTTAAAACTATACCAAAGTGTTGACTACTTGCCAGAGTAGAACTGCAAAAATTAATGAAACTGCAAAAAGACTAACTCTAACTACACAGCGACTTTGCAAACAAACATATCGTATATACTCGTGTAACGCGCGATCTCGCGTATCGTGCGACCCCGAAATTTTAACTTATAGAAAATCATGTATCTCGGATATTATGCAAGTTGATTTTTTGGGAAACTAAATTACAATAGACTGACCTCTATTCCTCTATCTCTTTATCCCATCTTCTAGTTAAATAAGTTTAAAAAGTAAAAGAGAATGATAAAAGTATCGTTAGTAACGCTATACTCGTTGCGTAAACGCGTACAGCCATAAACAAGCGAACGAGAAACAGCTAAACATCTGATAAACGTAAACAATGGAAAAGATGCATATACGCTGTGTTCGTATCTTATAATACGATATTAATATGTGAATATTACATGCATTATTATTAGCTAGAGTTAAGTAAAACATCAGTTTTATCAAAATCATGTTTATGTTAAATACAGCTGTACTTTTTTAACTACATGGCTATATAAATGGCTATATAGTTTGGTCAACGGCGTAGCCATGCGCCAATTTTTTGTTTCGTGTATGATGCGACCCCTTTAAAATTAGTTTCAAAATTAGGTCTTCAAAACTCGCATTATATGCAAGTATATCCGGTATATAAGTAATAATTAAGAACAAATATGGAGAATTAGGAAAAGTTATTTTCCCATCGGAATAACTTAATGGAATGACTTGGAACAACAGCAGAATTCATGCAAGGAGAGAAAGACAAGAAAAAATGGTCATGAAAAGTGAAATATTCCATCTTATGAAAGACAGCAGGGAGTGTCAGGAAATGACACAGAACTTTAAACCCAAGTATCAGAAATACGAGAAAGCATGCAAAAGAATAATTGCTTTATGAGAAAATCTGCTCTTCAGCCAGATGTAAAATTTAAGGAGGAAAAAATCATAACAGAAAATGAAAATGTACTACAGAGACTGAATAAATAGCGTGAAGAGGTCTTCTATGAAAACATAAGAGAACAGCCTATAATACAAAAAAAAAGACTAGATGCACCTATGTTGCTAAAATTTAACGTTAGGACCACGCTGGCTAAGATGAAGATCAACAAACCAGCAGGGCCAGACATTATTGTAATAGAGATACTGACAGCCTTAGAATATTTAGGAATTGATAAGTTACTGAAGTGATAAACAAAATATACAACAGTGGCGAAATACCGGATGGCCTCAGTTGAACATTATTCATAAGCAACGAGATGCGAATGTATGCGAACTCCACCGAACAAACATGCTGATATTTCACATAAATAAACCTATCATTAGGATTTTAATGAAGATATCCCGTAACAAAATTACACTGGAATAAAAAAAAAAGTGGCTTTCTTCAGAACTGGAACAATAAATTTAATTTTCATTAAGAGGAAGCTATCAAATCAATTATAAGAACAGAAAGATCTATTTTTCATAGATTAGACAAAGCATTCAAGAATGTGCAATATGAAGAACTTGAAATTTTAGGAAACCTTCATCTACATGGAGAAGATATTAAAATAATCTGTAAATTCTATGGTGAACAAACAGCTTGCATGCGGATAGAGAAAGAGTTAAGTGAATACTTACAAAATAGAAACAGAAGTGCGAAAGGTTTTCTTGGCTACTTCATTTAAATTGTAAGGCCAGATGGTACTAATGGGATAAGGAAATCTACCAAGATCTTAGAGAAAAGCGAAGGAAAATTGGACAAGTTATTCGAGGAAAGCAAGAAGAAAGGAAAAATGAAATACTGCGAGTTACGCGTCAGGATCTTAAGAATTAATTCAATGCAGATATTTAACTATGTGAGTAGTATAGCAACAGATGACGGAATGTGTGGCACAGAAATCGCAACAACTTCCTCCCAGAAACTGATCCAAATATTAAGGGATCAGAAAATATCCCTAGAAATAATAAAGATTTCAAAATGTCTAATCTTTTATATGGCAGCGAATGCTGGACAATTTCACCAAAGATGAGTAACGACTGCTACACGTATAGATCTGGTTCTACTAATGGATACTGGGAATACGATGGATTGAATATGTGAGACACGAGGTTTTAAAAATATAAACTACAAAGAAACTGCTTCTAAAACAATCAGAAAGCAGCCGTGGAAAATTTCCTGTCACATAATGAGAGAAGAAGGTTTGGAGAATTTAATTCAGAGTAAAATGTAAACAAGACAAACAGGGGGAAATAGCGAGCAATCTGCTTAAGCGAATGAGTGAACAAGTACTATAAAAACAAAGACGGTTCGTAAAGAAACACAAATTACATAGACCAACAAAATACAGGAAGTTGTAGAGAATCATGATCGTTCACTTCCTGGATGGATATACCAGATACATAAAAAATGCCTGAATTACAACCACGTTTTCGATATCTGCTGTGTAGAGATACACTGCCCTACGAGATCTATTTTGTGATCTGAAAAATTCCCGTTCCAAACGGTCGCATACTCCCACCACCACCCTGCGTCTTGTACTCTCCCAAAGGCATAGAAATTTGGCAGTGACAAGGACCAAACACCATATTGAGAAGTCCTGAGTCAATATAAAAAGTTGAACTTCACCCACTTAACGGGGCACCATAACCGCCTGCCGAGAGGTAGGGAAAACCACACAAGGGTACCTTGTGAGTAATAACCTATTGTTTGTTGTGATTTTTGTTTTATGTTGTAATACATGTAATAAATGTGGTATTGGGTGTCCTCTCTTCTTGTTTCCTAGTACCTCCTTATTTTCTGTTTGGGAGCTTCTCGGGGTACGGAACATTTAAATATCTAACAACCTAACAGTTGCAACAAGGCGTAATTTCTAGAAACCAGGAGAGACGCATGATAGCTGCTCTCTTGGCAGTTGTTCTAGGATCTTTAGATACACCTCTCACTAGATTTCTTTCCAGTATTAGTACCATGCAAGAGATCATTGAAAAACTCCCACAAAATGAGAAAACATGTTAAGAAACACCTGAGCCATTTAATGTAGTTACCTCCAATAATTCGCTAAAAAATCAGTATAGCATAATGATAAAAGACCCCAAACTTAATAAAAACAAACTTTTATCGTTAAAATGTTTATGTTATTATTAAGAGGAAAGAAGAAAGTATTTTTTAATAATTTTTTTAAAAATTTTCCTTCTTTGTAACATGTTCTAAATTTGGGTAAAAAATCTCGTTTTTTTTTTTGTTTTGTTGTTTTTGTTCATTTTGTACTACTTGTGGTAATGATCATTTTAGTGTCGTAGTTTCAGGGGGGAAACCCATTAATTTGGAAATTCTTGCAAAAATCAAATAATTGTCTGATTTAAATGAAACTTTCAGGACTTATTCAGAAATAAATGAATTTATTTCTGAAATATCTTTTTAGAAAATTTTTTTTTTAATATTTTTTTTTACATCTATTACCCCACTATAATTTAATTTTATGAAATTTTCTCGAATTTCAAACAGTTCGCAAATTGTTTAATATAACTTATAAGCAAAACGCCTTGGAGAAAAAAATCATCAATTTTTTTTTTCACATCTACTGCCAACTTTTAAAAAATCTTCTCCAAATTTTAAAATAAAAACTGCAATAAAACTATCTAATTATCGAATTAGATAGGCTTTTATTATTACATAGGCTTTTATTTGCTTTTATAAATAATATACATTAAAGACATTATTATCTGAAAAAAAATTTCGATGAATAAAGAATTTTTGCAAGAATTGTTTGCATTTTTCTTTTGTTTTTTTCATTTTTCTTTAATTTTAAAAATGTTTTAACATTCTTCCAAACAGAGCGTGAAGTAGGTTATTAAGTTTTTAAGTGAAGACTATATTTACTAAGCGAAAATTAAAAGCTTAATAAAAATAATGCTACCAAAACGTTTTACCATAATTAAAAATATTTCTTTTTTGTGCGTTTTGATATCTCATAAGTGACATTATGGTTAAAACGTCACGTGTTTCAAGGCTTGTCTCCACCTTGAGAAAGCCCCTTGACATATAAAGGTCTTACTTCACTCTCAGTTATTAAATTAAAAATTAAATTGAGATAATAAAATTATCTCATTTGTCAATTTAAACAATTAATAACTCATTGAGATATTTTAATTATTAATATAATAATAATTTTATTAGTTATTATCTCAGTTATTAAATTAAAAATGTAATAACTTAATGTAATATTAAT
The DNA here is from genome assembly GCA_964036315.1 of Acanthosepion esculentum. Classification (NCBI taxonomy): domain Eukaryota; kingdom Metazoa; phylum Mollusca; class Cephalopoda; order Sepiida; family Sepiidae; genus Acanthosepion; species Acanthosepion esculentum. The sequence continues at coordinate 69,574,615 of OZ038489.1, read as the reverse complement.
AATTAATAAAATTATTTATCAATATCTTAGCTATGGAATAATGAAAGCGATAGAGGTAACTCAATAATGTAAGAAATGTTTATAGTATTTTAAATTATTATAAGAAACAAAAGAAACCGTTATGTCAATTTTAGTGCATCGTACTAAACTTGTCAACACATTCAGCCATCAAATTATCGATGGAGACGTGAAAATAACAATACACCGAGGTCAACAAATGTTTGTCTAGAAAATTTTAGGCTATAAGTAAGTGATATTTGTTTCAGAACAGCAAATTTAAAGTTAAATTAACTTTAAATTTGCTAATTTTACGAAAGTAACATTTCAGAAATGTATAGCGACATTTTCAAAAAGGAAAAATAAGTTTTGTCCCAAATTTCTCTAAAAGAGTTAAAAATGGCCGTTTCGATTTGTTTTTCGGATGCATCGACTAAAAATAATTCAAATTTCTATTTGAAATACTCCACTGTATTTTTTTTCTGGAATTAGAAAATTTAATCCTTTAGCTTTCAATTGAAGCGGGGGGGGGAACTTCGAAAAAAAACGACATCGGTTTCCATTTGTCGTCGATAATCTGCTGAAAAACAGCACATATGACTGTAGAAAGGCGTCGAACTGGAAATACAATTCCTTGCTTGAAACAATATGAGACAATTTAACTACATGCGACCATACTGATTTACTTTTATGAAATGCTGCCATGGAAGAATTCTCCTGACACACAGTAGTTTAATTAAAATTCCTACAGAAAAGTATCTCCGAAAAACAGTATGAGGGATCAATACAACATTTTTGATGGGCTAGTTGAATACACGTAAAGAAAAAATATTTGAATTAAATATCAATCTATGGCTGTCGCTGTAAGGCATTTTCTTATAGTAAGGATTATCATTTACAAGGCCCGGGGGACGCTCCTTAAATGACAACTTGTGCAGATAAGTAGCTACTCCAGATGGATTGAAGAGGCGAGGCTTACTACCACATGTTACACGTCACAGTGTAAAGAGTAGATACATGGTCTCCTGTAACGGAAAACAAAACTCAGCCTGAAGGTGAGGAAGAAAGCTGCCTTGTTGGAAAAATTTACGCAAGGGCAAACCCCAAGACCATGAAAATACGAAAACAGTTTTCTGTCATGAAAATGTGTATAACAGCGTAAATACCTTTAATGCCCTGGGTTCATGTAGCTAGATAAATACGTATATATTCGTCTCTACCATGCAGCACATGGAAAAGAGTATCCGATACACTTAACCTATTTAATAAATGAAAGTGTACACATGGCGCAAAAAATACGCGCGAGGTTCCTAAAATGTGACAAATGATATGTTATTAAAAACACTTAAAAAAATGTAAAATATGTTAGACGGCTAGAAAATTACCTATTTAATTTTGCTATCGTTGTCTCCGAGTGAAATAGGAACGACAACTGGAAATCAGGCTCGATGAATGAACTTTTCCTTCTATATGACCTCTCGATGAATACGTGAACAAAGAAAACATCCACAAGTAAAAAAATTTATAGGTTGACTGAAATATGTTGGGAAGTATCCAGTTAAAGTGTCAAGAAATGGCAATTATTTAGCATGAAAGAATAATACGAGGGTTTTCGACATTGCTGTACCTTTCTGTGGCAATAATATTGTCCTTTCCGTTCCGACATTTACTGTGATAAGAAATATGTGTTAACACTGTATTTTGTTAATTGACCCATCGGGAAACTCCCCAGTTAATATTTCGTCATTTTTACGTCTTAGTCACCAGTCTATCTTTCGTTATTTTTCAGGTTTTTGCGGAGGTACTAAACAAGAAAAAGGTATATTTCCTATTTTTATTTCCCCTATTATAGTCATTATTATATCGCTGATATAGTAACACCTTAATACACGAACAAAACAGAATAACTGAAGGTAAAGAAATGACAAACATGCTTTGCTCTCGAAGAAATATATCATACACAAAACTATATTCAAATATTTACACTTTTCTTACACAAAATATAGCACATGTATACAACAACAAGCAGTGTGAAAATAGGGGAAATGCAAAGAGTCTTAATTGTAATAATTCCCAACGGGAATTTGAGTTACTGGTGGATTTTTCTATGTTCTTGGAAAAAACTATATTTTTTTTATTTCCCAACAAGAATTACAGCGTGCCGGATTTAAATTCTATGTTTCTGATGAGGACATATTTCCCAACGGGAAAACATTGAGTCATGTTTATGTCTCAACTAGAAGACTGCGAGCCGGAGATAGTTTCTATAATTCGAGCGTGCCGGACTTATCGTCTATGTTTTCGGTGAAGACATCCCAACGGAAAAACAGCGCTATGGGTTTCTGTGCTGCCTCTTCCCCCGTGGCAACTGACACGGGTATTTTGACTTGTCCGCGCTAAAAACAAACAAAAAAACAAACGCTTTGGTTTGACTCCAGCTTTGGTTGACTCCAGTTTGACTAACGACCGACCACTTTCGTCACTCTATGAACTGTCGTCACTCAGCAGTGACGTAGATCCCGTGAGAACATTTCAAGCAAAGGGAGATAATTGCTACAATTACAACTCACGTGTACGGACAGTGTGTGACGGACAGAGAATCAGATCTTCTATTATAATATAGATTTCTTTTTGTTCCATTTCACTAAAGGAATTTTGCTAGTAATTTTTTTCCGGTGCCAGTATATTCTCTTTTGAATACATGAAAAACTTTCTGGCTTTTTTATAGTCATGTCTTAAGGTTATATTTATAATAGTCTTATTTAAATTACATCTTTATTACTAGTTTATTTCTATAATACCTGTTTTTATGAGTTCACATGTTTATTTTTATTTTTATTGCCTTTTTATAGATTTCGAAAGACTCCACACATGTACACTTAATAGACTCTCACGGCTTAATTACACCCACTAAATAATGACTGGTTTTAAATGTTAAACACTAACACGCAGAAATATTTAAGTCTCACCTGAGAACCGTTCAGTGCTACACGAGTCTATGTCGATCGGGAAGATATGATCCATGATTTTTTCTAGATGGTAGTAGGTGGGGGAAAAGTTTTTATGTTATGATATTTCTTTCTGTCTTTTATATATCTCTTTGTATCTTTCTCGCGTTTTTACTTCATTTCCCTTTTCTCTATATCACTTCTTTTTCTAGATGGCTTTATTCTCTCTCTCTCTCTCTCTCTCTCTTCCCCCTCTTTCTCTCTCTCTCTCTTCCCCCTCTCTCTCTCTCTTTCCCCCTCTCTCTCTCTTTCTCCCTCTCTCTCTTTCCCCCCCTCTCTCTTTATCTTTCTCTTCATCTTACTTTCTACTCTTTTTCACTATATCACTCCTTTTTCTAGATGGTGGGTCAGGTTTTCTTTAAGTTATGAGTTCTTTGTTTTTTATGTTTACTTTTTTCTGTCTTTCTTTATTTTATCTCTCTCTTTATATCTTTTTTATTTTTATTTTCTTCCTCGCTTTCTCTATATATAGAGTGCGATAGATAAATTGTCGTCTAAATTATGCAAAAAAAAAAAAAAAAAAAAGAAAAGAAAAAAAGATAAATAACACTGTCATCTCATTTTAACAGATATATTTACCAAAATTACACAAATCTTGAAATACTAAAGAACAAATTTATTGGATAAAATCGCCATGGGTTTCAACTATGGCCTCCAGACGACTTCGGAATCTCCTGCAATTCTTCTGGATGGTCAACTTTTTAAGTTGGTGAATGCTGCCATAATCCTTGCCTTCAGTTCATCTTTGATGTTACAATGAGTATTTTTGGTCTCTGGCTCAAGTGTGCCCCACACATAATAATCAAGAGAGTGCAATCTGGGAAGTTAGGTGGCCAGATGTAAGAGATGATGTGGTCGCAGAAATTGTCTGACAGTCATGATTGGGTTCTCCTGCTGATGTGGCATTGTTCACAGTCTTGTTGCCAGATATAGCGTCTTCCAGCGGCCATCCCCTTAACCCAGGGCAGCACTACCTCCTCAAGGAACTTGATATAGGTCTCAGTATTGAGTCTCATGCCCTGTGTGAAAATGAATGAAGTCATAACCTCGCCATCACAAGTGGACATTCCAAACACTTTCATAAGCACCATTAGACTCATCTAACCCTTTCCGAATCCTCTGCACTGTCCTCTGAAATGTTCCTACTGGAGCTTTTGGTGCAAATGCCAAGCAGTACAGTATGCCTTTTCCAAATTTCTGGCAGAATAAATTGCATCGTGGCGCTGTTTTTTCCCACAGTCAGCACCAAACCGACCTTACTATACTATGCAGGCGATAAAATCAAAAATAAACAACGCGCATGCGCGAAATTAAAAATATACAATGGCGACAATTTACCCATTGCATCCTGTAAAATTCTCTATCTTTCTCTCGCTCATACACACACACACACACACACACACACACACACACACACACACACACACACTAGCTTTGATTGTTTTTCTCTGCTACATAAAAATTTCTTTGTGGATTTTCAAGCAATATCTGCTTTGTCGAGTTAAAAATTGTAATTGTTCTAATTTCGCTCGGCAATCTGTAAACTTTACGTCCCCATAAACGGCTGGTGGTTAGGGGAGATCTATTACTGCAGTTATCTCTCGAAATGACTGCCATTACAGCTTCTTGTTGATGACCTTTTTGCAGAACATCAATGAGTTTCCTTAGAATTATCTCTTTATGTCTTATTCCGGACATAAACACTGAAGTTTGATGAATTTCGTATTGCGATGAAACCATATATTTTGTCATAATTAATCCGGTTATATTTGCGAATACAATTTGGCATCTATGAAAATTTAATCGTTTTCAAATTATTTCTCATGTGCTGTTCAACAGCAAGGAATTTTTAACACAGAATTTCAAAATGAACTAGTTTTACTAAATATGCTAGCTTATATTTTCACCTTGTACAAAGAAAGAAAATTGACTCACAAACCAAACAAAAAAACAAGTTCTATATTTTTAATCCCCAATGATGCTAACTGTCAAAGTTTATTACTATTATGACGGTGTTTTCGGGGATAAACTATTCTCCTTCTTTCACATCATCTCTATAGCCAAAGAGATCTAGCTTCGGCTCATCTAATCAAATCAGAAGGGTTTGTTTGTTTAGAGGTATATCAACTTCTTATGGGTAATTTAATGCCGAAATTTAATTTTCTTAGGAGCATTAGTAATTTTATTTACAAAAATGTATTAGTGGTAATTTTGTTTTCTTTAAAAATGTCTTGCTGGTATTTTCTTGTTTTATTTTTATTTATATATAGATTTTTTTAAAAATTTTTTTGCAAAAGGGTATTGCTGGTATTTTTACTATGAAAATGTGTTTTCGTACTTTCATTGTATTTTGACCCCATTTTTGGGGTCAACTATTTGCCCATCGTTGGGACCCTTGCAGGTGAACAACAGGAAGTAAAAGGTGTTTCCTCCCTCCACAAAATCTCCCCATCAGAGCCCTTGCTGCCGGATGTAGTTTATTGTCACACCCAGGACGGCTGACCAAATGACCTGCTTCCAGTATGTATCATCTTTCTCCAGATTTCCCTTAGCATACTACAGTCTGGCTTGGGGGTGTCTTTTTTTTTTAAGAATCGGATTTTTTCTTAGTTTGTTACCAATCAGTCTATTCTTGTGCCCGACTCTAGAGACTGTCTTCATGGAGACTTCAATTCCAAACTTAGATCTACTAATTACTAGTGTATTGACAATTGTTTTATGATCTTTAAATCCACCTCTCACTAGTTTTCTTTCCAGAGACTTTGAAAAGGTTTCACTTCGTCAGTCTTATTTTCCAAATTGTAGCTCTCTTGGAACTTCTTGATATTACATGAGGTAGTTCTTGGCACTTGCAAGTGCTCTCATAATTTTGGTATATCTCCCTGACTTTGAATGACAACAATTATTTTTTCTCATATCAAAACTAATTCCGTTTTTGTTTCTTACATGAAACTATTATATTCCTATTTATAGTTCATTAAAACAGAGGAATTCAAAAGTTTCAAATATAAATGGCGAAAAAATAAACAAACATTTCTCCTGTTTAAAATAAGAATATTACCACAAAAATTACAATTTGTCAAGACCAGTGAATAAAATTTATTTGGCTTATTGAATTTAGTTCTTCATCAGAAAGCACACATGCTCAATTTTTTTCTTGCTGCTGCTGGTTTAGGTTTTCTTTCAGTGGCAACTGTACTGGTAATATTACCGTTTCCTTATAAGGATACACTGGGCATTCATTGACCGAGTAGTTGTTTTTTATCAAATCAATTTTTCAGGAGAGTAGATTTCTTAAGTCCAACAGATGTTAACGCTCTTTCCAGTATTAATGGGTACGTCTTTCCTAGCCTTTTATTCGAAGTATATCATTATGTCATTGTTTTCTCTTCGCGTAGTATGTGATATCCATTTTAGCTGATGCTGCTATTGAAAGTACTCAAGTGATGTGGTTTCGGTTATTTGGTACAATTCTTTGTTTGGGATTTTCTGTCTTCACCCAGACCCACAGGTTCCACTCCTCCATAGCAATTTTAAAACAATTGATCTAAGAAAGCGGTTGTATACAGTTGGCAGTTTAGATATTTCTAAATGGGTTTAGCGCCATATATGACAGCCATATTAAAAGTCGGGATCCGACTAGACTAAGAACATGACTCAAGTTTTCAGGTTAACCTTCTTATATTTTTCTTTCTCAAAGATACCTTCGATCCTCACAGGATTCCCAATTCCAGATGCACTGAGGCATAAGTACAGCAGTATGTTTCACACCATAGTGCCTCAGTATGAGGTCAGTGTTAGATCACTCTCTTTTCTTTATCCAAATATATGCATGATCTCTAGAACCAAGGAGCTCTAGTTCCATCACAATGACCCATTTCCATTATGCGCCATCATTCTCAAGTGTTTCCTTAGCATGTTTCAGTCTGATCTAGTGGCGTCTCTTTTCCAGAAGTGAACTTTTTAGTCTGTGATTTTTCCAGTGACTGTCTTCTTTGGGACTTCAATCCCAAACTTGAGATATTTTTGTATTTTTTAAGGTAAAACAACTTTTCAGTAACTACAAAGTATTTGCTTTTATTTTTCAAGTTCCTTTTACTATCAGAAAGTTCAAATCTGGATTCATCTGTCCAAAATACATTTTCTAAATTAGATAAATATTTTGTATGAGTAATAATATATTTTGTTTGCACCATTAACCCCTCAGTTGAATTTTTGATATTACCAAATTCTTCAACTAAGTTAAAAGTCTTTTTATATCACTGACTTTTCTTTCTCCATACATAGATATCAAAGAGCTAGTTTCATCTCATTTGACCAAATCACACAATTCCATTGTGCATCATCTTTCTCCAACTTGTCCTTAGCATACTCCAGTCTGACTTGGTGGGTGTAAAATTACTGCCCTCTAATATTTTGTTAGATCACTGTCATTTCTTTCGCCATACTTAGACATCATCTCTATGGCCAAAGATTCATCTCATTTGACCAAATCCCATATTTCTTTTGCGTGTCGTATTTCTCTAATTAGTCCTTATCGTGCTTCAGTTTGACTTTGTGTCTTTTGGATTACCATCCCCTATGTATGGCCAAAGAGATTTAGTTTAATCTCATTTGACCAAATAACACATTTCTATTGTTTTTCATCGTTCAACAGCTTGTCCTTAGCATGCTTCAGTCTCATTTGATGGTCGTTGGATTACCACACCATGACGATAATTACAGGATGTGACATATTGGACTACTGCCCCCTGACGATAATCACAGTTGGCCCGATATTTGAAAGCATGTTTCTGTTTCTCCTTTGACTTGCGAAGTGACAAAACACATTCTTTCTCACTCCGATAGACACGAGTTATGTAAGTACTTCAGAGACACTGAATGAAGGTTGCTTTTAACGCTTCAAATCTTTTGCTTATATTATCTTTTTGTAGTAACATGTCTGGTTAATATATTTATTAATTGTTGTTTGTTTTAATTCCATGTTTTGTGTTTTTATTTTTTATCCAGGCCCACATGAGATTGCCAAATACCTTTTTGCAGAACTAGGAAACACAAAATGAATAACTTACATTACCGCAACATGTCATCTTTGCAGAAGTCGATTTCTCTGTAGGGCTCTAGTGACTTTCTTCTTTGAGACTTCAATCCCAAACATAGTTAAGCCATTCACCTTAACAGTTGTTTTAGGTTTCTTTCCAAAGTTTTTCAAATCTTTAGCTTCCTACCTTTACCAGTGCCGTGGTAGCAGCTGTTAGGGTCTCAGCCCTGAGCAAATAGTGAACATCCAAACAAAAATCAAAACGCAGGAAAGTATATGTTATGGGAACTTACCCATAATAATAATGGACTATTCCGTCCATCAAAAATAATGTGCCTCAAGAGGAAGCAGCAGTCAAGTTCAGAGTCAGTTCAGAGTCAAAGTCAGTCAGAGTCAGAGACAGAGTCGCGTCAGACGATTACTGTAAGACATTGCAATAGTGATACTTGTCGAGACAACATAGTTCCCTCTAACCAAACCTGATTGTCATTACTAATACTTCTACTTCTTTGTACATATTTCTGTTTGTAATATATCTGTGTTATTCCATACCTGTGTTCGAGTTATTCTTCATTGGTTCTACCTTGGACCATCACCGTGGTACAAGAAACTTGGACCATAACAGTATAAAAATGGATTTTATAGTAAAACATACAAGCAATACATTTTTCTAAAAAAATTTACTGACAATACATTTTTGCAGTGAAATTACCAGCAATAATTTTTAACAACAATACATTTTTATAATAGAATTACCAACAATACATTTTTACAGCGGGATGACTATTAAAGCAGTTTGTAGCAAAGTGACCTACAATACATTTTATTGTAGAATTGTCAGTAATGCATATTGTAAGTAAAATGACCAAGAATGCATTTTTGTAGCAAAACGACAATGAATAAAAAAACTAAAAAGTATAAAATTACATTTTTATAGTAAAATTACCAGCTATACATTTTATAAAGTAATTACCAACAATACATTTTTAGTGAAATTAACAGTGTGCCCTGAAAGTATAAAATTATATACAAAATATTTGTAGCTGAAGCTATAAATTGCGTATAAGACAGTAAATAGAGTTTGATATACCGCTAAACGAAATCAATCAACCAGTCTTTGCCAGTCTTTTTCCCTAATGTTTGGCTCTCTTTGAAATTCTTGCTAATATTTCTCACTCCAATTTCTGAAACTTAGAAATCCTCTGATAACTTTCTATATCCTTTTCCTGCTTTGTGTTCATTATTTTTTCAAATCAAAACTCTAGTAACTGTCTCCTTTGAGACTTCAATCCCAAACTTGGTTAAATCGTTCACTATGCCTTAGTAGTTGTTGTAAGGTTTTTTTAAATACATCTCTTATTGGTTTTTTTGCAAAGATTTTGCAATCTTTCTCTTCATACCTTTGCCAGTTTTGTACCCTAATGTTTGGCTCTCTTTGAAATTCTTGCTAATACATCTCACTCCAACTCCTGAAACTTAGAAATCTTCTGATAACTTTCTTTATCCTTCTCCTGTTTTCTTTCCCTATTGACATGATGCTTTCACAAATGATAGCTCAAACCTTTACTTATGGTATTATACTGTGTTTATATTGGAAGATAAAATTGTTAAGTTCACAAGCTTAGAACTTTTATAAGTTAAAGCAGACCTATATAGAACAATAGTTTCTATTATGGCGGCTCAAAAAAAGTGCGGAGCTTTGAGGGATTAGTCATATTAGCATAATAGATTCAATCGCGTGCAAATAAAAGAGTTCACAACGCTCAAAAGGTAACCAACTTTTTCATGCTACGCCAGGTCTACATCAGGCTTTCAATTCAGAGTAATCATTTTTTTTAGATCGATTGGGAATCATGGCTAGACAGCCCATTCTACTCTGCTATATAAGTCATAACTGAGGTTAGAATAGATGCATTTATACCGTTTCCAAAAATATTTATGCTAAAGTCAATGTACCAAACTCGGGCGGAATTCGAACTCTTTCCAAGCCGATAATAATTGCACCAACTGGACGTTGCAGAATTTTTTTTAATTCAATTCTTATTGGGCGCGGAGTAATAATTTTGTTCTTAACTGCATGTTTCTGAAAAGTTACAAATATTTTCCTGTTTAAAAAAAACCTGCCTGAAAAACGTCTAGGTAGGTGTTTGTAGATATAGATGTATGTAGGCATCTAGTTGCGTAACTCCGTTTTTTATGCGTTATCTGTTAATGCAAGAACGTTCTTTAAGATTATACTGAAAATAATATTAACGGTCATCATTAATAGCCATGCTGTTGGATGATTCATGCTACGCTCTTCGGAAATATTTCGGTGAGCTAGACTAAACTAAGTGATAGTAAAGAAGGGAAGTTTAAATTGTTTCCATTTTGGTCGTTGATTGGCAAAGGCTGTTTGTGGCAGCGTTTTCAGCGAGAAGATGAAAAGAATGTTAACCTTGGATAAATACCAAAGAGCACTTCAGGTGAAACATGTTAGCAATTTTGTTAGAATTAGCCTCTTCAAAATATGTGCTTACGAAACTTTAATGTGGCACTGTGTAGAGATTTAACTCAAAATGGCTCACAAATCTCATTCTACGGTCAAAAAGATTTTGTAAATATGTGAATACCTATTATATATATATATATATATATATATATATATATATATATATATATATATATTTATATTTGTATATATATATATATATTTATATATATATATATATATATATATATATATATATATATATATATATATATATATATATATGGTGTAACAGCAATATTGTCCAAATCATGTAACAGTAAAACAGTACAATTGTTAGATTAAGCTTTGAACCGTTATATCTTAGAAATGATTAAAGATATCTTACTGGAATTCTCCGAGGTTTTATAACACTATTGGAATCTACTTTGAACAATAAGAATGTATTTAGCTCTAAATTGGAAGTGTGATCCCTCTTGCTGTTGTGACCTCCTGATCTAGTTTTCTTCTCTGCTGTTCCCTCTTTTATAAAAATATTAACCGTTCTCTTGCTGGTTCTTGAATGGACTTTTAAGATGGAAGCCAGAATATGAATCTTGTTGCCACTACTTAATGCCTGAATGATATTTTGCCTCTCACCATTGCTCAGTTGCTAAAGCATAGTAGGGGTGACTCAAAACGATTTTAACCTGTTCTCTTTCTATCTGAATAACTTAAAGGTTTTTTCAATGATTCTTATGACAAATGGTGTCAAGATGGTTAAACGTCTTTTCTGATATGGGAAAAAAACTGAATTAGTTTAGTGTTTTTTAGATATTAAACATTTTGTGAGATGGACAATTATCCCAAGCTGTTACACGATTTGGACAATTTTGCAGTTATACCCGGTATATATATATATATATATATATATATATATATATATATATATATATATATATATAAAAGCTTTTCACCCTAAACAATGAAGGAGTGCGACTAACACGCAAGGGGTTACAGAGAGTGGGAGCAAGAGTAAAGTGGCGTGAAAGAGGAACGAATGAAGAGAAGGACTGGGAATATTGATCTATTGACAGCTTGAGATGTCGATTAACATTGAATTTGAATAGTTGGAGATTATAGCTATCAGGGAAGCAAGTAAGACGAAGGGTGTTCCACGGACGGAAAGTGCCAGAAATGAAGCTATTCGAGAAGAAGAGACGGATACATTTAACCGTTTCGACAGTGAAAATTAAAATCGCATTACTTTAGACTTGTCACGCTGCCTTCTGCTCATGCGTGCTTATTGTTTGTATTTGGCTCCAGAAAGAAATATTTACACATATCCAGTTGCATGTTGCATGTTCAAGAGTCAGAAATCCTTAGAATTTATTTTTCGCTGTTAAAAAGAGAAAAGGAAAAAATAAAATTTCTTAAAAATATTGTTTACCATGAAGTCCTATTAAATTAAATTAATGAAATTATTAAACCGCGAAGTAGGGTTTTTGTGAAGTATTTTCAATTCGCTCATTCAAATTTGCTCGATTGTTTTGCGAAATTGAACGAAACGTAGAGTTTGTAAATCTCGACAAAATGTTAGCGATAACTTCAACAATTCTAAATACAGTGAAGATTTCAACAGGTGTTAGCGTGTTGTAAAAATTCTAGTAACAGAAAAATGCATACATTCAAAAAATATGTATATTCATGATAATGGTAAAATTATCCGTTTCCATACAGGAAACATCCGGCATTCATTGACTGAACATTTAGTATTATCGTCAGTTAAAATTAAAATCTTGAAACTGTTTTTCAAGAAAATAGTGCACGTTTATTTCTCTTTCTAGTATTAATGAGGAGGTTCCTTCCTAACCTTTTGTCTAAAGTAATGTGGAAATGCAATATCTTGTTTATATCATTTTTTCCATTCTAGATACATTTCCTAATCAACTCAGTTGTTTCTACTGTTGGAAATTTTCAACTGATTGTTTTGTTATTTGTTAATATTCTTTGTGTGTAAATTTATAGCGTCAGTATAAAAAATATAATAAAATAATTTGGGCCAGTCAAAAAAAAAATAACACAAAGAGACTTTTGATGTTAGCCGAGACCAATGTTCTCAACAGAATAACGGAGCCTAGTCAAAAAGATATAAGCTGACTCCTCTGAAGTAGAAGAAGGGACGGTGAGGGTGGCGACAAAAGACACTACCGCTAAGAAACCACCCATGCGTGACACGTGAAGAATTAGTTAAGCGGTCATTTACAAATCTCGTTTATGCCCTACTTAGGGTCGAGAAAAACACGGTCGATTGACACTGACCGATACTAATATTACTACTATCGCTAACACGGCCTGACTTCAAAACTACCACCACGTAGTCGAAACAGACATTTCTCCAGGCTATTACCAATATCCGCCTTATAAACAAACATTTTGCTACACCGAATACCAAAGGACTCACTCTAAAGAAAATATAGTCAGTTGCGTCTGTCTTGTAATAAAGTTCTTAATTCGTTTCCTTCAACCCACAGAGTAAGGTAAGTAAAACAATCCAACAACACATGTCTCCCGTTCGTTACCGTACCGCTGTCGCATTGCTCTGTAACCACTTTAAGTACTTTTATAGGTCAAATTTGCATTGTTGGAAAGAGAGTGTCGCGAAAGCTCTGACTCCGAGATCTATCTTTTTTTTTGTTTTTAAATATACGACTCTTAAAGCCGCAATTTCTTTTTGGGATTATTCTACATGCAAGAAACGTCTGATTGTTTTCGTCCAGGAGTTAAGGAATTTTCTCTAGTGTTACGGAAAATAAATAAAAATATATTATTTATTTTATACCCTTGAATCAGTTAGTTTTATTTCAAAGTTTCTAGTAAAGAAAATCCTTCCACAATGTAAATATTGGAAAATTATTTCGATGTTTCTCAATGTAGCTATGCCCAGATTAGTGAATTCAAGTGAACTTAGCAAGAAGGAAAAAAATCTTTAGATAAGACATATCTCGGCGAAAATTTTCTTTATACAGAAATCTTAGAGACGTAAGAAATTTCTATGACAACGTATCCTTTCTCTGTTCGTAGACTGGATATTTGGAAAGTTACAAAAATAGCTTTTGTTTGTAATATCTTTTATTACTACTTTTATTATTACAATTCGCTTTACGGCAAATTATTATTGATTTTTTATCATAACACTAGATCTATAAACGTTTTGACGGTCAGCACAAATTACACGATAATTGAGAAAAAAGTAACTTTCAAACGGAAGCGTATTCAACTACAATGACATTGGTCGGTGTTCGAACCACGACAAGATCGAGTTTCAGAATTCCGATGCACTTAATACACATTCCACGGTAGATTACCATAACAAAAACTTTCAATTACTACAGACGCTATATTTGTCCACAACAAGAATTTCTGATGTAGAAACACTCAAAATATCTACACCCATCATCAATCATCAATCCAATTAAATGCAAAGGCGTGGGACTACGGACTACAAAATAATAAATATCCGTCATGACATGTTATATACAAACTGCTGGGTTGATGGCACACGTTAACAGAATGCTAACTCATCCAAAGAAAACTATAATTTTGAAGAAATGAGCATTGTGTTGAAATGTCCTCTACATCCAAGACATCGCATTCTATAACAATTTACATGAATTTACAACATCATTATAAGCGCAAATCATTATCATAGCCTATTAGAATCAAGTACTGGGTATGACGATAAACTATAGCAGGCAGCAAGGAGACCCGGGAGATTGCAGGTTTTGAAGAGCGTGGAACTACCACTTAATTGCTGTTTTTTCCAGGGTGGTAGCACTGGAGGGACATTTTTATTATGAACAAATAAAATATAAACTAATAGTAATAATGAAAAATTATAAATAAAATAAAACAATAACATTAAAACGTTGTATAAAATAAATAGAAAATAAAATAATAAAAACTCTCTCAGAATGCAACAAAAATTGTTCCTGTCGGAAACATGGACATCCCGCCAAAGATGTTAAATTCAATCTCTTCGCCACGAACTCTCGGGCAGTCAACACGTGTCCAACTTCTCTCTCTGTGACATGGCGTGTATTAATACAAAGCAACCTTTTCCTTTCATTACATGCACCTTTCACATTTGTAACCAAAAATACACACACCATCACACATAAAAAATAAACTAATTGGATACAGATGTACAATTTACTATGGTTTCACTGTTATCTCTGCATGTTTTATTTTCTGCGATGTATGTTTTTTTTATTTTCGTGTACACGAAGCTATTTCTGCTGCTATGATATGAGTTAACCCCACCGCACCTGTTAGAGTCCCAGATTTATTCTAAAGCAAAATGCTTCTCGTCATAGACTTTCGAAATTGCATATGTTTTCAGTTTCGTATCCAAACGTAAACAAAGCAATTTCCACAGTTATGGATTTTTTATTCATTAATTCGACAAATTTTATCACTTCAAACTCTATTTTTAATGCATACTCATATTCAAGGTTTTCGTTTAAAGGCACTGTTCAGCCTTGCTTGATCGGCAAAAGATTCTTCGTGTCTGAGTCGGTATAAGGACATCGAATCTAACGATGTTTCCCCCTGCCCAAGGTTTGTATTCTGCCGGAAACTGCATAATTTTCTTTCATAAGATATCTCTAATATGCAAGCTGGGAAACAAATATAAATAAATATACACTTTAGTAAATAAGAAGTAATAATTTTGCTTCAACGAATTATTCAGCCTTGTTTGATCGTCAAAGGTTCTTCGTGTCTGAGTCGGAACAAAGAGTAGTGATCCGAATTTTCAGAGAACATGCTACTTCATCGATGATAACTCGCCGGTTCGCCATCTGTCGAGCTTGCTGAATGTTTGTGTCAGTGGCAGAGGTGGTCCAGCTCTTTCTTCTTGCGTTACACTTGTCCGGCCAGTTGTAAACTTCTCGATCCACTCATGCCCACTTCTATCTGGTAATGCACTGCCGTTGTATAGTGCTAGGATTATTGTATATATAAAAACTTAAAGAAAAGATACGCAAAAAAACAATATTACATTTTTATTAAATAAGTATTTGTTACTATAATCGATAAATTGTTTTTTGGGTTTTTTTTTGTTTTTGTTTTTTGAATAGTGGGAGTATTTTATATGTTAAAAAATAAATCTTTTAGTTTTTCAAAAAGCATTAACGAAAAATTATTGTACTAAGCTAAGCACCATAGTAAAACCAATTATACTGTTTATAACCAATTATAACCTGTTTTCACTTCTTCACAAAATTTGGTTTCGATTGGTCAGTATATGACTATTTTAGAGGGTGTGTCGGACGGACAGACTAACGGACTAACGGAAGTCACAGAGTTTTATATATAGATTGCTACGGTTTATTAATGTTAGTTTTTTATGCTTAATGAGTCTACTATTTGTAAACTTTTTTGTTTTACATTTTACCTGATATAGTATTTTTGAGTTACTGGCAACTTTTTATTAATCATTAAAAACAAACAAGCCAGCATAAAAAAATTACCCAAAATTACTGTATCACATAAACTGTAATAAACGACTACGACTATATATATATATATATATATATATATAATAATTTCTGGCTACTCGTATTCGAGGATACCTATCTACTAGGGTAGATCCCTATTGCAGACGCTCGCTCAGGCACATTTGTGTTTGCTCAACACCCACAGATCCCACCTGTGATTTATACTGCAACTATGCTGAGTAGACCAAGAGAGCGTGTTATCTAGCGTGATCAACAATTTGAACAAGGCCAGCACGCTCAGGTCCTCGGCCTCGATGACTTATGGCTTTGTGCTAGTACAGCTATCGACGGCCCTCAAGAGTATTGTCTACCCAATTTCATTCACAAGGCTTGGGTCAACTCGTGGTATGGTTTTCATGAATTTTCCAAAGGTACTTCAAGCTGGAATCGACCTCGATCCATTCCGATAACATCAGGAAGTCTCGTTATATATATATATATATATATATATATATATATATATATATATATATATATATGTAAGAGGTTAATGATCAGAGTTGAATCAGGCCATTTAACAGTAGTATTAAAGTTCTCAATACACGTGTGAAAAAACAAAAAACAAGTGAGCTTTTAACTCCTGATATTTTAAGTATATATATATATATATATATATATATATATATATATATATATATATATATATATATATATGTTGTAACGGTAACAAATCCGTTGGTATATAATCCAAGAGGATCCTAGTAATATAAAATATTAAAACTCATCCTCACAAAAAAAAGCTCAATTATTATTAGAGCGATAAAATTCAAAATCATCTCATATAGGGAACAGCATATTTCGGCAGACGAAGATATCGATCATCTGTCTTATCTTATCCGGTGTGGACTGAGTTCCTGTCAGAAATAGAAATTTAACCGTGAAAACTAAAAAAAAACTAAAAACAATCCGAAATCTAACACAGAATGTATCCATTTCAATGTTTCAGTTTTATATATATATATATATATATATATATATATATATATATATATATATTTTTCAAACATGTAGTGTTGAATGTTAAAGACAACATAGTCTTACATATTTTCTTTTGAATTTTTTCATATTCTCTAATGAGACTTTTTATTTGAAAATAGTTCCGAAATATGTATTTTCCATACGATGACCTAGCGCTTTCGAACATCATTGTTCATCTTCAGGGTCAATATTTTAGTCAAAATTTTTTTTTTTTTTTTTTTTTTTTTTTTTTAGTTTGTAAAAAAGTAGCAACATGATTACGCTACAAGATAATTGGCAAATGTTTGTTTAAAAAAAAAAAAAAAAAAAATTTTGACTAAAATATTGACCCTGAAGATGAACAATGATGTTCGAAAGCGCTAGGTCATCGTATGGAAAATACATATTTCGGAACTATTTTCAAATAAAAAGTCTCATTAGAGAATATGAGAAAATTCAAAAGAAAATATGTAAGACTATGTTGTCTTTAACATTCAACACTACATGTTTGAAAGAAAAGTTGCTGCCAAATTACACATATATATATATATATATATATATATATACATACGGTCTTCAAAAACTATAAAAACACCGCATTCTGTTTTTGGTGTATTTGATCACGCTGTTTGAGAAATAATCTGGGTGTATTGTAAAATGCTATAAAACAGTTACAGATCTTACGTTTGTAAGCCGGTCTGGGTGGTGTTCACACCAATTTCTTACAGTTTCCTGGTTCCCATATCAATTTATTGCAGTTTCCTTATTATTATTATTATTATTAATAATAATAATTTTATCATGAGCAAAACATTTCAATGTTAACTTTTTAACACTAGGTTTCCCTTTACCAGATAGACTATAATTTTTGATGTTCGCTATGATTTATTAACAAGTAGAAGCATTCAAATACCGTTTAAGCATTTATAATCAGGTACCATACCACACACATTTTATGCTATGATAGGTAATTTCGTGGAGTGAAGGGCTGGAAAACTCGGCAAATTTCAGTATATACATACATAGGCATATACATATATTCATCATTATTATCATCATCATCATCATCATCATCATCATCATCATCATAAACGCTCTATTTATTGGATACACGTGTTTGACGAGTTATCCCTATTGTTTAATAACCAAACTAACAGCGACTGGCCAATCGAAAGTTTTATTAAAGAAAATGTACCTCTCGACAGGGATCGAGCCAGTATTCCTTTATCCTGGAGCTAGTGCTTATTTAAAGCCTCCACTAATTATAATCTTTATAGTAATGACAAATAAAGTCGCATTAAAAAAATCCATTGATTTCATATATATATTTCATATATATATATATATATATATATATATATATATATATATATATATATATATATATATATATATATATATATGGTTTTCTCTCCGAACAGATTTTGAAAGTTTATTGTACGGTCTGACAACGGCAAGGTATAAAAGTATAAAGCCAATGCCATGAAACAAAATGGCCGTCCGTATATAAACAAAAACGAAAATTTCGAATAAAGAACCTCTTCCGTTACTGGATGACATTAGCTCAAAATAAAATTATGAAAATACAGGTGTTTCTGATTTCTGATTCCTTTTGTTTATAAATGATACTGAAGACCAGATTAAAGTTTGCCAGATGTGGAGAATGTTAATATTTATATGATTGTCATTTAAAAAGAAAATTATTTTGATCGATTTTTTATATAATAATTTATTATGCAATTGATCACATTACAAATCATACAAAATCGATATATCTCTGGAAATGGACCCGGAATTGTAAAATTTAAATATTACACTTTTTTTGCCCACCTAATACAAGGCCCAAGAGCCACTCAAGTTAAAGAGTTACTGATTGAGATTGTTGAATGAGCGTGAGCGGAGGAGGTAAGAAGTACATTTTAAAATGTTATGTAGGCAAGATAATGGTTAATTGTAGACTTGAAGAGGTTAAGATTGGAGTGATCCGAGAAGCATGCTCTCGGGAGTCTGTTCCATAGAGTGCAGTTATTGGGAAGAAGCTGTCCCTGAGCAATGCTAGAACATCCCTTGCACGCATCTCGATGGATAGAAATACAGTTGTTTGCAACTTAATGGTCGCATTCATGATTTCACGTGATGCCACGCATGATTAGATATATTGAGTTACCTCCCTTACAAAATATTGTCTTACGCATTCATTGATACTGTAAAATAAGGAAAAGTAACTTATATGGAGTCCTAATATCGTACATCCTGAAGGGACATGGCATTTACAGATTAACGCTTTAAATTCATTTCAAATAACGAGAACTAATTTTCTTTTAATATTGATTCCATGTTAGCTGTGTGAATAAACTTTCGTAAAAATAATTATCAATAAAATAGGTTAAAAAAATTACAGTAATTTCCTGTGAGGTTCACCCTGTACAAATCCCGGGATCGAACTCGAGGTAGAGAGTTACAGAATTTATGGGGATATATGAGGAATATAACGGTTAACCTTAGACTTGAACAGGCTAAGAGTGTAGTGATCAGGGAAACATGCTCTTGAAAGTCGGTTCCACAGAGCAACGGTTCGTGGAAAGAAGCTGCTCGAGTGGAACTTACTTCTCACCAACAGAATAAGAAGGAAATGTGGATGCTTCACTACAATGTGAGTAGCGAGGATGGTCTTAGCCGTGCTTTCCTTCGCTACCTTGCTTCGGATTTCTTTTAGTTAGCCATCAATACAGTGCTATCGGCGTACTTTTACTGTTAATATGTGTCGTCCGATAATAAACGTTTGTATATCTTCTATTACACTTAAGATCATCTCGCTGTATCGATTAAATACATTATATGAATAGGTAAGCATAAGTTTACATTCATAACAATTTCGCTGTTAAACTTAATTACTAAAAAAGTTAATTTTCTCTGCAGGAAAACGGTTTTACTTTTATTTCTTATTTTTCTTCTTCGTTCTGTAACGCGCCATCGAGACGTGAGAAGTCATGGCTTTCCACAACTACCTATCTGTTGTAGCCCTTCGTAAGATTCGTTTTTCAGCCACCCTCCAAATCCCCACTCCAGAAAGGCCCTAAAATCAATTTTCAATCGACTTTTATTTCATAGTTACCGAATTTTCCTACCTTGTAAAAATTACCGAATTTTCCGCTACCGAATCTTCCATTACCGAATATTCCGTTAATGAATTTTCCTTAATTCGTGTTACATATCGGCTCAAATCAGACAGTGCCATTTGAATCAATAATGAATCCATATTGAAAACGTAATTCTTGTTTTGTTTTGTTTTGTTTTTGTTTTTTGTCGCCATGAAGATATCTCACATTCTTTTGTCTTACACCGGCGTTTACCATGTGTTTGTAAATACCGATGTAGATGAAAATCGACACCCATCATGGGGTGAAGCTTTCTAGTCGGTGAAAACTTGACCGAGGAACGTATATTTATAGCAAGCCATATGTTTAGAATTAGTATTCTTTACAAGAAGTTGCTGAAAAGTCCTCATAGCGATCCACTTTCCACAATATTTCGATGACCAAACATCAAAATACTGATTTTGTGAAGTAGGTCGGGCCGAAAACTTTTAATCATTACCTCGCATGACAAAAAATGGCGCATATAAATCATATATTCTCCCCTTTTCCCAATACGCATCGGTACCTCTCTGCTTTTGTCACGGCTATATTGCAGTTCTCTCATTGGGACCTGGTTTGATGACGTCACTAGAATTATCAAAGGACCATCAACCAGTTTTGTCAGAAATCAGACGCTGAATCTCATGAATAAAAAAAGAAAAATGATCTCTAAGGGTGCCAAATATCAACGGGGATGGGATACATGCAGTAACGAGATTCATTTTTTTTTACAGAATTCCTTTGTTGAGGACAACAATAAAAAATATGTTTGAAGATGTTTTGTTTCTTTTTAATACTAATTCACAACGCTCATTGACTATTTCGAAACAGCACCAACTTGATTCCGAAATTTATATCGGTATGTTTTATAATTATTATTGATAAATAAAAGTTTGCGGTACTTACCTATGACCGAGTAAAAGTTTGGCGATGTTAACGTTCGTCGGGGTCAGATAAATTCTTCTTATTATAATTATAAATTATTACTCTAGCTACCTACTGAACACTTATATTAACAAAATTCTGATCACCCTTACATACGTTGAATTAAATAATTTTACGTATATCCAGAGGTGTTATTATTATTATTATTATTATTATTATTATTTTCGTATTATAATTGTACTTGTCCCTTAGTTTGCAAAACCGTTACGCCGTGCGAGTACCTCATAAATAATGGAGTATTCCGTTTTGATCACGTGGAAACACGGGAAAAGACATTACTTAGTTTCAATGAAAGAAAGAAAGAAACAAACAAACAAATAAACAAACAAGCAAAATGTTTAACTGGAAAAAGAAAAGGGAATGAAAGAAACACAAGTGAAGAAAGAAAGGAAGAAATAAAGAAAAAGTTTGAAGAAAGAAAGAAAGAAAATGAAAGAAAGCGTTTAAAGAAAGAAAGAAAGAAAGAAAGAAAATGAAAGAAAGCGTTTAAAGAAAAAAGAAAGAAAGAAAGAAAGAAAGAAAATGAAAGAAAGAAAATGAAAGAAAGTGTTTGAAGAAAGAAAGAAAATGAAAGAAAGCGTCTGAAGAAAAAAGAAAGAAATTAAAGAAAGCGTTTGAAGAAAGAAAGAAAGAAAGAAAGAAAACGAAAGAACGCGTTTGAAGAAAGAAAATGAAAGAAAGCATCTGAAGAAAGAAACAAAGAAAACAAAGAATTTGGTCAACAGCTGAACCTTGTGTAACTTGACAGATTAATCAGACAAACTGTAGTCGCGATAAAATATGCTTCTCACAGAAAATTGAATGTGAGTTCGAATCTCACTAATATTTTATTCTTTATTCCCAATCCGTGCTGCTTAATATCAACTGTTAAATGAGTCGTTGCGATGAAGAAACAACTGAAATTAAGATGAAAGAAGTACTGTTAAAAAAAGTTAATACTCATCATCTAATAATAAAATTTAAGATAATATTAGATACAAGTAGATTTTGATAAATATTAGTTTCTTGTGTTTTTGTTTATTTAATGTGTATGCAAGATAAAAAGAATAGAGAATCAGCATATGGGAATATCCCCTGGGACAAATATGATACCACACCCTTCCAAGAATGAAAGAACGAAGCGTAGAGTCATTGCAAAACACTATCACGTTGCAGAGGAATTGGTTGGAAGAAAAGGAGGAAATGTCCCCAAAGCCAGAATAAAATTCAAAGGACATCAAGTATAATTTGATATGTTGCTTTTGTAGCTTTTGATCTCTTCCTTTGTTACATATATATATATATATATATATATATATATATATATATATATATATATAGATAGATAGATAGATAGATAGATAGATAGATAGATAGATAGATAGATAGATATGAACAGACAGAAAGAGATAGATAGATAGATAGATAGATAGATAGATAGATAGATAGATAGATAGATAGATAGATAGATAGATTCATCAGAGTATATTAATATTAATATTCATCAAATAGACATATTTAGCTAGCTAGCTAGATAGATAGATAGATATAAAAGGACTAGGATAGATAGATAGATAGATAGATAGATAGATAGATAGATAGATAGATAGATAGATAGATAGATAGATAGATAGATAGATATAAAAGGACTAGGATAGATAGATAGATAGATAGATAGATAGATAGATAGATAGATAGATAGATAGATAGATAGATAGATATAAAAGGACTAGGATAGATAGATAGATAGATAGATAGATAGATAGATAGATAGATAGATAGATAGATAAATAGATAGATCGATAGATAGATAGATTCATCAGAGTATATTAATATTAATATTCATCAAATAGACATATTTAGCTAGCTAGCTAGATAGATAGATAGATATAAAAGGACTAGGATAGATAGATAGATAGATAGATAGATAGATAGATAGATAGATAGATAGATAGATAGATATAAAAGGACTAGGATAGATAGATAGATAGATAGATAGATAGATAGATAGATAGATAGATAGATAGATAGATCTATCTAACTTAGTCTGATAGACTGACAGATAGATTCGAACGAATTAGATATAATAACGATACGGTCCAACGATATTATTATAAATTGCTAGAAAAATGTCAAGAACATGATAGATTGATGACAATGTAGGAATCTTGTGAATTACTTCTGTTTATTTTCTTAAATAGATTATTACCAATAAGAAAGCACAGCAGATTTAAAGCACTATGTTAAATCAAATTTTTAGATCAAAGATTCCCCAGTTTCTTCAGCGGTTTCATAAACAAACATTGCTATCTTTATAAAACTCTCTATTTTTAGAGGCTAAAAATCATAATAGCTTCCTGAATGTTTATCTTTTATCACGAATAAAAAATTCCAAAGATGAGAATCAGTTGCTGATAAGTCACGGAGAATGATCTACAAGTTGCAGCTGAAGACATGGTGGCTATATTTATCAAGCAGCAGAGTTACTCAGTACTTGTTGCCAGCGTTGTTGAAATGATATAACATTATATTTTCAAATAGATTCTTTTAATTTCCGATTCATAATTGACTATTTGAATACTTCGACGTGATGTAATAGTTAGCAAGGTTGTCTCGCTAGACTAATTACGACCAAGCAGTGAGTTCATTTCTCATTGGGTGCTCCATACTTACGTCCTTGTGCCTTATCTAACCTATGTGTTAGTAAATCAATATCTTGGGCAATTCAAAGGTTATTAAGTTGTCTTGCTAGATCAATCTAGACTGACTAGTGAGTTAGATCCTAACTAGGTGCCTCTATACTTGCTACCAAATCTGAACTCCGCTTATTAAATAAATTCATAATTGGATATTTCAGATAAAATAACTTAATACATAAATATACTAAAATTCATTTCGATACATATTGTAATATGTATACGAGGTTTGTGATTTGTGGAGGTCATGCAAAACTGAAATCTGCAAGCAGAGTTCAAATTCCGACCGAGGTAGCACTTGTCCTATGGTAGTAAAGTAGACTAGTGTCTTTTTTTCCTTTGTAAAGCCAGCCAGTTTAGAAATGAAAATCTAAATTCAAAACCGCGAAAAAAGCAACGGGAAATAACTCTAATACTTCTCCCAAGAAGTCATGACAATTCGCAAATATTAAAAAATAAAGGAAGTTTTGGAGAGCTATAACAGCCTAAGTTCTGAATGAATAGGTAAATTTTAAAAATACTAAGTCTGTCTTCAAAGTATCAAACCATTTTGAATATTTCAAGTACTGGTTGCGCGGCGTTAATGTTACTTGGAAACCAATCACAGAAGACTTTACTGTACATTTGTGAATAAACTTCTGTAGTATTAGAAATAAAGTTTACTAGAATATTAAGTTATTTTGTGGTCGTGATTTTGTTGTACCTAACGCAGAAGGGATTTGTACTTATTTGTGTTTTGAAATAGACTCTGATCTTTTTTTTAGGAGTTTATTTCGTTCTATAAAGGTAATTATCGCCATTTTATCATCTAAGCAAAGGTTACGTCGTTTTGTGGTGATGTTGTAAGAAATTGGTAAAAGCCGGCTTTTATTTTTAACATATTATTTTTAATTATCCCACATTGCATTATCTTATAAAAAATATGTTTTGTTAATAAAGCGTCCTCAGTTACTGACTTCAGTAATTTCGACCTTATACATTGAACTTTCAGTTGCAAGTGGTTGTTTTAGGCAAGTAATTTTGGTAGTTTGACGGTAAATTGGCCTGTGTCAGAGATGTGACATGTGTCAGCCGCGGGAAGTAGTGTACAAAAGTCCAGACCAACGACGCCGTAACTAATGTCTACAAACCAACCTAGTACTATCAATCAAGGAAGAACCCGCCCAAGGAAAAGTACATTGCATTTCGAATATTTGTGAATGGTAAAATAACTCCAGCAGTCGATAGGTCAGTCGCAAATAACTACTTAGTGGAACAGAATGTATGAACATTAATGATTTCATCTGATACACACGCACTGATTTACGGCAATATTACGTTAAAATATCATTCCTCGTACGATCACCGAATATAAACAACGTCGAATACCAGCTACTGTAAGCTTGAACCTGAGGAGAGTGTAAAGGATAAAAGTTCGAAATTGGAAATCGGAGAATGGAGTTCCAACTCTAGTTGGATTTGTTATAATGACTTACGATTAAATAGCTTTGGAGAAATCTATTTCTTCTCTCCCCCAGCTATGGGTTAATTAACAGGACTTGTATCATAAAATCAAAAAAATCATCATTACCTTCCAAAAAGTCCTACAATGTTTTCTGATTTTAAATAACTTACAAAAGGTTAATTAGCTATAAAAAAATAAATTAATCAACCAGATAAACAGACACACGCGCGCATTACGACCACGAATCGGGAAATCAAGAAGAAGAAGAAATAGCGGGCTTCGTGGCCGAACTTGTAGAGGCACATATTAGCTCAAAAAATGGTTTCCCTGATAGAAAAAATGTTTCATAAAAAATCCATATATATATATATATATATATATATATATATATATTGAATTGGACAAAGTCCGACAATTTATTTAAAGACATTTATGATATGTTTAACGTTCTTTTTATCGATACAAGTATTTAAGCAAATGCTCTGTTTTATAATAAACACTTCCTGTCGGAGAACGAAAAAATTCTATGAAAATTTCTCGGACATTCAGTCCAGTAAATGTTATTTAATACTGTTTATTATGAAACAGAGCATTTGCTTAAATACTTGTATCTATAAAAAGAACATTAAACATATCATAAATGTCTTTAATATATATATATATATATATATATATATATATATATATATATATATATATATATATATATATATTGGGGAGGGACGTGGCCCTTTGGTGAGAAGATGTTATAAAAACATATTTGTGGCAGTGCTGCTAGATGTTTGAAAAACGACATTGCTTCACCATTTTCCTACGGAATCATTGTTCATTAATCTAACTTGTCTCGTTTTGGTGCATGGAGGCGGGCAATGAAGCTATGTGAAGGGTGCGCACCAGATGTGGTTTGGTCGGTGGGGCGGGACCAAAGCAGAATTTTTCAGTGCACCCTGCAGCGTCTAACTGACTTTTGCACAGGTTGCTGTCCGGAATGTTTCTAATACATGTTTGACTGTTGTCTGTGGCGTCGTAGCACGTAACATGTGTCTGACAATTAGAAGGTCACCAGACGCAACATGCCATTGACCTGTGTCTCTTTGATTTTTGTCATTTTTTGTTATTT
This sequence comes from Acanthosepion esculentum, assembly GCA_964036315.1. NCBI lineage: Eukaryota > Metazoa > Mollusca > Cephalopoda > Sepiida > Sepiidae > Acanthosepion > Acanthosepion esculentum. The sequence continues at coordinate 69,548,281 of OZ038489.1, read as the reverse complement.
CTGCCTTGATCTCTGACGGAGTTTTGGTGGGATGCAGCATGTTGGATTGGGATGTGTTTCCTAGTTGTTCTTTATCCTATGATATATATATATATATATATATATATATATATATATATATATATATATATATATATAGTTGTATTGATGCGAGTTTGTGACCCCAGGTTTCACGCCCTTGCGATCGTTAGAGAAACTGATTAATTTTAAAATTTTAAATCAATTTATGGTTATGTGTGTTGGTATATATATATATATATATATATATATATATATATATATATATATATCAATGAAAGAAAGAACAGATGGAGTAAAATTCCACTGTTCGTAGCATTTACTTTTTTAAAAAGTGCTCAGTACAAAGTAGAGCGATATATTATTATTATTATAAGAGATTATAATAAAAACATGTTTAAATCGCTACACAAAAGCTTTCATGTTTCAATACTTTGAATGTACTTCTTCAGGCGTCTAATGTTCTATTCAAAGTATTGATACATGAAAACGTTTGTGTAGAGATTTCCACATGTTTTTAATATAATCTCTTATAATAAAATAATATATATATATATATATATATATATATATATAATCTAACGTATCAAAATTTATAATACATTTTCCACAAAACGTCTTCTACAAACTTAATCGTGGCAATCAACTAGCCAAAACTACCCGAATCTCTTCAGTAATATAACAGATGCGGAAAAAAGACCCATTTCATCTTACATTTCTCGTCTCATTGATTGAGGACTCAGGCATGTCCGAAAATTCCGATTTTTAACGTCTTTCTCATCTTGCTTCCATTTGGTCAAAAGACTTACTAATATACAATGAATATTATTAGTCTTATGTTTTGTTTTTGTATCTCACGATTTTCCTTCAGCTGCCTGCAATATCTACCTTCCCTCTTTATGATCTTATATATGTATATATATACATATATACATATATATATATATATATATATATATATATATATATATATATATTATATATACATATATATATATATATATATATATATATATATATAGAGAGAGAGAGAGAGAGAGAGAGAGAGAGAGAGAGATAAACGAGCTTACGTTATATCCCTCAAGTAATTATTACAGATGTGTCTCCCGAAGAAAAAAATAGATAAACTTCCGGTTTCAATCAAGCTATCAATCTATTAACACCTTAAATAAACATTTATGTCCGTGTTAGAAATGTATTTCTGCGATATTTGAAAGTAAAATTTCCTAACATTTGTTTCAAATCAGATAATTAAAGTTTAAGTCAGCTAATATTCATATTCCTCATATAAAGTTTCAGAAAAGTATATTTTATTTTTGAAAGATTTTCTAACAAAGGGGATTAAATTGTGCTGACAGATGACTAAAATCAACGATTTTTAGTGGTTTAAAAATCCTTGCACTCAATTTAAATTAGTTTTAAAATATAGGAAAGTATTTTGCTTAATGGAAATGTTGAATTTAATCTATTAGCTTGAAGCTAGGAGTCCTGACTTAGAACCCAGTAACTTTTGCGTGGTTGATAAATAAAGGAGCTTGGCTACTATAGCAACCAAGACTTTGGAATAGCTTAAAGAGCGAATAGAACTTATCTCTTCTATACTCCAAGTGTTCCTGGTGAAATCAGTTGATACGCTTCCAGGGCGGCTCGAGAAGCTGTCAGCGAAATCTGGCGCCCATATCGAATTTTAAATAAAACCTCATGCTAAACGCTTTTCTCTCATATTCATTTGTTGTAAAAGTATAGTTAATAAATTTTAAAGTATTTTAAAATTTACAGTCACCTTGTATATATATTAATACTGCAAAGCTCATCTATGAATTGTTCCCTCTCGGTCCTTGGCGTGTTTATTCGAAGAATAAGTACGTAAAAATCCGCCTTCTCCTCTCTCAGATGCCAAATCAGTCGGGTTTCGATCCCGGCTTGAGGCAATCGGATGTCTAACCACACTGATGAGCTGTGATACAGCGAAACAGTCTGTCTCTGGATGACAACATATATATATATATATATATATATATATATATATATACATATATATATATACATATATATATATATATATATATATATATATATATATATATATATATATATATATATACATATATATATATATATATATATATATACATATATATATATACATATATATATATATATATATATATATATATATATATATATATATATATATATATATATATATATATATATATATATATATATATATATATATATATATATATATATATATATATATATATATATTATTGTTATTATTATTATTATTATTATTATCAGTCGGGTTCCGATCCCGGCTTGAGGCAATCGGATGTCTATCACACTGATGAGCTGTGATACAGCGAAACAGTCTGTCTCTGGATGACAATATATATATATATATATATATATATATATATATATATATATATATATATATATATATATATATATTATTATTATTATTATTATTATTATTATTATTATTAAATAATATTTAGCGCTACTCTGTATCAAGCTCTCCGTACAGTGGAATTATACTCCATTTGTTCTTATTATATATATATATATATGTATATATATATATATATATTTTAAATTAAAATAAATATGTCTACGTCTCGTTAAAACAGAAACTGTTAATTTGATTAATTTTGAACAAGATTAAACCAAAATTACTTACTTTTTTTCTTAAAAAACACCGAAAAACAACTTTATTTGAGATGGGTTCTCATTATCTTATGTAGCCGTTGAAGTTGTAAGTAGCTTGTAGAGTTGTTAACAGACAAATAGTAAGTGACGAAATATTACGATAGGCCGTCTATGACAAAACATTCGCGACTGCATACCCTGGATCTAAGTCACCCTTCGCCACTGATATATATATATATATATATATATATATATATATATATATATATATATATATATATATATAAAAAGTGGACATGGAAGTCAGCACTTAGAGGCGACAGTCTGTTTCATGCTAGTGCAATCGTCAGTCAACGGTTGCCTGACGATTGCACTAGCATGAAACAGACTGTCGCCTTTAAGTGCTGACTTCCATGTCCACTTTTATATTTACACACGCTCTATCGCTGATATTGAGCACTTTATCCCATAAATATAGCACACTTTAAGACTATATTTCTTCATATATATATATATATATATATATATATATGGCTCTTGGGGCACAATTCGTTGGATTATGAATACTTGGATGAGTATCACCACAGAATTTGTTAGTAGCGGCGCTATATCGAGTCTATTCAGTTTCTTCTTCGTCACCGAGTCTCGTTGCCACAGTTGGTAAGACGTTGGTATGAATCACGGTAGTGGATGCGCACTGCTGATGAGTCCCAAAATAGGACGAAACGGCCGTCCAGTGTTTTCTGCATTCTATTGAGGATTCTTCTAGACTCGATGAATTACTATAATGATTTGCCGAAATCCCCAAAATTACTGTAAGCCGGAAAATACGGTATATGACTTTTGTTTACATAAATCCCATCTGTATATACATATATGTATGTGTGTGTGTGTGTATGTATGTGTGTATATATATATATATTTGTGCGTGTGCATGTCTACAGGTAATATATAATCATAAATTAGTTTTTTTTTTTAAATGTGCGCATTTTATTTACAGATGTGTATACAAAGGTATGTAATATATATATGTATATACACACACACACATATATATATATATATATAGAGAGAGAGAGAGAGAGAGAAAGAGAGAAAGAGAGATGAACACTCTAAGATAAATAGATATAAAAATATAAAAGTGGACACTGAGGTCAACACCGAGCGGCGACAGTCTGTTTCATGCAATATATATATATATGCACACATGGGCGAGTGGTTAGAAAATGCGCTTTCTGACTATGAGACCCGGGTTTGAATCTCACCACGGTTGATTTGTCAGGAATGTTATCGGTCTGGAGGGGGCGATCCCAGCGTGCGGCACTCTTGGAAAGTGCCTGAAAACCATACCACGGATTGACCCAAGCCTTGTGAGTAAAACTGGGTAGATGGAGTCCTTGGGGGCCGTCGGTAGGTGTGCTAGCACAAAGCCACAAGTCATCGTGACTGAGGGTTTGAGTGTGTCGGCCTTGTTCAGATTGTCGATCACGCTCTCTCCCAGAATCTGTAACTATGGTCTGCTCAGCATAGTTGCGGTATAAACTACAGGTGGGCTCTATGTGTGTTGAACAAACACAAATGTGCCTAAGCGAGCATCTGCAATAGGAATTAGCTAGCCTCCCTTACTGATGGGAATCCTTCAATACGAGTGGCCAGCTATTATATATATATATATATATATATATATATATGTGTGTGTGTGTGTGTGTGTGTGTGTGTGTGTGTGTGTGTGTGTGTTTTGTATGTGTGTCTGTGATTGTATCTGCGGGCATATATAGATATAAATGTTTGCAAGGATACTTATATTGATAGGATAAGTATCCTGGCTTTTAGTGGCATGAAACTGCTTATGAAGTGACATTTATAGTCTGCTTAAACTTCTTTACGGTGGCGCGATAATGAAGCTGTGTCGTATCTAAATTGATTCTCAGACGTCAGCGTATAAATCTATTAACGTACCAAGCTGTAATAATGGGATTTGTTCAGGAGAGACTTCTTTAGATAGGATGACAAGGGTATTTACTTTGTTGTGTGGATATTTTGGTGAGAGCGATCATATTTTGGTGGAGTTCACGATACTGGTAATGTGGAGTAATGTAAGCGAGTATATTCGCAGATATGGTTTGAGGAGACGCTGTCGCAAAAGACGAACAGGGATTTTAAATGCGGTATGTTTGGGGAATTTCTTTTCTGTTCAAGAATATCAATGTAATTCACAAGCATATCAATATTTTTACTCAGAAAAATTAGAAAAGGAATGAAAAAAATGTCAACCATAAAAATAAGGAAAAGGAGAAAGATCTTTTTTTAATATATACGTCAATTATCGTTATATACGTCAATTATCATCATTGTCAATTATTATCATATTGTCTATTATCATTATATACGTCAATTATCATCATTGTCAATTATTATCATATTGTCTATTATCGTTATATACGTCAATTGTCGTTATTGTCAATTATTATCATATTGTCAATTATCGTTATATACGTCAATTATCATCATTGTCAATTATTATCATATTGTCAATTATCGTTTTTAATTAAGTAGTGGAATTATAGCAATAGAGGTAAAATTAGCCAAATCTTCTCTTCGATTATAAGCCCTTTCAAGACGTGAGCGAGCATCGTTTTCTACAGCTTCTTTTTCTAGAGTTTATTTGCTCACATAAACATTTGATATTTAACAACCATTTTTCCTTTATTTGTCAACATTTCACACAACCTCTAAGTACTGGATTGGCAGCATTGTCTCTTTATTTTACTGTTGAAATGGCTAGCTGTAACTGTAAGTTCTGGGTTAACAGTTTCTTCTTTAGCGCTTATGGAAGTCTCTTCCTGCTTCTTACTTTCGAATCAAATTTGATCTTCAAAAATTTAAATGCGATGCCAATGGCTATCTTCTGTTTTCTAAATTCATGTTCGTTTATTGTTCTCTCTCCTTAATGATGATTTTCTCATATTATCTCCCACTCAGTAACCCCCTTGCGTCTTTATTGACCTTATTGCCTTGTTTGGGGTGAAATGATTAAAAAAAAGAGTTACTCATTATTTCCCTGCTTCTCTTGTTTTCATTACGTTCTATGGGTGCTTTATTCTCCATGCCCTTTTCAGTCAGTTATGTGCCATGCGTGATACACGTGTAGATGTGCATGTATCTTTCGATCCTTTACTGACGAGGCAGATTTTTCCCGCAGTAGGTTGCCATTAGCTTTCTGCGGTAGACCAGCTGCCATCCAAGGTTATAGAACACGGTCTGTTCTGCTATTTACCCATAGCTGGGGAGAGAAGAAGAAGAGGATTAATATCTTCCCCAGGGGTATTAGCACGTAAGTGAATGTAATCGATTCGACTGGAATTCGAACTCAGCTCACCAATTCCTCAATCCGAGCCGCTATCCATTACTCCACCATGCCTTTTACCTGTTCCATTTCAAGTGTCACTTTTCTGATTATTTCTATCACATCTGGGAGAATATTATTTAAACTGTTTATATTCGGACTATTGTCCTCATTTTTGTTGTTGTTATCACAACGTTTCGGCCGTGTACCCTCCAGCCTTTCTCAGGGGTATATTGATCTAATTATCCTACAGGGAATTCTGAACCTTTTATTTATCTACGGTGGTAGACTGTTCTCGTTCCACTGCTCATATCGCCTCGTTCTTACTATATCAAGTATTCAGTTATTGCTCGCACTTTCCACTGAGCGCAAGTACACACTTTCCGAACCTGGGATTGAACTCCCAACCACTATGTCACCACATTGAGAGAATATTATATATAAATTTCAATATAACAGAACAATGTGTGGTAACTGATGAAAAAATAGAAAAACTTCAATGTAACGCGTTTCGTCTTCTAAAATGACTTCATCAGACTAAAGTAATGTTTTTATTGCCGGAATTATATGTATGTAGGTATAGTGGAAAAATATAAACGAAGACGCCAGATATGAATATGCACCGAGGTGGGAACACTGAAGAATTAGGAACGCTAAATTTAATTTTTTTAATTTGTGGGTCCGGTGTATCAAGATGCATCATCTTATACGTTTTTGTCATTATTTTTTATCATTGTTTTTTCTTTAAATATCCCACACTGTAAAAACAGAATCTTTGTTAAGAAAGGTGAAATGTTAAGAAGCTGAACGTATATTTATGATGAAAAACTTAGAAATCAGTGCACTTTCTATGCATTTACGACTTAGCAAATTACTTTTAACTGTTACTTAAAGTAAATATAAATTATGGTCAGAACCATTACGATGAAGGAATAATGCACTGAGTTTGTTGTTTTGTACATTATCTCTTTCGTGATCATATGTTTTATTTTAATTCCTAGATGTCTCACCTGTGTATATCTTGTGGCAGTCATTACAAGTTATAGTGTCAATTGCTGCTTCAGGTTTTAGGTTTTTATTAGATTTTGTATTTATTAAGTCTCTTATTATATTAGAAGTACTCTTATTATATTAGAAGTACTGTTAATGAATTCTATCTCTCGCTTCAAGTCGCTTTTTAATCGGTGAGGATATTGTCCAGTATTCACTGCCATATAGGATATTAGATATTACATAACAGTTCTATACACTATGTTATGTTTCTAACGACATTTTCCTATCCCTTAATACTTTGCTTAGTTTCTGAAATGCATGAGGTGATTGTAGAGTATTCATTGTCATTTAGAAGTTATATATCGCATAGCAGTTCCTCGTCGATCATGTCGTAGCATTCATGCATAAAACATATCCGTCGATTTAAATCACTTGTTCATCTGTGAAAAGCTCACCATTCTACAATTCATATAGGATTAGATATTACACAGCGGGTGAATACATATTTCTTTATTTCTAATCACATTTTCCTATCTCATATTACATTGATTATTTTATCGAAGGCCTCTTTCGCTATTTCTATGAGCCTACGTACTTCTGCGTCACAGTTTTGTCGTTTGTTAATATACTATTCAGATAATTAAATTTCTGTTTTACACCTCACACCTTGAGTTGTCTCTGTGGCTGATGACCATACTTTCTGATTTCTTTCAGTTAATAGTCCTTTCCTCTGGCCTTCTTTTACGACCTAATACCTGAGTTCTTTCTGTTTTCGTTCTGATTCTTCCATCAGTATAGTGTCTGCTGCTGCTAAGATTATATCAGCCAATAATAGATCGTGGCAGGTCTTTTGGTTCAGTTTATTCGTTTGTTAGTAGTCAGATTAAAATGAAAACGACATTAATCTAATTTTATAATTGATCTGAAAGCAAAACTCATGCAGAATAAATAACAATTGTGGCACAAGGCCGAAGGTTAAGTGGAAAGAGGCTGGTCTGTACTAAGTATCCTAAACGTAGATAATCAGATTCAAGACCCATTCATCTATTACAATTTACTCATTCACCACAAGAACTCATCCATCATTATTCAATCCGCCATATGCCACAATACCGCAAATTCTCAGGGAACCTACAAAAACACCCATGACATTAAAATTTCATAATGTACAAATTTCTCTTCAAATTTTTTCTTAGAACGGAGAACGAAAATTTTCTATGAAAATTTATCGGACATTCAGGCCGGTAAATGTTATTTAATACTGTTTATTATAAACAGAGCATTTGCTTAAATACTTGTATCTATAAAAAGAACGTTAAACATATCAAAGATATCTTTAATATATATATATATATATATATATATATATATATATATATATATATATATATATATATATATATATATATATATATATATATACCTGATTTTTCATTCTTCATTGTGGGTTTTTATAAGCAAATATCACAATCTCAAAACCTAAATCAACATTATTTTTTTATGTAGTTCTTTTTCAGTTCACCACTGGACCAAATCTTTAAGAACCGAGAAGTTTTTCTTGTTTCGTATCCTTGAAAATATGTTTGCCTATTTTGAAGTCCGGTTTTATTGCTTCATGATGCAGTGAATTAATGACCAACTCATTGGTAAATAACCACATATTATTATGCTTTATAATTAGATTTTATCAGACGGATGCATAATAGTAATAGAGGTAAATTTATTACAAGGACCAATCACTATCACTAAAATTCGATTGCACTCAATTTATTTGTTCATTCTTCCTCTTTACATTGGCCATCGTTTGGCCGGATAATTAACAGTTAATTAACAACTGCTTATTTATTATTTGTATACTGATATAAAACACATGCGATTCGCTTAACGGAGAATAAATATTCGTTGTATTAATTTGATTACCGAGGCCCCTAGATAGTGGATCAATTGATCAATTCAATCAGCTCAGTAGACGCAGTCGTGGATTTTTCTTTTCCTTTTGTTTTTTTTTCACTTTTATTATTTCTTTTCTTTTTTTTTGTTTAGTTTTTCTTTTTTGCTTCTACTTTTTCTTTTCTATTTCTTTTCTCTTTTTTTTCCTTTTTCCTTTTCTTTTAGTTTTCTTTTACTTTTTTAATTTTTGCTTGTCGTTTTCTTTAGTTTTTCTTCGTTCTGCATTTTCATTTCCTTTTTCCTTTTCCTTTCTTCTCTTAAGTTTTCTTGTTCTTTTTTTTCCTTTTACTTTTCCTGTTTCTTTTAGGTTTTTCTTTTTCCTTTCATTTTTGCTTTCCTTTTTCGTTCTTTTACTTCTTTTTACTTTTCCCTTTTCTTTTTTCTCTGTTACTTTTATTTCATTTCTATTTCTTTTTATTTTCCTTTTTCTTTGCCTTTATTTTTTGCTTTTTCATTTTTCCTTTTTATTTTTATTCTTTTATGATTTGTTTCTTTGTTATTTTTGTCTTTTCCATTTTGGTTCTATTTTTTATTCTTTTCCTTTTGCTTTACGGTTGCATTTTCCTTTTTCTTTGCTTGTTACTCCTTTTCTTTTCCTTTTGCTTCTACTTTTTACTTTTATTGCTTTTTCTTTTTCTTTCTTTTCTGCATTTTGGCTTCCTTTTTGACGTTTTACATTTTTTGTTTTTACTTTATCTTTTTCGTTTTGTTTTTTGGTTCTAAGAATCCTGAATATTTTTAGCAGTCTATTAGAATAGGACATTTCCAGTATAATATTTAGATCCGATTTATTTTTATTGTGTTATTGAATGTTGATTTGCAACAAATTTTTTTAATTAACTATTCTGCTCTGAACAAGTAGTAGAAATAGGTAAAAAAAATAAAGTTATGTCTCGAAACTCTTTTCTTACGAATTCGAAAATACGTCCTCGTTCATAAAAATGTTACGGTACTACAATCAATAAATAAGAAAAGGATAAAAGAAAAAAATTATCGGCAAATGTTAAAAATGCATGAATGATACATGATAAGGAAAGAAATCAATGACACTGAACCAATAGTCAAAGATAAACAAAACAAGCATTACAACTCGAAATGCTTTTCCTACAATTTCGAAAATTACGTCCTCTTTCATAAAAAAGAGAAATGCTATGCTTCCATATTATAGAGTAGAATTATTCCTGCCAATGTATAATTTATCTAAGAAATACAATGCGTTAAATGTTCTTAGTATAACAATTATTGATGATAATATGCATTTTAAATAAAGTAAACCTGCTAGAACTATAAAAACAAACGATGTATACCTCAACGTATCCTTAAAAATAAACAAATATATATTTTAATAAAGATTAAAAATGCATAATAATATAACACAAATAATAATATAGACTCTAATGTCATTGACGTATTTACAAAAATATGGCAATGGCAGCTGATCTCCTACAAATTGATTTTTTTACAAAGAATGCATTTTTTATTCATACGAATCTATTCTAAAAATCTTGTCGGCATTAAATAATCCATTCAACTTGATATGTTGTAAAAAAGAAAATCCAATATGATAAACAAATACAAACATAAGAATAATTAAAATAATCACGACTTTCCTTTTAAAATACGACATGGCTTTCTTTGGCGTGAACCATGAAAATATAAAAAGAAAAGTTGCAGAGAATCTACATTTTGGCGATGAGAAAATGACTGAAGCCGTGATGCTTACAGAAGTAAGAATAAACTTGATATAATTTCTATTTCAGCATACAGTCATTAACAAAAGATTATTGGAAGCTTAATTTACTACATAAATACTATCGCAATGACTTCTAATTTGGCATTGACAAAATATTTTCACTATACATCAGATATGAATAAAGGTTGATAAAATAACAAAAGCTGTTGTATTATACAATCATATATGATACAAGGTAATGAAAAAAAAACGAAATGATCTTGTCAGAGTTAAGTAGTCTTAAAATTTTGTTAATGAGTGTATCATCATCTGACATTATTTGTATATCTATCAACTTTGTGTAGAAGTCATTAGACGCATCAATTGTGTGCTATATTCTGGTCCAAGTCAAGACCAAATTTTGTAAGTCAAATTCCATAATAATAAAAGTTTTGAATAATAATACGCATTTCTTTTTGACTTGACACTGAAAAGTTAATACCAATATGCTAGCAATAGATTTTTCAAGGGTGCTTCATAGGTTAATTTTCATTTGTTGTCATGTTTACGACATTTGTGATCAAAGGCTTCAATCACCAGCGATTAGGTGGATTAAGAAGTGTGAGATTCAGCGGATGATAATGTGTCTAAAAGGATATTAAACGAGTTTGTGTGTGCCGTATTATTTCCTTTTAAAGAATAAGCTTAATGCATAAAACAATTTATTGAGTATCAGCCTTGGTAAGTGAGCTTTTCAACATTGCTTGGCCAATGTAATATGTCTCACTCCAGCCCATTCCAGAAAATACTTTACATCAGTGTGACGTCGTGGAAGCCAGGGTCATCGACGGTTTCGCCTGACAGATGACCTTCAGTTTAGCAAAGTGCGTATCGGCGCCTCACAGGATACTAATGGCTACCTCGACATGTGTCAAATGGATATGTAATAGTGACTGCAAATAGGAAAAAGACTGAGATATCACATGCGATAATGTATTGTCCACGTTCGGATGAAGGCCCTAGGCCGTATGTACACACACGCATGCGCACGCTTGCACCAAGTGGCCGACAGTAATTGTCGAAGTCCGGTTAGGACGTGGTTGATAATGGCTCTCCTCAGCCTCCTATCTTTTCAACCTTTAGTAACGTTAGTCCCTTTGCAAAGACTCCCGCCCAGTTCGTCCATTCATTCACACAATTCATCCGGTAGATGGCGCACTGACTTTTCCTGTTCCGCTTGCCCTCAATATGCCCTGTGAGTATCAAATTCCCCAACCATCAAGACGTAGGTGATCATGGATCGCCACAATTTCCTGTCCTTTGTAGCTCTTAATAAACGTTATCGTTCTTTTATCTTTTCGAAACCTTAATCCTCCATACATTTACAAGCTCACTAGGTAGGTTATGGGTTGTTTTCCTCTCTCTATTTGGCCTTCAATCTCTCCTGTGACTACTCTCCACTACCTCCTATATTATCCTTTAATAACATTTGTTCCTTTATTGATTCCTGTTCCGTCATCCATTCACTCAATATCGTCAAGTCGGTGGCGCGCTGGTTTCTTTTCCTTAATATTCCCTCTGAGTATCAAATTCTCCAAGCCCTCCTTTCCAATGGCATTTCCTCAGAATCACTTTTAACAAAGTAAAACATTAATTGAATAGATCAAGGCATTAATATAAATTAAGAGGGACTTGTTTACAGAAATTTACCCTTTTCAATGACATTTAAAGTCTTAATTGGAACTTAAAATTTACTCTTCTTCTTCTATAAGCCATGTCTCTTCAGAATATGGGCAATTATGGCTCTCACCAAGCTCCTATTTTGGATTCAGTTTATACAAATAGGTCATGTGAGCGCTTTAATTGGAACTGATAAATCTGTTCATCTTACTAATAATGGTTCTTAACTTTGCAAAGGTTTATCAGGATCAAAACGAATTGTTTTCATTTTAACTCTCCATAAATTGGGGAGTTACAAAGCTTAGCTTAGTACGGAACAATGTTCGACATTTACTCACTTTGCCTTAGTACGACATAAAGTCAAATTAGCGGAAACGGGAAGGGGAAGGATTTTCGAAGTGGAAAGCTCCTACCTTGAAAATGCTTCTTTTCGTTGCTATTTTTCAAATTTTGTATAAATTTGAATTGTTATATTTGTGGAAAAGAGGATCTTGTTCATCGTCTCTGGCCTCCCAGGACAACAGATCTTACCCCATCCGATTTATATCTGTGAGGGTATATATAAAGAAATAGTGTTTGTTTCATCTATTCCTGCGACTCTTGAAGATTTGAGGCATCGAATTGTTGAAGCTGTGAAATCAATATCCACAGATCAATTGATTCGAGGGTGGCAAAAAGAGGAATACCGTTTCAATGTTTGTCGCGCAATACATGATGTGAAGTGTATACAAGTTGAACGACTCTAAAATAATAAATTTTGAACTTTTTCCTATTTAGTTTCGTGTTTCTATCTGTGTTTCAATCTCTTAATATCAAGTCCTTTTTTGATTTTGGCTTTTTGGAGACAGTATATAGTGATTTTCCAAGCGTAGCTTAGATGCGGCACAAGGCCGAAAGTAGGGGGCACCCAGTGAGAATCGAACTCACTACTCAGTCGAAATTGTTCTAGCGAGAACAATTTTGCGAACCATTACACCGCCTCGAGGTGCCCATGAAGACACTATATATCAGTGTTATAATTACCAACGTCCCAATACAGTAATTCCGACTTTTCTTTTTTCAAATGTCGTTTAACGTTAAGTGCCACGATGGTAAAAATCTTTCTATATAATTGGAGGTTTTAAAAAGTTTTAAATAGAGTTGCTAACTTTTAACAGTGTAGATTTTAAGGAAATATATCCGTTTTTCTAATGACGCTGTTTCATCGGCAAAACAAAAAAAGGTTTGTTTTTTTTCAAATATTATTTACCAATTACTAAAGCCATGAATACACCGAATGGTGATACATCTTCTGATATGAGTACAATGCTGAGTGTACCACTAAACTGTCTGAGATTAACACAGTGATATATGTTGTAACAAGATTCATTGTGTTAAAATAGTCCAATGCGACCCGGTATCATACCGCAGAAACAGATAAGCGTCCATTTAGTTTAATTAAAGCCGTTTGAGATGGTTAGGTTGTGAGGTTGGATGGGGAATTCGAAGTTTGCTGCGCATGGTAGACGTGTAGCAGTTTGGTGTTGTAAATATGTATCAAGCGTCAATATGATTGTTCAACGTTGGTTAAATGAAAATTCCTACACACATGAATTATGTTCTACACGGCCATTGCAATGATCCACACATTGCATCAGGAGTGTTGGCGGTGAGAGTATATGAACACGCATGCCTTTAACCAGGTTCCACCTACACCACACAAACCGGTGTGCTCTTTCCAATGGCCTCGCTAGGGTGTCACTTAGGAGATTGAAAAACGGCCTGAGGTATTTTGTGATGAATGCAGGTTGCACATAAGCTGGGGAGCCACAACCTCCAGGGTGACTTCGCCCACGACACACAGGCATAATGGTGTGGGTGTCATATTACAATCCTCGCTGGTTATAGCGAAAAGTTTTACCAACACAATGTATTATCTCCGCTATTTATAACCATGGTGGTAAGATTGAAGAGGACGGATCAAACCCCGAAGACTCCAACGGCAGAATGGGCAAAGATCTACACGATCTCAACGATCAACCCGGCAGAAAAGAGCAGCGCCAGTCGGGTTGGCGTTAGCAAGGCGGACCTTGATAGACCTCGCCTGACTCAACCCCCTTTGAGCCTCGTAGGAGGTGCTTCTGTCCAAGTGCTTTTTGCTTCTCCGTCGCGCAGAATTATCCACCAAAATCAAATTCACGCTAATAGCCTCATCAAAATCTCTTTCATTCACAGCCATCCCCGCCAGCGCCGCCAGGGACAGAAAGGAGATAGGGAGAGAGGATGACGATTCCGATGATCGGATGCGAGCAGGTGTCGACAAAAAATACTGTTTACATGCAGTTGTCCTCATTTATGTTGTTATAACAACGTTTCGGTCGTTACGATGCTCCCCGCCTTCACCAGGAGTGTGTCGATCCGGGTGGCCTACAGGGAATTCTGAACAAACCTTTATTTGATTTACTGGGGTAATCTGTTCTTGTTCCACTATCTCCATCTAGGGATATCTTGTCTAGTTCCTATTTTTAGTACTGCTTGCCTTATTTTGAGTCCAAGTATAGTCTGGCTAACCAGTGATTGAACTCAGAATTATGATGTCTCCAAATTCACGAAGCAACACTTTAATCTACTACGCTGTTGTCCTGATAAAGACCGAAGGGTACAACGGCCGAAATATTCCACATGTAAGTGGTGTAAATAATAACAAATCCTCATCACATAAATTCAAACAAAAACATGCATACAGCACTGTTCAATCCGTCTTGCTACCATTCCTGCAACAGAAAGGCGATGTGTTGTTCCAGCAGAATAATGTCCACCAATATGTTGCCCGTGCTACTCAACAGGCTTTGCAAGTTTCTTGATAACTCCTCTGCATGGCACAGTCACTTTGAACAAGTATAGATCATAATGAGACAACATCAAGGAAAGCATAAAGTGATTCACTAAATACACGACGTTGTGAGAAAGACACAAAAAGGAATATGTTGAATCCATTCAGCCGTTGAAACGATACCTCAGCACCGGAGCTGTTGAATGAACTGATTTGCCAGTGCAAATAAAAACGTCTACGGTACAAACCTCACGTCTCTGACACACAAACAACCATGCGCATCTGCGTACTCTTGTGTGGTGAACCTGACGTAAAAATCCGCTGACATTATCTGTTGCAAGAGACGTTGAATTACACTGTGTATTTTGAATCTATGCATGTATTAAGCACATATTTGGGTACTTCAATTTTATCTTTTTGTCAGTGAATCTAAAATGAATACAACCACACGAGTTCGCTCTACTTTGTAGCAATCGCTTGAAAAAATTTCTAATACTCTCCCTGTTTACTCTTTTCACTATTGCCGTTGTGGCATACCTACGGACGATAATGGGTATGTCCCCATTCATATAAATATAGTAGTAAATACTGTATGTTGGTCTGCAGTTGGAAATTCGTCTCCAATTGTGCTGGTCAAACTATCTGCCTCCGGCCAGAGAGGATCCCCGGACGAGGCTATGTCGAAGGGCAGAGTTTCATCTCGGGAAACAGCTATTCCACCCCCTTTTATACGGGGTCTACGGGAAATTTTTGGCCAAGCCTATAGGCTCGGGGACCCCACATTAAATTCGGCCTTGTACCGAATCTGACCGCGTGGGGCCGTTGGTAGATATCCTGCAGATTCATTGTGGCAATCACTTGACTCACTTCTAACAGTTGACTACTTCTACCCGTTAACTTGGTTTCAACCTTACGGTATAGTCAGGCGATATTTATCAAATGACCTCTCAACGCTTTTTTATTTTATTTTTTTAATAAAGAACGTTACATTATTATGTTTGTTTATTTATTTTTGAAAATAATTATGTAGCGTTCCTTAGTTTTTGTTTCTTTTTTTGTTTCTTGTTTTGTTTATTTTTTTTTGTTTTCGTTTTTAAATGAAAAGTTGTTAGGAGGTCATTTGATAAAAATCGCCTGAGTATACCATAAGGTTGAAACCAAGGGAGCGAATTCAAGTGACCTTTTGATTTTTAAACTTAATAGCTCTACATGTTATTTTTACTTTTGTTTTTTCATACGTGTACTGAGCACTTTTTAATACTACTGTTTCCTGGCCTGATACATATATATATATATATATATATATATATATATATATATATATATATATATATATATATATTGGTAAAAAAATCCGCTGGTATATAATCCAAGTGGATCCTAGTAATATGAAAATATTAGAACTGATCCACAAAAAAAAGAGCTCGGTGTATTTTATTTAGTTTATACAGAACAATTTGTTTGATTATTAATTAATCATATATATATATATATATATATATATATATATATATATATATATATATATATATATATATATATATATATATATATCCATGGATAAAACAAAAGGAAATCTTATCTCAGGCGACGTGTTTCGTTCCCTGATGGGATTTTATTTTGCAACAAGTATTTATACAGAATAAAAATTTATCTAACTTTTTAAGAAATTTTTAGTTTGATGACGCTCATAAATATACTTCAGTTTAATTGAAAGTCAAGGTAAAGGATGGAGGACGCTAAGTGATGTAATTTTATATCTAATAAATGACAGTGAGTAAATGTTATTGTAGTTTTACCTTTTACAATGTAATTATTATTTGTATTATTTTAGATTGAAAAATTAATTCATGTATTGTATTTTTTAAATAAAAGGTTTTGAATTTAACCCTTTTCTTTTAATATTTTTTTTTATTGTCATGAATGTCGGCTTGAGGAAGAAGTATTTGTTTTAGGAAAGGGGTTATTTGAAAAACCCGGAGTGTAGATTTATATTTTTGTAATATTAGATAGCGACATTATCAGAAATTTTCCGCTAATTTATTTTCTCTTTTAATAAGTGTGGCTTTCTTTATATGAAAGTTATGGTTAAATTAATTTCTATGTATGACTTACGCATTTAATAAATTGTTATATATGAGATCCTTTTTGCGTTCATATATACGTTTTTTTAGTTTGTTTAAGTTTTCCCTAATATATTGTAAAGAACAGTTGTGACAGTTTATTATACATATATATATATATATATATATATATATATATATATATATATATATATATATATATACATATATATATATATATATATATACATATATATATATATATATATATATGCTTCAGAATTATTCGTGTTATGGATATTTTGGATTCTGATCAGATCCGTAATAGTTTGGGATGTGGTTGTAATTATTTTGATATTACTAAAATTGTTTAAATTGGATGAATTGTTTTGGATAGCAAATGTTAAGTAGTCAGTAGGAATTATCACGTCTGTTTTAATCTAATTTATTGTCATTGTTATTGTTGTTGTTAATGTCATTATTTTTTTAGTTGTATATTTTGCATGCGATTCTCTTAGTCGTATGGATGAAATAATAAAGATATTAAAGGTTTGAAAAAGTGTTTTCTATGTATATTTCTTCTCCTGGTAAATATTCTTAGTGGTCTTAAACATAATCTCATAATTATTCCAGATTTTATTCTGTTGCAGTGGTGAGAATAGAAATTGATATGGTCATTCTTGGTAAATTTCCTGTAAACCTCTCACTATATATATATATATATATATATATATATATATATATATATATATATATATATATATAAGTGTGTGTGTGCGTGTGCGTGTGTGTGTGTGCGTGTGTGTGCGTGTGTGTGTGTGTGATAAAAGGAATCTTGTTTTTACTAGATGAGCCACGTCACTTATCTCCAGACACTGTTCTAAAGAATCCAGACACAACCACTCGTACGTGATATAATCAATTCCCACATCGAAATGATTTTACACCTAACTATGTTCCCATCAAACTGTTTGACACTTAAAAGTGGTTCACTGCTCCCTGGGGAGAAATAATATAGGCAATGAAAGTATTAAGTATTCAAACTCGTTTTCAACATAGTTTCCATATCCGAAAGTTTTTCATGTAGACACGGGCGTTAAACACATGTTCCGATGTTAATCCAAGCATGTACGAGGAAGCCATATGTACGGACTCCCATATCTATCTCTGGATATAAACATTCTTTATTTTTTTTTAGCTTCGTAAGTCTGCTATCAGTAGGATCCATAGAAAAACGATCTCAGTTGCCTTTTCCCTTTTAACAGATCACCCTGTATTATGAACACATGGGAATAGTAATTATGAAATAGTAATGATAATATTAGCCGTCTCCTTATAAGGAAATATTTGGCATTCATTGAGCAAGCAGCCAATGTCACTGTTGGTTGAAGTTTGTAGAAACCTTTCAAAACCATTTTTCAGGAAAATGGGTTTCTTAAGTCCATCAAATTATTGGTATTAGTTCAAAGTGTGGGTGATTCTGCACAAAGCCTTCACCACTATAATCAAATTATATGTGCTGGTGTCTGGGCTGTCGGTTCCTAGAAACTAAGCTGCTTGACCCCCATACGTCGAGTACAGCGGGAGAGTCCACAATATATATATATATATATATATATATATAGGGTGAGTGAAACGTAAGTCCGTATTTTATGTATGAGTGGCTAATCAGGAGTTAAAATGAGCAAGTCTACCATACCAAACCAAGACAACACAACACAAAGTCATTATCGTATCCTCTTGCGCAACCTAAGATTACTATAGGTCTATATTTCTGAGATGATGTATTGCAATTATTTACACTAATTACTTTGTTCGGACTGTTGTCCTCATTTTCGTTGCCATATTCACATTTCGGCTGTTCTACGCTCCGGACCTCTTCAGGTGATTGTAATTTCGAACTGAACCCTTTATTTGGCCCAGTGGATAAAAGCGTTGATTGAATCCAGTGACTTGACCCAAAGAGTTGTGAGTTCAATACCTGGCTACAGCTGAGGTGGAAAAAAATCTTGGCGAGTTGAGTTAAAGGGCGATGACTGATACTGAAACATCCGGAAAAGGCATGTCACTTGGAACTAGAACAATCTAACCCGTTGGATGAAATAAAGAGTTCAGTTCGAAATTCCAATCACCAGAAGACGGTTGGAACGTACAACGGCCAAATTGTCGTGAATATGTCAACGAAGATAAGGCCAACAGTCCGAATAATGTAAATAGTGTAAATGACTAATATTAGTCTTACGTATAGGCAATACACATTATAACACGAACATGGAAAGCATTAAAAAAGAACTCTTGAAATTTGCTAAGGAAATGGCCGAAAGTGCTTTGAACAATAATCAATACAAACAGTTTTGCACCGTGTTAGTCCTCCATTTTGTAAGACCATTAGAAAAACCCAATAAAAAAAAATCAATGATTTTCACTGTCACATTTAATGAAACATGCATAAAAGAAAGTTTTCTACCTAAATATACAATATATATACATATATGTGTATGTGTATGTGTGTGTGTCTGTGTGTGTGTGGATATTGATATTCGTTTAAACCTGTCTGAAAACGGTAAAGAGGAAACATTTATGTAAGTTAGAATTAAGTGTGTATGCTACAATCCCCATTCATACAATTGTAAACATAGATTTCGAAGCCTTTCCCATACCACACCGCAATACATTTATACGATCTCTTAGTTTAATGTGGGTATATAGAGACATGTAATGTTGATGAATAATGGCCTCTCTTATCACATAAATTCATCTAATGCGTCTCATTACTCACAGAGACAATTGTGCTTGTATTACAGGTGATAATGATGATCGTAATAATAACATTATAGGCGAATATAGCTGACATTAATAGAACTATGATCAGTAATTTTAGATGATGTTCCGAAGAGAGACATACTTTTTCTCACGTTTCCCTGCGACCAAACTCTCGGTCCTTTATTAGCGAAACTAGAAATTCGCTAATTTTTTCTTTCTGAATCACTTCTTGGGGAGAAAGTGATATAGTCACCGTTGGCTTTCTTCAACAAGGACAGGAATTCATTAAGTCATCACTCAACTATTAATTAAGCAAAAAAATGTTTTCTGGGAGAAAAAAAGGAATTAATTTATCTGTGATGTTCATTGTCATTGTATGGTAGTCAATAGAGGACATCTAACACAAGCTCGTTTGAGACAATTTTGTTTAACATCAGGCCAAGATACTGTAAAATTATTTCATTGCCACGATTAATGGCACGAAATTTGCTTCGAAAGATACGGTTTTCAAATTTCTTTTCCAATCAATCTATCTAAAATATTTATATAATCGCGCCTCCGATGTTCTCATGCACCGCGCAATCCTTCTAAATATAATTGATACGATACGTCTATATATCTGTGTCTGTGAGTTTCATTGCTATTAACGTTATAGTTAGCTATATTTTACTTATATTATACATATTATATCTATTTACATATAGTATATTCTATATTTATGTAGTCATTTATAAGTTAGATAATGTCGGATTTAAAATTCCATTAACGGTTTTAAAATGTGTATGTATGTTTGACCGGTTTAAAGAGGCATATTTGTTTAAAGTAGAACTTAATCCTACAATGATATACTGTGATATTCATGCTCGACAATGAAGTGGCAACCATCAGATATGTATGTATATACAGTGCTGCGCAAAAATAAATGAACCCATAAATAATATTTTTTAAAATTGTCTGTTTTTTTTTCCGGATGATCAACAAATCTTAATTAAACTATATATGTACTCTACGTACAAGGAAAATTTGGGTGAAACATAAGAATTTTATTTTTACAAACTAAACGTTACTTAACTGAGCAGTCTTTAACATTCATGTCTACAAAAAAGGGTGTGTCAAAAAGACAGTTATTACCTTGACACCGCTATTACTGCATTATTTTCGACACCCCAGCAATGTTTAGTGTTTTAAAATGTAATCATTAGAATTTTAATAAAACTCAAACAAACAGCTCAGTTCCTAGGAACCGACAGCCCAGACACCACCACATATGATTTGATTATAGTGGTGAAGGCCTTGTATAGAACCAACCACACTTTTTGAAGAGCCGAATACAGAGACGTAGCACACTACGTGCCACAAGGTTCCCAAACGACCCTCCGCAGTTTTTGAATTCAGAGTTGTCCTTCTCCTAGACTAGTTGCCATCCAAGAACTCTTTTGCTATAGAACCCAGTCTGTCCTGCTATTTACCCATAGCAATCGGAAAACCGTGAAAGTTTCATGAATATTTCTAGTTAATATTTGTTTACATGTTTTTACATCTGTTAGTGTAATTATCCGTATATAGGAGACACAATGGAGTAGTGGATAGCGGCTCGGATTGAGGAATCGGAGAGCCGAGTTTGAGTTCTAGTCGAATCCATTACATTTACTTACGTGCTAATACCTTTGGGAAAGGTATGAATCATCTTCTTCTCCCTCCACAAAGTGTGATTGATTCTGCACAAAGCCTTCACCACTATAATCAAATCATATGTGCAGGTGTCTGGGCTGTCGGTTCCTAGGAACTGAGCTGCTTGCCCCTTATACATCGAATACGACGGGAAAGTCCACCATATATATATATATATATATATATATATATATATATATATATATATATATATAGGGTGATTGAAATGTAAGTCCGTATTTTATGTATGAGTGGATAACCAGGAGTCCTGACTTAACACCCTTTTTCCTTTGGGTTGGATAAACAAGCAAGTCCACTATAGCAAACCAAGACTTTGGAAGAACTTAAAAGGTGAATACAAGAATTATACCACAAAAGTTCCTCGTGAAATCAGTTGACGCGATTCCTGAGCTGCTCGAGAAGCTTGTAGCTAAATCCGGTACCCATATCGAATTTTAGATAAAACCTCATGCTAAACGCTTTCCTCTCCAATTCTTGTAAAAATTATAGAAAATCAATAAATAATAAGTATTTTAAAATAGGGAGTTACTTTTCAATCACCATATATATATATATATATATATATATATATATATATGTGTGTGTGTGTGTGTGTGTGTGTGTGCGTGTGTGTGTGTTTGTGAGTGTATTTTAATATAATTAGTGTTTATACGTTATTTTTATAGATACAAATATTTAAATGCTCTCTTTATGATAAATAGTATTAACAACATTTACCGGCCTGAACGTCCGAGAAATTTCATAGAAAATATGCGTCTACCGACAGGTATCGAACCTGTATCGTACAAAGAAAGGGCATATAGCCTGACGTACTATACCATTTAGTTACAGACGAAGCGTCTGGTTAGCAAGGTGAATTAATGATTTTAAACTACAAATTTCCCATGCTTTTTGTCGAACGTTCATATCTACTCGAAGTGTATCTTAACGTAAATAAGTGACGTCATATATCATGCCATGGACGAAGTTCGAAAATTGTGTCAGGGGACGCATATTTTCTATAAAATTTCTTGGAAATTCAGGCTGGTAAATGTTGTTAATCCTGTTTATTATAAACATATAAGAGCATTTACTGAAATATTTGTATCTGTAAAAATAATTCCTAAACTTGATATAAACCGTCCTGGATATGACGATAAACTACATCAGGCAGCAAGGTCTCTGATCGGAAGTTTTTGAGGAGCGTGGAACGACCTCTTAATTTTTGTTTTTCCAAGGTCCACTCTGTTCCGCAGTGGTAGCACCTGTTAGGGTCTCAACTATGGGCAAATATTTAAGCCCCTCCCCCGAATGGAGTTAAAACACAGTTTGTGAGTCAACGAACACCAGTTGTCACTTTTGTGATGTCAACGAATACTCGTTGTCACTTTCGTAATGCTCGTTGTAGTAGAGACTTTGTAATCGCCGTTGAACAATACTGGTGTCAGACGCCTTCGAATATAATTCACACTAATAGTACTTGCTCGATAATACTTGTTTGAATAGTAATCTTTATAGTGATCCAAATAGAGAAATAGTATAGTGAATAGAGTAGAGAATAGCGGTCCGTATAGTAATAGAGAAGAAATGCGATACGTATGAAATAAAAGGATAGACTAGAAAGGGCGATCATTTAGACGTCACGCGACTTCCTACTTATGCGTTTCCTCTATGGTCACGTGGTCTACTTAATTCAATAATGGGATCGCCTGTGTTTGCTCACTGGCGATCTATGTTCAAACTCAAGTGTAAGCAGCGACACTTAATCCCTTTATAACTCTATGAAAGTATACAAATTGATTTTTATAGTAAAAATACCAGCAATTAATTTTTTTAAAAGAAATTACTAATATCTCCCAGAAAATTAAATTTCGGCATTAAATCAACCCTAAGGAGTTGATATGTTGCTAAACAAACAATCGGGAAAAAAATTTCTTTAGAAAACAGTGCTGGATTGCTGTGTAAATTCCTTCGTCTAATATGGCAGCGAATGTTGGACAATCTCCCCACGGATGAAGAAAAACTGGAGGCAGCAGAAATGTGTTTCTACAGAAAGATACTGAAAATTCCATGGACGGAGCAATAAGCATCACAGAAGACCTAAATAAAATGGCAACAGAAGAAATCTCATACTCAGAAACAGCACAAAACAGCTAAAATTCCTTGGACACATAATGAGGAAGGAGGGCTCGGGAATTTTTTGTGATGTCGACGAACACTCGTTGTCACTTTCGTCTTGATCATTGTAGTAGAGACTTTGTAATCGCAGATACAACTATAGAAACGCCGTTGAACAATACCAGTGTCAGACGCCTTCGAATATCACTCGCACTAATAGTACTTGCTCGATAATACTCGCTCGAATAGTAATCACCGTATAGTGATCAGTATAGAGAAATAGTATAGTGATCCACTTAATTCAATAATGGGATCGCCTGTGTTTGCTCACTGGCGATCTATGTTCAAACTCAAGTGTCGGCAACGAAACTTTATTCCTATATAACAGAAACTTAACCCTCACTTGGCATAGTGAGGGCAAATAGACAGGGGAAGGCCCTTAGCCGTTGACTTGACAATGTTGTGTTAATGGGTGGCTGAAAGGATGTTAGCAAAAAGAGAAAAACTGCTAAGAGCCACACGAGAGAGGAAGATTCACGATCACCTTTGTCCTGAAAGTAAGCGGCACATAAAAGTGGAAGAAACAGCAGTGACTTCACGTCAATTAAAAAAAAGTCATACAAGACAAACTTTGCTTGCCAAAGGTTAGCGAGGATAGATTAGTTGTCCATTACGACTGAGTAGAGATTTCGATCCTCACTGGGTGCCGCAGACAAAATTGGACATTAATAGCCAAACAGTTGTTGAAACACCGCTAAACCAACCATCGATGATCATTTCTCCAGGGCGTAGAAAGAAACAGAAAGTGCTATTGTTATATCTTTGTCCTTGAGGGGAGAATTTGATTAAAGCAAAGTTTGATTGTCAGCGGTGAAAAAAAAATTAACTTCTATACAAAACTGTGAGGAGGAGTGTTGAAAAATCCTCAGCCTGACCAAGGGATTAAAATATTTGGTAATTAATCATGTGCACAAATATTGGGAAGGGTGTTGTGCTGAGAAACACCCCCTCATAAATATTTCATCACTTCCGATACATAATCTGCAAAAGATTACGGCTTAACTTAATCTGTCCGTAAATAAGTAATTATCTCTACGTTCGCATCATATACAAATGTTAATTCAACATCTAATATATAGAGTGCTAAATATATATATATATGTGTGTGTGTGTGTGTGTGTGTGTGTGTGTGTGTGTGTGTGTGTGTGTGTGTGTGTGTGTGTGTGTGTGTGTGTGTGTGATAAAAAAGATATGCTATATTTATGGGTAAAAGTGCTCAATATCAAGGATAGATCGTGATCTCGACACCACGTGGTGAAAGTCTGTTTCATACTTGAACGCAATCTTATGGGCTGAAGTTTGCGTTGAACGATGAAACAGACTATTGCCACTCGGTATTGGCATCGCTATCCACTCTTAGATAGATAGATAGATAGATAGATATTCTTATTATAAATCTTATATTTAGTAGTTATATGCGTTTGAAAAAACAACCTTGATTTTGGAACAGCGAAAGACCTGATTAATAAAGAAACAGCGCTTTCCGACATGATTCGACAAGAATCTATAGATATTGTTTCAAATTTTTCGCCTTTAAGAGTGGAAGAAGACACTGGTGTCAGTACATATATATATATATATATATATATATATGTGTGTGTGTGTGTGTGTGTGTGTGTGTGTGTGTGTGTGTATAGAGAGAGATAGATAGAGAATAAGAAAGAAAGAAAGAAAGAAAGAGAGAGAGAAAGAAAGAAAGAAAGAAAGAAAGAAAGAGAAAAACTGATCACGAACACATATTTCAGAGATTTCAAATGCTCATGTGCCCTGATTGAAAAGAGCTTAGTTTCACCAAACTAAAGCCCTTCTTCCTCCTGGGACAAAAAAACGCATAGTCTGACAATAGATAAGTGAGCAAAATTATTATAAAACAGATTTATCTGTAGTAAGCATTAAACAATTTCTTTCCGGAAGAGAATGTGTTCGATACCTGCATCTCATCCCATGGTTCAATTTATAGCGCACTTAAAACAGAAAATAATACGGATGAAACAAAAAGTAAGGTTAAATCTGGTTTTTACAGAATTAACTTTTCTTAATCAAATTGAGCTGCTGATTTAGAGTTGACCGTGAATAATGCCTAACATGATTACAATTCTTTTTTTTTCTTTTTTCTTTTGGTATTTATCCTATGTTGACTTGAATACACTTTTCCTCCTTAAATCGATCATTATCACCTCGAATCGTGAATTGTTAAAACGTTGTAAACCATTAGGGGTTATGTATGAACCTAAAACTATTTATGCTTTGAATGTTTTTCAATGAGTGACCGTGACCGGATGATTATAACATAAAAAGATAACCACATTGTAAACGTTACTCACATTACGCAACTGTCATTTACATCGATCATAACTATAAAAGATAACTGTTTATTATGAATCTAACCCCCAACATGTATTCTTATTCTTCTTCTGTATGCCGTTTCCCTTCAATACGTTGGCGATCATTGCTCTCCACAACTTCCTGTCCTTTGTTGCTCGGAATAAATGTTATCCTTTTGTTATCTCTCCTAAACCCTGTTATGCATCCATTTACTCAAGCTCTCTAGGTAGGCTATGCATTGTTTTCCCCTCTCTCTCTCTCTCTAGCCTTCGATATATCCTGTAAGTATCAAATTTTCCAAACCCCCTTTCTTCATAATGTGCCCCAGAAATTTCAACTGTCTCTTCTTAATGTTATATATACTTGGCTCGACTGAAAAGTTAACAGGCTGACCAAGATATAAATGTAAGTACACACACTAGTTGGTAGACATGAAAGTGTACCAGAATAAAACAGTCGGCTAAGTTCGTCTTTGCAGATCATTGCCAGCTGATGTATTCTGGTACACTTGCATGTATTTTAGTCTACCAACTAGCTTGTCTACTTATATTTATATCTTGGTCAACCTGTAAACATTTCAGCTGAGCCTCGTAAGTGTCCTTCTGTGGGACCCACATTTCTGTTGCTTGAATTAATTTCGTTGAATTTATTAACAGTTAAGTTGGAATGAAATTCCTGTCACATTTAACAATGGAAAAGAAACAAATGCATGTTTGGTTTTAATTGATATATTTATTCAAGATATTCCCCGCCTATCTTATGATCATATCTGTTCGGCACATTATTTAAAGCTGAAATATTCTTTTCATTGTAAGAATAATTCTTTCAGACGTAAAATTGGTCGGATTTCGATGCAAATAGACACTCATTATTAGTTTTAAAAATGTCGCAATGATCTGAAAAAAACTATAGTCAAATAGAGCATGGTCAGGATAATAAGGAAGATGAAGCAAAACATCCATATTTAGTGTCATGACCTTTTCCTGGGGGACACCAGCCATATGTTCACATCCATTATCATGTAAGAGAATCACGTCTTTACGATTAACCAAAGATGGGCGCTGTTGCAGCAATATTTTGTGTAATGCCTAAAACTGACAGCAATACATTTGCGGCAATATTTTGTGTAATACCTGAAACTGACTGCAATATTTTTGTGGCAATATTTTGTGCAATGTCTCAAACTGACAGCAATATTATTACTGCAATATTTTCTGTAATGCCTTCAACTGGCAGCAATACTATTGCGGCGATATTTTGTGTATTGCCTTGAACTGAGAACGATATTTTTGCGGCAGTATTTTGTGCAATGCTTCAAACTGACAGCATTACTTTTGTACATTAACTGTTTCGCGTTGGTTTAGCTCTCCACAATAATTATATCACAGCAAACATGGATTCTCCCTTTTCAGTGCGTACTAACAATTGTTGTTTCTGTTGGATATGTTTATAGAGAGACCATTTTCTTTACTGGTGAGGATTCTACCTAGAACTTTTCAGTAGCAATTCTTATTTTCATTGACAAATAGCGTGTACCTCTTTGATTAAACTGGGATAGTGCCTAGTGATGAGGACCTATTTTATGATCAGGAATTGGAATGAAATCAGTGGTGGCTCCTACCCTGAATACTTCTTAAAAATTCAGGATGTGGAACTATTAAATGCTAAACACTTCAAATACCTCAGTATATGGATCTCTTATAGCAATTTTGGCATAAGAGATAAGGAAATTGGACATAGAATAGGCTGCGCTAGAGTTAATTTCTCCTAACACTGCAAATTGCTACAAATTTAAAACATTAACCAGAAAACTATTCTTAAATAGCCTCATCAGATTGAGACTTTCATATGGATACCTGGCATATCAAACCCGTTCAGAAATATTTAAACACTCAACAATATACAACCGCTTTCTAAGATCAGTGCTTAAAATTACATTGAGTGAGTGAAGCCTATAGGTCTTGAAGAAGACCATCCTTGTAGACTGGCGCTACAGATTCACAAACAGAATTGTACCAAATAACAGAAACCACACCACTTGAAGACTACCAACATCAGAAACAACTAAATTGGATAGCGCATGTAACTAGAAAATAAAATAATAACATAATCCAGACATTAACATTCAACAATACTTAAAATAAAATGTTAGTAAGGAAACCTCTATCAATGCTAGAAAGAGCGATAACAGCTACTGGACTTCAAAAAATTGAAAAATTGTTTTAAGAGAAAGATTTTATAAATTTCAGTTGAAAGCTGTTCGGTCATGAATGACAAATGTTTCCTTATAGGGAAACAGCAAATATTGCCATTATTATTACTATTGCTATCAAGTTTTCAACATAGTTCTGAGTTTTTGGTGGAGTTTTATGATCGAAGTTTGACTTGTATTGAACTTTTTCTTGCACAGTTTGTTTAGAATTTTCTTCAACTACGCTTTACAGAAGTTCAATATTAACATAACTTAGTCCGCCAGATTGAGAGGAATCTTTGAGAGAAAAAATTTGCCGATGAAAATTTGCCAAACCATCGTTGGCGTGCCAGTCAGTCATGTGCCATGCGTGATACACGCTTAGGCGATCACGTATCTTTTGATACATGATTGACAAGGCTGATTTTTTCTCGCAGTAGGTTGCTATTTCTTTCTGCCGTAGACTAGTGGCCATCCAAGGCTATAGAATCCGGCCTGTTCTGCTATTTACCCATAGCTTGGGGAGGGGTAGAAGAAGAGGATTCATACCTTTCCCAGCGTTATTAGCACGTAAGTGAATGTAATGGATTCGACTGAAATTCGAACTCGACTCTCCGATTCCTCAATACGAGCAAACTTTTTCATTTCCATTGACAGAACAAATATTTTCCGCTTCCATTGCTGAAGAGCCATTTTTTAGTTGCTAGAGCAAAAAGCAGTTGAGATGATTTTGATGCAAAATCATTTCGAAAGAGTAAAATCGATACAAAATTTACCCAATCTGATATTAAGTAATTTACAAAGATAAAAAAAAAACAGAATAATAGTTAAAATTTATGGTTATTTTATCATAAGTACCATCAAAGTGATCATGTAAAAAAAATGTAATAGGACATTTTTACATCATAATAAAACCGAAAGGCATTTTTTTTTAAATTTTGGACATTGTATAATATATTGACAGTTTTTTTTCCATCTCCTCTGACATTTTTCAGTTAATTTCATAATTTATCTTCCGATAACTTCTTATTTTGATATCGTAGAAAATACTCTCCATGCATTTCGTAGACTTTAAAAGAAAATTATATTTTTGCGCATCAATGAAAGTAACAGGCTCTACTGGAATTTGAAGGGTAAGCCACCCGATTATATTTACCAAGATGTCATAGCATTTCATAAATAAAGAAAATAGTTTATGAATAGTTATTGCCACGTACTACGTTCTGAAGTTAAGTAGTAATTTTCAAAAATATATTCTTATAGAATTTGTGCGCTATATGTAATTTTTTTTTTTACATGAAAATATATATTATATTACATATCTTCATTAATCATCTGAGGGACACCTCTCTGCCTTCCATCAGCATGACTGATGCTAAACTCCAGCAAAGTAACTTGTTGCGCCATCTCGAGCTAAGGTTCTCAGCTGACATGAAGTGGAAAACTTTATAGAATCCATTGCTAATTCAGCTACTAAGTTGGTTCACTGTGTCGTGCGAGAGAATTTTTCTCTCCAGAATCTATCTTACTCGGGGTGGTGTTTCTGCTATTTACCTTGAGTTCTTTGATAAAACCCAGAGAAGAATCAGCAATCAGCTTCAGTCTTTTTTTCCATCGCCATAAGGTTGCCTCTCTGTGTCTTTCACTATAAATACTTTCATAGTAATTGTTTGAACGAACTCTTCGCTATCATACATAGACTTTTTTACTTTAAACTTCGAGATGTCATCAATTTGTGGGATTCACGCTACCCCCACCTTCATTGTGACGCACGCGCGACTTTTCACCCCTTCCTCTCACGTTCGGTCAGTCATAGTAGTAAACCGTTGTCTTAGCCGAAGATGAGGAAGAATTTATTTTTCGCGCGCTTTTGCGCTGACGTCACGGCAAATTTGGCGTTTCAAAATTAGTCGCCCCGTGGTCGCCCGACCATCGGCACGGGTCGGCTCACTTTCCTCTCGCCAGTGAACCCATAGATACTGGCAGAGAATTTTATTCGGCAAAAACCTTGCCTAGACCTCATGGCTCGTCTCGGTATCTTAATACATACGACACAGTCGTCACCTTCATGACAGAAGCTAACATCTACCGAGATCCCAATTCCAGGAACTTCCAACCTGATGAACGAGCATTTTTCACATTCTTCGAACTCATACTCTCAGAACCTGTTACTTTAAAAAGAGCTACATACACTCACAATCATAAACTCTCGCAGTGAGTATTTTTCCTTGCCGTATGTTACTATGCATTACAACTGACTTTCTGAACCTTTCTTCTCGAAGAACTCGTTCCCGCCATAGTCATCTTGGATTTGAATTTTGGCGCGGGATCTATTCTCATTCACTACAATATTTCCAGTACATTTACTGAAGGTCTTCACAGAAGACAATTTACTAATCTACTTGAATTCTTCTTCAACTACATTTTCCAGTACATTTACTGAAGGTCTTCACTGAAGACACTACTTGTTAAACTCTTAATAAAATCTATGTTTGTTCTTAACCTTTTGTTGTTTTGCCTGTCTACTTCTTTTCACTCTGTACGTTTGTACGGTGGAAAGAGCACGTCTATATTTATTCTTACTTTGATTGTGGATACGGTAGTAGAGTGTAGCGTCTGGCACAAGGCCTTATTTTCGTAAGCCAGATCTGCACCGCTATCGGGTCCGCAACAAATTAACAGTTAAGCTGGTTAGATGTAGCCATAAGTTCTATGCCAACAGTTTCTTTTCTCGCACTTCTCGCTTGTGGAACTCCCTTCCGGCTCCGTGCTTTCCAGCCAACTTTAATCTGCAAAAAATTAAATGCAATGTCAGTCGTTATCGACTGTCCTCCTGATTACGCTTTCCTCTTCCAGCTCATTATTAATATTTCTGTTCGTAATTCTTCCACACCCTGTAACGCTGTGGTGAACGCGCGTCTGTACAGACGCAAAAAAGCCTCGCATACGGACATGTTTGTCAACACCAGTTACATCCGGATTTTTCCCGCTAGCAACGGGAGAGTTTGGCATGTCTAGCTAGATACAGGCCTCCTTGCAACTGGTCAAGATCCGGGTCAGTGTAAGACACCTCATTCCAATAAAAGCTGAGAGAAAACAGCAGTCGATACGGTGTCTTTTGAAGTTGGTTCCCGTGGGCATTTTGTTCCTCAAGTTGCTGTGGTTTTCGAGACACATTTTCTGTTAACCTCCCGTCTCTTTCCCCTCTCTCCCCATTATCTCCGTATTTGTTGGGAGAGCAATCAGTTAGGTTTCAATCTCAACAGACTCTTTGCTTACATTACTGTTACTTATATTACTATTACTTTTGAATTATATTTATTACTGTTCGATTGGAAACACATATGTTCGATTGTATTACTTGAGATGTAAAGCAATCAATACAAGAAGTAATACAACATTTTTCCATCACGTCCATCTCATTAATTAATGGATCATTAAGACGGTCGATGTCTTTATGTGATGTTATTAGCTTTTCTTTTTTCTTTTTTTTTTGGGGGGGGGCGTGGGGTTTCACATTAATTCAGTTTGATAAACAGCATTATATTCATCTCATCAAAGCATGTGTCAATAAAATATAAAATAGTATCAATTTAGAAATTGGTAGATTTGACAGATAATCCAGATTATGACAATGACAATGACACGTTGCAGAACCAGTCATCGCAGACTACTGAGCAGTCAAAAACGGACTTCATCTAAGCCGTCAATAAAATGCTCGTAACAGCTAACATATGCATGCCTAAAAATAAGTTCATGCAACACGTTCACACACACACACGCACACACGCACACACACACACGCACACACACACATAAACATAAACATACACCATGAAAAAAGGGAGAAGTAAAAAAAATGAGAGAAGAAAGAAAAGCAAGAATGAAGAAGAGCGAGAAAGAGAAAGAGATCATTCCTGGAAATGGTTTCCGTTAATGTCTAAGAGCCGATTTCGCAGTGAAGGAAGAAAGACATTCCAAAAATTCTTCGTGAACATAAAAGTTATTAAATGGCATCAACTTTGAGGAAATTACCCATTGCAACCAGGAAATGAAAGATTTCATAGCACCCGGCCTTTTAGATTTGAAACCTACAAAGCCTGTCGTTTCAAATCGACATACATTTTCGACTCGTTTTAAGATGGAAATTTCCCTTGCTTTCCACGTCTACCATTTTTGTCCTCTTTACTATTCTACTTTGTTCCTAACCCTGATTTAAAATCATCGACATCACTTTTCTTTCTTATTTAATTTCCTTTCTTGGTCGTTTTTGTCTTTATTCGTTTTATGGTTGCAATTTTTTTTTCTTGTTTCTATCTTGCATTTCCTCATTCTTTCTTTCTTTTTATCTTCTACAACTGCTAATAACACACCTTTATTTTTCTACGATTTCTATTGGTGAAAATTTCGACTTCTTTATTGTTACTACTATTAATAATTTCCGGTTTTATTCGCTGCCTCCTCATTTTGTTAGTCCCCATTTATTTAATCATTTTTCTATTTATTTTACGGATTTATTTTCTCTGTAAGAGTTTTAAAAGATTCTTTTTAAATACATATATCATATAATCGCTTTTTCACTTGTGTTCGCTTTCGTTTCTCTTCTTGACTTTCTTCCTGTCCATTTCTACCATTCATTTTTTTTTCTTTAATGTGGCTGTATTTCTTTATTTCTATCTCAAACGTGGACCTCCAGCCGACAATTCATTGTAACTCTGTTCATTACATTAACAATTGCTTTTT
This sequence comes from Acanthosepion esculentum, assembly GCA_964036315.1. Lineage (NCBI taxonomy): Eukaryota > Metazoa > Mollusca > Cephalopoda > Sepiida > Sepiidae > Acanthosepion > Acanthosepion esculentum. The sequence goes on along the minus strand of OZ038489.1, from coordinate 69,515,221 downwards.
GCACTCTGTCTTTCTCTCTTTTTAGTTGGCTTTCTTTAAATTCTATGCGAACCTTTTTTCTCGTTCTCTTTGTTTTTTTCCTATTTCTCGCCCTATCTTTCGCCAGTGATAATGTTTTGCAGCATAACCATCATTACCTCCCTCGTGTCATATCTTGTTTCATATTTAATCGCTGTCATATTATTTTTGTCACTGTCACTAATTTCAGTGTTGTTACTATTATAACACACATAATTACCGTAACTGTTGTGTATAATACGCAGTCGTGAGTTCTAAGTATTTGTTTGTAATACGCACAGCAAACGAAGAGGAGACTTAAAGCAACAGAAATGTGTTTCTGCAGAAAGGCGCTGGATACCATGAACCAAACATTTGAGTAGCGGCGAAGTTTTAGAGAAAATGGAAACAAAAAGTAAACTTATACATTAACATCAGAAAGAGACATTTGAATTGGTGGGGCGCATAATGAGAAGGTAGGGCTTTGAAAATCTGATACTCACGGTACAGATAGAGGGCAAGAGAGACAGAGTAAAACAACAGAGGAAAACAACAGAGAAAAACAACGGATAACATACACAGCGAACTTGATTAAATGGATGGCGGAACAAGTTTTATGAGAAATAACAGAAAGACAAAGAGCTACAAATGATAGGAAGTTGGGGAGAGCCATGATCGTCTACGTCCCAAGGGGACACGGAATATAGAGAAGAACGGAAAACTCTAGACGGTGAATATGAATGTATGACATGTCCCTCTCTCAGCTACTGTTTATAATTTAAATGGTTTCATGTTGATGACGTCAAGAATATTGCAAACGTTATCAATTGTGGCCGAGCAAGGACAGTTGCTTCAGCAGGTCGTCTGGTTGTCATAACTTACCGGAGATTGAGAAATAGTAGAAAATTTGAATACTAAATTCTTGAAAAAATATCTTGTGTATAATAAACGCTTCCCTTTTTAAAATCTGTAACAGCTAAACTTAACCTAAATTTAAACATTTACTCAACTTTCCAGTTTCTATCGACTAAAAATAAAAATGTTGATTCTCCTCCTTTTAAACCCTTTGAATAAGTTCATTCAGTAAATCTTTAGCTTGAGTGGTTCTTAGGTTTTTATAGGCTGAATAATAGTATTCAGAAATGTTTTGAAACATCGCATGTCTACAGAATTTTGATCAAGCACACGGGCACGTCCATAAAAATGGCAATAAGTTCACCTTCTTCATTTTCTTCTATCAGCCGTCTTACTTCAGTAGGCAATCATGGTCCTCCATAACCTCCTCTCCTTTATACCTCTTAGTAATATTTATTATTTTGCAATCCCTCTCACGCACCTTTCTCCATTACATTCACAAAAGCTCATCACCTAGGTGGACCGCTACCCGCTTCCCATTTTGCTTTAGATATACTCTGTTATTGTTAAATTCTCCAAACCCCCTTTCCTCATTACGCGTCGAAGGAATTTCAGTTATCTGTTTGTAATTCCTAATACAAATGTTTGGGTTTTTTTCCATTTTCCTTAAGATTTCCTCGTTGTTTACGCGGCTTACGGCAACATCATGTTGAAACACCAGTTCCCCGGATGATCACAAAGTTAAGCAAAATCTAGCGTGGTCAATACCTAGACGAGTGATCGCTTGGGAATACCAGCTGCTGTAATCTTTGGTTGCAAGTTGTGTAATGGATAACGGCTCGGTATTGGAAATCGGAGAGTCGTGTTCCAATTCCAGTTTGGTTCGTTGTATTCACTTACACGCAAATACCCTTGGGAAAAGTATGAATCCACTTTTTCTTCACCATCTATGGGTTAATTAATAAGACCTTTATCACTAAACCATAATTATCTCAAAAAATTCTTACAATCTAAAAATATTTTCTGGCTTTAAATAATCTGCAAATAGTTGATAAGCCGAAGAAAACGTAGAAAATCTGTCGCGCTCCATCTACTGTATTCTCAATATCCTTCTGTAGAACCATATTTCTGTTGTCTCAAGTCCTCTCTACATCTGTGAGGAGATTGTTTAGCATTGACTACCATATAGCAGGATTGGGACACAATGTGGCGTAATCTTGTCTCACTAGATCAATTACGACTGAGTAGTGAATTCGATCCTCACTGAGAACCCAACACTTTTGGCCTTGTACCACATCTAAGCTAGTCTTAGAAGATCATATATGCGTCTGGACGTGGTGCAGTGGTTATTAGCAAGCTTGTCTCACTAGCATGGTTAAGACTGAATATTGAGTTCGATCCTCGCCGGATTACCCATACTTTTGGCCTTGTTCCACATCTAATCTACGCTTAGAAAATCACCATATAGGAGGATTGATATTACGTCCAGTACTCTTTTCTTTGTTTCTAACGAAATTTTCCTATTTCTTAATACATTGCTTAACTTTGGGAAGGCATCATTTGTAATTCCAATGCGCGTTCCGCCTCCGATGTTACCTTTTCTATCCTTTATTAAAACACTTCCCAGATATTTCTTGATTTTAACTTCTCCAATTCATAGTTAACATTTTGGGATTTTTTTTTCTCCAGCTGACAACCTTAAATTCTGTCTTCATACAATTCATAGTTAGTCTTTTCTTGTCACTTTCCTAACGAACTAACACGTCCTGTAGTATCCGTTTTGTTTTTTCTACCTACGCAATGCCATCTGCGTATCCAATATGGATAATATTGCGACCACCAATAATAAATCTTGGTCGGAATTCTAGCTAGGCTGAATACATCTGATGAGAAGACACATCTTTGTGTTACGCCCCTTTTTGTGTACCTACTGAATTCATTTTCTATCCGTATGCAGGCGGTTTGCTTCCAATATAATCTCTGGATTATTCTAACATCCCTCCCAAATAGATGTATGTTTTCCCCTAATATCAGGATAAAAAAAAAAAATGAAAACACATATTCCAGTGGCGTAGAGGCGTAAAAACTAAAAAAAAGTCCTCTACCAGTTATTGGTCATTGGTAGCGTCCGACATCGTAATGGACTCATTAGAGTTCTTCAATATGCCAATTAAGTTCTACCTTTTGTTGATTTAAGCAACTTTTTACCCATTACAATCCCACTTTGTCCTTGTTCTGTCATCCATTTACACAAATTCCTTATATAGTTTACTAGTTGTTTTCTCTCGCAATATGCCCTGTGAGTGTTAAATTTCATAGGCATTCTTTCCTCATTATGTATCCCAGATATTTCAGCTTTCTCTTTCTGATTGTAAATACCGGGTTCGTGTGTAGTTCTTATTTTCTTGAACCCTTTCCTCTTCAATCATTTTGGGAAAAACGTTTCATTTTTCAGACGAATGTTTTTATTTGTTTTTAATAGAGTAACTAAGAAACTGAGGTACCTTGAAGTACCCAAGCGGTGGCTAACACCTCTATCAGACAGATGAGTTGACAAATAGACCCGCTTCCAGATCATTAAGGGCATAAAAAAATCAAGATCGTCGTATAAACACCTTTGTAGCGGGTTTTTGAACGTTATGGCTTGGACGTGTTTATTCGTCCATGTCTGAAAAAGACACTTCTGGTAATAAAACGTATATACACATCTACGCTCTGGGAAGATGTTAAAACTCACTCGCCACTCACATGGCCTATCTATTCTCAGCATTGGTTCATAGAATCACATCTCTGTCGTTTTAAGTATCTTCTTCATCTGCCAGGAGATTATCCGACACACTACCTGGCAAAGTATTGTAGCATTGTGCTAGAAAAGGCTAAACTTAGTAAATACCTACATGTACGTTTATAAATATACTTACGTACTCACAGACGGGCGTAAACAAAGAGAGAAAGAAAGACAGATATTGAGAAATTGAAAACTGTACACATACTCCGTTGATTAGACCTTTTAGCTATGAGAAATGCTCTTTATGTTAACCTCACAACCAGTTATTCTTAAAGACTGTGTTCCATTTCAGCGCTTCCTGTGCTGCCACCTGTCTTGCTCCACCTGGCAACAGACTTGCACAGGACAGTTGTGTTCACTTGCTCTAGGTAGCAGCTGCTTCCTTCGCTACCAACACGCCAACGCCGGATAAATGATGCAGGCTATTTTGAGGGTCCCATCCGCCAACATCTGCATATACGATTCTATATTTACTGCTGTATTCGTCAAAACGTTTTTCGGAAACGCCCTACTCTTATTTTGAATTGCATTTTTGCTTCGAATCCAATCTATATGAGGTCAGAAACTGTCTTTCACAAAGTGCACATGCTTTACGTCTTGTAATATAAAATTAGTTGCATTAAAGCCTTATATTATTATTATTATTTGTATTCGTTGGGTTCCCGCATCAGTTGCAATCGTGTACCAAGCGATAGCAAGTCGTTTCACTATTCTAGCACTCTCCTCAGTATTGCAGCTAATTTTAATCTGGACAGTTTCTCGTATTTCTCGGATTCCTAACTTCTTCAAAATTATTTGCTATACTCTTCGGCGCTGTTCCAAACGAGCCAATAAAAATTCGTAAATCTGTCCCCTCCAGAATTTCGTAGGCGGACCGTCCATTCTTCAAGGGGTATCAGCGATTTACTGCTTATATTTTTTCGATTTTTTTTCCATTTATGCACATTTAACGCTGGCGTAAGTTTTCTTCTGTATTCTCTGTGTTTGAGTGTGCGCTTATGTGCCTATGTAAGCATACGTATACCTATATACGTGCATGAATGGATGCGTACGTGTATACACAGGCGAATAAATACAGTCATATGCACATAAATTCTAACAATAATAAAAAAAAATTAATTATAAATCTAACTTCCTACAATTAACACGAATGATAGCATCAAACCAAATTAAAAACAATAGGTCAGTGAAGATATATAAAATTATGCGTGTGCATCTATGTATATGTGTGTATGTGTGCATATATGTGCATATGTGTTTATATAAGTATTTACCATTTAAGCATTAATATCATTAGTATCATATATATATATATATATATATATATATATATATATATATATATATATATATATATATATATATATATATATTTAAAGACATTTATGATATGTTTAATGTTCTTTTTATAGATACCAGTATTTAAGCAAATATAATATAGATACTTGTATCTATAAAAAGAACGTTAAACATATAAATGTCTTTAAATAAATTGTCGGACTTTGTCCAATTCAAAAATATGTATATATATTTATATATATATATATATATATATATATATATATATATATATATATATATATATGCGTTAGAATGAAGTTGTGCTTCCTAAATAAACAGACACACATACGCGCATATATATATATATATATATATATATATATATATATATATGCGAATTCCATTACAATCTATTACATTCACTTATGTGCTAATACCCTTGTGAAAGGTATTAATCCCATTCTTCTCCCTCCAGCTATGGGTAAATAGCAGGACAGACTGGGTTCTATAGCCTTGGATGGCAACTGGTCTAGGAGAAGGACAACTCTGAATTCAAAAACTACGGAGGGTCGTTTGGGGATCTCGTGACACGTAGTGGACCAGGTCTCTATATTCGACCCTTCAAAAAGCGTGGTTGGTTCTGCACAAAGCCTTCACCACTATAATCAAATCATATGTGCTGGTGTCTGGATTGTCGGTTCCTAGGAACTTAGCTGCTTGACTCTCATAAGTTGAATACCACCGGAGAGTCCACCATACATATATATATATATATATATATATATATATATATATATATATATATATATATATATATATATATATACTAGCAGCATGGCCCGGCATTGCCCGTGCTTGATTCAAAAACCGTACGACTCATACAGCAATCGCTATCACTTGACTTAACATATTTTTGCCCTTCCTTGCCTTTAAAGGAGTGCCCTTTGCCGTGCTGATGTTGCTACATGTCTTCTTGCCTATCTCACACTCTAAGATCTATACTAAACATTAAATCTGTTACGAAAAAAGAACTAAACAAAATGAACACAAAACGATCAGCTTTAAAAAAGGACTCACAACTGGAAAAACCGAATGAAAAAAGAATGTTAACAACAAATACTTTTTCACACCCAACCCAGTTCTGCGGAATCAGAATCAACGTTGAGTTTAAGCAAGCGAATGAGCCAATTGAAGTAAAGTGCCATGCAGATTTAAATTTTTCCCACTTGTGACGAATGCAACTATCGTTTTTTTTTTGAGATGCTAGTTAACATTCGTGTCAATCAGCTGTTGGCTCTGACGCTGGCCACTAGAATTTTCCTGCCTATTCGTGGCAGCCAGCTATAGGCTTTCACTCTGGCCAGTAGAAAATGGCCGCAAACTACATGAAAACTACCGTAGAAGCATGAAAAAATAGATTATTTCTACTATCGATGGGAGTTTGGAAATTCAAAGTCGGTGTTGACCATTCTACTAACTTGGAGCATGTGCATGTAAATTTTGGTGCAAATCCGTCGAAAACTGCGGCCGTGCATTCGTTACACACACACACACACACACACATACACACACACACACATCCTGCCTTTTATATATATATATATATATATATATATTAACGCCATCATCATAAATGAAGTGATCAGCAAAGAAGAAATTAAGTTCTGGATACGAGATAAAGCCGACGATGACGACAACTCTTGTCTTTTTTCGACCAACGTTCTACAGATACATATATATAATGTCGTGTGGCTTGCTTCTTTGATATCACCTGTGATAGTTAATATAGACGAACAACTGTAGCTGTCTATGTCCGGTTTTGTTGTCGCTTAACCTCAAATGTCTTCATCTATTCATTCACTCTTCCGTTCTTTCCGAACAAGTGGATGTCTCTCAGAAGACCCTACTTCAAAGACCGTATCTATCGTTTTTTATAACAAAAAAACTTGAGACCGAGATCAAATCAAATTTTCTTCTTCTAAATCATAATGTCAAAGTCATATCTGCTAACGATCTTGGAATTGGTAACGGAAACTTCGAATTAATTTATTAACTAATGGCACACTGTTTGTTTTCATTCTGCTTCTCATGTTATAGGATATATCGTATTTCATCCATTTGTAATCCATTTGTCTATCTTGCAGGGATACAGAGTGCATATATGACTTTTAATAATGCATGATACAGATATTGAACTCACAATCCTCAGGCAAAGGTATGCACTTAACCAGCGCATATATCTGCTAAGCCATTGTAGATATTCTCAATTTACCAAAAATTAAGACAAGAGAGCAAGTTCAAGTTAATCAGTGTAAAATAAGCATAATTTGTCATCCCGGAAAAATATACGGCAACCTAATTTGAATCAATCTGGTGAAATCTTTTTGTATTTTCTATCTAGGATAGTTGCGAATGATGAAAACTAATTTTATTATGTATTATCACTCTACTTGCCTGTTTAGTCACGAGACTAAAGAGTCGTTTACGTGTGACCTACAAATCTGGATGGCCGGAAGCAAAGGTTCCAATGAAAAAGATTTAGGGACACGATGGATCATGGAAAATGTCACAGTTGAAAACAAAAAAAAAACTGAGGAGAGAAATGAGCTGGTTAAGTATCTCATAGGAAAATAAAAACAACAATTCGTTGATGTATATTTCTCCAGTTTGTTTATCGTCTATTTTTTTTTAAACTGTCTCTGCCATACGCACACATAGGGGTTTATATATATATATATATATATATATATATATTAAGAAATGGACAAAGTCCGACAATTATTTTAAGACATTTTATGTTTATACATTCTTTTTATATATACAAATATTTAAGTAAATGCTCTGTTTATAATAAACCGTATTAAACAACATTTACCGGCCTGAATGTCCAAGAAATTTTCATAAAAAATATTCGTCCTCCGACAGGAATCGAACCTGTACGGAGCCGTCATATAGCCTGACGTGCCTTAACCGATTGGGCCACAGAGGATCGTTCGGTTTGCCAGGTCGATTTTACTGCTTTTAAACTGCAATCTCCCATGATTCTCTCACGTACATTCATATCTGCTCAATGCGTATCCGAATGTAAACAAATGACGTCACACATTATGAAAAAGACAAAGTCCGACAATTATAAAAAAAAAGTATGTATAAACATGTTTATACATTCTTTTTATAGATACAAACCGATTGGGCCATAGAGGACTTATTTATGAACACAAAATCATCTCGTACATAATAATTTTTCCACTGCATTAAATGTACACAGAAATAATTTCAAACACAATTTCGACCGCAAAAAACTTGTCCTTGTTAAGATAGGAAATAACTTAAAACGAAAAGTGCATTGATTAGAACTAGTCGAAACATAAGCATACGCCTTTACTTTTTTTTTAAAATATTTCAAAAAAGAAATGCTTCTTTCTCAAGCCAACTTATTCATGTACAACCATAAAAAGTAAAAATAAAATTATGGGCAAATGTTTAACTCGTGATTTCTTTTTAAATAATAATAACAACAACATTACTTCACAACAAGTCAAAATTTGCACCACGTACTCTATACTTTCCTTTCTTTTCTTTAACGTCGGAAGATTTTTTAATGTTCTCTCATTCAAATCTGAACGCATAACGTTATTTTTTCCCAACGATACTTTTTTCGGTGTGCATAAATACAGGTCTCTCAATAAATGTATTTCCTTTGATGATGTTCCTCAAGGAACGAAACGCGCCGACATAAAAGTTTTTGTTTTATCATTTCTTCTATTTACATATAGAAAAGTTATATTTTCCTGTTTTATGATCCTTATCTTCTTTGAGTTGCCTACTTAATAGGGAACGGGTTGTTTATTTATTTTGACTGTATTGGTGCTAAATAAGTAAACACATTCTCTATACGACTAATGCTTAACATTTTGTAGTCAGATGCCGGGTTCCATTCCTACATCAATCTCTACTTATTCGACTGCTTATATATGTGACGGTTGATATCAAATGAGATCTGGAAAACGAACACATCTGTTTACATCTGGTAGTCCTACAATATGACAAAAAACAAACAATGTCTGCTGGTATGGCGAGGTACTGCTTATGTTATGTATTCTTATGTTATATTTATCATCTCAAACTGAAGAAGTATTTGTGCTGGTAATTCGTTTATGCCAAAGAGGAGCCATGATTTGCTTTCTAATGTAAATATCGATGAAGATGATACCATTGTTTATGAAAGAACTTCCACCAATGAAGGATGTTGATCAGTGTCGTTCAGCTCATCTCGACTCAAACCTAGCTCTAACAGCTCATTGACGAAATAACTTATAACTTTCAATGCCTCAAAACCGTTTCATCATCACTTTTCAAACTGTGTGTTTTCTCCAGTCAAGAAGACCGGTTCCACTTTCAACGTCTGCTATGCTTTGAACATATCTCGGGATTCAAATGGAACTGATAGAAACAAACGATTGCTAAATATGCATGAAAAATAGTCAACTCATTCCATCGCTTCAGGGAGAGTCTGACTCCTCCAGACATGCTTTATCTTTACAAGGGTCAGATTAGATCAACAGTAAGGTGGTTCGACAGAAAGTTTTAAGATGGAAACAAAAAAGGCACTTATACATAGAATCAGAAATAGACTGTTGAAAAAACTTTATAACATACTTAGGAAAGAGTGCTTGGAGAATTTGATACGCACTGAACATACTGACTGCAAGAGGTACAGAGTAATGCAGCGAGTAGGGACCTTGTGCAAATTAATGTCAGAACAGGAATTGGGAAGAATAGCGAAAAGACAAAACTTACGAAGAGATACAAAGGATAGGAAAATATGGAGGGTTATGGTCGCTCACACCCTGAAGGGACTCGTCACATAGAAGAAGAAGAAGAAGAAGAAGAAGAAGAAGAAGAAGAAGAAGAAGAAGAAGAAGAAGAAGAAGAAGAAGAAGAAGAAGATGCTAAGTTAAATAAAAAATATAGATCACTTTCACAATGATGATCCATGCTTTGAGCTGCAGATCTCAAGTGGAATTCTTACATATGATCTTTATGATAAAGATGCTGGGAAAATGGTCAGCTCTTTCTGTTACTTCAGGAAGTACCTGGTTCCTTCTGCCATGTTTTATATTTCAGATTAGGCCTAAAATAGAGCTCCTCAATTTTCACTTGCCAGTCTTGATATAGTTTAAAATAATTTATGTAGTCTTTTTAATTGGTAGGGGAAACTTTTTTCTTTTTTTTTTTTTTTGGTGGGGTGACATATTTTTGAGGAGGAGGGAGACATTTTTTGGGAGAAAGACGTTTTTAGGTTGGGGGGCATATTTTTCACACGTCAACCTCTTTCCAACAAACGCTAAGCTAAAAGCGTGTAGCTACACTATGGCTACTTCCATGGCGAATGTTCAAATCAGCTCCATTCTTTAGTTACACCAGTTCAAACATTTACAATTAGGACACGCCGTTCTATTTCCATGAAGTCAGATCACCTGCGTGGGTATTTCTCTGAACACTTCTGTTTAGACCTCTTCAAGTTATAATTCAATCATTATATATCCTCCTTATCCTCATAATTTCAGTTTCCTGACAACTTCATTTTCATTCCTCTCACACATTTCATTCACTGTTTTTGATTTTTTTTTTTCTATTACTTCAAATGTTATGGGAAGATTTGTGGAAAACTCTACTGTTCACAGGAAAGACTGCGTTCTCTCCATAGGGAACAGAAAAATGTCAAAAAGGTAACAGAGGAAGAATCGTTGTCTTCGTCGGCTTTATCTTGTATCCAAGAATTTAATTTCTCGTTTTCTGATCGCTTCCTTTATGGTGATGGCGTTGATGAATAAATTCGCCGCCAACGTGCAGGTTCAGGACTAGAACCTTCCAGTTTCACCAAAATCTGCTCCCGTCATCCATTACCTATTGCCGTTTGACTTTGCAGGATTTGATTGGAGATGAAAGAAAATCAGAATAGAAGAAAGTATCGATGGTGTGAATATGTTTACGGTTAACTTGCCAGGAAGTGACCCACACACATGATTTCATGACCTTTCTCTGCGGTATATTACAGAATGAGACATGCAGAATCCAGTCCTGCAACGAACTGCCGCTAACTCTTATAATTTCGAGTGGAGACTTCTGTCCGTCGTGCGCAGCCCTCTCCATCTGCTGGTTCAACCGATGAGATCTGTTGTAATTATCATCCGCTTGTTTCACCGTCGGGGTCTTTGCGACTGGTCGCGCTTAGTTTCGGTCATCGTCTTCGACCTTGCCGCCAAGGGTGTTCCTACAAGGAATTCATAACTCCCGACAGCATCGCTCTTAGAATCATTCAACCATGCAAGACCTTCCATTACGACAAGGAACGACCATCAGAGGTACGTAAAGTCTACATAAAACATTTATTTTATGATATTGGAACCAGGGTTCACGTTGACATTTCTCGGCGTGGAGTTTGTTTTCATCTGCCTTTTATTTGTAAACGTGCTGCGCGACTTTGCAAGTTTTTTGGTGCACGAGAATCGATTACAGAAAGTAGAGAATTCACTGACCGGTCAATGAAAAGCTGGGCAAGAGCTTTGTTGTATGTTTACTGTTGTGGTATGGGCCAGTTACCCTCCTTACTATCATGAATGGTCTGATCCATTCATGATAAGTAGTCCTACGCAATTGTCTAGAGAGGAAGTTGGTAATGCTATTACAGTGACTTATCTAACTGAGTATTGAATACTACTATCACAAATGACTCTGACAAGTTAAGTGTTGCCAAACCCCACTTCACAACATTTACAAATGACAAGAATCTGCAGAAAGCCGGAATACACAACCTTGGAAGCTTCGTGACTAGAATAATCAAGATGACGACACAAATTGAATAAAGCAGTATATAAAGTGTCATTACATTACATATGGGTGTGTGGCCGAGTGGCTAGAACGTTCGCTTTCTGACCATGAGACTCGGGTTTGAATCTCACCATAGTCTATTTGTCGGGAAGGAGACTTCCTGATGTTATCGGAATGGATCGAGGTCAATCCCAACGTGTGGTACCTTTGGAAAGTGCCTGAAAAACCATAACACGTGTTGACCCAAGCCCTATGAGTGTAATTGGGTAAACGGAGCTCAATAGCTGAACTAGCAGAAAGCCACCACAAGTCATCGTGGCCGGGGTCTTGAGCGTGCCGGCCTTGACAAATTCTTGATCACGCTAGATAACACACGCTCTCCCAGAAACTATAACTACGGTTTGCTCAGTATAGTTGCAGTATAAACCACAGGTTGGCTTTCTGGGTGTTAAGTAAACACAAATTTGCCTGAGAAAGCGTCTGCAATAGGGATTGGCTAGCCGCCCTAATAGACAGGTATCCTCGAATACAGTGGCCAGCTATTATAATATCATTACATATTAGATTTTAAAATCATTATTTGTCAATAATTAAATTGTTATATAGTCAACGGTTGAAGAAGGGAGCGAAGAAATATTAGAAAATAGTTTTGCTTGTAGCTTGCACTAAAAATATTTTTGATTTTCAATTGTGGTTTCAAATATGCAGTATGTGCCTAAAGTTTCAATAATGAAACTTGCATAATTACAACTTGAATAATATGGTTTATGTACGAATCTTGGTAAATATTTTTTTAAATAAATGAATATTTGTGCCGTCATGAGTCGGATAAAACGGAAGAATTTTTATTCTGTTAGTTTCCTTCATGCAGAATATTCAAAGCTGAAAGCATTTCTGGTCTTGATTCTTCAAAATATCTGCATTTAAATCCATAGCAAAGCTTGTTTTAAAGACCTGCATTTTTCAATATTTTAAGAACATTTTTGCTGTAGGAACAAATCTACTATATTATCTTAGCAATAAGATATCAAATTTCGTAAACAAGTTGGTAAATCTCCTTAATATAAACCCATTAATCAACTTGCGATAACATAGTTTTTGTTTTGTAAAGTTAATGGTATTGATGCAAAATAAATACCTACAAGTTAACAACGAATTGAAAATACTCGTAGTTGATTTTTTAAAGGCATTTATTTTTCTCAAATCCCATAAAAATTGGTCTTGGAGTAAAAATCCATTCTCATGTAAATGGCAAAAACTTAGTAAAATTCTTAATACTTATACTAGTAGGTGCGTTTCCGATACTTTTCTGATTTTTAATAATTTCCCCCCAAATAAGGCAGTAAAGCCACTAAGACACAAAAGGTTGCTGAGTATGAAAGAATAAAAAAAGGGAAACATTATTAAGGAGCGAAAAATAAAATAAGAGTAATCAAGAAGACGGAAGATAAATATTAACATTGCATTTAAACTTTTGAAGATAAAAGTTGGATGGAAAGCATGGAGCTCGAAGAGATTTCTACAAGCGAGAAGAGTGTGAAAAGAGACTGTTAGCATAGAACTTACGGTTGCATCTTCCCATTTTAACTGTAAATTGATTAGACCTTGTTGCCAATCTAGTACTGCGCTTAAATTCATAAAGTTCAGGTAACAGAGCGGAAAGTTCATCTGAACAATTACCATGAAAGTATTTATAGAAAAGTCACAGGGAATCTACGTCACAGTACAGGAAAAATGACTTAAACGGAGACGCTGGATCAGGACCAGTATTGTGAGATTCTGCCTTCATCAGAGACCAGTTTAAGTTAAACTTGTGAAAGACACTGTGGAAAAAATATGTCACTTTACAATCCCAACTTCTCAGACTGAGCGTTACACTTAATGATGCAATATGCAATAAGTAACCATTTAAATACGAAGAGAAAGTTTTGAGGTGTATTGTTTTCATCACTTTTGTCCGAACAGAATGAACTGACCGAATTCAGACGATAAAGTTTGTAGGAATATCAAAACCAGGTTAAGTCACGTGTAATCCGGTGACAGTTTGCCAGTGCTCGTGCACTGTGACCTTCACTCTATCGGCTAAAAGATAATAGCAACAGGGCATCAAAACTGCTACTGTCATTCTTAGTGGGTAACCAGGTTGATCGGGCCTTTTCCCGTGTTGTCATTTTTTTTCTGGTATTCTTTTGTATCAGCTGTGTTGGCTTTCAAGTAGGGTATACTTTTAAAAAAACGAAAGGTTAAAGTTAAGAATTGGCACACAAGAAGTTAATTTTTTATAGTCTGTTACAAGTTACTGATATATGTGGAGGTAAAAAAGATTTGCTTTCACATTAGAGGAGAGTTGTTTTATTTGTGTTTAATCAAGTTTCATTTTAAATTATTGAATTTCAGTCAAACTGCAAATAACATGGGACTCGGCAATGCACGCAACAGTTGAAGTACATTTATCAAGTTATTTTAACTTGATGAATTTACATTTATTCATTTGCTTGTAAACTCAGTTTTACAAGTAAATGGATCAATGAGGATAGTTTTTAAAAGGAATTGGATAAAAGAGAACAGTTGCTACAAGCAATGGATCAAGCAAGATATTGGTTGCAATAAAATGGATCAAGCAAGATATTGGTTGCAATAAAATGGATCAAGCAAGATATTGGTTGCAATAAAATGGATCAAGCAAGATACTGGTTGCAATAAAATGGATCAAGCAAGATACTGGTTGCAATAAAATGGATCAAGCAAGATATTGGTTGCAATAAAATGGATCAAGCAAGATATTGGTTGCAATAAAATGGATCAAGCAAGATATTGGTTGCAATAAAATGGATCAAGCAAGATATTGGTTGCAATAAAATGGATCAAGCAAGATATTGGTTGCAATAAAATGGATCAAGCAAGATACTGGTTGCAATAAAATGGATCAAGCAAGATACTGGTTGCAATAAAATGGATCAAGCAAGATATTGGTTGCAATAAAATGGATCAAGCAAGATATTGGTTGCAATAAAATGGATCAAGCAAGATATTGGTTGCAATAAAATGGATCAAGCAAGATACTGGTTGCAATAAAATGGATCAAGCAAGATACTGGTTGCAATAAAATGGATCAAGCAAGATACTGGTTACAATATAATGGATTAAATAAGATCATGCTTGCAAGGAAATGAACGAAAACGGTTAATGGTTGCAAGAAAATGGATTAAATAGGATAATGGTTACAAGTCACTGGACCAAGTAGAATGGCGTTTACAAGTAACGGATCAAGCAATGTAGTGGTTACATATCAATAAATCAAACAGGATAGTGATTATAAGGAAATAGATCAAAGTAAATAGTGGCTACAAGACAAAGTATCAAATAGGATTGTAATTACAAACCACGGATCAAGCAGGATAGAATTTACATGAAAATGGATCAAGCATAATAGTGAATGAAACAGGAAATTAGTCGAGTAATTTCAGCAAAGGCACTTTAAGCTCAGTATTCCCTCCTAATATTTATTATAGTGAAAGCTCCGTTATTAGTAGTCTGTTATTTGTTCTAATAAATTATTTTTATACATATATACGGTTTTTATGAGATCATCGACATTTTTTCTTCTCTTCATTATTATATTGTCACATATGTACTGCAGCCTTAGCAACAGTGACGTGTCTAAAACAACATAGACTGATGGAGTTCATTATCGGTCAGGCTGGTTTGGAATTCAGAGTATTCCGTCTGCTGAACTAGTTGTCATCTCAAGGCAAAAGAGCTCAGTCAGCACTGTTATTTAAACCATGGCTGAGGCATTTGTGCAAAAATTGGATTTTGTCCGGAGTTCGAACGCGTCTCGCCGATTGTTTTTTGTTTTTGTTTTTTTAATCGGAATCACCTCAATGTTTCATGTAGGATAGATTCTAGAGAGAAAAATTATATCGCCCGACATTGTGAACCGACTTTCCTAATAATGGATTCAATATAGTCTTTCCACTTCATATCAGCAGAGAATGATAGCCTGAGAAGGCGCAACGAGTCACTTTTCTGGAGGTTAGCATCAGCCATACTGATAGAAGGCAGAGAGGTGTCTCTCAGATGATTAATGAAGAGAAGTTTAGTTTTGAAGGCGTTAAAATTAACAAGCCATCTTTTGCCCCAGTTAACTACGAACTTGAGGTCGTTTTGGATATCGGCTGCCATTTTGACCTTGTCCAACTCATAAGCCTTACTATGGAGGTAGGAGTAAATCGTCATCAGCGTAGATACCAAATTGTGAGCTGATGCCATCATCAAGGCCATTAATGAAAATTAAAAATAAGGGTGGAGCCCTGAGGGAAACGTGCGTTAGTTCGAAAGGATCTAGACGAGTGACCATTCAAAATAACACTCATTTCACGAGTTGATAGGAAAGACTGTCTTTCTTTCTTCAGAGTCATTAACGGTTACACTATCCGCACATCCCTATACTTATATATGGCTGAATAAACAGTTAATCTTCTGAATCATTTCAAAAAGTCAATAACTTGTTCTATTTCATACCTCGTGTTTGTAATCATTTTTAGTAAAGATAATCGTTGGTGAAAATATACCAGGCTATTGAGAACACGCAAGAGATTTTCATCTTTAAGACAGAGTTTTGTTAAGCGAGTCGGGATAGAGTGATGATTAGCCTTTTTTTGTCTTTACTAGTGGGTTCAATCTACACTGGGTGCCTTATACTCGTGCCCATGTGCCAAGCTAAGCTAAACTTTTATTCTTAATGTAGTTGTCACTTTTATCGCTTTATCAATATTTGAACTGCTCTGACTTCAATTTACTATTAAGAAGAGTATAACTACAAAATTTAATAACGTCCACGTGTTTTCATATATTGACGAACACACTCTTATAATAATCTTTTATAAATTCACGTAAGTCTAAATTGTGTATGTGCGCCCATATCTTACAAAAACCTGACCCGTAAATATAAAAAGGAGAGGGTTATATATATATATATATATATATATATATATATATATATATATATATATATATATATATATATATATATATATATATATATATATATATATATATATATATATATATGTGTGTGTATTTAGGCAGCAATCCTTCTTTCAAGCACATTTCATTAAAAACGACTGACAAGATTTTATAGATACATGTATTTAAGCAAAGGTTAAGGCACATCACGCGAAATGATGGTTCCGTATAGGATACAGGTTCGATTCCTGTCGGAGAGCGAAAATTTTCTATGAAAATTTCTCGGACATTCAGGCCGGTAAATGTTATTTAATACTGTTTATTATAAAACAGAGCATTTGCTTAAATACATGTATCTATAAAAAGAACGTTAAACATAATATAAAATGTCTTTATATAATATAATATTATTTTAATAAAAAAAAAAAAAAATATATATATATATATATATATGGTGTTTACAGCATAAGCAGTAACAATTGTCAAAGCATATTTTAATAAATATTTCATCTATATTATTTAAGATTTTTTATAAATTGGCATATATAAGCAATTTTATAGTCGAGAAGGTGGTTCTTTTACATTCATAATGTTTGTTTTTTTGTTTGTTTTTTTTGTTTTGTTTTTTGTTTTTTTTTTAATCACTTCACCCCAAGCAAGGAGGCAGTCGCACTAGTACACAGTGTAAAAGTAAGAGAAAAAGCTGGGCATAGTGTGAATTGAAGAAAGGATAAAAGATGAACGGGGTTCAAGACAACAGAAATGGCGATTGACGTTGCATTTAAATTTTTGAAGATTGTAGTTATCATGGAATTAAGCAAGCGGAAAAGAATTCCACTGTCGGGAAGTGCGTTGGAGTAGAAGTAACGGTTACATTTAACTATTTCAACAGTAGAAGGATGGGACCTAAAAGCCAATCTAGTAGCACGCTTAAATTCATGTAGTTAGGGCATTAGGGAAAAAGGCTCGTCGAAGCAGTTGCCATGAAAATATTTGTAGAAAACACAGAGGGAAGCCACATCATCTTCATTTCATGATTTGATAGGAATGATTGGATTAAATCAAACAATCGTCCTGTAATACCGTAGCCCTGAAGCTTACGTAGAAGACCAGCATACCAAACCCCGTCTAACGTCTTTGAGATATCTAGAGCTTAATATACATATTCAGTGAATGCCGTAAGCACGTCAGCGGTAGACCGGTTAAAACGGAATCCATATTTCCAGATAGCATGTTGTGAGAGTTAATATGCTTAAACTCTTCAGCATTGATTAAAGTCTCGAATACTTTGCTGAAAAGCGATAGGAGATTAATAGGGCGATAGTTAGAGAGGTCAAAAGGTTCTCCAGAGTTCTTAAAAACAGCAACTACAGAGGATGATTTCCAACAAGCTAGAAAACAACGAGGTAATAGTTGTAGAGTTTGGAGAGAATTGCAGCCAGCTCGGGAGACCATTTCTTTAGGACGAAGGTTGGGATCCCGTCACCTGCACTAGCCTTATGGAAGTCTAATTTAGAAATGATGTCCGATGCCAGTGACGGGGTTATACGCATATCGCTCAGTAGAGCCTCAGTTCTAGGGGGAAATCAGGCGTAGGTATACCAGATTAGTAGAGTGTTGAGTAGGAAGAGAATTTCTGAGCAACCTTATCAGCTCGAGATGTCAGGACTTAGAATTGATCGAATAGAGGAGGGATTAAAGATTTGCACTTGTTCAGCACACACTCTTGCAGAGCCGAACTTGTGAGATGCTATACGTTGTTTCATTTTATCGGCAAACAGTAACTTCGCTTCATTGGGGACACGCTTGCACTCGTTGCAAGCAGAGACAAAGAGACGTCTGTTGCAATCAGACATGTCGCTCTAGTACAACCGGAAGAAGCGATTCCTGTAATCTATAGCGGTCGAGCATGCAGGTAAGAACCAAGGAAATGAACGCGGTTTAACTTAGTATTTCCTTGCCGGCTTTCACCCAAACACGCATTTTTGAACAGGGCCGTCAAAAGCTTCATTCCAACGGACACCAGGAAGGAAATCACGGAACGAGTCCGAATCTGCTCGTTGGTAGGAGATTCTTGGCTGGTGGGAGAGAGGAAGAAGATGTTTACAGACACTACTGCATGATCAGAGTTGCTAAGAGGACAGAGCTGCGTCCTACAAGAGTCAGGTGATAGAGGTAAAAGATATATCGAGACAAGAAACGTGTCCGTCAGGGTTACTGGAGAAACGCGTGGAGAACTCAACCACTTGAGTGTTTGAGAAATTAAGGGTTTGAGTGCTAACGAGATCAGTGACAGAGTGTTTAAGCCACCTGCTATGGTGGGAATTAAAGTCACTGAACCCGAATATGCTTGCAAATGGGTGCAGGGAGATGGCCTTATCTATATTATAGGAAATACTTTCCAGTATGCAACAGTCTTGAGAGGAAAGGGAATAGTAGAAAAAAGAAGAGAGAGCTGACTGAGTTAAGTAGAGAGAGACGGAGACACATGTAAGAATGGTCAGGAGAATCAAGAGAGAGTTCCCAAGCCATCGGAAGATGTTCGCAGACATAAACTCTCAGGCCATGCATTTGGACTTTAGAGTCCTTTCTTAGAAGCGGAAGGTAGCCAGGAATCGAGAAATTAGAGGAGGGGATTCAAGAGTTAAGATTATTTTTGGCAAAGAGCTAGGATGTACGGAGACTTTTCGAAGAGGAATACTGCAGAAGATGATACGAATACCACTAATGTTGAAGAAAGAAAGTTTGACGGGTTTAGGTGTTATTTGTTGAGGTGGTTTAGGTTTATATCTTTGGTGGTTTATAGTCATGATGTGTTATATTGGTAAGGTAGTAGTAACAGTCGGTCATCTAATATAATATATGCAGGAAGGAACTGGTACTGACTGCAACATAGTGTGGCCTCCGGGTTGCCCACCAGACATGCTTGCAGGGACACCTTTCCATGCACTGCAAGAACTCCGATATTATGAAACTGATGATCAGAGCAGCCTCTCAAGACACTACGCGAGAGTTTAGGCTACTAACTACCACTCGGGAACAGCCAACCCGGTACGAAGAGACGTTGCCACCATCCACGCATAAAAATTCATGACGGTACCACTATTATGGCCTGAGAAAAGGAAAGGAACGGAGAGCCCCTTCCTAAGCAGGAAACAAGGGATTGATCCTCTACTCCTGTTCCAGAGAAAAGGGAGTATGGACCGGGCGACTACTCCTATTAAAAAAGAAAAGAAAAGAAAAACAGAAAACAATACCGGGTTTGACATCCAGATAAATTATTTCAAAGAATGAACTTTCTTTCAGAAAATTATTTGGTGAGTCGAGATTCGGCCTACAGATGCCCCAGGACAAACATGTATACATACCTGTACGACGTTATATAGGCATAATTTATATCTCTCTTATCAAAATTCACTCATACGTTAAAAAATCCTACTGCGTTCGTAATAATAAGCATTGTTGTCGTCTGATATTTCAGATTTCTACCAATTAGCCAGAAATAGAAAAAGTTATGGAAATATGTCAAAATAATCTGTTTAATTAAATTTTCTTAAACTTATTGTTATTATTATTATTATTATTGTTATGATTATTATGATTATTATTATTATTGTTCCTTACTCCTTAGTGAGTTATCACGTATGCTACGCACTGCCAATACCTCATAAATAATGGACTGTTTCACATTGATTGCAACAAAAACTGAAAAAACTTATCAGATTCACTACTTAGTGAGAAAACGGCAGATGGTCAGAAGGAAGACGTTGTTTGGTGAGAAAAAGCAAGAAGGAGAGAAAGAGAAGTTAAAGGAGGCTATAATACTCTCATATGTTTAACGTCTGCTACAGTGAAATGGAAAACTTTATCAATTTTTAATATTTTCATTTATACCATCTTACCTCTTTAAATAATGATCTACATTCATACTTATGATTGTTACTGCAATATTTGATTAAAGTTGTTTTCAAATATTTAACGAGGCCGTGAGGAAGTTTCCATGGTTATTTTATCATCGCTGAACTCGCAAGGAGCTTATACGACCATAAGAATTAGGATTCATCATTTCTTTGATTGGTTTTTCGTTTTCTACGTCTTATCAACCCTTTTCGGGTAATTTAAAGCTAGAAAATAGTTTTAGATTTTAAGAATTTTTAGAGAGACCTAAGGTCAGAAAATTGCTCGATGACGTCATCCATTCAGCTTTCTTGTTTTTGTTTTTAAAAAACAAAAAAAAAACACACATTTTACATACCTAAAGCTCTTCGTAATGTGTGAGCTGTACTCGTGAGTAGAATTTTTGAGAATTCTTTACGGCCTGGGATACCAGAAATTCCTTCAATGATTCTATCGGAAACTTTTCCTATCAATCCGATTTCAAATTTCCACTTCAAGGTCCTTGTACTTTGATAGTTTTTTGAAAATATCCAGAGATACATTACAATCTACAAAGACTGCCATTTCAATAAGAAAACACGTTATTTTCTTGTGGTCTTTGATCAGAATGTCTGGGCGATAGCTTTGATTGTTCTGTCTGTGTGTATTGTCCCATAAAATTCTTAGAGGTTCTATCTCTGCAACCGGGCTTGGGCGTTGTTCATACATGCATTTTCCTTCCCGAAAAAGTTACATATTTTCCAGTGCAGATATTGGTCCACTCCTATCACGCAGCGCGTATTAGCACTGTACAACCTGATACAAGATGATCAATTGATTCTGTATATTAATCACAGCATCTGCATTTCGGGTTAACACAATTATTATTATTTTATTATTATTATTATTATTATTGTTATTGTTGTTGTTGTTGTTATAAACAGTAGAAAGTTATTCAAATGTTTCTCTCATTCTCAGCTCTTTATGGCTATATCCAGAGTAAGAAATTCAAGAAGGTTATTTTTATTAGTTTAAAAAAAAAGAAACATTTAGACATATCATAACTTTTGGACATATCATAACAGTTGAACGTATCATAATCTCTCCTGACGTTTACATCGTGAAATTTAAATTGTAGAGTACATAACCTTAGCGTTTTTCACTTCACAAGTAAAAGAAAATTAACTTAAAGATGAACCCAACAATATTCTCTTAGAAGAAAGATGAATACAACAAATTTTGTCTTAGAAAAAACAATACCCTGCTGATGACATTTCGCTAATGTCGAAAGTACTCGGAATAAAATGAATATGCATCAACATGGTAATTTTCGCTCTTCCTTTAATAAGGAAACTAAGAAGCTTCTCCGTGAATATGAAATGATCCTGTTGAAACTAAGTAGACAAAACTTATCTAAAATATTCTATGAGACTTAGCTCAGTGACAAAAGGGACTTTAGAAAATAAATCCCTGGAAATGTTGTTTATGCAGAAATTTTAGAGAGATAAGAGAATTTCTATGACAACTTACTTCTCTTTGTTCGTATTCGGCTACAAAATATCAGAATGATTTAGTTATTCCTATCCTGTTGAATGGAGCAAAGAACACTTATCATAAACTTTCTCGAAATTCTCAGATTTGAACGTGAAAAATAACAAAGGACCTACTTATTGAACATATTTCTTTACAAGTTTGTGAGTAATAAAGAGAACATGGTTTATGTGACCTATTTAATGATGAAATTCAAGTGTTAGCAGAAAAGCTACAAGCAGCTTGCAATAACAAAACAAGCATAACATTCGCGAATTTGATTTAATTCTGCAAGCAAGCAGCTGACTGACAGGTGGGAAACTGTAAACTTCCAACCCAGGTATCTAACCAAAGATAAATCAAAATATCTACCTTCCATGATTTATTATTTGAAATAATTTCTTGCTGCAAATAGCACAAAAAGGCAGGTCGGAAGGGAAAAATAGGGAGAGAAAAGAGAAAAGTTCACTGCGATAATTGTTTATTTCGTACTCGTGTTTCCATCTTAACGTTACGCGGATCTCTGACACAATCTTCTTCTTTTTCTTCCATGTTCCGTGTGCCTTCAAGACGTTTGCCGATGACGGCTCTCCAGAATTCTCTGTCCTTTGTAGTGCTTAATAAATTATATCTTTTTATTACCTCTTTGAAAGCTTGCTCAGCCATCCATTTACTCAAGTTTGCTAGGTAGGCTATACGTTGTTTACTCCTTTCCCTCTTGTTTTCAGTCTGTCCTGTGAGTATCATATTTTTCAAGCTCTCTTTCCTCATTATGACCCCCTAGAAATTTCAGCTGTCTCTTCCTGGGGTTAAGACGTCCTGGGTATGATTATTAACTACATCCAGCGGCAAGGACTATGATCGGGAGGTTTTCAGGAGAGTGGAATCAACTCTTAATCGCTGTTGTTCCCAGGACCACCCTGACTCGGGGTGGTAGAACCTGTTACTCCCAAAACTGGGGTCAAAACATTATGTAAATATAAAATACATTTTTATCGTAAAATTAACACAGATACATTTTCATAGTTAAAAAAATTAATTACTAGAAAAAATTGCCAGTAATTCATTTTTTATAAAAGAAATTACTAATGCTCCCAGAAAAATTAAATCTCGGTATCAAATGACCCATATGGTGGTGATATGCTGCTAAACAAACAAATAAAAAAATCCTGACGTTAAGTGTGGGTAATTATACTATTTTTAAAACTGCTTGTTCTATTTTAAAGTTGTTTTTAATGCTCGTATTATTTTAAAACTGTTTTCAATACACGTATTATTTTAAATCTGTTTTTTTTAATACTCGTAGTTGCAATATAAAAATTATATTAATTTTCAGACTATCAATTAACTAAAAAGTGATAGTGTTAAATAACACCGTTTGTGATTTTTATCCTTCTCGTCAAAAGTAAAGGTCTAATATGGCGAGAGACATTAAGATGAAAGTTCAGTAAGGTTACATAGTGTTAGCGAAAAAAGAGTGTCTAAAATAAACTCACCAGGAAAAAATTATTATGAGTTCCACACCAGTGGTAACTGGTGGTATTCATTGAAAATCGGGTGACAACAAATCATCATAATACTCTAGCATTCTTCTGACTATTCTTCTTTATATACCATATCATTTGAAGACCTTACACTACCCATTACTCTGCATGACTTCTTGCCTATGTAACTTTGTTCCTGGACGACCCCCCTTTGTTTTTGTTCTGCCATCCATTCATTCAAATTTGTTAAATAATCTACTCAATATTTCCATCACGTTCTCTTAACTTCGATATAACCCCATGAATGTTACATAGTCTAGTCCTTCTTACCTGATTATGTTTCCCAAATATTGTTGACCATGTTCGTCGTAGTCTATGAATATAGAATCCAGCACAGTACGTAATCTGTTCTATGAAACAACGTTAAAGATGAACACTCACGAGTCAGACACTCTACTGGATCTGACTATATTGCCAATAGCAGCAGCAGCTGTTCCGTAATTCTTCAGTCTTCGAAGCTCTTGGGGGTTGGCAGTGAATATTCGGGGAAAAAACATGGTTGCCTTTATACACGTTGAATTGAATATTTTAAGCTTTCTGATTGATTAATTCTTCTATTGGTCAACTATAAAATGAGTCAGCTCATTTTGGTTGGCTCACTGGCATATAAGGGTACTCAAAAACTCAAATATTTCATCCGTCTTTTTCTTATTCGAAGTCTCTGTGTGTGTGTGTGTGTGTGTGTGTGTGTGTGTGTGTGTGTGTGTGTGTTTTCTTCTTTTTTTTTGGGGGGGGGCTGTAGCACCACATCTCTCTGTCGGTTCAAGTCTCTTCTTCACCTGTGATTTTATTGTCCAGGATTCGGTCCTGCATAGGAGAGTAGATATTAAGTTCAGCAATCTTTTGTTTGTTTCTAAATATATTTTTCTATCACTTAATAAATCGTTTAGTTTCTGAAAACTTCTTTCGCTATTCCATTTTATCTCCGGATTTTTGTCACATTTTACCCGTCGTTTTGATTCTACTTGATATCTTCATTCCTCGTATGTTCCTTACACCTTGAGCTGACAATTGTCCCTTTCCGAAAATGACCGAAATGGCCTTTTCATTCATTGCATCATTTATTCAGTGTTGGATTATAGCCATATCGCGTTGAAACACCAGTTCCCGTACAATCACCAAAGTTAAACAACATCGAGCCTGGTCAGTACCTAAATGGGTGACCACTTGGGAATTCCATGTGCTTGGAAGTGCGGGTGGTGTAATGGATAATGATTCGGTATTGTTAATCGGAGACACTAGTTCCAATTCCAGTTAGGTTCGTTATAATCACTTACGCTCAAATGCTCTTGGGAACGCTATGAGTCTAAATCTCTTCCCCCGTATGTGTTAATTAGTAAGACTTGTATGACTAAATTTTTATCTCAAAAAAATTCTTACAATCTAAAAGTGTTTTCCGTTTTTAAATAATCTGCAAAGGGTTGATAAAATGAAAGAATCGATCAGTCAATAATTCACTTTTTAATTTCTATTAATGTTTTTCTTTGAATACAAATAATTTAAAGTGTTTGTTTTATCGGAGAGTGTAATCAACGAAAACTGTATTGAATATTCAGAAACGTAATTTAATCAATCTTAGTAATAATAATGGTAATAATAGCTGTTTCCTAATAAGGAAACATTTAGTATTCATTAACCGAGCGGCCAGTGCGAGTGTCGGTTGAAATTTATAAAATTTTTCTCTTAAAATATTTTTTTCGGGAAAATGCGTCTCTTATGTCTGTTATCGCTATTTCCAGCATTGATAAGGTTTTCCTTCCTAACCTTTTGTTTCAAATGGTGTGTAACGTCAACATCTCGAGTATGTCATTATTTTCTCTTCAAATTAGATGTTCTATCCATTTTCGTTGTTTCTACTTTTGAAAGTCCTCAAGTGTTGAGGTTTCTGTTATTTGGTACATTTCTTTGTTTGTGATTATGTTGCGCCTGTCTACGACGTTTGAAGAGGTGTGGTCCTCACTAAGATCCACAATGTTCATTCACTGCAAACCATTGTTCATTATTGATCTGATGTTTTACATTTGGCACTTTAGATATTTCTGAACGAGTCTGGCACCATGCATAACATCCATATTAAAGCCTCGATCTGATGCGGTTATTTAAGAATATAACTCGACTTTTTAGGTTAATGATTTAGTTTCTATTTTGGAAGCGCTTGTCTTGAGACTTATTTCTTGGAACAGTTGAATGAGGATGTTGATTTGTCCATCTTGATTGAGTCATTATTTTCTCTTCGAGTTACATGCGATTTCAGTTGTTGATACTGTTGAAAGTTATTAAGTAATGTGGTTTCTCTTATTTGGTACCGTTCATTGTTTGTGATTCTGTAGCCTCGGTCCACAAGATTCGAAGGAGTATGGTCCTCGCCAAGGCTTCAC